>OU426979.1:153487881-154687881 GCA_911387785.2 Aelia acuminata | reverse complement strand
GGTTCCCAATCATATGTTGCTTTCTGCAACCCATATTTTCTAACACCCCTATTGCCCACTCGGCCATCCAGCTACCAGACTATGACAACTATTTAATCCTACACCTTCATCACCATGTAAGTCAACCATCTACTGATATTCATTTGATTTCACATATCTCCACAAGTATACATCCGTATTATCCTCGAAATGCTATATTTCCTTTATTATTACCTTCTTTTTTAGTTACATTTGGTTTCTTATACAATTCGCACAAAAACCTTCATATTTAGAACCAGCTAATAGGAGAAAAGAGAAACTTGATAGCTCATTGGTAAGAGGGGCTGCTGTGCTTAAGGTCCCGAGTTCGCGAAAACAAAACAATATGGTGGGCAATATTCCAACTCAAAATGAATTACAATTAACGAACATCAGGTAGTAAATATGAATTATAAAACAATCTTCCAGTCGACTGGTTCGACAAACTCGTCGAGTCACAAGGTTTCCATTACAACTTGCTCACTTCCAAAACTGCTCCTTGGCAAACTATCCTTGAGACTCCCCACCCCTCGCCACTGGCTGTTAGTTCCAATGAAGTGGGGCGGGATTGCGGAATCAATGTTCGTTATCGTCAGATAAACAAGTTGAGAATCCTAATCGAGTATTCCCCAGAAACTCCTAAGAAGCTTCTTAGATGACGCTTCAAGTTAGAGCGAGCAGTTTGGAGGGGCAAAGTTCACTCCAACTAACTGATTTTCCCTGTACTCTGTCACTGATTCCGTAAATTCGTTACCTTTAGGTTAAGTGTTCAGTAACTACAAGGCTACAAAAATATTAGTTACATTTAATGCTCAGAACTATTAAGAACACAGTAGAAGGTAATAGCAGAAAGAAAAGAAAATGTCTCCGGAATAGGACTTAGAGAGAGCTACTGTACTATTTCTGCATCATACACGGAAAATGACATGTAATTTTGACTTACTTTTAAGGTAGTTAGATATTCTGTTATGTTTATATATTGTAACACTTATGTGGGTTTAAAATTTTTTTATTAACGAAAAATTGTAGCCCACAGTCGCAGACAAACAATAACAACTCATATGATCAACAAGGTTACAAGCAATGTCAACATGTAACGACACAGTAACACAAAAGTAACCATTTGATTCGATCTTCAGAGCAAGACTAACTCTCCAGTCCATCACTCCTTTTATTCGGTCGGAATTACAACAGTCTAGAAGGTACCAGACTCGAACATGTCACGAACATGTACCAGGGCCCCTCCCAGGGCAAACATAGCCTCTTTAATATGTGTACTCTTAATTCAAACTTAGTTGGGATGGGGGAGTTGATTAAGAGATAACTTAGAACGACCGCTGAACAAGAAAAAAGTTCTTCCTCATAAAATACTGAACACAAAACCCAACATCAATCAAATGGTCAGAACAAATCCTACCTTTAGAAAAACATTAAATTTCATTATAGTTGTTGTTTATGTTTACTAAATATTTTTCCTTTGAAAAACATCAGTTGCCAATATTATAACATCATTGTTTGTGTATATTGTGTGCTTTGTAGATTCTACACCGAATCCACCTTTGCGATGCAAGATCCATTTCTTCCTTGGCCGTCCTCATTTCTTTTGGCCTATTTTATTTAACCGTTTGTGATCTCTCTTTCACATAATCCCTTGGGAGCCCGCGCCAAGAGGAGTGACATCAGCACCCGCGCGGGGTGTTCGTGCCGCACTCTCACATTTCTACGTATTTACTTTAATACATCCGTCACTAACAGTTCTAGCAGTGGTATTCTTTTAGATAGTGTCTTTATCAGGATCATTTTTATACGTTCAAGAATAAATTCCCACAAATTACAAATCTTATGCCTTTATAAGTGAATTTAAATAATGCAACCACAATTATAAGGATTATTATAACGATAACAAATCAATATTAATATTATAAATTGTATATTATCATTGTAATTGATTGCTGCAATAAACAACCAAACAATTTTGTAAATGGGATAATTTCATTTATATATGAGAAAACTTGAGGTTGTAAAAAAACAAAAAAAAAAAAACAGTTTTGCTTTCTTTTGTAGCTATGAAAATTTTTATTTGCTACATAAATACTTTTTATTGGGCTTTTTATAAGGCTTTTTCTCAGAAGTGCCGCCGGCGCACAGTGGTCCAAAAAAGCCGAAAATGGGAAAAAACCTAATATCTATTATATTAACTTTGTTAGCGGCATGGAACCTCCCGTGTATTGATTTTTTGAGGTGCCGAATCTAATGAAACCAAAATCAGTGCAATGGGACCACCAGATCAAGTCCAAATTTGAGGTCAAAAAGTCAAAAATATAAAAAATTCGTGTTTGGTTAGGGGTGGTTTTTTATAGTCTTATATAATAGTATTTAATAGTCATATGTTTTTTGAGGTGCCGAATCTAATGAAACCAAAATCAGTGCAATGGGACCACCAGATCAAGTCCAAATTTGAGATCAAAAAGTCAAAAATATAAAAAATTCGTGTTTGGTTAGGGATGGTTATGTTTCCTTATAGTCTCATAATAGTATTTAATAGTCTTATATGTTTTTTGAGGTGCCGAATCTAACGAAATCAATACCAACGAAATCAGAGCATCAGATCAAGTTAAAATTTTATGTGGAAAATAAAAATTAAAAAAATTGTGTTGATAATTTTTTTTATGTACAATAATACAAATAGGATATACCTAATTATTTAATCTTGTTTAAGTAAATTGTATGCTTCCTCGGTTAGCTCTTTTTTCTTTTTACACTTGTATGCTGGTCTTAAATCCGTAATCTATAGGTTGCTTGTTACAAATAATTGGTGGTAAACATCTTCATTTGTTGCGACTCGAGATATCTTCCTGGAATGATGTTCCCTGTACTGCTTATAATATTTGTTCCTACTCTCCATGAGCCTCTTCTGACGGGAACCGATACAAATGGCTGCGTGCGCAATCATGTCTGCTACATGGAAAAGAATTTTGTGGACGGTCGATGGGAGATAGTATCCAAAGATATAGTGGGGGGTACCGAGTCACTGCCATCTCAGCCGTTTCCGCTGCATACTTGCGAAATGCTGCAGAATCAATCGGGTACAGACAGCAAATTCACATCTAGTACTGTTTTTAATCTCACAATTAATTCTTCATTTATCCCTGGAATATGCGCGGTTAGTGAAGGAGTTTAAAAAAACTTGCGACAATTACAGCATCAAAGTGAAATAAATGTAACACCTCAATTTTCAGGGGTGAGAGCTCAAGTGCATAGGACCACCATACACTATAAAGAAACTGTGCAACTTCAAACAACCTATTTGTAGTTGTAGTTTATTTGATTATTTAAAATACAAAATAAAATACTTTTTTTTATTTTAGTATTTTAGAATTAAAATTATACTAATTTTATTTTATTTTAGTATTTTAGAAACAAAATGAAAATAACGTGTGATTTATTTTATTTTAATTGTAAGTCAGTCCCCCTCCCTTAGAGACTTATAGGAGGAATTTTCTTAACTAATAGTTCCTCCCCAAGGTCGTCCGCCTTTGCCACTCGCACCGAAACGAAAGGTTTAAATCCTTATAAATTCCAAAGTTGGCCGAAGTTGGCGCTGAAAATTTTACCACAGTTCCTCTACCACCTACTGTGACATATTAAACCATTGCGACCGTAACGCAACGTAACGCAAGCGTTTTATAAACCAACAAAGTCAAAAAATCATACTTATTTCAGCAACGATTTCGAAAATTAATTTCTTCTCTTACTATTGATATTATTTAAAAATGTTTAGTCCATAACAGTGCACATATAGATGACACACTCCTGATGTATTGGGGAATATTTTATTGTAAATCTTATACAGTGTAGAAATTTTTTTTATGTTGGTAGAAAAGTACGATTTTTTCAATCATTAAAAAGTCCAAATTTAATGGTACACACACATTTTAATTTTGAACTAGTTAAAAAAATATATTCTTTCCATTGTTCTACAACTATTCAAGTATTCGAAAACCAAGAAAAAATTAGGTTTGGGTTACTTTCATTTATGAGGTTTTTTTTTCAGGTTGGACCACTGTGCGGCGCGGGCTCTCGAGGGTTAAGAATTCAAAACATTAAATACTTTTATCGTTACTTTATGAAATATTCTTTTGTTTGTTCTATTTCTTACTATACTGCAGCTTATACATCTCACAGCTTTTTCTTTTATAATATTTACATCCTGTTTATAGGAATAAAATATATTACAATCCTTACATTTAGGGCAGCTATTAGTAGGAACGCATCTCCATATATTTTTCTTGTATATTTTTTATTCAACGTGACTTAATGCTGTTATGGCTAACCAGACGATAGTGGGAGTCCTAAATTTTATTGATCCAGGTATAATTAGGATAGGACTCTGTTACGAGTGCCTGACATTATACAGGCTCGGTAACTTCCATTTTACGTTTATTCCGAAGGACGGCATAGCCAAGGATTTTTTACTCCCATTAAAAAATCCTATGCTACCTGGCAGGCAACGAACTCGCGATTTTTTATTTATTTGTGTGATTTTTGATGAAATATATTTTAAGGTTTTTTGGGACGACAATTTTTTTCTTATTTTGATAGATAATGTTTCGACCCAAGCGTATGCGTAATCATCAGCACTAAAAAAATTTGATTCCACATAGATTTTCAAGAAAATATCCGACCATTTTCAGTTTTAAAGTGTTATGTTTTCTTTTATGTTTGAAAATTGAAATTCTGTACCAAGAGAGAAATAGATGAATTTATATTGTGATAAAATTTAATATAGAGTAGGGATTAGTTTAAAAATAAAAATAAAGAACAAATAAGAAATGAAGATCGAAAATCGGACAACAAAAGAAATTTAATGTCCACCTGGATTGATAAGTATGCTATGTTACTAGCAAGTGGCTAGTTGCAAGTAGCACTAGTTGCTAGTAGCAACCCTATAAAGTAGGGCAGCACTACTTTTAAATAAAGTATTTTTCTCTCTATTATTAATGCTCTCAAATGTCAACACATTTTTTTAAAAAGTATATTTAAAAGAGATATCGCCAACTATCTTCCAAGGTCAGAGAGACAAATTAAATTTGGCTACGTGACATGATAAACCACGGGAAAATATGAAACAGACGAAGGAAGAACCATTGGAATGGAATCGAGCGAGCTGCCACCTGGAGAATAAGGTCCCTAGTTGCCTCGGAGATAATATGGTAATATTCTTAACTGGTTGATGCAGGAGTGAGGAAAGGGCTAGAGGAGGATTGGGACTGGCAAGCAAACATCCCTCGGCCCTATCTCTCCCACACAGTCCCGCCCTTTAGAAAACCTACAAAACTCACAAATGAAATCCAAATTTCCTCGGGCCACAGCCTAATCTGAAGGACCGTCGGTTTTCCAACAGTAATGGAATGCAGGGATACTAGATTAATAAGAAGTCCGTTCGCTATTTAAATGTTGGAGTTGTTTATCAAGTCAATTTTTAAAATTAAATTAATCATAACCTCTATTATCCGAAGATGATGCAGATAATCGAGAATCTGAACACTCCAAATATATATGAAAATCGAACACAAGACAAATACTCCAAGATAAGTATTTGATTTTATTACAATAAAAAAAATCTAGTGCGGTACGCGCAACACACAAGTTTCACTTACAAACTTACTTAGATTTGAAATTGACGTTTTTCGATCATTTGTAAACTCCATTCCTCAACTTCAGACATATTTATTCTTATATTTGTATATCTTCATATTTTGTAAAGTATTTGTATTGCAAAACTTGAAAGTTCTCAGTACTTTTCGATTCATTATTTCTTATTCCATTTTTTAAGGGACCTAATTTCAACAACAGTCGAGTTTGTTTTACTGCTTGCTTGTTTTTTACCGCGAGTTGATTTTTATCGAGGATAAATATATCGTGAATTTGAATCAATACAAGGTGTACTTTCGTGCCGTAGAAAAGTTTGTCTCTTATGACTTTTTGGAAACCGATGACGATTACTGTTCCTCTCAAATCTACTAAAATATAATTAATTAAAGATTATCTTATACCATGTTTCCTACACCTTAAATGCTTTAAATAATTTGAGCATCACGTATTCACCCTCTTAAGTAAAATAAAAAAATTTACTGTTAAATAAAAGTTTTTATTCCACCCGTGATTAATAGTACGAGATATGAAATTTTGGATGTCACATTGCGGGCATGTGCGTACCAAAAAATTGCGAGACTTTAAGGGATCATTAAGGAAAGAGATCAATTTGCTTTGGATTCGTGCTTGTGGATGTGCAATGGAAACACCGCACATGGTATGCCGGAGACGCGGGTTAGTCCCGGTAATGTCGATCTTTTCTCTTCAAAATATACATGTACGTATTATAAGTTTTGAAGAAAGCCCAGAATTTAATGGATGGAGCCTTGCTATGAGGTATATTCTTTGTTTTAAAAAATAGTAATAATTATTACATCCCCAAATGCCAACATTTTAATGAAATAAATTATTTTATAGGGATGTCTATCGTTGTATTTATAAAAACAAATTTCACTTAACATAATTATGTAAAAATACTTAATTACTAAATTACGAGGTGCATAGAAATAATATTCTTAATACACGGTTGGAATGAGGCTTAAAATCATCGATCCTATAGAACCATATATCACCCTCAAACCAGAACCTCACCATAACTATAATCAATGGGGGCCCGGTGTGGCTTTGCGGTAAAGCGCCGTACTCCCATGCCGGAGCTGCGGGTTCGTGTCCCGCCCTGGGTGGTGCTTTTCTTTCGTAGGGGAAGTATCACCCAGTGCCATGGGTGTTAGTATGGGCGGTATAGGGCTTCAGTAGAAGCCTTGAAGACCAAAAAAAAAAAAAAAAAAAAAAAAAAAAAACTCTAATCAATGTTATTTGCCTCAAAGATTAATTCAAACTATAAGTCTACATTTTTGGTTGTGGATAATGGAATTTTAAAATTTAAATCAATTAGGAATTGTTTTCATGGAATATGTAACAAATGCAGACCGGTAAAATATTTTATAAACTGTTCATCATGAATACAACATTGTACATGCATATATTATTCTGGAATTTCATGAGAGTGTGTTATTTAGCTTGCTTTGTTAGGATCCTCGTCCATTTATCATTAGAGAATATATTGTAGAGGAGATAGAGAAATATTATTAATAAAACAGGTGTGTTACATCATTACAACATACACCACTTAAATTTATTTTGAAAAATGCATTCACTTCAATTTACATTTGAATAATACAAATATTTAGGGAAAGGATTACGATTCTGAAAAATGTCCATACATTGATTTTGTTTTTTTCAGAATGTGTTGATTGTAATTGAAACGAAAATACTCGATTTGAGGGCCCTTTTGTCAGATTGCTCTCTTGCTAAGTGGTATACGGAAAAACAGGTTTGTATGTGTCAGTGCAGGAAAACAGAAAAGTATTTTAAAAGGGATGCTGCATGCTATCAGCATTATTTCAAATATTTATTGAAGGCTGTTTGAATAATTTAACAGATTGATATGCATGTAAATGGGTGTACCGATTAATATCACGTCCTTTAAAACGAACAGGTGAGCTTTGGACATGATGAAAATACAGATACATGAAAATAAATTGACGGGTTTGATACAGGTGAACAATTAAGGGTCAATAACAAATAATGTAAAGTTTCCTTATCAAATGAGGATGAAGAGAGAGATTCAGGCATTAAAAATCTCGGAAGAATGGCTCACTTTTTCAAAAATAGAAAGAAATGGTCCACAGATACAGGATAAAAGTAGACATTGTTAAAAGTCTATAGGCTTCAGAGTTTTTGAGCTTCTATATCCCTGAAGAGATAGGAATAGATAGAATATAAGATACCAATAGTACTTCCAAGATTATTTTCAGTCATAGCATCCTAATACCATCGTTCTTTCAGAAACCAGAATAAGGTAGTCTAGAACAGGTTGGAATGAACGTTTTAGAACTTGAGGATTTGTTGGATATATATATGTTCTGCCAGGGAACATTTACTCGGTTTACGCCACCAACCTTGGGAAAGGAAGGTGTCTTTCTAACGGAAATCCAGGATATTACGAACCATCGGAACATTGACCGGAGAAAATTGGCCGAAATTAAACTAACATGTGTTGTTGCAGTACAGAAGCAGAGAAGGAAATAATAATAACTAATAATAATAATAATAATAATAATAATAATAACCGGACGGTGGGTGGTGGGTGGGTCCTGCACCTACCCCCTATTTTTGGCCTCATCCAATTTCCATCACCGATAATTAGCTTCTACCCTTAGAGCCGTGGCTACGCTCGATTTTTTTTTTTTTTTATTATTAAGATTCAAGTAGTCCTTTTTACTCTTTCGATCTAATTGGCAATTTTTTTACTGCCCAACACTCCGCTCTCGTTCAATTTGTATGCTTTCGAGGTATGATAACTCAAGCCATAAATTAGGGTTTAGGGGGTGGGTAAGAGCGGTTACACCGATTTTTAATATTATTCCCGCACCTACCCCACTATTTTTGGCCTCATCCAATTTCCATCACCGATATTTAGCCTCTACCCTTGGAGCCGAGGACTACGCTCGATTTTAATTTATTTTTTTTAAATTTTATTAATATTTCGATTTAATTACTCCTTTTTACTATTTCGATTTAATTAGAAATTTTTATACTGCCTAAGACTCCCTTCCCGTGCAATGTGTATGCTTTCGAGGTACGAAATTGCTGTCTAGCCGAGGGGCGGAGGACGGTGGGTGGTGGGTGGGTCCTGCACCTACCCCCTATTTTTAGCCTCATCCAATTTCCATCACCGATAGTTAGCTTCTACCCTTAGAGCCGTGGCTACGCTCGATTTTTTTTTTTTTTTTTTTTATTATTAAGATTCAAGTAGTCCTTTTTACTCTTTCGATCTAATTGGCAATTTTTTTACTGCCCAACACTCCGCTCTCGTTCAATTTGTATGCTTTCGAGGTATGATAACTCAAGCCATAAATTAGGGTTTAGGGGGTGGGTAAGAGAGGTTACACCGATTTTTAATATTATTCCCGCACCTACCCCCCTATTTTTGGCCTCATACAATTTCCATCACCGATAGTTAGCCTATACCCTTGGAGCCGAGGACTACGCTCGATTTTAATTTATTTTTTTTAAATTTTATTAATATTTCGATTTAATTACTCCTTTTTACTATTTCGATTTAATTAGAAATTTTTATACTGCCTAAGACTCCCTTCCCGTGCAATGTGTATGCTTTCGAGGTATGAAATTGCTGTCTAGCCGAGGGGCGGAGGACGGTGGGTGGTGGGTGGGTCCTGCACCTACCCCCTATTTTTGGCCTCATCCAATTTCAATCACCGATAGTTAGCTTCTACCCTTAGAGCCGTGGCTACGCTCGATTTTTTTTTTTTTTTTTTTATTATTAAGATTCAAGTAGTCCTTTTTACTCTTTCGATCTAATTGGCAATTTTTACACTGCCTAACACTCCGCTCTCGTCCTATTTGTATGCTTTCGAGGTATGATAACTCAAGCCATAAATTAGGGTTTAGGGGGTGGGTAAGAGCGGTTACACCGATTTTTAATATTATTCCCGCACCTACCCCCTATTTTTGGCCTCATCCAATTTCCATCACCGATAGTTAGCTTCTACCCTTAGAGCCGTGGCTACGCTCGATTTTTTTTTTATTATTAAGATTCAAGTAGTCCTTTTTACTCTTTCGATCTAATTGGCAATTTTTTTACTGCCCAACACTCCGCTCTCGTTCAATTTGTATGCTTTCGAGGTATGATAACTCAAGCCATAAATTAGGGTTTAGGGGGTGGGTAAGAGCGGTTACACCGATTTTTAATATTATTCCCGCACCTACCCCCCTATTTTTGGCCTCATACAATTTCCATCACCGATATTTAGCCTCTACCCTTGGAGCCGAGGACTACGCTCGATTTTAATTTATTTTTTTTAAATTTTATTAATATTTCGATTTAATTACTCCTTTTTACTATTTCGATTTAATTAGAAATTTTTATACTGCCTAAGATTCCTTCCCGTGCAATGTGTATGCTTTCGAGGTATGAAATTGCTGTCTAGCCGAGGGGCGGAGGACGGTGGGTGGTGGGTGGGTCCTGCACCTACCCCCTATTTTTGGCCTCATCCAATTTCCATCACCGATAATTAGCTTCTACCCTTAGAGCCACGTCTACGCTCGATTTATTTATTTTTTTTTTATTATTAAGATTCAAGTAGTCCTTTTTACTCTTTCGATCTAATTGGCAATTTTTATACTGCCTAACACTCCTCTCTCGTTCAATTTGTATGCTTTCGAGGTATGATAACCCAAGCCATAAATTAGGGTTTAGGGGGTGGGTAAGAGCGGTTACACCGATTTTTAATATTATTCCCGCACCTACCCCCTATTTTTGGCCTCATCCAATTTCCATCACCGATAGTTAGCTTCTACCCTTAGAGCCGTGGCTACGCTCGATTTTTTTTTTTTTTTTTTTTTTATTATTAAGATTCAAGTAGTCCTTTTTACTCTTTCGATCTAATTGGCAATTTTTTTACTGCCCAACACTCCGCTCTCGTTCAATTTGTATGCTTTCGAGGTATGATAACTCAAGCCATAAATTAGGGTTTAGGGGGTGGGTAAGAGTGGTTACACCGATTTTTAATATTATTCCCGCACCTACCCCACTATTTTTGGCCTCATCCAATTTCCATCACCGATATTTAGCCTCTACCCTTGGAGCCGAGGACTACGCTCGATTTTAATTTATTTTTTTTAAATTTTATTAATATTTCGATTTAATTACTCCTTTTTACTATTTCGATTTAACTAGAAATTTTTATACTGCCTAAGACTCCCTTCCCGTGCAATGTGTATGCTTTCGAGGTACGAAATTGCTGTCTAGCCGAGGGGCGGAGGACGGTGGGTGGTGGGTGGGTCCTGCACCTACCCCCTATTTTTGGCCTCATCCAATTTCCATCACCGATAGTTAGCTTCTACCCTTAGAGCCGTGGCTACGCTCGATTTTTTTTTTTTTTTTTTTTTTTTTATTATTAAGATTCAAGTAGTCCTTTTTACTCTTTCGATCTAATTGGCAATTTTTATACTGCCTAACACTCCGCTCTCGTCCAATTTGTATGCTTTCGAGGTATGATAACTCAAGCCATAAATTAGGGTTTAGGGGGTGGGTAAGAGCGGTTACACCGATTTTTAATATTATTCCCGCACCTACCCCCTATTTTTGGCCTCATCCAATTTCCATCACCGATAGTTAGCTTCTACCCTTAGAGCCGTGGCTACGCTCGATTTTTTTTTTTTTTTTTTTTTATTATTAATATTCAAGTAGTCCTTTTTACTCTTTCGATCTAATTGGCAATTTTTTTACTGCCCAACACTCCGCTCTCGTTCAATTTGTATGCTTTCGAGGTATGATAACTCAAGCCATAAATTAGGGTTTAGGGGGTGGGTAAGAGCGGTTACACCGATTTTTAATATTATTCCCGCACCTACCCCACTATTTTTGGCCTCATCCAATTTCCATCACCGATATTTAGCCTCTACCCTTGGAGCCGAGGACTACGCTCGATTTTAATTTATTTTTTTTAAATTTTATTAATATTTCGATTTAATTACTCCTTTTTACTATTTCGATTTAATTAGAAATTTTTATACTGCCTAAGACTCCCTTCCCGTGCAATGTGTATGCTTTCGAGGTACGAAATTGCTGTCTAGCCGAGGGGCGGAGGACGGTGGGTGGTGTGTGGGTCCTGCACCTACCCCCTATTTTTGGCCTCATCCAATTTCCATCACCGATAGTTAGCTTCTACCCTTAGAGCCGTGGCTACGCTCTATTTTTTTTTTTTTTTTTTTTTTTATTATTAATATTCAAGTAGTCCTTTTTACTCTTTCGATCTAATTGGCAATTTTTTTACTGCCCAACACTCCGCTCTCGTTCAATTTGTATGCTTTCGAGGTATGATAACTCAAGCCATAAATTAGGGTTTAGGGGGTGGGTAAGAGCGGTTACACCGATTTTTAATATTATTCCCGCACCTACCCCACTATTTTTGGCCTCATCCAATTTCCATCACCGATATTTAGCCTCTACCCTTGGAGCCGAGGACTACGCTCGATTTTAATTTATTTTTTTTAAATTTTATTAATATTTCGATTTAATTACTCCTTTTTACTATTTCGATTTAATTAGAAATTTTTATACTGCCTAAGACTCCCTTCCCGTGCAATGTGTATGCTTTCGAGGTACGAAATTGCTGTCTAGCCGAGGGGCGGAGGACGGTGGGTGGTGTGTGGGTCCTGCACCTACCCCCTATTTTTGGCCTCATCCAATTTCCATCACCGATAGTTAGCTTCTACCCTTAGAGCCGTGGCTACGCTCTATTTTTTTTTTTTTTTTTTTTTTTTATTATTAATATTCAAGTAGTCCTTTTTACTCTTTCGATCTAATTGGCAATTTTTTTACTGCCCAACACTCCGCTCTCGTTCAATTTGTATGCTTTCGAGGTATGATAACTCAAGCCATAAATTAGGGTTTAGGGGGTGGGTAAGAGCGGTTACACCGATTTTTAATATTATTCCCGCACCTACCCCACTATTTTTGGCCTCATCCAATTTCCATCACCGATATTTAGCCTCTACCCTTGGAGCCGAGGACTACGCTCGATTTTAATTTATTTTTTTTAAATTTTATTAATATTTCGATTTAATTACTCCTTTTTACTATTTCGATTTAATTAGAAATTTTTAGGGGGTTTAGGGGGTGGGTAAGAGCGGTTACACCCCCCCTCTCCTGGCTACCGCGACCAACGTTTTCAATGCGATCTCTTGTCAGTTCTCGCGAACTAAAATTTTAAAAACCTTAATTAATACGGCTTTTTTTTTCGCGACTAGCTACCTCTCGCATAGGTAATTAGTCCAAAAATCTTTATTAGGTAAGACTATAGATAAGGGCGGGGGGGAGGGTTTTCCCCGACGCCACCAGGAACCACCACCGTCGCCAACTAGTTGTCCCCGCGCTTTAGTTAGCTCTCGCACTCGTTAATTTTCATTTACTAATTACTATGGGTTTTTTTTCCCCTAGCTAATTACCTCTCGCAAAGGTAAATATTCAAAAAGTCCATATTATGTGGTGAAGCGGCGGGGGAGGGCGGGTGGGGTTTCCCCCCCCCTCCTGGCTACCGCGACCAACGTTTTCAATGCGATCTCTTGTCAGTTCTCGCGAACTAAAATTTTAAAAAGCGTAATTAATACGGCTTTTTTTTCGCGACTAGTTACCTCTCGCATAGGTAATTAGTCCAAAAATCTTTATTAGGTAAGACTATAGATAAGGGCGGGGGGGGGAGGGTTTTCCCCGACGCCACCAGGAACCACCACCGTCGCCAACTAGTTGTCCCCGCGCTCCAGTTAGCTCTCGCACTCGTTAATTTTCATTAACTAATTACTATGGGTTTTTTTTTTTCCCCTAGCTAATTACCTCTCGAAAAGGTAAATATTCAAAAAGTCCATATTATGTGGTGAAGCGGCGGGGGAGGGCGGGTGGGGTTTTACCCCCCCCCCCCTCCTGGCTACCGCGACCAACGTTTTCAATGCGATCTGTTGTTAGTTCTCGCGAACTAAAATTTTAAAAACCGTAATTAATACGGCTTTTTTTTTCGCGACTAGTTACCTCTTGCATAGGTAATTAGTCCAAAAATCTTTATTAGGTAAGACTATAGATAAGGGCGGGGGGAGGGTTTTCCCCGACGCCACCAGGAACCACCACCGTCGCCAACTAGTTGTCCCCGCGCTCCAGTTAGCTCTCGCACTCGTTAATTTTCATTAACTAATTACTATGGGTTTTTTCCCGAGCTAATTACCTCTCGCAAAGGTAAATATTCAAAAAGTCCTTATTATGTAAATTAAAGAAGAAAAATATCTGTATCTTCATTAGCTAAAATTGTTATCAAAAGGAATATTCAGGTCTTTATAGGTGATATTTTTACTTTCTCATACCTATAAATGAAATATAAAAGAGAATCATATAGGGGTTACGGTTAAAGTAAACGAGTTCGAGAAAATATTTAACGAATACGCATGAAGGTAAAAAAGTTTGAGTACAAGCCATACGATGAATGGATGGAGTCATTTCGCAAAAACAACGAAGGACAGAGCGATGTTTGCCATCGTACTCACCTCCACCGTATTAATTAACTCTTGATCAAATGACCTTTGGAAAAAGAGCCGCAAACATTCCCAAAATTTTTTTATCCTACCATTGGGATGGCATGGAAAGGACTCGGCGAAACGTTTTATGCAAATATTATAGCTCTCATGATATCCAGCTGTATAAAAACAAAAAAAAAAGTATTTTTTTTTTCTACATCAACTTTATTATCGTAGTTTAATAAATATTTTAATAAAAAAATGTATATGATAGTAACTTTAAAGAGGGGAATAATATATCAGAAATGCTAGTAAACGAAAACTTAAAATTAAATAATACTAAGGATTTGTTTAATGGTATATAATATATATATATGTTACGGTAAAAGTAGATATTGCGGCAAACGTACACATTTTCCTCCTCGTTTGGGTAATGTGCACAATTGAAGTGCACATTACCCAGTTCACAACAAGTGAATTCACAATGACCATGTCGTTTTGGAAATGGGAGCATATGAGCACATTCACATTTAATACAAGCACAAATTAATAAAAGCATTTATATATATATATATATATATATATATATATATGATAAAAGCTTAGTGAGTTTTATTTTCTTTCTACTCTGTCTCTCCCCCCTTTTCCACACTTTCCTTTCCTCTCAAATCATAATTAGACCACACTCTTGAATAACTTCCTCACATTTTTGATTTAGATTTAAAAATTGAAGGAGCCCAGGTGTTCTTTGTTGATTATTTCAACTAATTACTATATATTGATGATCAATGATTGCAGCCCCTGCAAGAGCATTTCAAAAGTCTCTATAATTCAAAAGGTGGGTCTTTGGGCCGTTTAGTAGATTAGTAGTTCTACAATAAATAAGTTTGTTGTTGTATGAAAGTATGCCTTGGCAACGATAGTACAATGTCTCAAAGCTACTGAACGGACTTGATCTAAACCCTAGAGTACAAATGATAGTAATTTTAACTATATAAATTAAATAACGCGCGGCATTACAATTTGAAACCCTAAATAAAGCAAGGTATGGAATTACGTTAATATTACTCATCGACGTCATGCCCTAATTACCCTTTAACCATAGGCAATGGATAGTTTTGCGTTTAAAGTTAAGTATGCATTTTTTGGAATCAGAGCGTTATTCATTCAGACTCGTTTGTTTCTTTGTTTAACGTCACTTTATGTCACTAAGGCTAATCGGACGATGCTACAGTGGGATTTCGCCTACCCAGGTATAACTAGCAGAGGGATCTTTAACGAGTACCTGACATCGTATAGGCTGTGGACCTCCATTTTACGTTCTATCCGAGGGACAGCACAGCCAACGCGAATCCGCGACCTTTAATATTGTAGGTTGCTATGCTAGCCACTACACAACAGGTGACCCCCTTACTCAGAATTGTAGTTATTATGAACGTTTGTGAAATCGTTATTCGATCGAAGCAAGTTATCATTTATTATGGAAACATATAATGGCGTATTCGATTAAACTTGTGTTACGTTATATATGGAATCAGCAAATTAAAAAAATGTTTAGCTTTGACTACTTAGTGAAATTCTTCTAAATTTAGAGTATTTACCAGTTTGATATTAGAGTATTATTTGAGCATGATACTTGGGACTTCACTTTGACCAAAGACTGGCATGGAAAACCAACACCAGACTAATAAGAAAGCAACTAAACAAACGGTATGGAGTGCTATCAAGATTACTTGACTGACGATCTAAATTATCCCTAACCAACAGACTTACAATATATAACGTGGTTAATAGACCCATTTGGGCATAAGGGACAGAGTTACGCTCTCAAATATCCAAAGGATCCTATCATTCCAATCGAAAGTATTGTCTAAGATAGTAGATGCACCGTACTACGTTTTTAGAAAATCTATCATTTAGGAAATAATTAGCCATTAATGTTTCCACCTTCAATAGCTGAGGGCTTATTTCTATAAAAAAATGAAGATCTTATTGGGCTCAATCTAACAAACTAGTTAAGTATTTTTCATCATACTACATCAATAACATGTGTTTTCATTACTCGGTTTGAGTCCGTAAAGTAGTACTTTTCGGGCCTAGGCCTGAAAAATCTTTGGTCCGCTAACCTTACCTGCTACTAATATATTTTAATAATCATGTGTTTGAAGGAGGTTACTTGTAGCTATACTCTGCTTCATTCTAATAAAAGTAGTATGTTTGAAGTGCAAAATAATATGGATATACCAGATATTTTAGAAGAAGCCCGAGAAGGTTAAAACGAACTACTTCCAGCTAAATCCCACGCATTGTATGAAAGCGACACAAAAGATCTCGTTACTACTGGTTAGAAAGAAGAAATGTTCGGGTTTTGTGTGAACAGGTTATGCTTGTTTGTTTCACAGAAATGGCTAAAATCATAAAGCTACCTACTTTGTGGTCAAAATATTCGATGATCAAAAGTTGTCTGTATCTTAAAGAAAATATAAATGTAAATTATTTCCAAAAGTCTACTGCATTTTAGGAACGATAATTTATAGGTTATTGAACAGATGTTTAAAAAAAAATCTGGTGCGTGCGCGCAACACACAACTTTCACTTACCACCTTACTTAAATTAGAAATTAACGCGTTTTGTTAATTGCCACTTCTCAAATGATCAGAACATCTTTAATTATAACGCATTGATTTGTCATTAAAGGCGTTCGGCGCATGCGTGAGCTCAAGGTGTTTTATGAGTTGACGGAATATTCATCTTTTTTTCTCCTGTATATGTTTACTTGATTTCCTTCATATATCATATTTAGCCATTTCTTATTTTTAGGCGTGATAAGAGACAGTTAATTTATCAATATAAACTAAAACAAAGGTACTTTATAGGAAAACAAAAAAGGCCCCTTCCCCATTTAAGCCCCCTCAGAACATTTTAATAATGATAAAGCTTACCTGGTATTAAATAACAACTAATTTCATTAAACATAACGAATTTGATAAAAATCGTTAAAGCCGTTTTTGAGATAATCGATCAAAAAGGTAAAAATTGGAAAAAAATTATGAAATAAAGTGCCCCCTCCGTTTGAGCAATTTTGATGAAATGTTGGCTATCACATCTTTGGCATATACATACATCAAATACCAAGTTTGATCAAAATCTTGAAAGTGGTTTTTGAGTAAATAAAAAAAACACGTGAAAATGATACACAATTTATTAAGTAAAGTCCCCCCTCCGGTTAATTAATATTGATGAAATTTTTACAGTAATATCTCGGCCATATAAATACATCAAATGCCAAGTTTGATCAAAATCGATAAAACCGTTTTTGAGTAAATAAAAAAAACACGTGAAAATGATACAAAATTTATTAAGTAAAGTCCCCCCTCCGGTTGATCAATTTTGATGAAATTTTCACAGTCATATCTCGGGCATATAAATAGATCATGTACTCAGTTTAATCAAAATAGTTAGAGCCGTTTTCGAGAAAATCGAAAAAAACTTAAAAGTTATTAAATAAAGTACCCCCTCCCTTTGAGCAAATTTGATGAAATTTTTGATGTCACATCGCGGGCATATACATACTTTAAATACCCAATTTCAGGTTCGCACGGTTTATAGTTTTTGAGCTAGTCTGTTCATATTTCATATATAGTTAAGTGAAAGTAAAAAAGTGTCAATTTAATTTCTTATATTATATCTGTAAGTTATTAATGCACTCAAGTATGAGCAGTATGATGAAAATTATTGTTCAAAACACGTACCAAAACTGTGTTTTCGGTGTTTGATCTAATTTCTGCGCTCGGCTACGCCTCGCACGTTAAACTCGACCGCGCACCGAAAACAACCTCTTTTAGTACTAGTGGTGAAAATAACTATTTAGTTTCATGTAAATTAAAGAATGTCTGTAGGTTAGTGTCGCTTGTTAGTCACGTCTTAAGAGGTTTTTATTTTGAGCCGTGATCATTTTGATTTTTTGTTTAATTTTAGAGAACCCCCACCAAACTATGGAATTTGCCCTAAAATAAACGCTCTCGAGGGCTTCCAACACACTTTAGCCAAAATTAATCCACTTAGACATCAGTAGGGCAGGATCTAATTAGAGAATTAGGAACTTATACTGGAAGGGCTGATGGACTACCTCGACCCTGTCCCTACAAACTTTAATCTCGTGTTGTTCTCTCTCAGTTTCAAAAAGTTTGATTAATTTTTCAACAATATTCCATCTTCTCTTGCAAAATGTTTTATATATTTAATAGTCTGAAATAGAAGGATATGTCGTAATTTTGACGGTCTTATTTAATGACAACATATAAATACGTACTAGAAACCTTAAAACTCAAAGCCAACATATTTTGATGTCATAACTCAGATTTAGTCACATCTTCCACTTATATGTTGGTGTATTCGTCAATTAAATTAGGGGATAATAATAAAAGGCTTAACAAATTTCCGTTCAATGCCAAAAACACCAATCAGTCTAAGACACCTCCATCCACCAAGCGTCGTCCAAACCCTTCTTCTACAGCTCAGTCTTCTTTGGGCTTATATATCTTACCCCTAGGTTGTTTTATTTTATTTTTCACGATGCTATTACTTCAATAATATTGAAGTGTAAAGTTCACAAAACAATTTTTTTTCAATAACCTTAAGTCATCGCTCATCCTTTTTTTTTTTTTTTTTGATATCAGCAGCATTGATGTTTTTGAGATTTTATTCATCGAACTTATTGAGATTTTATTTATCGAACTTATTGAGATTTTATTTATCGAACTTATTGAGATTTTATTTATGAGGACACATTATTTTTATTCTAATCACACACCTTTGACTTTATATTTAAAAAAAATCTTTTAAAGTTAGCTGTCATTGACACCTCCTTTTCGCCTTGAAACACGTCTACTTGCTGAGGATCATTTAATACAAAAAGTAAATATCTTCACTGAGACATGTTAAAATATGAGGCGTGAGTTATTGAACTGTTAAAGAGAGTTTTTTACGTTAAAAAAAATATTAATCTATTTTAAATAAATGAATAAAATAATCGTAACAACAAAAAAATTGTAGCTCAGTCTAGACGGGCGGGTTCCTTAATGACTAACGTTTGCAAATGAAGAGTCCACGGAAGAAAGGTGGGATGTCATTTGGAGTGCTTTCCGAGAAAAGCGAGTTTTTAGGTTTGGATCTTTAATTACATCAGTATGTTTTATCATTTTTCTTCAAATTTTTTATATGTTCTTTTCCTTATTGTTTTGCGTGTCAAAATAATAAATTTGCCCGAAACAGACATAACACGCTCTAAAAAAAAAATGTTTTAGTAAAATATAAATATCTAAACGGAAAAGAAAGGGGGATAGACCTGGACGCTCCCCCTTTCTTTCCTGTTTTATTGATGAAATGGTGATATTAATACACAATCCATATAACTTCTAACATGACTCTACCCCATTCTAGGTTTTTCCGCGAGGACATTCCCTCTTTCTTCCGAGGACGTGGTTCTTTCCATCACTTGTAACCAACCGACTGTCATTTTTTCTGACTATTTCTTTTCACCAACATATTCTACTCAACTAGACGAACAATTATATATATATAACTACAATTCGGAAAAAAATTGACTCTCCCCCTTTCCTCCGTTGACACTTCAAATGAATAAAATAAATAAAGGGGCACCACACTAGTTATTTATCTATAGGATTTAGCTATAGGAATCAAAATAATTTAAACTTAATAAGTGAAAAAGAAAAGAAATAAAACTAAAGGTTATCTTAAAAGCTCGGAGAGGGCTGTACATAAAATTCAATTTGCAATTTAAACTTAAGAACTACTTAATGGTGAATTAAAAATAAAATAGAAAAAACAAAACCAATTAAACTCAAATAAAAGCAACTTTCAATGTACACTATGATATTAAATAAAAATTTATTCACAATTTCTGTAGTCAGGCCTGATGAAAATCTTAATCTATTTACACTACCACAAACAATTTAAACTTATAACTATACAAAAACAAAACAGCAAGGTTTAACAAAAAAATTAAAAGAAAAATATCTCCAGTCTCGGTTGCCACCAGTCACTTTGCCTGGGGATTCTCGTCACCGGAATCTCTTCGTGAACGCCACAATTCTTCAATCCGCTGATATTTAGCGATATAGACTACAACCACTTTAACCACTGAAACAGTCTCATTTAATCCTCACTCTTCAAACGCTAGTGAACATCTGCCTTCTTTTCTTTCGTTGTTTGTTTAAAAAATCAAATGGCTTAATAACAGTTGTTTTAAATTAATTATTGTGGTTCCGTCTCTTGTTTTAAAGTAAGTCTTAAAATAAAACTTAATTATTTTCATAGCCTAATAAAAAACATTATCTCAACAAAAAAAACTAATACGAAAACCTTTCAAACGACATATATTTTAATTCTATCCAAAACTTTGATAATTAACTAATGATTTTTATTAAATAAAAAAAAAAAATTATTTATTTTTCGCTACAAGTTTATCTCCAGATCAGTGAAGCGCTCTCTAGGAGCAGGCACCTTCGCAGTCCACGAGAGTGAAGCTGATAGAATCAATAGAGAAAGCGTAGGGATAAATAAATCCAAGCTGAAGAGAAGCCAAATAAATCGAAAACAGCGACAAAGTGGGATCAATTGCTTCCAAGAATGGTCCATGAAAGATCAACTCGTCTGGAATCGAGCGATCAGCTGTCAATGTAGATACGGTGGACGATTTCTGTTCCAAGTGAGTACATTTCTCAGGTATTTACGGCCACATATTTATCACGCAGTTCGTGTTGTAGAAGCTTCGGTTCTTGGTAAATTATTATGATTTGAAATTTATTGTGACCGCAGAGATAGTGAATGAAATGAATTTTTAATTTTATATAAGACATACTTAGTGCTTACAGAACGCGAAAAAACAAATATCCCATCCTAATAGGCTGCTACTGTCAATATAAATTTCTTTGACCAAGTGCCTCACTACGCACCGTTAGTCCACTTTGCGCAGACCACCAGCAACACTATAGTTCAATTATATATATATATATATATATATATATAGATAGATAGATAAATGGTATGGGGGAAGGGCTGAGTGGGAGAATCATGCCTGGTCAATCCATATCAAGTGGTTAAAAAAAATTAATTGGTTGCTTCAACATTTTTATTTTTTAAAAATTTTTACCATTGAAAGTACAATACACTAGGAGTAATAAAACGCAATTGGTTTATTTTTTTTATTTTATTTTGCCAATGGCGGTCATTTAAATGTCGACCGAACGCGTATTTTTAGCTATGTTATTGTTCTGCTTCAAATCAAATATCTCTTTATCTATTATTCCCAGAACTTCTAAGTATACCTCTTGAGTGTTCTATGAGGTAATTTTACAAAGATGGTTTTTTAACTTTTTACAAGAAGGCAGATGGCTAAGTATTTGTAATTGTTTTATAGGTGGGATAGATTTGTAGGATAGATATAGGTGGGTGCTCCAAATTCACAAAGGTTCAAGCTGTGGACCTGCATTTTTTTTTCACACACATTATTAACTTCCCAAAACTTTTGAATTAAAATTTTGAAATTTGGCTCAGATTTAGTGCTTGGTTAGAATATTGAACTGTCCATATTTCATTTGGTGGACTTGATTCATAGTCAGGATTTTCAGTTAAAAAAATTTTGTTTTGAAAAGGCAACAGAACTACAAGAAGACAGATATATGAGTAACTATGCTAGAAGATGACAATTAAATGAATACTATACAGAACTTTTACAGATATTTACATAAAAGATGGTAAGCATTATACATGAATATTTACATATGTAGGTGGTTAGCAAGATGAAATAAAATCTGATATTTATCTTCTGAGTCCAGAGTAATTCAAAGACTTAGGGTAAAATAAGGTAAGAGGTAGTAATAGGGGGTTAGTTTGCCGACTTCAAAGGTTTATTACGGGGAAACCCAACGCTTTTAAAGTAAAAGGCTACATGATAACTTAGTGAAAAAAAAAAAAATTAAAAACGAACAAAATAGATGGTAACGTGTTTACAAATTGTCATGTCTGGACTCAATAATAAGACAAAAGTCAGATTGTACACAAGGTAACAATGTATAAAAATTTGAAAAATATAAAGAAGGAAGTTATGCAATAATAAAGATAATAATAATACAGAGGTTCATCGATAATTGCGGAAACCTATCAAAATCAAATTAAGGATTTGAGGATGCGGAAGATGTTAGAGTAAATGAACGATATTATCTCTTTATGATTTACAAGGTTATTTTTTCCAGATGGATGAATATGGATTCGGACTGAGAGGAGTCGTTCATCATGGTTTGGTACAGTAGCTAATATGGAAGGCAATGGCATGTTCTGCTAATTTTGACAACGAATTACGCCTGGAAATACTGTATTTATGTTGGGGAATCCATTTTTTAATATAATTTTTGGTTTCACCGATGTAGCAACTGTTGCAATTAGGTAAGTGTAGAGCACTGGATACGATAAACTACATTACACTTGTCTAGGAGTCCCCTCCTTAATGTTACAATATATATATTGGAGACAAACAACAAGAAGGGAATAAATGACGATAAAAAATAACGATTCGTATACCTCTTGAGTGTTCTATGAGGTAATTTACAAAGATGGTTTTTTAAATGTTTTGTGCAAGTGGTGCTTTGTGGGCATCGCACCAGATTTTTTAATATAAATTTCACTCTCTACTGTAATTTTGCACTCTTTTCAGTGCTATATACCCTTGTAATAAATCAAGTCCACCAAATGAAATATGGAGAGTTCAATATTCTAACCAAGCACTAAATCTGAGCCAAATTTCAAAAGTTTTGGGAAGTTAATAATGTGTATGAAAAAAAAGTGCAGGTCCACAACTTGAACCGTTGTGAATTTGGAGCACCCACCTATATCTATCAAATAAATACAAATACTTAGTCATATGCCTTCTTGTAAAAAAAAAATTAAAAAAACCATCTTTGTAAAATTACCTCATAGAACACTCAAGAGTACGTTTTAGTACTCCTACTGTATTGTACTTTCAATGGTAAAAATATTTAAAAAATAAAAATGTTAAAGCAACCAATCAATTTTTTCTTTTGTACCACTTGATATGGATTGACCGGCATGATTATTAAAAATATCGGTTTCTTAAGAGCTGCAATTAGGATCAGTAAATAGACATTTGGCGTCGAATTAGCGGAAAAGAGTAAACAATTGAATGGAATTAGTTGAGCAACCGATCCTTAAAATAGGGCTATCCCTCTCATCCGAATGACACTTTTCTCGGATGACGGAGGAAGGGGAGAAAAAAAGGAATTGATTCCTCGACGGTTTTATAGTCCCAATTCTCTAATGGAAATTGCTCATTCAATGGATCAACCGGTTACCGCTGAACAATTCCTTTATTTCCGGCTGTAACTTCCAACATTTTTATAATGTAATTTCGAATAATATCGTTTGTAATAATTCGAGAAAAAAAATAGGGATGATTTTTATTTAGATCATTTTTTTTTAAGTATCCTCAGGTACGCCACATCATTACCCAAAGGTTTTCTTAAATATTACTGGCATATCTAATATATGTTATTCTGTGGGATTATTAAGGGGATAATATTTGAGAAGAGTTTAGTCCTACCTGTCAAATCTATTAAGAAAAATTACTCACTCAACATCACCACATTTTTTTTCCTACCTCTTGTATTTAAGATTTTTTTTTTATTTGTTTCATCTATATAGTTATTTCTGCGTGAATAAAATCGTAGATCAATCATTATAAATAATGTTAAACAATCTGCCCTAGATTGTGGCAGATTGTTCCATTAAAAGCCCTTATTACAATATTGTATAATCATTTTGTAGAAATAAGCGTTCTTCTCTAATTCATCCAATGAAAAATAATTTACGAGGTAATGAATGAATACTGACTTTATGTTTGAACTAACGGCCACTGAAACTTGAATGATTCAACAGGGTTTTACCTCTAGACCCACATTAACCTTAATGAAGAGATTTACTTGATGGGTTAGTATTAGGAATGAATGAGTAGAGAGATAATTAGCTAATTAGTCAATAGAAAAAAACAATTGCGTTCATTGTCATTACCATCAATCAAGTTTTAATCCTCTTTGGTTCTTTACCAAATCTGTCAATAACAGTCAGCGGAACTGTTCCGAACTCAACATCGTTAATTATTGATTCCGTTTCGTCAGTTAGTTATTCCGATTTAGAACGTATAAGCTCACTGAATACTATCAGTCGATCTCTAAATGAAGTTGAATAAATTAAAACGTACAGGATATTTGTATATTTATCCCTTTTAAATTTGAAATAATAAGCGATATAACCTATGTAAAGTTATACAGGGTGTTTAAGAGCCTGGTTTCCGAACAACAATTTGAATTAAGCATCTTAAAGAATATCCATCCACTATTTTCTAAATCGTCAAAGACAAAGCTGAAACAGAAACTTAATACGTACTAATACTTACTGATACGTAGATATGCATACTCCTCACAGATATTCAGCAGAGCTAAAATCACTCAACTGCAAAATCTTCAAACGCTTCAATCAACAGTGTTACGACTTATTACAAAAGCACCCTGGTACGTGAATCTCAAAACATTACATACCGACCTCCATCTAACACCATATAACAATGCTTTAGAATAAATTTTATATAAAATTGACCGGGCATCCGAACAGTTTAATTAGGAATATGGCTTACTACGCCAGGATATGATGAGGCTAGAAAGACGATGGTAATTAAATAAAGCCAGGAAGGGGTAGCTTTACCTCCTATGACCTGGCAAGCCATTTTTCCAATTTCAGCCATCTCATTCGCTAATTGTTAGCACCTTACTGACAGGTGCAACAGCACGAATTAATAAAAATAAATTATATTTGAAGTTGAAGGTCCGTTAACGGGAGATAATTTGGTCTAAAGATTACCAGTATTATACCAGTATGATATGAGACCTTTGGTAGTTGGGATCTGGTAGAATGTATTTTGTACCAAAATAAACAATGTTATCGTTTGATTAAGTTTTAGTTTAGTCTATTACCACACAACCCGTGTCCGGTATGGACCAAATGAATGGACAAGGAGACCAAAAATGTATCTCCTCTTTTCTAAAATCTACCAGTCTATTTTAACATCTTTTGACACAGGATCTTTACACCTGACACAGGGGTATAGTAGTAATCAATTAAACTAAACATCGTTTATTTTGGTTCAACATACATTCCTCCAGGTCCTAACTACCAAAGGGGGGTCTCATAACATAAATACTTGAAAATACTTATATATCGGAATACATTGACTCTACTCTGCTCTAACGGAATATCTCCAGACTCCAACTCCCACTAGGCTAGCAATATTCTTCTCCCAGACTGTCCATGGACTCCAGGTACCTGACTCTGTGCCTGACTCTATCCGGTATCCGACTGCCTATGCCTGGCTCTGATTGTAGCTGCCTCTATACTCTCATAAGCCTGCTTCTTCTGGAGTTCCCCGTCTCTCACAGGGTTCAATGATCTGCTTAGCTTTTCAGGAGTAGTTGTCAACGTGACAATATGTTGCAATTTTTTTTAGAAGCAAAACTTTTTATTGATATTATTACATTCTGTCTCATTCGAGACATTGGTAATAGTGCTAATTCAGCACATTCATACATTATTTACAAAAAATATAAATATACAAAGAAATAAAAATAAAAGCTCAAGAAAAGAAAAAAAAAACATCTTAATCACATTCATACACTATTTACAATCAGGCTGGAGAACCCGGAGGCAGGCTTTTCCGTCTAGGGAGGAGGGAAAAGCAAGCCTCAAGAGGTTCCCGCGCTTCTCTCTCAGCCGCATCACTGGTATTAAAGCCAGTGGAGGCTGAGCGAGGGCGCAATAGCCATAAGCACACCTGACTTGAGCGAAGAATCTGGCCATTGCCAGAACTCCGGTATGTACATATTTACAAAAGGTCACGTGGCCACTGCTGCCTTAAACTTCGAGGAGGGTTGTAGGTATGAGTGGAGCTTGATAGGGATTGAGCGGTAGGATTAGGATGATGGGTAAGGAGAATTTCTTCGGGATCAGTTCTTGAACGAACGGGATATCAAGGTCATGGTGTAGGGTTTTGTTGGATACATAGAAAAGAGCATTGACTATTGTTCGGAGGATTTTGGACTGGAAGGATTGGATGCGTTTGATGTTAGAGGGTTTAGCTGTTCCCCACAGTTCGAATGTTGCAACTAAATTATCAATGGATTGGAAACTTGAAGGTTCATATTAGATATTTAATTTGATAGGTAACATGGGTCATTAAGACTAGTTCGGTATCATTTTACCAATATGGCACTATCTATGTGTATTTAATTTTTTAGGAACTAAAGTCATTGACCGGGCTTGGAGGAATTTTCTTTTTTATTCCGACCTCCACCCACCGAAAAAAACTTCAATGGTGCTAGAATGGGCTATCAATAGCATTAGCATTGCAAACCCCCTGCACAAAACCCATAGCGGCATATATATCATCAGTATAAATGCCTGGTAGGAAGTTGACCACTCGTGTAAAGCGAAAAATGTTATTGAGAATTTCTAGTGCTAGTACTAAGTAGTATTAATCAAATTAATAAGGCCCTATTAACTTTTAACTACTAACATTGATCAAAATTTACCAAACTAAAAGTGTTATTTACATGTTCCGTGAGATTTCAAAAAGATGGTATTGTATTTTTTCCCTATTAAGCAAAGCATAAAGTTGAACTTAGCTAAAGCTGTATTTGAGAATAAGACATATAAAGCAGTAATTGAGAATAAGACATCTTCTCTTCTGTACTTAAGTTCTAATATTAAATTTTATAGAAGTCTATCCACTATGATGCCTCAGGCAACTAATTCGTAGTTGACTGTACTGATTAATTTACGGATTTTTTTTTTAATGAAGGAGTCTCTTCCATATATTTGTTGAATTTTATTTGACTATCCCAACGTTTCGGGCTGTTGGCCCATCCTCTGGGGTTATCTTATCCATAAGTTATTTTTTTCCCATTGCCATCCATTGTAAGCAATTGTCATCAATATAATTTGTTATAGACATACAACAATTTGTTATAGACATACAAAAATGTCCTTGTTCCATTTTACATTTATTATTATTTCATTGTCACATTTTTAAAACTTATGTTGCTGTAAGTGTAGTCTAGTATAAATGTGTGATGAGAAGGACAGATGTATGTCTATATATAAAAAATTATATTGATGACAATAGGCAATGGGAAAAAAATAACTAATAGATAATATAATCCCAGAGGATTGGTGCCAACAGCCCGAAACATTGGGATAGTCAAATGAAATTTAACAAATATATGAAAGAGACTCCTTCATTAAAAAAATCCTAAAAATAAACACTCTTTCTTACTATAATGAAAAAAAAGAACCAAGTGATTAATTTACTTTTCAGGGTGAAATGTCACCTAACAAGCAATAAGTAAGCCCTAAAACTGCAGGAAGCAATTATTTTCTGACAAATTTTTTTTATTTAACTTTCTTGAATTGTCCTAAGATTTTTTTGTCCTACCTTGAAAGTTTCTATTTACTATCTTATTGCTTTTTTTAGCAATTCATTTATATAAATAAACACTTGCCATTGAATTATATATATGCTTTATTAAACTTTGTCTTCGGATGGATTTTATTACATTGGGTCAGAAAAGACCGATCAGTTATGCAGTAACATACATATTATGGAGGACGGAAGCAAACTTTGGAAAGGCACTCACACTTGACAACAAGGTGTAAAACATGATAATCATGAGCTCATGTACCGGTACTGGTGTAATACTGATTATAAACAAAAATTAAATTATAATGACATATCCACTGTGAGTGATTTTATGCTTAGATGAGCAGTATATCACGGTATTATTAGCCTCTTTTTGCATCTGTATAGCCATGCATTTGAAAAACGCTTGGTAAAAAAGAGGGAATTTAATTGGGAACAAAACAATTTAATTTAATTTAAAAACATTTTTAAATAATCAAACCTTACATACTGACTTTCACATGCGAACAGTCGACCATGCTATACAGACTCTTTACAAAAGTTTCCACATATTATTCACCAGTACATGAGCTCATAATTATCATGTTTTACACATTTCTGTCAAGTGTGAGTGCCTTTTCAAACCTCCAGGTACATATAAACCTCCTTATAAGAGATATGGCTAAAAATGAAATTCCCATAAATATGAGGAGGAGACTAAAAAGGCGTTGGATGAGAGATCTCCTGCTTTAACAGACCTGAATAACTGGAACCAGCTAGGTAAGAAGTACTGCTAGGTGTCTTACATGCCATTGTATATCTATTAGAAATGCGATCAAATCTGCTTATTTTCAATATGTTGTTGACACGTGCTGATATAAAAATTAAGTAAGAAAAAAAAATCATAAGGTTCCCATAGAATTATTCCAAACATTTGTAGAACTGAAGTCTAGAACTGAAATTTTTTTCTTTAGCGTTCTGGTAGATCCTAAGAGTTCTATCGGTAATTTGTACTTTTCTAGAATGGTGAACAAAGCAATACTATTTTCAAGTTTTAAAGGTTCACATTCAACATTCGCATCCTTTATATTTTCTATTTTTCTTTTTTATTATTTTCATAAAAAAAAACTGTACATAGTTAAATCATTTGTATTAGGTATGCTTATTTGCAAAATATATATTTTAGAGATGTACCCATATTTGTGAATGGTTGTTTAAGATTATAGAGCTTACTACTCTCACAATAATCAGTGACATATAATTAATTAACTTAGATTAGTGTGCTCCAGATATATTAATTATGGGGTTCACCGCTCGGGTTCAAAGCTTTAGCATAAATCTTTGTAGATTAATCAAGCGTAGATCAGAGTTTCAGCGTTGAATCGTATACGGAAGATACGACTTTTCTACTTCTCTCTCTTGCAATCGATACTAGGGCATACAATTTCATAACACTTTATTTTTTAAAATTTCGTGCTCCTCTTTTTATTTTATACACTTTTTATTTTATTTTTTAAATCACATCGGTATATTTAAATATTAATATCCTCCTATCGAGAAAAGGAAGTATCACACATTTATTTTGCGAACAAAAAAAATATAATTAGATTAAATCGTTTTTCTTTTGTTTCTTCATTCATTCCAGGTCCCATATAGTCATCCTTCTGTCGTTGTTTAGTTCTAAGTAACATTCTGTATACAATGTAGAATACTGGAGTAAGTATCGTAAATCTAGACGAATAGAAGAAAATTCTGATCTCTGCTGAACTCAGAAAATGCTGTCGACAAGGAATGATCGAGGAATGACATAGTAAGTGTACGGTACACAATTCAGGTCACAATTTAGGTCAGAATTCAGAGAAGATCCTAATACCAGATTTTGAGTATTTTTTTTTTTTAGGTTTTGTCGGTCAATATATCAACCGGCCCTTTTATTTTAATTATTATTTATTTTATTTTAATATATATATAATATATATATATATATATATATATATATATATATATATATATTATTTATTTATATTGCATAATATGAAATATCTCATGATGCTGGTATATCCATATAAATTTATATTACTTTATTATAAACTTATTTATAGGTTAATTAATTAATTAAGTTATATGTATTAGATAAATACAAATAATGTTTAACAAATAAATGAACAGTAAAGAAAAATTAGTGATACTTAATCCGTAAATTCTCTTAACAAATTACAACTAGTGAGGGTGAAGGAGAAGTACAAGGCTTTTATCCAGCCGATTTTTCAAACACAAAGAGCTAATTAATTAAAGGTGTTAAGCCTAATTATTTAATTACACCATAGGCCCTTTTATTCCCTTTTTCTCCTCTTAGGTCCTGGATTAGTTCACCAACGAAAAAAAAAAATTAACTTGAAGTGCTCTGTAATTACAATTTGAAAAGAAGATTCGGAGGGTATTTATCATCTCATATTTCCATTAGTAAAAGAACGTTTCGGGTAACGAATATTAATAAATATTTGTATAAAAGTTTGAACCTAATTTTATCTAAAAAATTCTTCATATTAATAAATACTTTCGATTTACTTCAAATTATAGTTGTTTGCGAATTTATGACTAAACTCATATTGAAATCTGACAAACATTGGCTGCCAGGAGCTCGACCAACCATCGTGCATCGCTTTAACGCTATACGGGTCAAGTTACTTGCATATAAGCGGCGCCGTCTGAACATATGAAATTGTTGAATGTCTAATTTTATCGCCCTGTTTAGTTAGCATGTTGTAAAAATGAAACTGTAACTTAGACTTAATTAATGTAAAGAATGCGAGAGGTTGTGTGTCCTTAAACAACAAAACCTAAAATCTGTAAAGAAAGTTTCATCTAAAAATTCATGCAGATCGAATTTAGTTTAGTTGGTAATCTGTTAACTATTTATTATGGTGGTTAATTTCTTTATTTGTATAAAATTTTGATATTTACTTATATTACTTCTTTTTTATTATATGAAATATATTACTTCGATATAATACTTTGAAAATCATTTAAAAAATATATTTTTATCCCTATTTGTATAGCTTATTGAATTATTAATTAGCAAGATGTAGACAAAATCAAATTTTAATTTTTCCTATTCAAGTGCCATTATATATCAAATATAAATTATAGGCAAGTTTCATAATTATATTATCAATAGTGGTTACTACTTGTCCATATTTTTTATCTACAAATAAATATGCTGGATGTCGCCCAGGCATTTGATAAATTTTGAAACTAGGGTCTTCTCTTTAAAATTAAGACTCAGCTATGTACATGTTACCATATACTTTAATCCTATCTCTTCGAAAGAATTTTCTCCATCAGACAAGCCTTCGTCAATCTGACCAATTTCGGCAGGAGTTTCACAAGGGTCAATAGATAATCCGTTATCAGGTTGTATGTACACACCTTTTTATATTCTGAGACTTTGAATGACACGTAAACGATTGATGCAAGCTACTTAAGTTTTCCTTTTTACCTAGGCGAAAATTTGTTAGCAAACGGCATGTGTACTTGTAATATATAAGGCATATAAGCAATGGGGAAGGAAAAGTATTCAGCAGTCAAAGATTCCTCATCTAATTTCCTAGTATTTTAGAATGCTATTATGTAAAAGGTAGGTTAATAGAATCAGTATGTTGGTATTTATTATATGCATTGTCATAAACCTTAAAAATTATTTTTGTTGATATTTTTTGTATGCGCCTGTGAATAATCAATAGATAATTAGGAAATTTTATAATTTGAAAAAAAAAAATGAAAAGTATGATATGGGAAAAGAAAGTAACCAGCAACACCGCTTATCTGGCTTCATTTTATTAAACTAGTTTCCCTACGATTGGGAGATAAATATCTCATCATGAGTCTTTCTAGTCTACCTCCAACTGTACTTCAACCACATGAACCTCATTATTTGGTTGGCATGTCTCTGTATATTGTATAAAAGCGTTTTTAAAACTGATGAAAAATCAGTTTAGAGGATTTGGTAAATAACTTACCATATAGATTACGGAATCATAAAAGTTTTGATTGCAACTATTAATTTTTGTTGTCCTTTTCGCCATAACGAATATATGCGAAAGCTATACCTGTAAAGGTTTATGTGAGTGTGTATATATTTTTATTTTCTGCCTCTTGGTTGAAGAACATAAGATAGATCTAATAAAAATATATATACAGTAGGACCTTCATTATTCGGGCCTCTATTAACCGGGGTTCCAATTAACCGGGGTTCCGAGGAGCCAATTTTTTTTTTTTTAATAAGCTGTTTTTAATTTTTATGGCATTTATTTTGTATGTATAATGTTTATTTAAATAAATGAAAACGTTAACGATTATACAATTGTTAATTATCTATTGTTCTTAGAAATTATGAAATAAAATAATAAATGGAAAAACACGGCAAGCTTATCGTATGATGAGATGTTTCCGGTAACTATTACTCCAATTCATATACTAAGAACGATATTGTTTTCAAGTCTTTCTAGGAAACTCCCTACTCTGGTATGTTTGAATGCAAAACAAAATATTCTCAGTTGTGATTTAGTCTCCATTTAAATACGAATCAATAAAATGTCGCAAAAAAGACAACCTGTTGTTTTAACGCTGGAACAGAAATCAACCATTATAAACCGAGTAGAAAAAGGTGAAAGTGTTAAGACATTGTCCGCTGAATTATGAATCGGCGAGCAAACTGTTCGTGACATTTCGAAGAAGAAAAAAGACATTTCTGACTTCGTATAATCGTCGACCCAAACATCTTGTCCGCGGTAAACAATGAAGATCTCTACATAAAGACGTGGATGAAGCTGTCTATCAGTGGTTCATGCAAAAACGCGCTACAGGAGTTAATTTGTTACTTTTGTTCGTTTGTTGTTTTGTTGATAAAAGTGATTTTCTGCAGTTTTTTTTTGTTTAATTAATCTTTTTTCCTATCACATTAAGTCAACAAAATGTTGTAATTCGATTATCCGTGGAACCCCCTACCCAATATTACCCCGGATAAAGGGGGTTCTACTGTATATATATATATATTTTATGCTACTTTGTGTTATTTAAAGTAGACGGGTCTCAATTCAACGGATCCATTCTTCCCGGTCCCGACACATCCCCTTAATTTGAGCCAGGATTTTTCCTCTTCTCGCTCCTATCCTATGAATATGCTCCTCATATAGGATTCTAGGCCGATCTCAGGGCCTTCTGCACGGCAGGCGGGCGTATATTATGTTTCTTGGAAGCCATTACTTATCTATGCGACACACATGGCCGAACCACTTGAGCTGACTTCCTTCGAGTTCAGACGTTGAAGCTGCTAGATATACTCGCACTTATTAACGGCTTATCAAAAGTTACTAAGAAAATAGTTCTAATAGATACAGATATGTTCAAAAGTTCTATATAAAGTGATTTATTGGTTAGCAGGACTCAAACTGAGGCTCGTTCAACGCACTCAAAATTCTTTGATGGTAATTATCAAACCGATACCGATTTATCGTGTATGTATGCAACCAAGTTGCATCTCCAACATAGCAGAAATGTCCTTGGCTATAATCAACGATTGCATGGAAAGGGGAAACATTCCAAGAAGTTGGAAAATTGACGATATCAGGCTTCTTTACAAGGGAGGTGGCAAGAACAAACTTGTCAAATATTATAGGCCTGTGGCAGATGCTCTGCTGAGAGTGCGCCGTGACCTTGAGGAGAGGGCGGAAAAGTATGTCATGCTCCTCCTATTTGATATATCTTCCACCTTCGATAGTATTTAGAGGCTGAGTATCCTCCAACAGTTGCAAAAGTATCAGGTTCCCAGCAGCTTATATGAAATATTGAGGTTTTTGAGATTCAGTGAAAAGAGGTAGCACGCAAGGATCTGTCCTGGCTTGATATGAATAATAGGGTTTTTTAAATTAATTCACAAACTTTCGATTCGGTTCTTGAACTGTTATAAAAGCTAACTTAAATGGATCTATTAATTAATTATATCTTGTAAACAGCTGAAAAATTCAAATTCAATCCAACCCCGAAAATACAAAGACATTTAAAGAAAGCGGACACAGTTCGGATGCTGACGGTTCCGCTTCCGAAATACAATTAATCTGGAAGGAGATGTAGATATCGGGCTGTCGAGTCCAGGGCATGTTAGAGATTAATACTTCCCTGTTGAGGTTATCCATCATCCTTTAAATATTTATCCCCCTCGGCGCCCCCCCCCTTCTCTCTGCTGCTTGGAAATAGAATCCCCCCTGCCATCTCATTAACAGCATTCTCTATTAATACATGAGCAGGCGGTGATGTGTACTGATTTATGGAGCCTTGCTTGTAAACATAGCTATAACACGGCTTCATCAGTTTACGGTGGCTTATACAGCGACATCTCAGCTTCTTAGGTTTACCCTCTACTACTCATAACCCGTGGAAGCTATCCCGTTACTGAAAACGCTGTTCGAAAACACAGAGGTTTTTCTTCTTAACCATGCTTTGGAATCGTGGATTGAATATGTGCGCAGTTTTATTTCTTTCTCTCGCAAAAATCTTTATAAGTGTGATGATGCCACTAAATCAAGTGCAATGCCATATCTATAAGTGGGAAACCCATTTAGCTGACATCGAAGGCAGCAAACGAAACATTGCCAGATATAATTGGCTCCGGAATTTATCTTTAGCCAAAGAGATTATTTAAAACATTCACCACACTGAATAAGACTGTTATTGGTAGACAAAAAATACAACTTATAATAAAAGCGTTCCAAACTGAAATAGTCAATCTTTAATTCATGAACTGTTCCAACATTATAAAATATTTAGGTATAGGAACACCTGCATTTTGTTTACATTTAATAATCAACAAAACCGTTTTATTTGTTTTGTATTTATATTTTTAATGTTTTCTTTAACAAGTTTCCTTCTGTTTATTTTTCGTAACTAAAAAAAGAAAAAGAAATCAGCATTGAAGTAACTTTAAGAATTTTTGGAAGTCATGGATCCTCCAAAAAAAAATAAAATCTGTTTCCCTCGCTGAAGAACTCGATCCTCAATCAATCCTTTCTTGAAATCTGAAGGCTCAAGAAAGGATTGATAAAGGCGTTAAACTTGTCAATATAGCAAGTAAATTTGGTTTCAGCTTAATCTGCGTGAAATAGTGGAAGAAAAATCGTGAACTTTATCGTGTAACATCGGACGATCAAATAGCAAGAAACAGGTTTGAGTTTTTGGATGAAGATTTTTGAATTTAGTTTTGTTCAGAAAGAGAAGGAGGCACTCTTATCACAGGTCCTGTATATTCTATTGCAAAAAAATATTCCTGTGCTTATTGAATAAATGGATATGTAAAAAAACAAAAATATCGGTTGTTTAATCCTCACGTTTTTATGTACTTAAAACTTAAAATTGTTTCCAAAAAAGCTTCTCAGTCGGAATATGCTGATTCTGCAATGACTGCATCTTCAAGATTTCGATTAAGGAAAATCTAGATTAAATTTTGGAATAACTTTAGATAATGGTTAGCCCTCGAGTCAAGATGAAAAGACGGACACTTAACAAACGACTGAAAATATTGTTCTCTCTTTCTTCTAAAACATTAAAATTGAAAATAAAAGAAAAACTGAATACTAAATACTTATTTAAAGCCATTTGGACATAGGCATCACAGATTTTCAGCCCAGCAAAAAATTCGTACTTCGAAAATAACGAACACTCCCTGCTACATATGTAACAAAACTCTACATGCATACTTAAAACAACTGTTCTTTTTTTACTTTACCCACACCAATTACTTTTCGATAACTGGTTTTTTATATTTTTATTAAATAACACCAGTTATTTAATAACATATGTCCATTTTAAAAGAAAAAAATATATACATGGAGGAGGTTACCTCCTAAATTTTAATAGATGTTGAAGTTGTTTTGGTTAATAATGATTCTAAAACAACTGAGTCGTGTTCTTAAATCAGAATAAGGGGCATTTAAAACATTTCAAAGGTTCGGAATATTGCATAAAACACGGAAATGTAGAAGAGGACATTTTATGAAGCATGTTTTTCACCAAAAATATCTCCAGCATTTAGTTGCAGTTTGAAAAGTTGCAGAGAGGAAATAAAGGTTATAAATTGAACTGTCATTTTTGTTTACATTTGAAGCTTGTTAAATGCATTACTTTAATCATCTGTTCTTCATTAGTATTAATTTAATAATAAAATAAATCACTCTTTTAGAAACAAGTAACTGGTGTGGGTAAAGTAAAAAAGACCCAAAACAACTAACTATTCCATCTCTCTATTCACGCTGTCATTCAAATTACCTGCATATAGAAATAGACTAATTAGTGGCATGGTCACGACTGACAAGATTGTTGGAAGGCTGTTATAAGAAGACAATCGTGAAAGAGGTGCTTTCCTTTCCTCATTCCCAAAATTCCTGATATCAGTAAAATATATCCATATAGTATTTGTAAATACCAGTTTGAAGGGAAAAAAAATAAAGATGATAGTTATCTTGAATTCCGTTGTAAAATGTGAATCATCTCACTTTATAAGATGCGAAAAAAATAACACTTTACAACCTTATGATGGAATGAAAAAACCGTTTAGAGAGTCAATTATTAGTTGTTTTTTTTAATATCATACATCACATACTGAAATGATGCGTGACGTCATACTATCGGGCAGCAGTTGACTGTACATATGATTGTGCTAATCAGCTGCGGACTCTAAACCGTAGCTAATTAATAACTGCTATAATGATGCCGGGAGTGAGGCTGCTGGGTCCTATTGTATCCCTCTGCATTAAATAGCCACTATTTAGACCGTCATGCGTCGTTACCATCTGTCCATTAGCCTCCGCGTGCTAACTTCCTCAACTGAATATTGAGTTATCCTAGTTCCCTAAATTTTTAGAAATAAGAAGAAAATAGCACAACTTCTGGATTGAGAGGACATTACACAAATTTATAATTAATTAATAAAATAATTATTATGCTGTATGTATATAAATGGCTTTCCGGTTTTTATGGCTGTTATTTTTAAACCTTATACCGCCTAAACCCGGCCACTCCCATTGTTAAAAAGTTTTATTATGCATATATCGTTGGAATGATTGCAATTTTAGAAAGAATAATTTTTATTCTACAAAATGGCAAGAGTTAAGGTAACTAAACGGGACGAAAAATAATAATTACAAGATTCATATTTAAACGGAACTATTGGTTTCTATGGCACTATTTGTAATTGTCTTACAAATTAAATAAAAGTTGGAATTGCATGCCATAATTTTTTTTTTGTTAGATTTCGTATGCTAGAAGAATACTTAATACTTTTTTGTTTGAAAAGTAATTTTGTACTTGTAACTTTTCTGTATGAAAATACAGGAAGTACATGCAACTCATGACTTTTAACGATTGGAACATACGGCAAACTGTAAACTTTAATAAATAGACTTTAGTTTAATAACTATTGCCACAAAAATAGTTATTCTACTCAAAAATAGAAATATTAACAGGTTAGCCTACTTTAGCAGAATGGTATTACGCCGCACAGAGGTGCGGATAGGGACAAAACCATAAAAAATGAAGGTGCTCCAACCGGAAATCTAAATACCTCTAGAGTAAGGATTCACACCAATTTTATATCTAGAATTTCATATCATCGTCATAATAATCATTTATTTAAAATTTACTATGGATAAATAAGTCTTTTCCTACTGTGATGTATGTGATATGCTGATTCGTCGTTAGAGCAGGCGTTACCAGCATTAATTCCAGGGGTGGAAGGTGAGCTGTTATTTACAATTATTTCGGAAATAAAAAAAAGATCTGTTAGACATTTTAATAAATGCTTTGAGGAAGCGTCATACAATGAGGACGTTTTTTTAGGAAAAAAAAAACAATAAATGGTTGGAAAACAACTTTATCGTGCCTTGTGCCGATGGGTTGCGAGACCGAACGTGAACCTGGTTCTAGAAATTTGGGGGGTGGGGGGAGACCAACCAAAGATTTTTCTGAATGTAGTAGGAAATTTTGAAGAGCAGCGAACGAAAATGTATTCAATTTTATGTTGGTAATATCTGACCCATACATCTGTAACTTGAGGCCTAATTTGGAAAAAAAGAAAATACCTCTGGATGTCGATGCGACAGATTTAATTTTATAAGAGTAATATATATATATATATATATATATATATACCCAATTTTAGTTAAAATTCTGTTGGTTCCTATAATATTTATTACGATCCAAGTAAAATCAAAATTTTATTTTTAAAAATGCCTATTTTTTTTTACCCTGTAACCCTTAAAATGAAATATTACAGCTTTGAAAGTGGCATAAATCTATTCAGCGACCCAAAAAATCATGGAATGTATATATTTAATCGCCGTTTGTGACCGGTTAAGGTTTTGTCCCTAAATTGGTAATTTTAGACCACTGTGCGCCGTCGCCTTTTTGAAGAGTAGGTAGGTATTTAGGCGCCAGTTTTTTTTTTTTAAATGTTCATCTTTATTCCCACCTGTTAATATAATAATAAGAATCAGTGAATTTGCTGACATTAAATTAATAACAATGGCATAAAAGGCATGAAGAGGAGCATTACCCAGCGGCATCTCCTCCTGGATTGAATATTATTAGGACTGATCACGAGACGTGAAGGTCCCTCAACCAGCTCTTCTTTAGCTTTCTGCGGGCAGTACCTGGCATGATTGTGTGGCCATGTCATTAATGAGCGAGGTGGGGCGTCCTTGTAATTTGTCATGGAATCCTTTGTAGTGGGTTTGTACGTGTTCATTAACAGTCGGCATTTGTAATTCGGTGTGTAATGTTACTAACATACCATTGTGCTTTGGTGATTGTTCTGAATATTTTTGCCTGTAAAATTTGTAGTTAGTTAATATGTGTCTTTTTTTGGTGCCTCAGATATTTTTTTTTTTGGCAAAAGGCCTCCATTGAAGCTCTATACTGCCCAATCTCAGATATCTGTGATGCATAGGTCCAAATAGGTTTCAGTAAGTACCTGTAGGTGTTCAATTTCTGTCTTAGTTAGCGCCGAGCTTAATATACGAAAATGTAATTGCGATTTATTGATGATTTAAACTAGCTCTACCGATACCCTTAGTGAGATGTAGTCGAAAAACAATCCTTACCTGGCCTGGTCAGTAGCATACATAGTTTGTTTTGAAATTCAGTTAAAAACAAAATGTTTGTATATCAAAATAGAAAAGAATCCCAGGCCTTAATGCTTTCAAAAAAAAAAAAAAAAAAAAAAAAAAAAAAAAAAAAAAAAAAAAAAAAAAAAAAAAAAAAAAAAAAAAAAAAAAAAAAAAACACATTTATTATCAAAGTAAGGAGGGTTGTAATAAATTTGAATAGAAGAAGATATTTTATTGGTAGTTAAACAATATTTTGCTCATTATATTATCTAGTGAATGCATTACCATATCATCTTTCCAGAGTCCTTATTCAATTTATTATTATACTTGTTAAAACCGGCCATGCTTTTCTGTGTCTTCTAATATTGTTTTTGAAAAATTAATTATTAAATAAAAAAGTATTTCGGCGAAATTTTTCTAAAACATCATTACATTTCATTGTGCGGTATTATTAACGTATATATATATAATGGCATTGTCAATCAATTGAGGAATGGCAGCTGGTGGGGGAATGACCAGGCCTCAGGTCCGGGACTCACTTCACTCTCGCTTGGACCTTGCTAGTCTAAATGTGTTATGATAGAGGATTTTGTTAAGTTCTGCCCTCCTACTAAATGTGCTGTTTTTTCACTGGTAAAAAGTACTACCGGAAACTGGATTCGGGTATATTAAAGGAACTGTTCATTCTCCCCAAATCTTTTTGGATTCCAAATTCCTATGATCTTCCGACCAGAAATCTGGCAAGAGCAGGACGCAGTGAAGATAAATTCCGTAAATTTACCGTACCATTTGTATTAATGTACAGTTATTTAGTTTTATATAGCCATATTTTTATGTGTTTTCTTATTTTCAATTAAAGTCTACATTTCTCTAATTGTTTTAGTGCTACCGGATTTATTTCGTATGAGTTTTACCTTGATAAATATATAAATATAAATCCCTTACCCTTTATTTTACTTTATTTTTACTTTAAATGTTTTTTTTTTTTTTTATAATTACTGTGAAGCATTACTTTAATACTTCACCCATACTTTAAATTGCTATAGATAGGAAAGGATTTTATAAAATCTTTTTTATATTAAATTTTTTAATTTTCAATATATAATGATTGTTACGCTATAATCTACTGAACAGTAAGAAAAGTTGTGTTTTTTCCGTATGGAGAATTTGGCTAAGCGTTGCGTGAAAGATTAAACTAAATCCATCCGCTTCCTTTTGAGTTTTATGATAATAAACATACAATAATTTTGCACAAAATAATAGACAAATCCAGAAAAAAAATATTTTACTGTTCATTATAATTTTTTTTAATCTATAGACGATATTAACGTAAAAATAGGTATGGGCGCTATTTGGCTAAACAGCCTAGTTGTATAAAAGTTTCCAAGTAAATCCTAAGGCTACATTTCTATTTTAAAGGTAACAAACCTACCGTTCCTTACGTTGCAGGCCGTCAAAACACTTGGTATCGCATGATGACTTCCCCTACACGTAAACATTAGACACTGTTTTTTTTTTTTTCATTTAAATTTTAACACTATTCATAAATCTTAGTTTAGATTTAAAGAATAGTGCTATCATCTTGCGTATTGAATTTGGTGCCGATATTGCATGAAGTTTAGTAATTTGATCACTAACCAAAAGAATTTCACGATACAGAAAACGTTTTCTATAAACTTCAATTTCAAGTTGCACCTCAAATTCAACTTCTGAACGAAATAAGATTATGGATATATTTACTTAGAAACCTCTAATACTTTATAGCTGATTCTCAAATTAAGGGAAAGATTCAGGTTTTAAATTGTAATTGGTGGGCTTTATCAACTCACTGATTACTACTTAAACATAGATTTGGGCAAACAAAACGTATGGAACTGATACATAAAAATTATAATTCTGATTATTTTACATTTCTATAATCATGAATTTAGCAATTTAAAAAATTATAATTTTAATCTATCCTCCTCAGGAATATAAGACGTGACTCTAATACTCCTCCCCAAGCAATCTACCGCTCCCCCTCACGGGCGGCATCTCATTAAATGAAACAACCCTCCGGAGCTGATTGCTTTATTGCCCGAAAAACCTCAAGGTTATCGACCTTAACCATTTTATATCCTTCCAGGTTTTCATCTCATTTCTAGACCCGATTCCAATTTAGCAAACAACCAGAATCGGTTATTGTAGTTTTTGCTGAAAACTATTCCCACTCCCCTCTTTTATAGCATAATGAATCCGTTTTTCCTTGAAAAAATAGGTAAAGCAATCCCAAAATTAAAATAAAATAATCATCAAGACTATAAACGATAAAACAGTACAAATCTCTATTCCGGCTACACTAACAAATAATTCCATAAAGGAGGTGCCAATCCTACAATACTTACTGCAATCTCAATAAAAGTAGTAGAAAAAGGCTTTGTGAGGACATTGACTTTGCGTTGAAAAGCTCTTAAGTTATAAGGTAAAGAATAATAAACATGTTTTTTTATATTAATAATCTTTTAAATAAATAAAATAAAAAATACTTAGTCCCTATATTACTCGTGACTCAGAAGCCCTGATCCACATGTATGGATCGTAATGTTGGCTTTCCTAAAAAAAAAAAAAAAAAATCTTGATTATTTATCAACCTATCGTAAGGCATAGTTTACGTAGGTTTTTGTTTTCCTGTTTTCCCCATTCTAGCAACCTTAGGCATGAGGGAGTTTATTGTTACATAAAGTCCTGCACATTCCATCAAGTCATACTGCGTGCAGGAAAAATAATTCAAATACAATTTATCATAAAATTATTACAAAAGGAAAAGAGATTAACAAAGTATTAGTGAATTAACAAGAAAATAAACAGAAATATTGTAAATTATGCATAATATACTTGAAGAGAAAACATCAAACGAAATAAATATGTAAACAAAATGGAAAATACTTTGAAGACAATTTAACTGAACGCCTATTCATACAAGAAATATTGCGCAAGAAAAAATCCTTTTAGTTACAGCCATCTCTCACTGCTCCCGTAAACCGTCTCGCTCTTGTCCCTTCAGATAAGGACTGACTGTCCGTTTTTTCCACGACCCTTCCAAAAAAAAAAAAAAAAAAAAAAAAAAAAAAAAAAACAGATACGAGGTCCACCTCACCTTTACCCTTCCTCTTATCTCGAGGTTTTTGATGGATCGGTGTCCGGTAAGGGAAATCCGAGCGATAGTACCTCGGGGCTTCGATCTTTTCAGTTAGTGGAACCAACTTTATCAGGACTTCCAAAAAAAAAAGAAACAAAAAAAAAGACTAAGAGGAAGGAGGAGTAAAAAAAAAAAGTTGATGGAAAAAAATAAAACGGTGGTTTTCTTAAGAAGACGCCTCCGCTTTAATGAAGGCAAACTTTCAGAAAGTTTAAGAGTTTTAAATTATCTCCAGAAGTTTGATAATGTTACCTTTATGAATACTATCTGGAAGAACATTCCACGATAGCGGATAGCCTGGATAGAAAAAACTTATTCTATTTTCGGTACCATCTGTTGTTTTCTCCCCTCCTATGCTAAAAATCCTATGCTAGGAGCGCTCCTATTTGGATATCGCTTTTTTTTTTCTTTTAATATATTTAAAGAATAAGCGATATTTGGAGGACTTTGTATTTATATAAACCATAAGAATTATTTAACCAATAAAATTGTACTAATAACTAGCAATAGATAATTCAGCAACTTACAAAGTTTTTTTTTTCTTGGCCTTAGCGAAGGATCCTTTGAAGAGTACATTTACACTCTTCCTCGTTAAATAATCTTAGAGGCTACTTTCTAAGTGGTATCACTTACTTCATCAGCCTTAGTGTTCAAGAGAGCTCTAGATCATTCCGAAAACACCAAAATGGCAGGGAGAAGATATCAGAAAGCACATTTTTTTTTTGGTCATTTTCATAGAATTTTTTTCATTCAATGAAATATAATAAAAGAAATTTCAAAATATAGATTTCCAAATACATTTTAAACATAGACGATCCCTTTATTGAGAATGACTTGCGGCCATCGCAGTATAAGCCCTATTAACACAGTATTACCAATACATCTTAAGCTAAAGTTAAGCTCATATATTGCTAATAAAAAAGAAACAAAAAAAACTGAATCGATCTCACCCCAAAGATGTTTTGATGACTTATTTTTGAATAAAAGTAACATAAGGTGGTTGATCAATATCACATTGGTATAATTATTCTTACAAACCGTAAATTAAATTTTTATTTAATAAATCACATAATATAGTAATAAATATTTATATTTGGGGTAGACTCCATTTTAGATAAAAGTATCTTTATGACTGGGCAAGAGCTAAGAGGGGAATGAACTCGCTGACCTTTTTGGCAAAGAAGCATCAAAAAGAGAACTAAAACTAACAGTGTTACAGGAAAAGGTTCCACTTTCCCTTTCCAAAAAAGAAAAATGAACTCAAAAATAATTGATGGAGAAACAAAACTGATTATGGTTTTATTTTAAAAAAATGTTTCATTCCACACAAATAATCTACTTAATAAATAATATAATCTACTGATTGCATAGCTTTTGAATTATGTGAATTTTTTTAGTTATTTTTTTTTTGTGTAGGGGAGCGCGGGGTTGGTTGGCAACAGTTTTTACTTTTTTGATTGTTGAGTCGTTCCTGTTAATATAATCCCAATAGGGCTGATACCACTGTAAACTCCAAATATTATAGTACTTCAAGTATTTTTTTCCCAACATAATTTTTTATACTAAGATCATATAAAATTGAAGAATTCGTCAATCCAGAGTATGCCAATTAACCCCCTATGTGGGGCAGGTTGGCCTAGAAGGTGCGGTTGTTTAGCCATCCCATTCAAGTACTGCCTGACACATATTATTGTTATTAAAAGCTGCACTATAATGGTATAATAATTTTAAATCGGTTTTTAATAGTTTTGAGAGGAAAATAGAATGACAATAGAAGAAGATAGAAGTTTAGACTGTCGTCACTTTCTGCATAAGAAAAATTGCTCCCATCCTCCTTGCTGGAACTAAAGAAAATTGGTAGTTTCACCTTTGTTTATGTTTACCTTGCTTTTGTGAATTGCTACTGCGCCAACAAACCCCAGTTGAAGAGAGCCAATTAACCCTACAGGAGAGATCAAATGAAAGATGGCTGCCAGGACAGGGGAGAACAATCTAACAAGAAACTGGTTAGTCGAAAAGTTAGGTTTTTCAAAGGAGTTTAGGGTTGTGTGAATAGAATCGGAGTCAAATGTTTTGCCATGCCTATAAACCAAATTTACTGAAAATATAAAAATTTACTTACATGTTGAAAAATCAATCAATGAAGCACACTCTTCTCTACACTGTTAGCATCGGATTGAAAACTCAGGGCAAGACTCCCGAGGTCAAGCGGTCACATGGTACAAAGGTGGGGCCTCCTCAACAGGTGGGACGTAAACTATAAACCAATGGCCAACCTACCCCCTTTGCCAACCAACCCCGCTCTCCCCTATTGTTTATTTTTTTATGGATTATGCTTATTTCTGTTACTGGATTATTGATTATGCTTATTTCTGTTAGATATTAAATAATAGTGGACCCAAAAAAATGAAGAGAATTTAGAAAAAAAAAGGAAAATTAACCATAAGGAGGACTTCAAGCCGATCTTCACTTCCATTATTAATAGCACTCAGAGTGATTTATTGATTCCTATACGACGCCGGCTATTTTAAAGGCTAAAGGTGCGTAAAGAATCTTTTCAATGGCTTTTCAGGAGATGAAAGCCCACTCTAAATCAATTTATCCTGAAAAAGGTCATTTAATCAATATGAAAATTGAGCTGATAGTCTTAAGGTGCCCTCAACTTTTGATAAATTGATCGAGTTTAAAAGGAATCCTTGAAAATTTTATGAATGAATTATTGTTTCGATAGTATTAGAACTTGAAAATGAATGGAATGATACTTGAAATAGAATTACTCTTCCCAATATGCATTAAAAAAGACACCAGAACAGTTATTTAAATTAAACAGGAGTCCTAAAATTTTACCTCGTAGCAAACATGATCCTTTTACTATTCTTCTCAATACTGGATTTGATAAAATTATAAATGTTTTCCGTTAACCTATTATTTTTTGAAAAAATAGTATCACATCAATGAGGGTTATAGGCTCTGTAGTTTTGTATTCGAACATTTTTAGTCATGATAGTAAATTATTAAATATTTTTGAAGTTATATAGTTCACACTTATTTTGTATCAACTACTTTAAAAAATTGTGCCGAGAAACTTAAGTACCTTTCAAAAGAAACGTCCATGTAAGCGATTTGTTTTGATAATTTAAACACTTTTTATTCTTCCGTATAACTATGCAGTGTCTTTCAGCGTAGAGAAGGATATGGAAGCCAGATTTTCCAGTACACGTTCATTGCTAGGAGGAGAATTTCCCTCTTATTTAGCCTATTCGGTCGGCGTAGTCAAGGTATTTGGCCGACTACTAGTCTTAGGCCGTAATATTTTTTTTTTTTTACTTTTTTTTGTATTTATTGAATTTTTTTTCTCGGGGGAATCCCCATGCAGGAGTTGGCCTTAGCCATAATTAACATTATGGTAGCATTATTAATGCATTACAATACTACATTAAAACTTATAAAAACACAAAATTACAAATTATATAACAATCAAAATAAATTAACAAAGTTGTTTTAAATAAGTAATAATACCTGACCCAATTCTTTATCAAAAAGCTGTTTTCACTTCCGAAAAATACACGAAATTAACAAATTTATTTAGAAACTCAGTCAAACCCAATCCTTATCACTACCCTAAAGCAGCACTTTAATTATATATCAAAAAAATCCAGTTTACCTGAGTAAAGATTCCCCAAAATTATTGCCAAACAAATGGTAATTAGTAAATGTTCGTGGTTTGCCGAATGGATAGCAATGGCTGCTCGTCTCAATACTGAATTAGATGGCGTCACCAAACTGACAAAATTACATACCTCTTAAAACAACAGTTTATAGGTAATCAATGAACAACAGCTCGACAATCCACCCACCATGCGATGTATATATCATTGTTCCCCGCTAAAGTTAGCTATATAAATGATTTCGATTGATTTTGACATAATATCGTTTTGACATAATAAAAACAATATTTAGAGTACGAGGAGAACTTTTAGACTAAAATTATAAGCCCTGGACAACATAAGATGTTAGTTACATATGCACTATCTGTAACAAAAGTGAGATAGAACATATATTTCATTTTATGGGAATGGGTCCAATTTTCAATTACATTAGAAAGTAATATTTTGGTCAAATTTTAATAATTAAAGCGGGTGCTAAACCAAAATAAATTAAAGGAAATCTACTTATATGTTAAAGAAGCATTAAGATGTAGACGGCTATTGTTATCAGAATTTTAATAATAACATAAATAATGTTATTTCTTTATTACCTTATATGTAGATATTAAATATGTATGTTTCAATGTACAAAATTATAGCGCAGGAATTCTTTCTTTTCATTTTAATTATATAAATTTTTCTTTTTCATTAAAAATTAAAGTGATTTTATTATTATTTTTCACTGCATCTAAAAAGTAGCCAAGACCTTACAGACGGCTAAAGCCATGTCAGCATTTTTCCTGATATTATTTTAAAATTTGTAATCAATAATTATTACATACTTTATAAATATTAAATTTGTTACCACTTATAGTATTTTGTAAATAAGGTTTTTTTTCTATTGTATTCTATATTCTATATTTTCTATAATATTGACATACCTAGTTACAGATCGTTTTATCTTTATCCAATCCAACAATATTCTGTTCATGGAGTTTCTAAGAGCTTATGTAATCATCTAATATTTTTATCTATATTAACATTTTTTTTTTTTAAAGATATTTGGTTTATTGCTCTATAAAGTGAAATGCAAAAAAAATAAATAAAATAAAATCAGTGGATACCTCCTTGTTCTTTCTGCAATACTGTTAAGAGAAACGTCATTTTAGCAGATATCGCTTTGCTTCCCGATTTGTCGGTGAACACCCTAATATCAGCGCCATACACGAGTACTAGCAGGTGTAGACATATAGATTAATAAATTCTCGCTTTTATATCTCAGTACTATACCTAATAACTCCATCTCTTCTTCGTCTTAGTACACCCAAACGTCTTCCTGTTCTTTCCCACTTATAGGATTCTTTCTCTTTCTAGAACTGGTAAGCATGCCTCTCCTACGAAACTCTTCCTTTATTTTCGTTACTGCTTGCTCCAACTTCTTTCCGAAATTCTCATTGAACGAGAAAAAAATGAAACATTTTCTTATAAGTTTCTCATCTCTTGGTAAAAAGTATTAAACGGGAATAAGTCATTATTAGTAGGTGAACACAGCTGAAAACAGGTTGCACTCTGTTGAGAAGTTTGAGAAAATCTATTGCTGTTCTGACAAAGTTATAGGATTCGGATAAGACGAGTTGGTGTTTTCGTGACAGTTGTGGAGGCCGTCTGAAGGATAGACGGTCCAACTTTTAACAGAAATATTGTCGACTCCCTTCTTTGTAAGTTTCTATTGAAAGAGAGAGAATATTAGAAGGAATCCATTATACAATAATTATTTCATAAAAAAAAAAAAAAGATTTTGGTATAGATGAACCTTCAGGGGATTAAATTACTTATAACTATCCTTCAGATTTTTCAAGCTTAAATTACTATTATAAGAAACTTTAGGTAAAAAACTTTCTCTTAACACTAAACTTTGTTCAATAGCCTTCTCACTTTCAAAGAATAAGACCTTCTTTTTATTTCAATCTCCATTAATTCTCATTTTTCGTAGATTTAAGAGAGTCCTGTATATTGGAAAGAGGACTTGAGAATCAGTGGTCACCAAAAATTGTCTGTTTCTTTTTTTTTTTAACCGATGCGGTAAATGGGATCTTACCGCTTCATTATAAGAAGTAAATATCGAGACGCAGAATCTGTTCCCAGTTTTTTTATGCTCTGCACCTCATAATAATATTTTTATTTCTTTCTTCTTTTTCCTTTTTCTTACTAATTTTTCTTTGGATGATTCTTATACACCCAACTTTATTATTATTATATTTTTTTTATTAATCATTTGTACAACGTTTTGGACGATCGTACGCGTTAATAAATCGTCCACTAGTACCTTACGAGTTATTGATTGAACATTAAAAAAAAATTTCCTCTCTTTCCTTGTAAGGTACTACATTAACCTGAAATAAAAGACACACAATTAAGAAATACAAATATGTTACATGATCAAATCAAATGATTGATCCATCGTTCTGAAGAGAAGCTTTCTTTTTTTGTTTTAAGGACCAGATGTAAGCATAATCCCAAGAGAAAGTTGATGAAAAAAAACTTTATATTAATACTTATAATAAGTATTTTCATGTTAAATCGGAAACTTCCTGGTTTCTCAAGAAATCCGGGCCCACGAAACGATTTCAGACTCATGCTCTCAAACAAACTTGAGGAAAATATATTCATAATATGTTTTTCTGTTAGAAATTAGATGAAAGTTTATCCAGAGTGTTTTCGACATAATTATTATGCTAATGATGGCTCTCTGATGTTTTCTTGTTCTTATGCCTTCCACTTTTTGCAGATAAGTTAGGATTGAAAATTTAAAAAATATTGAATTATGTTAACATAACTATTAAATAAGCTTTCGTTCGTTTTCGTATGTAGGGTACCATGAAATTATTTGAAGAAAAGACATTCATGAGAAACGAAAAATTAATCATTCTCTTTCCTTGCAAGAAGGCGGCATATCATACAATGGAACGATTTCAGATCCTACACTAATACTTGATACACGAGTTAGGGGGTTTATCTGAGGGGGCGGAAGAGTGTTAGGATTCTTCATGACCGGGGGGGACATGGGGGCAATCTCCCCCCCCCCCCTTAGCAGCATGTGACATGATCTATGTACTCCTTTATCTACATGATAACCCGTCACAACTCTATACTCCATTTCCTCCTCTCTTCATTCTACGCCGTTCGACCAATCACACGCTCGTTTATATCCTTTTATATGGTCTCATGTTCCTCCAACCTTACCAATGTACCCTTGCAAGCAGATTTGGTACTTTATTTCGCAAACCATTCTCTAACAAATATTCCATCTTATTAGAATTTCTTGTAAAGGTTTTCATGAACCCTATATACGTAGTATATGCAGCAACGTTTCTTAATTTCCGTATTGTGAAATATCTAAAAATTAAACTTTCATGGAATAATCTAATTTTTATTTAGTCCTCTCGATAATACATAAGTTGGCAGTAGTTTTTCATAAATGACAATAATAAAAATTTTACATATTAATATAGTTACATTAGGTCTTTATATTAGCAATTTTACGTCAGTAAAACTATGGAATATAAAAGAGATATATTGGTAAAAAGAGCTAAAGCAGCCGAATTTTACCAGCTCTATGCATCTCTGAATTATGACAAAAGGTACTTTGAAGACAATAAAGACATTTATCTCATCAGATTAATATTCAAAGCAAGAGGGGGACTACTGAACCTCAACTATTTACCTGCAATGAACAAAAGAAATAATTGTACCATGTGCAACCTCAATACAACAGAAAACACCTTCCACTTTATGTCAACATGCCCCATTCTAAATGAAATTAGGATTAACTGTTTTGGAAAACGGTCTCTGAATATGGAAGAAACCGTAGATATCCTAAACGGCAAATGCAACCAACATCTATTTCTGTATCTAAAAATTGCAACAAAATATAGATAAGAAATGACTCATGAATATAATCAGTAGAAATAGATTCCCCTATACGTCAGTCGAAAAAAAAATCGCTTATAGCTAGTTTTATAATTTGGCCATTTATATACGAATAGTTTTTCAGTATATTATATGTCAGTTCAATTCAGTATGAAATAATTTTTCTTTTGTTATTTGGCTTTTATTACTACCACTTATCACATATCTTCTGTTATTGTTATACATTTGCAACCTATTTATATTTATAATAAGCTAGGATATCTCGACAGACGGACTTGCGTCCATTATCTATTTACTATTCTTAGTATTTTCTTATTTTGTTTTGTATTAAATAATTTTTTCATGAATAAACGCTATTTCTATCTCTTCTATCTATCTATATATTAGCAATTTTACAAAAAATAGGTTCATAATTTGGAGGATAAAAAATAGTAGTGTTATTTATAAAGCAGAGTGCAATAATATTAGAATTTTTTAACAAATAGCAAATCGCGAAATTATTAAAAAAAAAAACCTTTCTCAACACCAACATACTTCCTATTTGATCTAAAGAAAGATATAAGACAAAAATAATAAAACGAAATAATAATGTGACGTGAGGCACATAACATATGATCTAATGAGTTCTAGACTTTTGGTTGAAACGGTTACAAACTGTTCAAGTTCCTGTTCACGGCTGTTCGTGAATTATCTAAGCTTGTTCGGAACCTTCTGGCTGTCCTAATTCAGACTAAATATAAGAAGCGACGGACTGGAGGGTTAGTCTGGCTCTGAAAATCGTATCATATGGTTATTATTTATTGAAAAAAATATTTAAACTCACAATACGGTCACAATAATAACTGAAAATCGTCAGAATCAATACATAGTATAACAATTATAGTAATGCGGTTTATTATAAAACCTTTGTGACGACATCACAACCCAAGTCAATTTATGATAATCATTTGATGAAAAGTCAAATCAACTGAGATGTAAGCAATAGTGAATGAATACACTAGCAATAGCCCAAGATTCACATATTCGAAGCTGCTGGACAATCACAAGATGGGGTCGACATAGATTGAAGCATCCTTTACTCATCGAAATTAAAATGAAATGAATAAGTAATTATGTAGGAAAGTTTCATGAATAAAATAAAATAATATCAATATTTTTGTTTTTATAAATTCTCTTTTATCGTTCATTGTATTGATAACATATATATTGATAAAATATGATCTAATAAGAGAAATTTATTAATTTCTGATCGTGACGAAACGTCGAGTCAACATGACTTTTCAATTAAGTATTTAATAACATATTCCAGATTCATCTTAAAAATAGTTATCATCGACCAATAAAAATTATACTAATTTAGAATGGTATGGGTTTTTCAATATTCCTGTTGAAATAAAAATTATGAAAAAATTGATGAACATATACTTACCCAAAGATTATTATCTGTTATTAGTTTATTTTAACGCCAAATGGAATATTCTAACTGCTTAAAGAAACTAATCTGCCTATGCTGGATGTTATGAAGGAAAGGAAGTCGGACATACAGGTCGAAGCAATCCATCAAAAAGGCTCTACACTGTATGAATGTCATTCATCAATTGTTGGAAAAAGACCACGTGGAAGGCCAAAAAGTAGATGAAAAAACTATTTATAAAAGTAACTGGATAAAATATTTAACGGAAGAATAAACCGTAATCCTGTTTAAGGAAATAAAGATTAGGGAAATATTTAAAATTCACAACTCTCAAAATAAAATATATACACTTACTAACAAAAGTCTCTGCACACCCTCCAGATTTTTTTTTTTATTTTACCTAAAGATAGGTTATGAGCCAGATATTGGCAATGAAACTCACACATTTTTTACATAATTTAATCTATTTTAATTAACAATAATCAAATTTAGTAAAATTTATTTTTCTTTATCCGACACGGCCCAGGAACCATCTTCTTTTCGAAGTGGTGCGGATACCTCTCGATGTTTTAGCAGTTTTTTGGTATGCTTCCACAAGCTTCCATCGTCCGTCGAAAGGCTACTAATGTAAGCGTCATAGTTTGTCCTGTTGAATTTTTGAATTTCTCTTTTGAGTTGATTATTAAGTCGGTTGTATGTTTGTCTGTCTGAGGAACGTCTGTCAGTCTGCTATACCTTACGCGCCCTTCTCTTTGCCCTGATCAAGTCCCTTATAAACTGAGGATATTGCGGTAAGTGCGCACATCTGGAATGATTATGCTTGGGCATTGAGGAAGACCATGCCGCTTCTTGAATTTTTGATGTGAACATGTCTACAGCCTCTTCTAATTCACTTTCATGTTTTATAGAAACTGGGATGGAAAGCGACTTATCTAATAGCTCCCTGTATGCATCCCAGTCTATTGTGCCATTAAGCAGTTTTGGTCTTCTTTCCAGGTTAACCGCCTCATCCAGGATAATGAGTTGTACAGCGAAATGATCAGAGCAAAGATCAGAACTCGTATGTATGGTGTGAGGAACAGTCCGCAGTCCATTTGTAATAAAAAAATCCAAAAGAAAAATCTGAGCTCTTCGAGCCATGATACCATTGTACAGAACACCTTAGACATTCCACTACAGCTGACACTCCCACCACCTCCGTTCACTCCTTCACAAGTCGCTCTACAAATCAAACAATTACCAAAAAGGAAAGCCCCTGGTTATGACTTAATTACAGCTGAGGCCCTCCAACAAATGCCTAGAAAAGCTCTTGTATTTCTAACAACAATTTACAACTGTATACTGAGAACGTCCAAATTCCCAATACAATGGAAGTAATCCCTCATAAAAATGATCCACAAACCAGGTAAAGACATATACAACCCGTCATCCTACAGACCAATCAGCCTCCTCCCAATATGCTCCAAATTATTTGAAAAATTAATACACAAAAGATTAGTTGACATACTTACAGACCAAAAAGTGTTACCTGACCACCAATTCGGCTTCCGCACTTACCATTCGACGACGCATCAACTACACAGAGTTACTGACTACATTGCAGGAGCTCTAGAACAAAAATTATATGCAACTGGAGTATTTTGGACGTTGCTCAAGCGTTTGACAAAGTCTGGCACCAGGGTCTTCTCTTTAAACTAAAGACCATATTACCTTCCACTTATTATCTGATTCTTCAATCTTTCCTTTTCGATAGATTTTTCTCCGTCCGGCAGGGTTCGGAAATTTCTTCAATTTATCCAGTCTTGGCGGGAGTACCCCAAGGCTCAATACTATCACCTCTACTCTACATCATTTACACGCACGACATACCTATTAACAACGAGACATTGACTGCAACTTACGCTGATGATACTGCAATTATCACGAAACATCAGGACCCAACACAGGCTTCATTGACATTACATCACTTATACAAATTACACGACTGGTTTCAATTATGGAAAATTAAACTCAATCATGACAAATCAAAACACATTACATTCACTCTTAGAAAACAAACCAGCCCCCCTGTTCATATAGACAACCACCAAATTCCACAGACGGACTCAGTACACTATCTCGGACTCCTTTTCGACAGAAGGATCACATGGGGCCCACATGTCAAAATGAAAAAAAGGACTCTTGACAAAACTCAGACTTGACAGGACTCAAACTTCTCTACCCGCTACTTTCTAAATCGTCAAAACTGAAACTCAAACAAAAAGTAAATACGTACACTTACTTACTAAAGCCCATGTGGACATATTCCTCACAGATATTCGGCATTGCTAAAAAGACTCACTTACAAATACTTCAAACTTTTCAATCAAAATTGTTACGACTCATCACAAAATCACCCTGGTACGTGACTAACAAAACTTTACATACAGACCTCCATATACCAAGAGTCGACCAGCACATAACGACGCTATACAAAAGATTTTTTAATAATTTAAACGGACACCCAAATAGTCTAATCAGTAATATGGCTCAAGTACGGATGGATACGAGAAGACTAAAAAGGCGCTGGATGAGAGATCTGCTCTCTTAGACAGCCAAGGTAATTGAATCAAGCCAGGAAGGGGGTGCTGTTGGGTGCTTTCCCTCCTCATGCCTGACATGTCATCATTTCCCAATACCGTCATCTCATTCGCTGATTGTCAGCACCTTGCTGACAGGTGCGAATCAATTATGGAAGTCAAAAAAAAAAAAAAAAAAAAGTAAAATTTATTTAACTTATAATTTATGAGGAAAATTACATAAAATGTCAGAACATTGATGCGCCAAAAGTCCCTGCACACATCATTTTTCTTCAACTTGAAGCTTAATTATTGATGCCAAATCAACTTTAATAGGTAGTCGTTCCTACCTTATTTCTTATCACTTCTCATAATCTATTTGGCATGGTGTGAACTAGTTTTTTGTAGTTTCTGGAGTAATTTTACCCCACAATTCCTTTAGTACTCTTTTTAAGTGGTTTTTGTTCTTATTTTAATTTTTACTTTCTGACGGCCTAGTTGATCCCACAGATGTTGTATTGGATTAAGATTAGGAGATTGGGGAGGTGTTTGAAGTTGTTGTGGAGCATTGTAGAGCAACTATTCTTGAACTTTCCGCGCTGTCGTTATCTTGTTGAAAAATGAATTTTTCCTGGAGATCAAACTTCATTAATCTTTCCGGTAAATTACTCCTCAAAATATTTATATAAACGTGTTGGTCCATTATTCCGTCGATAAATTTCAAATTACCAACTCCAGCAGCACACATACACCTCCAAACCAAAACACTCCCTCCACCATGTTTCACAGTACCAACTATGTTTTTTTCCAGGGGCTCTTTATTAGGTTTTCTCGAAACTTTCCCCCTTCCATCTGATCCACGAATGTTAAATTTACTCTCGTCAATAAATAAAACACTATAAGGGCTTGTTATAGTTCTGGGAACGTGTTTTATGTGTGTGGTGCCCACCAGAACTATAAGGGCTTGTTTACATGTTCCTTTGCGAACTGCAGTTTCAATATTCGGTTCGTTTACTAATGAATGGCTTACACCTAGGCTTACGCACATTATAGCCAGCTTTCTTTAGGGCCCTTCTAATCGTTTGTGCAGATACCCCAATCTTGTAATTTTCTTACCCCATACCTTCTAAATTTAGAGCACTTGTGTGGGGTTGTTCGGCCAAAGTCCTTATGATAGCCCTCTTGTGGTGAGCTTGGAGTACGGGGGCGGCCAGAGCGGTATATACTTTCCATTGCACCCAGTTCTTCATACCGTTTTAGGACATACCTTACCGTATTATAGCCGCTGTTGACGATACGTCCTATTTACCTGTATGAGTTGTATGAGTTTCCTCAAATTTACAATTTGGTCGGGAATCGGTGCTGGAACCTCCATTTTTTATCACAGTCTTAACTGTTTGGGCCCAAATTAACACTGGCAAGTTAGGATTAGCCGGAGGATGAATGGGATAATGTGCAAACTGTATACATATCAGTATCTTGGCTAATTCCACTGCGTGCAGAGACTTTTGGCGCATCAATATTTTGACATTTTATGTAATTTTCCTCATAATTTATAAGTTAAATAAATTATATTAAATCTAATTGTTGTTCATTAAAATAGATTAAATTATGTAAAAAAATATGTGTGTTTCGTTGCCAATATCTAGCTCATAAGGTATCGTAAGGTAAAATAAAAAAAAAGCTTGAGGGTGTGCAGAGACTTTTGTTAGTAAGTGTATATACGCATAAATAATCTTATGTTTTGATAATTAGTACCGTAAGAACATGCAGCATGGTTTGAGGTTCCTCAATTTCGCGTCTGCTTAAATAATCCAGTAATTGCTAAATCAATGGATCATTATTACTCACTATAGACAAATACGACATGTAAAAAATAAAAACTTTAACGCTTCTAAATTCTTAACCAAACAATTTTAAATTAGGCTTAACGTTCTGTTTTAAATATCGTTAGATTAGGTGAAATGTATTATCTTTATCAGTGAATTTTGATTTGATCGTATTAAAAAGAATAGGATATAACTAATTCAACGCATTATATGTACTGAGCCACTGCAACGCGTGGCAGGGTCTGCTCGTTTTCTATAAAAGCCTCCCGTCACTTAAAAATATGCATCAAAAAGCTGAAACTATTATAAATTAACTATGCTTAAAAAATTCTTTAATATTAAATCAAATACAAAAGAATAATTTCAACAAGGATTTGGTAATGAAGATTAAATGAAGGGAAATATGTAAAGAAGGTTGAATTTTTTATGTTTAAAGAAGTGAGGCGGGCATTTAAAGTTCCAAACTAAATTATTAATTAACTCTGAAGTTCATTACTAACAGTTAAATTTTAAGTATTTTTCGTTATTTCATAAGATAAAAAAATTATAGTTTTATCTTTCATTTTTTTTTTTTTTTTTACTTTAATTATTAATCCGCACCTGTAAGCAAGGTGCTGACAATGAGATGGTGGTAATAGGTTATAATGACATGTCAGGCATGAGGAGGGAAAGCACCCAGCAGCACCCCCTTCCTGGCTTGAGTCAATTACCTCGGTTGTCTAAGAGAGCAGACTTAGACAACCGATACCCATGCTTATGTCAGCCATATTACTGATTAAAGTATTTGGATGTCCGTTTAAATTAGTAAAAAATCGTTTGTATAGCGTCGTTATGTGCTGGTCGACTGTTAGTACATGGAGGTCTGTATGTGAAGTTTTGTTAGTCACGTACCAAGGTGCTTTTGTAATGAGTCGTAACAATTTTGATTGAAACGTTTGAAGTTTTTGTGAGTCTTTTTAGCAATGCCGAAAATCTGTGAGGAATATGTCCATAAGGGCTTAAGTAAGTAAGAGTACGTATTTAGTTTTTGTTTCAGTTTCAGTTTTGATGATTTACAAAGTAGTGGGTAGAGAAGCTTGGGTCTTTTTTTAAGAGTCCTTTTTTTCATTTTAACATGTGGGCCCCATGTCATCCTTCTATCGAAAGTGAGTCCCAGATAGTGTACTGTGTCCGTCTGTGGAATTTGTTTATTGTCAATATAAACTGGGGGCAGGTATGTTTTCTAAGCGTGAATGTAATTGTTGGCGCAAAAGGCTTAAAAATTACATATATTTAAACTTAGTAATAATATGTAATTATTATAAAATAATTATACCATTCAATAGATCGATCATATCAATATTGTATTTATTTTTATTCTAATATTAGTATCAGATCCTAATATTAGGATACAAATGACTAATTTATATTATGTATGTTTGAAAAATGTTTTATTTTATTTTTAAATTAATTAATTTCACATTTATCGACCGTTTGATGTCAATTATATGTTTTTTCAAGAGAGAAACAGGTGAAAAACAAAGGCCCCTCAGTTGTCGTCCACTAGCGGTACCAATAGCATACGAGTATTTAAGTTTACACGCCGGCCGGCTAATTATAATTAGCCGGTTGTTATAATTATAACAACGTACATTAATTTAATAAGTTGTCAAACTCTTTCATAAGTTAGAACCCGGAACTGTAATGAAGAGTTTATTGGACTGGACTAATTATTTAAAGGGAAAACATCTGGATTAAGATGTCTTAGGAGTTCATCCAAATTCGGCACCGAACATACAACTATTATCACGGCTTGACGTTCGCCATCTTCACAACGATAAATCCTCAAAACCCTTGATCAAGGTACCATTTCATTATTTGTGTTTGATTAATAAAACATTGTTTACAATAATTGAATGTTGAAGGCCTAGATAATTTGTTTATGAACTGATATATTAGATAGGCCAATATTAGTAATTTACAATTTGTTTAGATTATTCTCTTGTTTAAAACATAATCAGTAGTTAATAATGTATATTAGTTTATAATTTTATTAATTTAAATATCTCTTGTTTTGATTAGTCTATAGATCAAAAATTGTAAGTTTTATAAAACTATTTAATTGATATTAATTTGAATTAGTGTTTAGAAATGTTAGTTTTGTAAAATTGGTTGATTAAGATTAAATTCATCAGATAATAAAATTATAAGTTAAGTTAAACGTCAAGTTATTTACTTTAATTGCTATTTCAATAAAATTCATAATTATTGCCTTTTAAAATCGAATGATATTTTTATTTTATTTCTATTATCCCTTATTTCAGAAGGTAATTTTTTAGATTAATTATTATTTATTATGTGTTATTATTTATTAATATAATTAATGCATAATTACTATTAGTAATCGTTTTAATCTCGCTTTACATTGATTTTTACAAAATCGACCGTTTGAGTCGATAAAAGTCTCAGTTTATAGATTTAAAAAATTAAATTCTCCGGTGAAACCGGTATATACAGCTAGTTTTTAATAAAACATTATTTTCATATTAAACGATATTTTCCCTGTGTTTTGTTAATAAAATGACAGTATTCTAATCATCGACGCAACATATGTATTTTAGTCTAAAATCTTAAGAGTTCTTAATGAAATAAAGAACTTGATTTAAACAACCCCTTTTATATTATGTTATAGTTGAAGTTATATTCAAGAGCATACCGTATTTATATTTTAATTAATAATTAAATAAATTTAAGTCAATTATACGGTCTTTTATGTTTCATCGAATGATGCCAGTATATAATTTTTAGATTAAACAATACTTTTGATAATCAGCAAAGAAAATTTTTTTTTTTTGCTATATGGTTTGTTTTGTAGCCTAGATAAAATATAGCACTTTTTCTTCTTCAGCTTCGATACTAAGCTATATCCACCGCAACCCTATATCTCTTTAAAGATAAGAGACGTGAAACACGTATCAGAAGTGGTAGGTCGGGAAATAGAGGAAGAATAGATTTGGTGAAGGTATCAAAGGGATAGGAGTAAAGATGACAGATGGGCCGAATGCAGATTGGAGACAAATCAGATTTCTTGAAGAAGATTCCTTCTCCTTCCGTTTGCTTGATTTAATTTCAACCTCAACCGCCTATAGCCCTTACCTCCCACTTCTTACCTCAAAACCCTCCCAATCCCTCTTTCTACTTTACCTCAACTTATCTTGTTATTTTTATTTCTTTTGTAAATTTTAGTGCTATTTTTTAAATGTATCGTAAGATTAATATAAAAAATAAACATAAAATAATCAATTTTATTTAAATTTGAAAAATCTTGTGCGCCTCCCAACTTTTACTTACAAACTTACCTAGAAAACTTAGACAAACTTAGAAATCAACGTGTTCTGATAAATTCGTAAACGCCATTTTGCAAAAACGAAGAAAATATCTTTTTCCGCATGTGTTTGTTTTGATAATGATTTTTTTTTAAATTAAAGAGTATTATAGTTATTGAAAAACTTTAAATCCTCAATACTTGCCGGTCTATCATTAGGTACATTTTTATTTTTTAGGGACCAATAAATATACTAATTTATAATATTTTATTTTTATTTTTTGGTTCCTCCCCTTCCTCGCCGTTTAGACTATACGGGGTTTCCCAGGCCAGGGAAGGGGGTGGGGGATTAAGATTAAGGCTTAAAATTCCAGCTGTTTTCTCTTCAATTTCACACTCTAAAGATAAAAACGGAAACCTTCTTCACGTTTAGGGGCTATAAGGCTATACGATGACATTTACTTTCTTGATCGTACATGGAGTCGTTTTTGAGCATTATCGGCATGCACACTGTACACTCTGCTTTATAATTTATATTTATTTCAATATAGGTATGTGAAAGTAAAAATCTAAAAAGTACGTTTGAATTATCTTTCTAAAATAGGAAGAACAGTATAAAGCCATCTTTGAAAAAATAAAATAAAGTCAAGGGTAGTATGAGCTCACGGGCATGAGCTATTATTGTTTTAACCTGACACACATTGATGACACACACCTGCCTTCGTCTTCATTTTTATAAAAAATAAATTTACATTTAATTTTATTTTTTGTTGTAAATCTGCGCCTTTCAACAATATATTTACTTTCAGAAAATTCGATGACCATTAGATGTTATAATGGCATACAGGCATGTGAAAGAATATCACCCAGTATTACTATATTAACCAAGCCATTTTTGATTACTGGAATACTTTCCCTTATTATTAATTTCATAATAGATAAGTGAAAGTAATAAAAAAGCAAGTATTTTCAAAAGAAAAATATTATTAAAAGTCTATTCCAGAAAAATGTTGAAGTTGGAGTTAGTCTTTCTGTCAACTAAAAGGATCATATAAACTATATTGAAGTAATAAAAAAGTAATTTTATCATAATTTAATCCATAAAGAAAAGATAGTTAATTCTGTCCTCACCGGGGTTTCATGGTGGTGGTTTCCTTAGTTAAGGGGTATGCACGCCGTTTTGGCACAGTTCTAATCTTTCATGAGTTGATTTTTAATAATTAGTGAGCAGATGAGGACTAGTAAATCAATTATAAATCATATATTTTCGCCGAATGGATACGTCTCTGGAAATCCCAAGTTTTATTATTATAAGCCAAATAATTTCAAATGTGATCCATGAAGAAAATTTTGGATGAATAAGTTGTAATTGGAAATAGATACTTACCAATAATTGTATTCGTCTCCGGATACACAAAGATATCTGTTTTAAGGCAAGGCTCAATAGAATACAATTGCTTTTCTTAGAAAAATAATATAAAATAAAAATGAATAAAGTTAGACAAGTTGGAAGAAGAAAAAGTTCATTGCCATCATGATCCATGACCGGCAAAGAAAAGGGGATGTCGGAAAAATGAAATTGGAAAAGTTTCGCGGGTGTGTCGATATAGAAGGCCGTGTACAATACAGAAGGCAGAGGAGGATTGAAACCTGTCCCTTCCAGGATCTACTTTTTAATAAATATCTCCGAGACCATGTCAGAAGGGCAGTGGATGACATCCGATCCACCGAGCTCTTGGATTCTTCTCCCTTCGGCAAATCTGCAGATCAAACTCCAAGATTAGATTTATCATTTTATCCTCCTCTTGTTATGTGTCCTTGTCGGTTTTCCTCAGAATTTTCCATTTGGCCAAGATTGAGTCGTAGTAAAAACAAATAAACTTAAGGAAATTGGAAATATAAGGGTTGGTTGGTAGAGGATTTTTTTTTATTTTTAAATTATAAATATATAATTAATATATAATAATAATATTATTTTCATTAATATTAATATTATAATAAATATAAAGCCTAAATTGGCTTTTAGTTTCTCCTCCTTATCAGTCGTTAGGGCGCACAGTGGTTGAAAATCGACTATTTTCGGAAAAAAACCTTGTAAAACCCGATCTGTGAGCCGCAAAAAAATAAAGTTGATATTATCATAACCACGATTGAATTTCCTATAAAATGTATAGGTTCGAGCCCCGCTTAAACGGCTGTTCGGATTAACCGGCAGTGTAAGGAAAATAGAAAAAACATTATACATCAATTTTAGACTCGAAATCGGCTAGTTTAAACACTTTTGCTGTTTTATACTAATAATATCATTGATAGTACTTGCAATATAATTTTATTTCATGAAAACACTCAAGTTAGGTAAAAAAAAAAAATCATACATAGGAACTATCAATTATTTTTGTCGTTATGTTTTAATTCTTAAATATTAAATCTATATCATATTAAAATATAAGATTGGGATCATCCGACTTTAATATAATTTTGATAGGAGATGGTGGGATTGACTGTTGAATGTAGGTTTGATAACTGAAACTCTATCTGTGAAAATTTAGTTCCCTTATTCACGCTAAATAATATCTGAACCTTTTTTTTAATACCAATCTTCAAATGGATGCTTAAAAATGAAAAGTGCCGAAGCCTTTAAGTTATCGGAGGTCATGTTAATAATTTCCAAATTCATTCTAAAATCACGGTAGGTGAAAAAGTTGATTTATTATCGACCTAACAACGATTCAGACTGACTTTATAAATCATGCTACAGACCTGGTAAGTAAGGCATGATGTTTTACTAAACGATTAGTAATATCCTAATTCGAAGCACAAGCTCCATAGCGAATAAACTGCACGAAATAGCTTAGGTATTTCAATAAAAAAAAAAAATTCCACATATACAGACGCAGCTAGAATATGTTTTAATATTTCCTTGAATGCATCTTCTTCTTAAAAAAGTGGATTTTAAAACTGCGCTCGGCTGCGCTAGAAAAATATAGATTACCAAAAACATTTTTTGTCTCAATTTTATTGCATTTATTCGGGATTTTATTTCTGGGTTAAAACATAGACCAAATAGCATCATTTTTATGCTAGTGTAATATTTGAGATCGCTTTTCATAATTATGAAGGAAAATCGCTCTAAGAAACAAAAATGCGAGTTGTAAAAATTATTATAGTGCTACAAATTTTCCGTTGAAAAATAAACTTTTTCAATGATCGATTTTCAAAGGGTCCTAACAAGTTTAAAAATCAGAATATATTCGAATAAATTGATGAAATGTGTCAGGTAACTATTCTATTAATTAATATTGAAAAGAAAAAGAATATTCCAATACCTTCAAAAAATGGGTTTTTTCCGCCTTTCAACCACTGTGGGGCGTGGTCACTAAAGAAGCAACAATAAAATGCAGAAAATATAATAATTGTAAATCAAGTTTTGTCAAAGTTTTTGGACTTCGTTAGGGATCGAAGTCTTCTATTTGGAGAAGAGTTTTACCCAATTTCCCTTGCTGAATTTAAACGCAATTTATTATTTTTATATATCCGTGTACCAAATATGTAAATTTATAAGTGTGTTCTTGTATGTTCGAAAAATAACTGGTGTCGAAACTGAAGAATTAAAATCGCAAATCGCATCAAATTACGTTCCCTCTTTGTCCTAAACCAATGACCGCATGTCCTACTGTATCCTTCAATAACACTCCACTTGTCCCTGAAGATCAGATCCGCTACTTAGGACACCTTGACAGACCTTGACAGAAGCCTCACCTGGAGTCCTCAAACAAGACTGAAATGACAAAAAATTGCTCAGCACTACCGACTACTTTAACACTTACTTGACAAACGCTCGAAACTCCCAATCTATTAAAAAAGGCTAATTTTCTTCCAAGGCCTCTGAAGAGAAGATGGCCTAGTGTCTAACTCACTTAAAAATACTAGTTGAGTGCTAATAGGTAGTTGTGTATACAAATAGGTAGTTTCTCTTACATGCATTTTCGTGACATACAACACATTTACTGGCAATATTTTAGTTGCATTTACAGATGTAAATTTCAATAAATTAAATTTTTAAAAATCTGGTGCGATGCGCGCAACACACAACTTTCACTTACCAACTTGTTAGATTAGAAATTGACGTGTTTTTTAATTGCCACTTCTCAAAGTCACATATTTCTCCACATTCGTTTCTTATTTTTGTTTTTATTTGCTCTCTAAAGTACACTATTTTTTTTTATTATTAAATAAAAGTTCTTAATTGCGATAATTCGGCAATGCAAGCATAATACTCTGAGTAGTCCAACTTTATAATTCTCTATGTAATTGCTAAAAATTTCATTCAGTTACCATGAAAAAAATCATTTTCATTAAATGAATAGAACATATTTAATTATAAAAAATTGGTCTAAAGGCGTACTTGGCGTGCATGAGGTCAACATGTTTTATGAGTTGACTTAATATTTTTATTTTTTTCTCCTTGTTGTTTATTTAATTTTTTTCATATCCATATTTAGCCCTTTCTTATTTTTAAGCGAAACGAGAGACAGATAATTTCTCGATATAAACAAATACAAAAGTACATTATAGGAAAACAAAAAAGGTCCCTTCCCCATTTAAGCCCCCTCAGGACATTTTAATACTGATAAAATTTACCTGATATTAAAGACTTGATTTTTATTAAACATGACGAATTTAATCAAAATCATTTAAGCCGTTTTTAAAAACTTGGACCATAAAAATTGGAAAACAGAGTTATGATTTTGATGATTGATTATGATGATAAAGTGCCCCCTGCGTTTTGATGAAATTTTTGCTGTCACATCGCGGACATATTCATACAACAAATACCCAATTTCAGCTTCTTACGGTTTATAGTTTTTGAGCTAGTCTGTTCACGCACACACAGACCATTTTGCGGGACTTGGTTATTTGGACTCAGGAGACCCCAAAACGTGTATTTCGGTTGAAAACCGGAAGTCGAAATTTTTCACGATCGCAATACTTTTCCTTACTATATTTTTCATTTATAGGTAAGTGAAAGTAAAAAAATGGATAGAATTTAATGCCCTGAAGGAAAATATTTTGCGTGATAACCTAAATAGGGCTTGAATCCCAGTTTTTTTAGCTCTCGGGTTTAATATTCAAATTCGACTGGTGTGTTACCATAAACGGTTATTCGAGTCATTCCTTTTTCAGAGCACGTTGTGTTGGAACAACGACCGCAGCGAATACTTCTCTCAGATACGATCGAAAGGCTCTGGGATATAATCCGCTGAGAATATGGAAATAAAGTGTACTTTAGGAGAAGGGAGGGGGGAGGAAGAACTAACCATAAAAAGCGCCCGTAATAAACCGCAAACCGCGTCAAACTGTTACGATAATCGTTTCCTCTACTCCCCCCTTCCGTGCCAGCCTACAATAACCCCCAGCTCTATGTTTCCTATACAACTTCATCTTATTGTATTTACATCCACAGCCTTATTCCACGGTTTTGCAATTCAATTGTATCATCTAGTTTTCCAAGCATGGTTCCAGAGCCCCTTTTGTTAACTGCATCAATTTAAACATTTGTTCTTACATGTGATCCTCCAAAGTGCAAAACCTTAAAAACGAAGGGCTCGTAAGCCAGAACAGTGACATCACTACAGTTGAGGCTCAAAAAGAAAATATTTCAAAAAACAGAAAATAATCTGCCAATCAAGGAAAACAGGATATCTCAAAACTAATACCCAGCATCTCCTCTTGGTAGCTAGTTATAAATCCTATATCTGTTTAACGAAGGAAATTCATTATTAATATCTCTTATTATGTGTCTTTTATTTCGCGTTTTTATTACACATCCAACTATGTATTCAGATTTACTTTTTATTTTTCATTGCTACAATGTTTGGGACTTATCGTCCATTTTCTAGTAACTACCTAAAAAAATTGTATGCTATACAAATCAATATATAATAAGATACTTGAATATAGACAATAAGTCCGAAACGTTGTACCAATGAAAAATATAAAGTATACATATGAATAAATAGTTGGATGTATAATTAAGACCCGAAATAAAAGACACATAATAGAATAATGGAAACATCCAAAGAAATTTGATGAGAAGAAGAAAAAAATATTAATATCCCCATTAATTTTTTTTTTTTTTTACATAAGTACGGTTTAAGTCCGTTGTATGTTCACGTACAAAGCTTCGCACAGACGTTAAGGTTCTTGATTGCTTTAATAATAGGTTTTTTATGGCAATAGTTTTGATTAGTGTGTTGTGATTAGTTTTGTTGCTTTGGATTTTATAATTGTTTAGTTTATTTCTCGTTACTTTTATAAAGAGCGTAATGAAGTTTTTAAATATTTTATTGTCGTTGATAAGTAATCGGAAGTATAGATCATCCTTTTAAATCCATATTTTATATATTGTAACTGCCCAATCATGTCCGACATATAAAAATTGTATTCGATATACAGGTTACTACTGACAGTGTCGAATTTGACTGATCATTCTTAGTTTTAAAAAATGTGGTGTATCAATAGTAATACAATCATTCAATGGTTAAAATTATTCAAAATTAGTTACTTATTTTAGATAATTATTTAAATAACCAGCTAACACTGGTAAAAATTATTTAATTTCGAATTCGTAAATATTTTTAGCTAAGTTTCGAGTGTGCAAAGTATCATTCTTAGCTTTCTCAGCGGTTGCATAGTTTTTATTTATTCTTGGTGACAAAGATGAGATAGTTTTAGAACAGCTTTGGGAAGGGCTCCAACAGTGGAGTGTAGGTCGCTTGCTCTAATCCCAGCGGAAAAAAAATCTCATTTCAGCTAACTAGGGATGCAAATACCTGAGGGTGCTTCCGGGAGAGGGAGCTACTAGGCTTTTCTTTTCTTTTTTTTCCTTTTTATCTGCTAACAACATTCAGCCTCTGTCCCGCTTAATTGCGAGCCACTAGTGGGCAGGCTAATTTGTAGGACAAAACAAGGCTTAGGAAATTAAAAGAAAAAAGTACCATTGACCAATTCAGAATAGAGGGAATTAATTTTTACTAAATATAGTACAAAAATTTTATTCTCTGTCTTCCCCGGCTTTTCAGCGATATGAAAAAAGTAGAACTAAGACTGCTCCTCATTAATTGCTCCTCTTTTACAAATCATTTTATTCAGCTACACTCTTTATGGTACCCAAAGCTGTTGATTTGATTTCCGCTATTCTCTGTAAATAATGTTTTAGCAATAACTATGCCGATTCTCTATTAAGGTTTTAGGCTTTTTAATATTTAGATTATGACTAATAGTCCTTTCCCCATAAGTTTTCAGGTGGGATTTTTTATACAAGTTCTTTTTTTCCTTTTTCATTCTTATGTTATGAAGGGTGTTGAACATGAACATGGGGTCGCTTATCTGAGATAATTAGGCGAAACCTCGAAATGATGACATTTTTTCCCAGTTCTACTCCTTCTTCTTCTTATTCCGTTGCTCATCTGCCGATTGATGCAGAGCATTTGCAGGAATGACGCAATTGTTCTCTGTCACTCGCACTGATCCTGGTTCTTCTCTAGCCTCTGGGTCTGGTGCTTTCAACTCGAGCTTTCCTCCCATTCTCCATTATTAGAATATGTCCAAGCCACCTCAACTGTAAGCCTTTTGTCGCTTCAATAAAGTGATTTGCTGAAATCTTATTTTTTTTTTTTTTTAGTCCTCCCTTTCCTCGCCGTTTAGGCAATACGGTGTTTTCAGGGCCAGTGGAGACCAATGCCGAGTATTATTAAATTTCCCGTTGCTCCGGTTCTGAACTTCTTGAAGCTATCTTCTGGTTCTCAATCATATGGATATCAAATGGCCCACTCATCATATGAGCCATCCCACTCACATCATATGAGCCATCCCGACACCCCATTATTTGCTGAATCTATTCTAGTAACATAACTAAAAAAATGGGTCGTTTACTAGATTGCATCTAAAAGTTTTTTTTTTCACCGAGAAGTACGCATGTTACCTTCTCGGGCGAAAAGATAGGATGGGAAGTAGTTGCTAATCATTTATCATATGATGTTCTTTTACCTTAAAATATCCATAATATAAAACCTAAAGGAGGCTGAGAGATCACAAAAACGACCAAAAATATTATTAGACAGGAAAAGTAGGACAGTGAGGGGGAGAGAGAAAAAGAATGGGAGAGAGAGAGTGAGAGAGGGGGGGGGACTGGAATGGAAACAGAGCACAAAAGGGAAGCTCCCCAGGGAGGTAGAACAGCGAATGGTTAGGGAGGGGAAATTCGAAACAGTTTCTGTCGTTTAACGCTACATTTGACGGCGTGCCCAGGAGAAAAAGTAGATTAAAAAAGTCCCTGTACCATCGGAATAAACCCGCTCCGACATGGCCCCACCTCAATTCTCAAAAAGTTCATTTTTCAGCCAGGGTTAAACTTTGCAGGGGCTGAGTGAGTGTATGTGAATTTTCATGGATGCCCTTTAGAATAATAATGATCAACTACCGGATATTTTCAGCTCTCTTCACGGTAACCTATTTAAGTTTGCATTATTACGTTATATTTCTGTTATTGCCTTATTTACGTACCTTTAAAAATTTTTTGTTATAATTTCTGAAAATTAATATAGACAGTGAGGTGATTGGCTCATGCCATTTCTGCACATTCATTTAAAAAATAATTTCAACTAGAGCCATAACAAAATTTGTAAAAGTTACTGGTTTACAATAATTATTCAATACCTTCCCTCACAACTCTCTTAACCTTTAGTCCACTTTCCGAAATTCCGTACAATATATTAACGTTTCGTGAACTTAAAATAACTTGCTAAAGGGCAGAACCGCAGGACCTTTTAGGTGTGATAATTGGTTAGGCTACTCCATCTGTATATTTATAATATAAGGTCTAATCATAATGTTTCTTTTTATAATACAAATTTTCATCTCAACCATTATCTTCTGGACATTATTAGTTATTTATACTTTAAAACGGACAACGTTAATAACGTTGGGGTATTTAAATACTGTAAACTACATAATCAGAATTGTTAAGATTGGTTACCAAATCACCCTGGTACATGACTAACAATACTTAAAACAACCTCCATCTACAAACAGGTGACCAGTAAATATTAGTTTGAACAGACTTACGAAATGTTTAATACATGCCAGGATACGAGAAGACTAAAAAGGCGATATATGAGAGATCTCTTTACTTCAAGTAAACTCAGGCTTCCTTCCTCATACATGATAAGAATAATTAATAAAATACTAGAAATAAATAAATAAAAAACACACTTTGGCGTACTATAAATAATCCGAAAACGATACCAATAAAATATTTAAACTTGAAATTTAGTAAAGTAAGGATAATTTGGCTTTGACTGTATTCTGAATGCACTGAAACAGTTGTAGATCGATGCAAGTCATGTCTTTAAATGAATTCGAGCAAAATGTATGAAATATGTATCAAAAACGTTACAAATAAACAAAAAAAAGGTGTTTAAAATATAATAATTTTACATTTGTTGTACAGTGAACAGAGGAAAATAGGAGGTTATTACAAAAGTATAATTGGGGGATGCTTAATATTATTCTTTCTGTCATTGCATTATTTCGGCCTGGTTTGTTACATAGCATACTAAATAGTACTGGAAAAGTGTAACAAAAATTGACCGTTTTTAGAGAAAAATGTGTTTCTTCATAAAACTTAGATAATAAGAAGTTGAAAAAGAGAGGATTGCAAATTAATTGAAGCGTGGAAATGCACAAGGGTATAAGTGCCTTAGGAAATTTTTACAGAAATGATGTGACTTACACCGTTTAGGGTGAACCACGTTCAGTGCTTACATCCATGCCATCTTTCATACGTTCAATGAACTCTTTTCTAACAACATAACAATACTTTAACCTATTTCTGAAGAATGGCTTTGGCACATATAACAATTTGGCACTTAGACCATTATGCAATTCCATGCTTCAATTTTGCGACATGTAGGTGGATTGATGCATCATTTTTATAGTTTATATGCTTCTGGTTAAATCTCTGATTATGCTTAAATCAGACCACAAAATAATAATTAAGGTGGGCGGGAGTACATGTATTGTAAAACTTCAAATATGCATACGTATAGCATAGATGCATAGATATAGTGTTATTTAATTAATACAGATCGAAATAAATATGACTAATAAATAATTTAGCTACAAAAATTAATTCATAATAAAAACATTAAAATTAAAAAAATTGGATTTGGAGATTTTTATCTCTTCGCAGCAGAAAGGGAGGGTTGATCTTCCTTTTATTCTCCCCTCTTTACACCCTAAGCTCTTTAACGAGAAACCTCTTACAGTTCACTATAGACTGCTTTCAATATTTAAGCCAAATAGTTTCAGATTAATATTGATTTTCAGTTGAAGTAATTCTTCTTTTTATTATATTTAAAAAGATTTTTATCTATTTAATGATTTACAAAATAAATGATGTTTCGTACATGATTTCGAATTATTCATCCTTCCAATCAACATGTTAATTTACACGACTTTTTTGTGGTACAATAATAATAAATATACAACAATTTTTCTTAAAACAAAAAGTTGTGTATACTAATAGGTAGTTTTTCTTACATGCATTTTCGTGACATAATTTTTGACAACACATTTACTGGCCGTATTTTAGTTGCATTTACAGATGTGAATTTCAATAAATTAAATTTTTAAAAATCTGGTGCGATGCGCGCAACACACAACTTTCACTTACCAACTTACTTAGATTAGAAATTGACATGTTTTTTTAATTGCCATTTCTATAAATAATATAAAAAAGATGACTTGTTTTTGATTAAAAATGATTAATTTAATCATAAATATACTCTATGTACTGGAAGATCTAAATTATGTAAATGAAGAATGGTGAAATACTTCTTCCAAATTTCTTTTACTTAAAAATTAAAACATATACATTAATTTGCCAACGTTTCGGACTATTCGTCCCTCTTAATTAATTTAATCAAAATCATTAAAGCCGTTTTTGAGATATTCGAAAAAAATGTAAAAAATCGGAAAAAAAGTTAAAAAATAAAGAGCCCCCTGCGTTTGACCAATTTTGATGAAATTTCGGCTGTCACATCGTGAGCATATACATACACCGAATATCCATTCTGATCAAAATCATCACAGCCGTTGTTGAGTAAATAAAAAAACACGTGAACATAAGAAAAAGTTTATTAAATAAAGTACCCCCTCCGTTTCACCAATCTTGATGAAATTTTTGCTGTCGCGTCGCGGGCACCAAATACCCAATTTCAGTTTTGTACGGCCTATAGTTTTTGAGATAGTCTGTTCACACACACACTCACACACACACACAAACACACACACACACACACACACACCCACACACACACAGACAGACACACAGACCATTTCGCGGGACTTGGTTATTTGGACTCAGGGGACCCCAAAACGTGTATTTCCGTTGAAAACCGGAAGTCGAAATTTTTCACGATCGCAATACTTTCCTTACTATATATTTCATATATAGGTAAGTGAAAGCAAAAATAATTGAATAAATAAAAATCTAGTAGTGTTTGTTACTAGTTTTCATTTGATTGTGAAACGACTGTGAACTTTAAATATTGCTCATCTCTCGCTACGATTGAACTAGGTTACAGCTTTCGTATATTTTATTCTTTTGTAACGTAATAAATTTATTTTACAGATACACAGCTATAGATCTATACCTTATAATTTCTTATTCTTTATTCTTTCACTTTCGTTATCTCGAATTATGCCCGCACAACAAATAATCCAACAGTTGCGGGTATAATAATTAACTATTTATAATCCACAGGAGTACTCTATTTTTTTTCCAACCCTCGTGTGATACGATGGTTTCAGCCACACATATGCTACTGTTGGGTCGGATCTGACCATTTTTGAGCCCTTTTTTCTCTAAAATCCGCATTGAAACAAAGAAAATGGACACTTATGGACATTTTCATCTATTTCAAACTCATCCGGAACTTGAGAGTGGGGCAAGATTTCATCTTCATTTTCTGATGAGACACCACTTTCATCATTATGTTCTTCTTCGAGAGATTGGCCTCGAAATTCTTCCCTAAACTCTTCAACGAATGTAATAATTTTATTGAATGCAATTTAGCTAAAATCGAAAATCAAAGATTTCGTAATAGATTTTACTCATAGAATGGGAAATTCACTAAAGGGATAAATAATTTTAAAAATAGACTGAATAAAAGAAATTATTAGAGCATTAAGTACTAAAGAGGGTTGAATCCGACCTAAAGCATATCTGCCGACGTTGGGTCAGGTCCGACCAAAGGGGTGATAAGTGCAAAACGGTAGGTTCTTTTTAGTCGAAATTGGGTCAACAGGTACCTGACGACTGAGGAGGAGGTGCCATTGAAGGGCAGCTTTCTGCACTCCCTCCGCTTGAATTGACGCGTTAATAAAGCTTTCACTCCAGTCGGATCCGACCCACCGTAGTCAATGGGGGTTAAATCAACTCCTAATGTACATTATGCAACATTTCACAACTGTAACTGAGCTTTTTTAGTAAAATTACCGATGGATATTAATGTCCATGTAATTGTAAAAGCTGATTTTCTTCATTTTCCAGATTCAAAAAACTTATGGTAACAAATATGTATATATTTTAATATTAATCCGTCGGAGAGGGGCGGGGGGAGTGAGCGGTGTAGCTAGACATTGAGCTATTGCGCTCGAGGTCCCTGAGATCGAGTCTCGCTTGACAGAGTATCTTTAATATTCTGCCAAAGATTGTCTCAGTGGCCGAGAGACCCTCCTAGAGCAAACTCAAGAGTTGATACCGGTAATTGAGAAATTAAGGGGAAAAGCCTGGCGGTTGAGCGTGAACACAGTCAAATCACTTACTTACATAGTACTGAACCCATGACACTTCTGGGTTGTAGTGGTACAGGTTTTTTTTTTTTCTCCTGTAAAATATTGTTTTGATCAGCACCTTTGTTATTTAACCATGGCGTTTATTAACAATTGGGTTATGCACTCTGTTTCAGTGAAGTAAAATATAAGATGTACACCTATTACACGAGCTCAAAGTTGGCCAAGTCCTACCATTTGGAAAAGCCGTTACAGGTCTATAAGAAGGAAAGAAAGTTAATCTGGTGGATTAAGAGGGTGAAATAGAAGCTGTACCCCGTTGAGAGCTACCTGCCCGCTGGGACAGGGAGCAGTAACTAGTTGACTCGAGAACTTTCTTCCTAAGGTGTGTCTTCCAAACTGTGATTGGGTCTGGGTCATGTTCGCATCATCAAATTCTTCCCTCTTCAAAAGCTTTCCAGCTCTTAGACAAAATGACTTTCCTAGACTGACCTTTTTCACTCGCACGCATTTTTACGGAAAGATTGCTCCAATGTAATAATAAGGCTGGGATCAGTAAAACGAAGTGATGGAATTTTCTTGTACAATTTCACTAAAACCTTTGGCAAGCGGTAATCCAACCATATTTTACAATACATGCCCTATGTTTAAAAAAATCTGATGCGACACGCGCATTACGCAAACTTCACTTAAGATAGAGATGGTCATTCCTAAATAGATAGTAAATACCTATGGAGTATCATAGCTCAGTCACTGAGGTCAATATTTCCTTATTTTTTGTTTGGGATAGGAACTAAAATGGATTCATATTCTTAATAAGCTAACAAAATTAAGAGGGTTATAAGAAAAATAAAATTACTTACGATTCAAATGAAAAAAATTCTACTAACTTCAAAAAAAATATTTCCCATTAAATCGTTCAATGTAAGCGATTTCGTACTATTCGAATGATAATAAACATGACACTGAACCGAAATCGTTCAAGGATTTTTCTAAAGGGTGGTTTTTAAGGTTGAATAATAATAAAAAGAGATTAAAGCTTAATGTAAAGCATTTTTCCAGTGGGTGAATTTTAATGAAAATTTATGAAAGTGTAGCAATTTAATTTCAGGCAAATATGCTTTTGACCCTCTTCACAAACAGACTTAGATTGTTAAAGAGAAAACTGAGGTACAGTTTTATTAATTTCTATTTTATTTAAGGATCTGCGAAATTATTTATATTATAAGCAAATATAAATATATATATATATGTTGTGGCCAACACACTTTTTAAATAATTTGTTTTTAAATTTGTCTATATATTTTATTAACTATTGATAATAAGCTCGTCACATTAAGTTAAGTGACATGGAGTTCGTGCTTGGTACGAAGTCGACTTCGGAATCCATACGAAGACACTTGGAAAGACTTCGGGCCGCTTCGGGAGCCCTCGGCTCTTCTCGTTCAACCACATATTTAAATTAAAAAACAAAAAAATATTACATTAAATTACACACAGGTGGTGTGAATGTCGTCTGAGAGGGTTAACTGCAGCAACAGCACTATCTAGGCCTCAAGGCATCTTATTCTCAAGAGGACAAGTATTCTACGGCTCAGCAGCCCTAGATGCAGTTTTTGGACCGCTCACTCCCAAATTTGGTTTAGTAGCTTAGTAGTATCGTTTATTACTCTTAAAGAGAAATTTGAACTGAACAATTATTCGAGTGCGTAAAACGAGGACATGGTTAACTGCGTGTCTGGGTGATGTGTTGCACACCCATTTAAGTTGTTAGCAACAAAGGCTAATAAATATTGAAAGACTTTAATTAGCAAGCTGTTAACCTGGTATTAATTTTTAAGTTTATTTTATTTTATTTTTTATTTTTTTTTTCAGCTTTAAATTTTCAGCAGCCTAAGGTGAGGTGGTAGGGATAGGAAAGGTGCGCCCTGAACCTATACCCGCCATCACAATATATATATAATCTTATTGTCTATGCCTATAAATATATGTATATTTTTATTTCATGACTAATGGTGACTGTTAAATGGATGTAAATGTATTTTTTAGATTGTTTTTGCATATGCATAAATAGAGAAGATACATACATTCCCATAACTCTACTGGAGAGATTTTTTATTTTATTTTTACTTGTTTTGAGAACGGAGAGTGATAAATTATTCGCACAAACTGCAATCATCGTCGCGAACGGAATATCTGATTCAGTAGGAAAGGACCTTAAGATTGAGGGCTATGGATAATGCGGCAAATATTCTCGAGGGCAATTTTTGTTCGCCTGTATTCCCGGTGTCGTTCTCACGTGATGGCCCCCCCCCCCTCCCCCTTTGTTATCTCCTGCAACAACTGTCTTCCCCCACATCAATATTAGAACAGTCAGGCGATCTTTAACCTCTTTCTTAAATCTTTTAACTTACAAAGCCACAGTGAGAAGGCAATATTAATAGTGAACATTTACTTTGATTTATCCTCTTTGAATCTCCTTTCATTCTTATTTATGGTTTTATAATTAATTTTACAATACGAATTACATAAATTGCATGAATAGTGATGGAATAAAATGATGGAAAAAAAAACTCAACAGTGATGACACTTTATGTTTCCTTTTAAGCAGGAAAACTTATCCCCCATTTTATATTGATGCAAAACGAAATACTTAAACAAAGTGCTGTGTGTACCTTGGACTGCAACAAAGTGCAGTGTCTTGGACTAACCCTCGCGAGAAAAAATGAAAAGAAACGGGTCATAAGAACAAAAGATTTTAACTACTATTTCTATTTATTATACACATTTTAAATTGAATCTTAGGATTTCCTGGGGAGGGAGAGAGGGTCTCTTAGAAATCAGAATTTTTGAACATGTATTTATGTACAAAAAAAGGTCCACATATCATATAAAATTTATACCTAAATGAAAATATCGATTACGCCAAACAAACGGATTTCCCAATGTTTTTTCTACATTTTTAACGATTACCTGAGTTTTTTCTATTACCGGGGGATATACTCCATTTTGAAAAACTCTTTCAGCTTTATCAACAACAAGATTTACAATTTCAATCTTTTTCTTTAGAGACAAGACAATACACTGTCTTTTGACGACATGTTGAACAATGTGAATGGTTGATAATAGTAATCAAATTTGATAGAAGATATTAAGAGGGAAAATGTTAGGGGAAGATTTCTCTGAATTCCAAAACGTGAAAATTAGTTGTAAAGACTGTTTAAATATTTCTATTCCAGAAGTTATAAATTACTTTTCTAGAATGATCCCGATTAATTTCTCATCTAAATTTATTCCATCATCCTTCTTTTGCATTTAAATTTTATTACAACGTCAAGACAAAACGCACGAAAATTAACAACAAAATAAATACAACTGAGAAAAAGAAAACAGAAAACCCCGGCTAATTTAGCCCCAGTTTATTTGATCATGGGCGTCAATATACGTATGGGCTGGGGGCCAAATATTTTTAGAAAAAAAACTTCTATATATTTATTACGCGTACCTGTCAGCAAAGTGCAGACAATCAAGGAATGAGATGGCGTTAATATGAAATAATGACATGTGAGGCATGAAAAGGGAAAGCACACCCAACAGTACACCTTCTTGGCTTCAGTCAATTACCTCGGATGTCTAAGAGAGCAGATCTCTCATCCAGCGCCGTAACATGTTCAATCCGGCGTGTGCCTCCGGTGGCTCACACTTGACTGCCTCATCGGGCATATTTAATTGTATGACAAGAGAACAGTTACTCCATTTCAGGTGACATGGCAGCCAAAGTTTTAAGAAAGTAGAATTAATTTCTATAAAGCTGAAAATTAAAATAATGAAAATTTAACGTAAATTCATTTATTTTTATATTTTTGTATTCATATACTTACAAAAATTTATTTTTTAATAACAATTATAATTAATATCGTATTATAAACATAACTGGTAGGATAGTATTTTTCATTTTTTTTTATTATTTTTGGATTGCCAACACTGCATAATGCCCTGGAATAGATCCCGTCCGATAGAGCGAAAAGCATTAAACTCAGCCGCCAATGGGCGAGGAGCGTAAACACCCACAAATATTTTAACTTTTAAATATCGATAAATTTTATTTGAAAGTTTAATTGAGTCTTACAGCGTCAGAATACCTAGAAAACTTCCCCCAGGTGTAATAAATTTACCAGCCTCCCCCTAGACGAAATTCTGCGATCGCACTTGATTGAGACTCTACTATGGATATATCCATACATGTATATTTTTTTTAAATATTATGGAATTAAATTTTATTATATGCCATAAAAAGCATACGTTATTATTATATAATGAAGGAGTTGAGGGAAGTTGGGAGAATATTGGGGAAGCTATAATGAGCCAACAATGAAGAAGGGGTCGGTCCGCTAAGAGGATTGCTTACTCCTTTCGGCTCTAAGCCTTCCCTTCCTCAAACCTCACGACTTAGCTTACAGTCTTCCGCCAAGTCAACAACAATTCCTCTTATTTCAAGACAACATGATTTAAATAAATTTAAAATTAAATGCAAATTATGTATATATTGTATACAGGGTGATTCAGAACTTGAGGGACAAACTCTGCGCTTTGAGTTCTTGACGGGGTCACAACAAATAAGTGCGTTTGATGGATGAACTGGTCTATGGAGTAGAATCCAATTTAGTGCTTACTGAAGGCTGTAGCGGTATTTCTTATATATGTATTTTTTTTTTATTTAATTTTTATGATTAATTTCTGAGTTGAACATCGCAAAATAGACAAAATTCTGTGGAAGGAAACTGTTATTTACCTTACCTGAGTCATTGGTGAAAGGGAACCCCTGGATGTCTAACACTCGAAAAATCTTTTTAGGTTTTTCACGAATTATTTTCTTAAACTTAACTTTATATTAATACTAGCTGTGGGGCCCGGCTTCAATCAGGGACTTGTGGAATAGGTGGAATGAAAGAATAACTTTAAAATGTAATTGTACAGAAAAATAGACCAAAATTAATCATGATTAAATCAAAATTTGTACCATTCTGAAACTTCAGTTTAGTATTAGTGGTGAGTTTAGAAACCTCAGAGTCCGCCCATATATGGTTGTGATATAAGAGATCCTATTAATGCGGTTCTCTTAATGCGTTTTCTTCACGTTTCTAGATTAAGAAAAATTATGTTGGCAGCAAATATGTCCTGGTATGTACCATTTTTTATGGTTTCTAAGTTCTGATTCCATTGAGACCATTCTCATGACGATACCGCATCCTTATCAAGTAACTTCTCCTTTTTTGAATTCGGTTGAAAATTTAAGAACAGAACAGAACTATTAAACAGAAATATTATATGAACACTTTATTTTCGATATATATTCCATTAGGTTATATCTTTTATTCATACTATCTATAGGTTATCTATTTTATTCAATGTTAGTTTTTATTCGCTCACTACACTAATAAGCAATTTTTCTTTTGTTGTAAATTTACTCTTATATTATGTATTGATTAAAGGCAATGTTTCGACCAATTCTTTCCTCTTCTGTAAAACTTAATTCGCTTAGGAATCCAGTTGGTTTTGTTTTTAATTTCAATTCATTGCAGAGATGTAATGACCTTATTTAAGAATAAAAAGGAAAAAATAATTATTTATACATAATCTCGTGTAATTTTAAGAAAAGAGCTGAAGCTAAAACCATAACAAAGCGAACTAATGAACGATAACCTTATGAATTGAGCTTAGCTAGCGCTCCTGGCTTCCAAATGTCGAACTAATTTTTTTCATTCATTAACTCGCCTGGGCTTATTAGAGCGGCTAATTACATGTAGCGAGAGACTTAAAATTACAGCCATTGTCCCTTCAAGATTACTCAGCTAAAATATAAAATTAAACCTTCTTCATCGTTAGGGGCAATACGACGACATAACATTCCATATAGTAGGTGTAGTCGTTTTTGAGCCTTTTCGGCACGCACATTGTACACTTTGCTTTATAATATATATTGATTACACAGATTCGCTGATTTAAAAAATAAGCCGATTCCAACAGCGACAATCCACCGCAGTCAAAATTATTTCTGAAGGCTGTTGGATTGTAAATAACTATCTGTTATTTAGGTTGAGTCGAGAAACGCCAAAAATAAACAGGGGCGAATAGGTCACTTTAAAACTCTGCAAAAGTGTCTATATTTAAAACTGGGCAAAGGGAAAGTTTAGAGCGTTAACTAATTTTTGTCTATTTTTTTTTTTAATTTACATATTTTTAATAATGTGAAAAAAAAAACAGCACTAAGTTTATCGACGCCTATGCCTCGTTCAGTTTTTCTCAGGCTGACAAAAAAGGGAACATGCAATATGATGAACTTGATTAAATAATGTATTTACCATACAACATTACCAATAAGCATGAGATTAATTTTTATGATGGCTCTTATCTCGCTTTTGTGTTCAAGGATATCACATTCTACATTTTTCTTAAAAAGTTGTGTTTATTCATTCATAAGTGAAGGGAATTAAAAACTTATGCAATAATGATACAAATCTTATTTATTTATTTATCAATAAAGGGGATCTTATTAAATAAATCTTATTTATCAAAAAAGGGGAATAGGAAACGGATATAAATTATGACTAAGAGTCTAACCCCACCAATGAATTTAGGCAAAACGTAAATTTTCCTAGTTTAGGAATGTATCAATATAATTTGGAAAATATTACTTTAAAAATTATTGACGATCAATTGATCAATGGATTGGTTAATTAATCCAGGAAATAAAATTAATTATCTGAGGGAGAGGTACATGAGATTTGCATCGTTCAACCTGTAATCTGTATGCAATTATTGTAAAATGGGAAACCTTTCTTGGTATAATAAAGGTTTTACATTTCTCTGTCAATTTCCTAGGGCTCCAATTAAAATCTGTTGCCGTTTCCTATTTCAGTGAATTCCTAGTATTGGGAAATAGGAAACTTCTATAATAGCAGTTAGAATTGTTATTATTTTAATTAAGTATATCATTTTATGAATTTTATGAGATTTATTTTACTATTTTATTATTATTGAAAGAAATAATTCAATCTACCACAATCCAGAACGTTTATAATACATCTATAAAGAATCACACACACAGTAAATATATAGAAATATACAGAAATAGAATAATTAAAACATATATATATATATATATATAAAATTCAAAGGAAAAAATATAATAATACAAATAAATAAAATTATGGTCTCATATTCATACTTATTTACGATATATATATGCAAGATATTAACATACGAATAAATTTATATTAAAAATATTTGTTCACTATTAAGTTTACGTAATATTTTCCAAGTCTTTTTCTTTTAAAACGGAGCAATTTTTTTTCATATACTATCCACTAAACAATTTAACACCGCATAATACTTATTGTATAATCTATAAAGTTGAATTATGTGCATACAGCGTAGAGTGTATCAAGTTCACACAAAAAATATTTTTTAAATTGTTTTGCAAAATACTTAGCAGAATTTTAACATTTTTTAGATGACTCCTTGATGAATAATTTAAAAAATTCAGGAATGGCAAGCCGTTTTATTTACTAAATAAACTTTTAATAACTAATTTTACGACAGCTTAACGTTTTCGATTTCATTTTTCTCAAATCAAGGATTTTAGACTTTACACTGTAAGGACATAATTATACTAATTAAACTTTGATTAGCATTCATTTGATCGAATCACTTTTTAATTATCTGTCCTGTTTCTTTATAAAAAAAAAAAAAACATTAGTATAATCATAGACTTAAGATTTTTCTCAAGGTAAACAAATTTATTAAATGTAAAAATCAAGTTAAAAAAAAAAAATATTTAAAAGTTCTGAAACTTAAAAATAGAAACCATATTAGATATAGTTAAAAATATAAAAAAAAAAAAAAATAAATAAAATATGACTTGGAGTCTCTAATATTCAGTTATGGCTAAGAACATGAGTTTGGCCAATACAGTGTCAAGTTATATATATTCAAAAATCTGTGAATACATGTTTTGATTTCATGTCTTTTAATAGTACTAATGAGAGGCGTTATGAACTTTTGTTGCGAATAAAGTTAATAAGGTTGCTTTTTTTCGGGTCGTCCTGTGAACATTCTGGTAGAATAGTTTGTTAGAATAAGGTTGTGCTTTAAGAGGACCCCAGATTTTTTAAATTTACAAATCTGATCCCTTCTTCGATAAACATTTGGCCAATATATAATGTTTTCTGAAAAACTGCTGAACCTACAATCAACTCTCTTACAAAAAAAAAAAAAAAATCTTAAACCAATAATGGTAGCGGTTTTTTATTAATACCAGGAAAGATTATTTTTTTATTTGGTGCTCAGTAATCGGGAAAAAGAAAATACTTTTTGAACGTATAAAGAAAAAAAAATTAAATAAATCCTAAAAACTCTTTGCTGAAAAAAAAACCTATTTTACGAAACCATCTTAGCCGGCGGAGTGTTAAAAATAAAACGACGATTCCTATTGGCTGCGATAAGAGGCTTAGAAGAAATCCCTCCGCTGATTGGCCCAGGGTAATCGGATTAATTGTGGCTTTAACGTGTAACTACCCTTCCTCCCCCTCAAATATATTTCGTATTAGATTTCTCGTCTCTTGTAAATTATTTGTTGAACAAAGGCTTGGAATAAGCCCTGGAGAATGATACAAATTCAATATTCCAATTCCGGGCTATATATTTCGAGATAATCAATTAAATTTTGACGAATATGTTATTTGCGTAAAACAATTCAGTTGATTTTATACACATTAGTTTAGCCACTTAATTAAACATAAATTACCAGATATTTTAATAATGCAATAAAAGACTATATTTCCTATATCAACTTTAAGTAAGAGATTATATTTTATTTGATTGTTTTGTTGTACAAGTCCATATGTAAAATTTTTTTTTTATTTACCATGTGGCTGCCATGATATGCCTAAAAATTCCATTTGGCTTGATTTGTTTAATTTTTTTAAAATAAAGAAGTACGGCGGTTCGGTCTATTGGTGCCCCACAACAGTAGCGCTATGCGGAACAGTATAACCTTTAACCCCTTAATCAGTTATTCTTCATAAAGTTATACTTAGTGATTTATTTTCTCACTTTATTTCTTCTTATTTCTAATTAAAAATACAATTTATATTTATGTATTTATGTGTATATATATAAATATATATATATATATATATATATATATATATATATATATATAGAGAGAGAGAGAGAGAGAGAGAGAGAGAGGGAGAGAGAAAAAGTGAGAATAAAAAAAAAAAAAGGTCTTGTCCTCACCTGACATTCGTAGGTTCCGTTGTCTCTCTTCTGCACGTACTTGATCTGCAAGGTCCAATCATCGGAGCCTTCTGCATGCAGCACCTGGAACCTCTCGTCGTTCGTGTAAGTGAACATACCGGAGGTGAGGATGTGCCAGTCTCTACGGCGTACCCACGTGATCTGGAAAAAGGAATGATGACACTATTTTCCATGACCTCACATATAAGAGGTAAAATATATTCCCTAAATTATTTCTTTAAATGTAAAATAACATATATCTTTTTTGTGGTCTTGTAGATCACCAAGATGGAAAAAAAAAATAATCGAAAGCACTTTATTTTTCTCACTATTATCTCACCAATAAAATTTGAATGCTGTAATGTGTTAAAAATAAATTCCGGAAAAAACAAAACTATATTATTTCCATTTTCAGCATTTCGGTAAAACGAAATAACTTTTACGTCATATAAGTCATACCCACGAATGCAAAGAAGAGAATAAAAAAATACTTGATTATTGGAAATTATTCCTTAACTAACAACTGAATCAATGAAGAGGTACAGCAGATTAATATTCTTCCATAAGCTTTATACGCCAACCCCTATTTTTTCATCAAATGAAATTCATATGCTCAAAAAGTAAACCATTTAGAAAGGAAGCTACGAAAATTGATTATCCTTTAGAATATATTTTATCCCATGTGTTACTTTAAGCATTATTCCAAACCATGTTACAGGCCAAATTGACTATATTTGACTATATTGACTATTAGCCGTATTTAGCCTATGACTGATCTAGATTGTTAGCTAATATATGATAAATATAATGAAGCTATTTAATAAATATTTAATAATTTATAATATTTTTTTTTCCTTCATTTGTATATCCACGCCTGTTAACAACATATTGGCAGTTACAATTAAAATATGATATTAAATATAGTAATTATATATAAAAAACAAAATTGTGTACCATGAATTAATTTTATATTAATACATTATTGTTATCATGAATACATTAAAATTCAAACAATATATTTATAACAGAACGATTTGCGGCCCAGAAAAATAAATTTTAACAATACAACAGATGAAATGAAATGCCCATGAATGTGAGGAGGAGATTAAAAAGGCGTTGGATGAGAGATCTCCTTCTTTAACCGACCTGAATAACTGAATCAAGCCAAACAAGAGGTACTGTTGGGTGCCATCCTTCCCCATGCCTGACATGTCATCATCTGCCATTGTATACGGCCATCGAATCTGCTGATTGTCTATCTATTGCTGACAGGCAAGGATACACGAATGAAGTGAAAAAAAAAAACAATGTAACAGTAAACAATAATCACATTTTTGTTAAAAATTTCAACAAACCGAGTCTTATTAAAAGACTAAACATACTCTTCTCCCTTTTTTGGAAATCACACAGAAACTTAATACATGCACCTAGTTACTTAAACACTTAAACATTCGCCTCTCAGATTTTCGGCTTAAGGAAAATGACGCACTTACAAACCTTTGAACCGATAATTTTAAGACCAATAAAAGAGTCTCACTGATAATTAAGTAAAATCACTGCCAGGCGATTATAAAGAAATTGGATGAGAGACCTCCTCTTCTAATTTAAAGGGATCTATTCCTAGAAAATTTTACTATGTTTCCTCAAGTCTGAAATGCACAAGTTATATTTTTCTTATCACATTCGTACACAAAAACATAGTTGAGAGTTATAAAGAAATACCACATCGCGAGTAAGAGCAGTGTTGTAAATATTTTAGTTTAATTGTTAAGGAATTGTTTAATTCCTCAAACAACACTTTGCGATACATCGGATTTATATTTGACACTGAAGGGGAGCTGGAAAAAAAATACTGGAGTACTCGCTTTTTACCAACTCGTTAAAATTAAGAATCAGACAGAAACTAAATATATCGGTCATTTCTAAATTATGGGTTATTTTCATCCCAATTTTTTTAAATAAAAAAATATTTGTTTTCCACCTTTATTCTCAAATAAAGTGCCACTATATGGGTTCCATAACAAGTCCAAAAAGCATGCAACACTCTAGTGGATATTTTGGGTAATATCGATTTTGGAAAAATTAATCGTTTGTTAGGGATTAACAAAATTATCGTAGGAAATCAGAACGTATGACAATACTCTAAGAACTTCCACCAAAAACAATTTTCTTCAAGGAACATGTGTAGTCTGATGGAAATAAAACTAAGTTAGTCTGGCAGCTATGTTGTGGCTGTATACCCTCAAGTTTTTCAAAAATTTAAATACACCTTTTCCTGGTTTTGGAAGGCTATTTAAGAAAATCTGTGGGGAGTGAGAAAAAACTATGTGACAGAAATAAAACCCATTAGATATATGTTTTAAATATTGTATTTTTGAAGAGAAAAGATTGGGCTCCGCCGGGAGCCCTTCCTCTTCACTGATTGGCTCCGCTTGGAAGCGAGCTCTGTGGTGTAGTGGTTAACATACCGCGCATGTCACGCGGGAGACCCGGGTTCGACTCCTGGCGGAGCCCAATCTTTTCTCTTCAAAAATAAAATATTTAAAATTAATTAAAAAAAAAAAGGTGGTTACCCACAATAAAGATTGAATTAATATTAGATGTATGGTTATAGGATTTTATTTTCATGGTCCATCCAGGTATTATCGAAAAGAGGAGTCCCATGGAGGCAAAAATAATTTTTTCAATAATAAATCCATTCAATTAGTGTAAAATTTTACGACTAATAACTGATGCTCATTTGTATGTAAGTGACACAACTCATTATATTTACAAGAGCACCATATTTACCAAGATCCCCGAACCCTTTATTTATCATTTTATACATAAATACCCGGACATAACGACATGGCAATAGCAGACAATCCCTATTACAAGACAAGGAGACTGATCTCTCCTGAATCAAAAACATAATGATGTGAAACTGGATACTATCTTCCCTAATGCCTGAGGATACAAGATCTAATAGTAAAACTTTTTTAGCTGAACGTTACGTAACTAGGGCAGGAGCAAAATAAAATATGAAGTAGAAAATAAAAAATATCACAAAACAAATTTAGTTTATAGAACAGGCTATGAACCCTTTAGCCCCCGCACATAAAAACTATTGATTTATACGTGTGTGGTAATAATTAGAACTATTCCTGCAATGTAAAGGAAACTGAAGAGGCACTGAGTGTGGCTTTATAGCTAGCTAAACCCTCTAGAGCCAGGTAGATTACCCCCTCTCTTAAAAAGCCGTCTTTATTTTTGTTTAAAAAAACCAAAAAAAAAAAAAAAAAAAAAAACTTGCTCTCTTCCGTTTAAAGGCAAAAAAACCACCCGAGTCGTGTTCGGTTTACTGACCTCGCTTCTGTTCGTTCCCATCTTCTTTTGCTCGAAACGCCATTTTGAAAAGACCTCTTTAAAATGGAAATTAAGCCGTAATGGATTTGCAACGGTTAAACCTTTTATCTTGAGAATAGCAGTTGTGCCCATGAATGTTTACAAGTAATTAGGAAAGTATTAACATAATACTATGCCATTTTAAAGAGCTATTTATTTCCACTCATCCTTCCCTCGCTTCAGAACAATAATGGAAGTAAGAAAAAGTTTTGAGTTGTAAATATGCCTAATTTTGTTCAAACGGCTTCAACTTTAAACTTACACAAGACAATTGTGAAATTCAGAAATTAGGTGGAGATAAAAATATATGTATTTTAATGATGAAGAATGTAAATTAATTGTTTATATATTTTTTTTAATCTTCATAATTGTATTCTATTCTGTCGGCCATCAGCGAATGTGATGAGGTAAAGGAATTAATCATATAGGCATCTTAGGCATGAAGAAGGAAAGTGCCCATCAGCACATCTTTCCGGGCTTGACACTAATTCGGGAGAGGAGGTTTTTCATCCCGCTTCTTCTAAGGGGCATGTCAGCCGTGACAGTCATCCAACCAAAACTTACTCTACAACCATGGTTCGCCTCTATCGTGATATATCTACTTTGAAGCGAGACGGCAAATTTAATCAAATTGAGAATCCGATCATGTCAAAAAAAAATTTTTAAATCAGAGCAAAATAAGTGAGACGCCGGACAGTGGGAAAATTTTGTAATTTAGCGGACAAAAATCTATAACCCCGGGCTAAATGACGATAATCGAATAATTCTTTTTCATTAAAGAGCATGATATTTCCTTTGTCAGTGAAAATAAAAAAAACATCGCTGTAAGTATTTCAAATTAATTTTTAAATGAATTCTTTCTTCACTTAAATTTAAATAAAATATTTTATTCGGTACAGGATTATACATAGAGAATCAAATGAGTCAGAATTATTATCTATTGAACTTTCTGCTTACATACATGTTTTTTTCAGGCATTTCCTCCCTTTGAAAGATTTTAAAATAATTATTGTCCAAAAAAGAATAAATCCATAAAAATAAATTAAAAATACCCCCTTTTTTAGGAATTTAAACGGAAAAAAATATTGTGTATAAATTCAACGATAAGTATGTTTTATGATTTAGTCTAATTCGAGGCCGAAAATATATTGAGAGTCCAAATATAGTGATTTAAATCTTAAAATCGATATATCGCCGATCGATCGCATTTGATCGATCTAATTCTATTATGGTATTTTAGTACACTTCACCTTCTACGTGTATGGAAAAAATCAGAACCAACTATCGCCAATAATAGAAGTTATATCAATTTAAATAATTTCTTTTCATAAATTACATGCTCAACGTGGATGAAATTAAAACGCATTTTTATCTAATAATTTTACAGCCATTCTTCTTATTTATAAAATATGTTTGGTGCATTATTATAAAAAGTATAGCTCAATAGGGAAAAAAATTGAATTTATTTTAAGCAAAATATATGCTCATCTCTCTGATGTTATTATTTCATCTATAGAGCTTTATCTTTTATATTATTGCACCAAACATATTTTATAAATAAGAAGAAAGGCTTTAAAATTTTGGATAAAAATGGGTTTTGGTTTTTTCCACATTGACTATGTAATTTATGAAAAGAAAGTATTTAAATTGATATAAATTCATTTATTGGCAATAGTTTGTCCTACTTTTTTTCACAGTGGTAAAGGGTGAAGGGTGCTAAAATACCATAATAGAATTAGATCGATCAAATGCGATCGATCGGCGATATATCGATTTTAAGATTTAAATCACTATATTTGGACTCACTATAATCAAATCGATCGGCGATATATCGAATTTAAGATTTTAATTCCTTTATTTGAACTCTCAATATATTTTCGGCCTCGAATTAAACAAAATCATAAAACATACTTATCGTTGAATTATTGGATAATATTTTTTTCCGTTAAAATTCCTAAAAAAAGGGGTATTTTAATTTATTTTTATGGATTTATTCTTATTTGGACAATAATTATTTTAAAATCTTTCAAAGGGAGCAAATGCCTGAAAAAGACATGTATGTAAGCAGAAAGCTCAATAGATAATAATCCTGACTCATTTGATTCTCTATGTGTAATCCTGTACAGAATAAACTATTATATTTAAATTTAAGTGAAGAAAGAATTCATTTAAAAATTAATTTGAAATAGTACAGCGATGGTATTTTTATTTTTTTTATTTTCACTGATAAAGGGAATTCCATGTTCTTTAATGAAAAAAGAATTATTCGATTATCGTCATTTAGTCCGGAGTTATAGATTTTTGGCCGCTAAATGACAAAATTTTCCCACTGTGCGCCGAATTGCGAGTCTTGTAATGAATTTGAGGATCCTCTACACTTGGTGATATCCTGCTAACGCTTTCGTGATCAAACAAGGAAATATATTATAGACGGGTCAGCTGTCAGTATCCCGAACATAATAAAAGAACAAAATCGGAATGTATATCACCAGCATTTTTAGATATAATTTCGGATATTAGAAACACAACAAATACGATTTTTTTTTATTCCCCTCTTTCCTCGTCTTTTAGGCTAAACGGGGATTTTCCGGGCCAGAGGGTGGTGATGGGGGATTAATGCCGAGTATTATTAAATGTCCCCCGGGGTTATAAACTTGCTATCTTCGGCTTCCCATGCGCTTATTATACTGCATTTGCCCATTCGGCGAAAACGACACCCAAAAAATAAGATTTTAGAACAATATATATTTCTAACCTTACCCAAGTTAAATTATATAGATTTCTGGTTAAATGTATCAGGGGTCAGCTATTAGTATCCCGAACATAATAAAGGAGCGAAATAGCAATTGATATCACCAGCTTAATTTAGATATCAGATCGGATATTAGGAAAGTTTTAGAAAAGCAAGAAATACGATTTTAATACAATATATATTTCTAACCTAACCCAAGGGTCCATCCATATGAAGTGGTCCAATCTAGTTGCTTGAACATTTTTATTTTTAAATATTTTTAACATTGAAAGAACAATGCATAGGAAGTACAAAAGTGCAATTAGTTTATTTTTTGAATTTTTATTTTTCCAATGGCGGCCATATTATTTTCGAAAAACGGCGTAATTTTAGCTATTACGGTGCTCTGCTTCAAATCAAGTATCTCCTCTTTTGCTCGTCCTAGAATATTCAAATAAGGACTAATCTCTTTGGAAAGATCTGACCTTTAATAACGGTCATTACAACTATGAACTTAAAACTAAGTATTACGGCCCATGTACCCCTTCAAAGTTTCAAGCGCTAATTTAAAGAAAACGGGTTTTCAATAATTATTTTTCACAAGAAGGCAAATGACTAAGTGTTTGTTACTTTTTTATTTGATAGATAAAGGTAAGCACTATAAATTTACAAAGTTTCAAGCTGTGGACTTGCACAGTTTTTTAATACGAATTTTTAAAATATTGAAATTTCCAAAATTTCAAAAGTTTAATGTTTTATATCTCTGTTGAGCAAAAAAAAAATTGAAATTTAGACCAGATTCAGTGCCTGGGTAGGGCATTGAACTGACAAAATTTCATTTTGTGGACTCAACTAATTGCAAGGATATAAAACATTGAAAATTACTAAAATAAGTATTAAATCCAAAGCTCTAAACAGCATGTATTGAAGTACAGCACGAAATGAAATTTTGAAAGCTCAATCCTTTACCCAGGGACTAAATCTGGGCTAAATTTCAATTTTTTATTTTCGTGCCCAACAGAGATATAAAGCTTTAAACTTTTGAAATCTTGGAAATTTCAATATTTCAAAAATTCCTATTAAACAAACTGTGCATGTCTACAGCTTGAAACTTTGTGAATTTATAGGGCCTACCTTTATCTATCAAATAAAAAAGTAACAAACACTTAGTCATTTGCCTCCTTGTGAAGAAAGTTCATAGTTGTAATGACCTTTATTAAAGGTCAGACCTTTCTAAAGAGATTGGTCTTATTTGAATGCTCTAGGATGAGTAAAAGAGGAGATATTTGATCTGAAGCAGAGCACTGAAATAGCTAAAAATGAACGGTTTTTCAAAAATAATATGGCCGCCATTGGAAAATAAACTAATTACACTTTTCTAATTCTGATGCATTGTTCTTTCAATGGTAAAAATATTAAATAAAATAAAAATGTCGAAGCAACTAGATTGGACCACTTCATATGGATTGACCCCCAAATTAAACATAAAGAGATTTTTAGTTAAATAGTATTTCACGATCTTAAAAGTAATAAAAAAAAAAAAATTCAAATTCAGTGACTAACGCTGTTATCGTTTGTTTGTTTGTTTGTTTGTTTGACATGGGCGATCAACAGCGGAGTCATTACGCCCTTTTTCTACTCTATAATATTGTTTGAGATATCCAAAATGCTCTATTTTATTTTTGTAATATATATCATTCATTAACATGCACTACTATATATTTGTATTTATTATTCATTATTATATCTTTGCAAAGATGGAAATCTCCTTTAATAGTTTTACAATGCTGTCTGCAGCTTTGTGTGAATCCTTCAATGCCTCCAAGATGTTACGTGGTATACTCAGCCTTGTGAATTCTCCTTCATATCTACTGCAATCTTCTATGATATGCTTAATTGTAAGAGGGGCTTTGCAGGTTTCACACTCTGGCTGACGTTCCCTAGTAATGAGATGAACATGGGTGAGGTTCGAATGACCTATCCGAAGCCTTGTCAGTGCTACCTCTTCTCTTCGGTTTCCTCTTAGGCAGCTAATCCATTCTCTCGTTGTAGGTTTAATGGATCTGAGCTTATTTGTGAGAGGGACTTCAGACCACATGGACTCCCAATTGCTCCTTACTCTCTTCTTTAACCATGCTTTCACGTCTTTCGGTTCATATATTTGCAGTGTTGGGCCCGTCATCATTGCTGCTTCCTTTGCTGCCTTGTCTGCTGCTTCATTACCTGGGATTCCTGTATGTGATGGCACCCACAAAAAGCTCACTGATTTGTTGATGTCATATAAAATTTCAAGATAATTATTGATTTTTTTGATTGTTTGACCGACTCCAGTATGTTTTTGAATAGCGTAGAGGGCTGATAAAGAATCTGAACATATTAAAATATTGTTTTTGTTACTGTCAATAGAAAGATTAAGAGCAGTTGCAATTGCCTGCATTTCTGCAGTAAATATTGATGTAAAAGGTGGTAATTTGTATTTTTTTATTCTAGATGTTTGAACTACTGCGTAGCCAACATTCTCATTACTTTTAGAGCCATCTGTATAAAAAATTTCATACTGTTTATATTTGTCCATGCTAAGAGAATCAAGGCTCCGTGTACGCGGATGAATATTTCTTAAAGAAAGGTCAAATTTTGGTGGAGGGTTTCTCCAGATCGGCTTGTGCACATCGTAGTCCCTAAGATCTATAGATATACTGTGAATTTCACTAATTATTTCTCTGAATCTAACTGCCAGTGGAGAAGGGTTTCTTGGTTTTGAATTATATAACTGGATATGTTGGGGAGAAAAAATGTGGTTATATACTGGATTGTTTGGCTTGAGTCTTAATTTGGCAAGATACGAAGTGATAAGCTCCTGACGGCGAAAAGCAAGGGGTGGCACGCTGTTATCGTTGATAGTTACTGATAATGTAACTTGTACAAAGCTTCATAAGACATTGGTGCTTCCCAAATCAATGATTTTTAATTTATAGTATATTGTTTCTTCTGTTTTCAGCCTATTTGTGATTCTTATTAGTAGGAAATGTTTACAATGACACTGGGTATGTATAGATTACTGTAACTTCCATCAGAATTTATTCTCTATTTTAGTTTTCATATTTTTCTTGTGAACATAGTTATTAGATAGATTGATAGAATATACATAGATTATGGTAAAAATACCCCGTTCCTATGGAAGAGATAGGAAGAATGGATGAGCTAGATCTAGCTGAAAGGAAGAAGAATAGATAAAGAATAGATAGGAAGCGGATGGAGGGCACTGGGAATACAATGTCATCCGATCAGTCAGCCATTGGGGCCCTCCGTGGAAGACAAGTGCCGGCAAAAAATTGTATCAACGCCTTCAGAATCGATATCCAATAACAATAGGCCCTATGTCCCCCTCCCCCCACCCTACGTCTTTCTTAGTCCTCCGTCCCACATCATACATCATCTGATAATAGATAATATATTATATACGCGTAGAAATAAGTTGAATATTTTAACGGAAGATATCAAAATGGATGTTTATTTCTTCTACTTCATAGGATGTCTAGACTTGTCTGGAACCTTTAAAATTCTCATCACGTGTTTATATGTTACAATATAATTTGAATGGTTTAATAGTATTCGACAGCAGAAAATATAAAAAGACCCTGTTGACTAGCTGAGATTTTTAATCGTATATATTTGTAATCAATTGATAATAACTTTGTAAAAATAAATGTATTATCGAAAAATGAAGACTCTAATACTATTGCATAATAGGCAAATAGAATTGAAAACTTCGTAAAATATTTGGTAACTATGGTAACCAGTGATGATAGCTTGGAGAACAATTGCTGACAATAGATTGGACTACGATAGGTTCACGAGATCCTTAAGCCGTGATTCCTTCATTAATCCACAATCTATTGTCTTCACCCTACCTCTAACTGTAACCCTACGATCAATATTTCAATCAGAATCTTGTGATTAATGAAGATAAGCCCCGAGCAAAGTATTGCTTATCAATGATTGTCTGTTTGGAAATATCATAAGTTACTTCCTGGCTATATATACCTCTAACATTTTAAGTTAGTATGTATTCCTAAAAATCAAATCTTATTATATCACTATTGAATACAAAAATTAACAATTAATAGAGTCGATAGTGAAAATTTACTTGAAGAATTTATTTCATACTAGCTGTATGTCCCGGTTTCACTCGGGAATTTCATTTTTCTAATGGAACGGTCGATATCGTAAAAACCACTGTAAAGCGAGATCATTATGATTTTTATTTGGATAAAGAATATCAGCTGAAGATCGGCTGAAGTTAAGCAATTTTAATATGGACAGGTGTTCGCACCTGGTATGAAAGAACCACTGAGCGAAATTTGGAGAATTTAGGATAAGTGGTATGGATTTCTATAAAGAACAAACAGAACAGAAATATTGCCCTGCAGTTTCAGCTTCTCGCAAATCGGCTTGCCTAAGACTCTGTGGCGCAAGGCGGGCTTCGTATTCTTGGGCTGACTCAGTTTCCCGCGATTCTGCCTGTCAAAGCCTCTGTTGTTCAATCCTATTTTGATGTTCGTCAAGAGTTTCAGCTGCTCGTATTTGACGTTGTTTTTTAGCTTTTGAGCTCACTACTCCTATTGAAGCTCGCTTCTTAGGATGCATTTTTAAAAAATAAATTCACCATATATGTAAATAAACGTATTATAATGTTAAAAAAAACAACATATGGTTTAAAAATCCCAGAACTCGACGCCTGCCAAGGGACGGTCTTGCCGGGCCTGTTGGCAACTTCAAAATCTATGAAATGAATTTTTAGGCCGTTTTTTTCGACTCAAACGGTCGATTTCGTAAAAAAAAAAACATTGTAAAGTGAGATCGTGACGAATTTTATAACAATAAAGAATATAGCCAGAGATTGGCTGAAGTTATGCAGTTTTAATATGGACAGGTGTTCGCACCTGGTATGAAAGAACCACTGAGCGAAATTTGGAGAATTTAGGATAAACGGTATGGATTTCTATAAAGAACAAATCAACAAACAAACAAACAAACAAACAGAATTTCATCTTTATTTATATAGATGACTGAAAAAAAAAAATTTGTTTTTCTCTCCAAAATGCCTGGTCGTTAATCTAAATTCAAAAATTAAAAGTAGATGTATAATTATGAGTAAAAGGACACGTATTCATCATTAGTTTTTAAATAACGAATAATAATTTATAAATATTGCAACACCAAAAAACATTACAAATGGTATTTATACTTTATTAATTGAACAAGAATAGTCCATAACAGAATGGACGAATAGTCTACTCCAATATAAATTCGCAAAACATATGCGAGTTCAGGTGATGGGGATCATTAGAGAAAGAGGGTTGACTCGCCTTAGGTGCTTTCTCGGTGGCGCAGTATTCGCCGAATCCCGAGTAGTATTCCGCCGAGGGCAATCTTTTCTCTTAAAAATTTTTTATATTTATATACAGATAATAGAAAACGTTTTCCTTGACCTTATTCTTTTCTGAGAGAAGAAGGTTGAGGTTCACTAAAACAGGGAAGTTGCACCTAGGAGGAGGGGGTATTTGGGGAAATGGGGGAGATTAGGAGGGTGGGGGAGGGAGTGAGTGAGGAGGAGATGGGCTTATCAAGGCACTGACCACGCCTACAATCCCTATTTGACCTTCTCTGGCGCCCCTCCTTATTATGAAATTTATGTTGGGATCTTAAAATGTTTCATAGCTTAGGAAATTTAATAATCATAAAATATTATAGTTAGATAAATCTCAACTTCATTGAAAATAAAACTAACAAGAAAACTTATTATTTAGGAGGTATAAATTTACTAAGGTCGATTCCAATAGAAATTGTAATATAATACATACATACTTAATAATGAATATTAATATGTTCAACATAAAGTATCTTAACGTGCGAAAAATTTCGACTTCCGGTTTTCAACGGAAATACACGTTTTGGGGTCCCCTGAGTGCAAATAACCAAGTCCCGCGAAATGGTCTGTGTGTGTGTCCGGCGTTATCGTTAATTAGACTGTTTTTATGTCGGTTTAATTTAACAAAAAGCGTTAATAGTGAGTTCGCAGATGCTCGGTTGTTGGTTGTTGTAAATCTTTATTTAGTTGTTGTTAGTCTGTATTTAGAGTTATGTTACTTGCGTAATTCGGACACTATCCGTTATTAGTCTTAAAATTTTGGATTGAAAAGTGTGTAATTTTCGTAAGTGGGTCTTTCTATCTGAGCCGAAAATCTGTGATGCTTATGTCTAGATGGGTTTAATTAAGTAGGTACATGTATTCAGTTTCTTTTAATTTAGAAGATTAGGAAAAAAGAGAGTAAATTATGTTCAGTCTTTTTTTTTCTTTTTTTTTTTTTCATTTGACATTTCCACATGATAAATTAAAATAAATGTTAAGAAAAAACACTGTTTCATGTTTTGTTTTGTTTTTCTTTTAGTAAACCATTTTCAATAGACATTATTTTCTCGGGATGTCTCATTGTTACTGAACACGTTGTGTAATATTCGGCTACACCTGAGTTAAATAGGGATTCCGTATACAGTTACGAAAAATACGGAAATGGTAAAATATATTGGCGACTCCTTTGGATTGGGTTAAAAGCAGAACTCCAGCTTGAAACAGCACTTTTTTTATTTTAATATCGTTATTTTTATTTATTTTTTTAAAACTTTATTTCTATATTAACACTATTATTTCTATAAATCTAATTCTTACTTTAATGTTTGTCGTGCATTTGTAGTTATTAACAAAAAAAAAAAAAAAATGAAACTTTATTTAAATTTGTATGTCTACATTTAAACTAATCAAAAACTTATGATGTACTTATTTTGTTTTCGAAAGAAGTGAACAAAATATGCATAGGATCGGATTTGACCCTACTTGGGTGTTTGTCCGATTATAATTTACCTTTTGTTTGGAAAGTTAATGAATGAAATATAATGAAAAACATGGAACCTTACGGTAAGTTGTGGCGAACCGGATGTAGCTTTTTTTACCCCTCGGCGGGCGCACTGCGTCATTTGGACCGCAATTTGAACATTTGTCAAAATATTACAAATATTAATTGAATCACTGAGCTAAGCGTTCCAGGTATTTGACAGACAGACAGACAGACAAATGTGTTTATTTATATACAGAAACAGAAAAAAAATTAAAATACAATGAAAATCTCACCAAAACACCACTGCAGTGGGTAACACCCGTTCGCAGGAGTTCTGATTTAATAGTAACTTAAAGTAAAATATTAATAATCGCCTCTTAATAAAAACAAATAAAATAAGTAAATAAATATAATGGTGGTACAGAAAAAAATAAGTAAAAATAATAATAATAGCCTCCAATTGCCATAAATAACAAAAGAATTAGCAATTTCAGAAAGAACTTCATTGTTCAAGACTGCAAATGATAGATACATAATAAACTATATTTCCAACAGAACATATTTGATTATCTTCATTGTTAACTTTAGTATATGGAGAACGTATGGTTGTTACTGAAAGGGATATTTAAAGGTAAAAAGTGGAATATTATTATTATAGGTAGTCGTGGTATGAGGATTCTGAGGTTGATGAGGAGAATGAGGATTTATTATATTACGTGGGATTTTAGTTAATTACGAAAATCGTTTGCGGTATCTTATGGAAAGTTGAACTGCTCTGTTAAAAAAAACCGATAGGAAAATGCCTCTCTAACATATCCGCTGAGCAAAGCCCAATCTTTACCATTCAAATACGAGATTACCTCCTTGTCCGTTAGAGTGTAAGCATTAAACCACTTAGCCCTATAGTTCCTTAAGATAGTGCGACTCCCAATAAAATGGCTAATTGTTTCTAACTGGTTGGCATTGCATAGGCTGCAGTTATGATTACGCTTGCTGTCCCATGGCGCATAGTTAAGCTTCAGTAACTCCCCCCTGGCTTTGATTATATTGATAATGAAGGAAAGTTTGTACTCATCTTTCATATACGGGTTGTTCAGTAAATCAATGTCTAGCTCTTTGTAAGAAAGATGAAATTTAGAGTTACAGCGGGCTTCCAGAAATTGACCTCTAAACAGCTCTTTTTCTTTTTCAATGAATACTTTCAAATTAGTTGATAAGTAGTCAACTGTGAAATTTCTTTGGCCCAAATTAAATTTATTTCTGATATATCTGACACAAAATACATTTCTTTTTATTAAAATATTTGCTAGCTGAGAGGGTAATCTGTGGTGCGGGTATTGCATGGTTTTAATAATATATTTTAAGTGCAGTTGAAGTGTGTGAATATAAATCTGGTCGATGCCTGTCTCCAAGTATAAGATGTAATTTGGGGTGTTCCTGGGCAACCGAAAGAGTTTTTTCAGAAAAAAAGTCCCTAACCGTTCTATTGTGCCATATCTTTGATACCCCCAGGTATTTGTAGACCGTCATGTTCTGGCAGGATTAGATGGTCGTGCCAGACATCTTCCAGTTTTGCTCAATAGTTATATTGCCTTATTTGTAGTAAGTCTGTAAGTGCGGTTCAAACACCGCGGCGCGCCCTTTCCTGTTACAACTTTAGACAATCTACGATGAAATATTTTATCATTTTCTGCGCTCTTTTTGCAAATTAAAATGCAAGTATTTTGATTTTTACGTTGTCTGATGCTGAGTGAATTATTTTTACACATACTATTATTTGATTATTTTCCTTTAAAACCTTGACCCATACCTCTATGCCTATGTTTATAATTACAACACTTTATACCTTATGGGTTCACAGGGACAGCATCCGCCAAAGAGGACTGACAAGGATCTAAAATTTGGGTCGAAACGTTGGTATAAATAAAATATGTGATTCAACGGTTATAACTACGGTCAACCATCTTCCACCATGATTCCTATGTTCATATGAGCAACATTTATTATAATTAGCAATTTATTATTATATTATCCCTACACATTATACTACCAATTCTAAGTTTTTTTGTGTGTGTTTTTATTACCAAAGTTATTGTAACTTTTTTTTTTTTTTTTGCCATCCTTTCTTTATACAACTTATGATTTTCATTCATTAGAAATAGTATAAAATTTAAGCAATGAGTAAACAACAAAAGAAAAAGTAAGTTATTGCTTATTTTCTAATAAAATATATAAAAACCAAAGATGCGGTCCATACACCACTGCGCGCCCGCTGATGTAACTCCCGCCGGAGGGTTAATTAGGAAGACTTGGTTGTTTGTCTTATGTAACCAAGATGGCTGTGAAGGAGACCATAAAGAGGTTGTTTGAAGAGATTCTACATTGGGCTAGAATCAAAGAGCTGGAAATCCCTGTGGTGGACTAACAATTCCGGCGACATGAAGCCTGCTTACTGCTAGAAACTGGACGGCAGTAGTACAAATGAGCAAAATGGGAGTGGCTCATTGAATAGTCCAAGCCCTGTCCTAGGATGTAGCGTCAGAGATGTAGCTAGTTAGACAGGGCTAATACATCCACTACGCCTGTTCGTCCTGCACTTTGTTCACCATATTACCGGACATTACCGGTGTAAATAACGATGCTGTTCATATGAACATTTAGAGAAGTGTAGTGTCTCTATGTTACTCTCTGTTATTGACATATCTCGTGTATTACACTTTCTATTTTCACGTTGTAATTTCAAAACTATTTACACAGCATTTCAAAACTGTAAATTGCGATTCTTATAATCTATAGCATTAGATAAAAAGTCTATTTATGAATGAAAAGTCTAAATAATTATTTGTCCTCCTACCGATAGTATAATAATCGAGCGCACTACCTGACATAGCCCAAAAGAAGGCAATTTGGACGGAAAGTATCAGATATCAAAGAGCTAAATAAAGTGATAACCTCAACAGGGAAAGGATTGGCTAAGGCCTACCTGTTGAACCTCTCCCGCATATACCAATTGAAAGCTCTTTGTCATAGTCTTTCTTCACCATATATATATATATATATATATATATATATATATATATATATATATATATATATATATATATATATATATATATATATATATATATATATATATATATATAAATACTTTACAATTACTTACACTTTAATTGATAAATTAGTACTGTGTAGTTCATAAGAAGAAGGATGATAAAAGTTTTCATTTACTAACAAATTTACAATAAAAAAATATTTTGCACATAATGATGGATTACAGAGCATTGCAACAAAACAATTTTTATTTGGTTAATGATTTTTCAAGCAAAGCAGTACATTATTTATTTTTGTAATAGCATTTATTGATAATTACAACTGTATAAAATAATACGTCTAGTAAATGTGATAAAGATAACAAAAAATGAATAAACTTGTAGAGAAAGTACACATCGGTAGCTCTCTAATAATGATTCAATTGATGATTTTCAGACTCCTCGGTGGGTTGTTAGGAATTGAGGCGGAAGCTAGGGAAAACAAGAGGGTTGAAATGTGTAGGGAATTTATTGTGCCACATCGGTGGCATTTTTATTAAAATACATAAAGTTTTAGCGACATACTGACAGGTTTGTTTGTCCACCTTATTTTAGAGATCCTTGGATCTTCCTTTTTCTTTATATTTTCTTAATATAAACTTATATCTTATATTCTTAATATAAACTATTATACAATTTTCGTTTAATTCTTTTTTTTTTTTTTTTTTTTTTTTTTTTTTTTTTTTCTTTTTTTTTTTTTTTTTTAAATGTTTGGTCTATTGAATAAAACAAATATTCTCCCACAAAGGAACTGGCAGTTGACGTCTACTTCACCACTTGATATACAAATACTTAAAGGTGCGATGAAAGTAAAAAATATGTAGTCATATCTTATTATAAGACTTATTGAACTTCAGCGTTCAGCTTACAGCTCAAAATCTTCAATAAACCGTAAACTTTCGCATCCAATCCTTCCAATGAAAAATCATTTATGCTACGTCTCGTAAAAAATAACTCATCCATTATTGGTTCCACAAGTGGAAAATAAAAATGGCAATTGAGAAAGTCAACGTGTCCACCAATAAAAATTAATAACAGTTCATTGCCTTCTAAAAACTACGTACTTCACCTAGGAATATACTTGGATAAAAGACTCACTTGGAACTTACGTACAAAACTAAACAGAGGAGAACTGCCAAGACGATACAAAGAGTTGTCCACCTTCTATAAAACAAATCATCACTTAACTTACGAAACAAAAGACTAATATATAATACCAGCTATTGGAGCTATGCAGCTAAACATAAACAAGATTCAAGCGCACTGTCCAAAATTCTTCAACAAATTGTTAACGCTCCTTGGAATACTTCTAACAACACAATACGCAATGCCATGGACATTCCGATAGTAAAATCATACAGTCATGACAAAGACACCACTTTTCACTGCTCGATTCACAACCACTCAAACCCATCTCGTTCTTCTCTTTATTCCTCCAGTTACCCTCAAAAGAAAATTGAAAAGGCAATGGCAGAGAGATATTCTCTAACAGAGTAATTGAATGAAGCAAATTTCCATTGAGATGTTACTCTTCCATGGGTCCGACCCAGATACCTCTCTTTTCAAAATGAACATATATGGACACATGGGGCCCGGTGTGGCTGTGCGGTAAAAGCGCCGTACTCCCATGCCGGAGCTGCGGGTTCGAGTCCCGCCCTGGGTGGTGCTTTTCTTTCGTAGAAGAAGTATCACCCAGTGCCATGGGTGTTGGTATGGGCAGTATTGGGCTTCAGTAGAAGCCTTGAAGTCCCAAAAAAAAAAAAAAAAAAAAAAAAAAAAAAAATATGGACACATTTTTACCCACTTTTTGGAAACTAGCTTTGGAACCTATTTACTTCAAGGCACTATAGATTAATTTCTCTGCATTCCTGTTGACTTAGTTACTCTTGTTTTATAAAACGTTTACTTAGAGGCGGAGTGGCTGTTTACGATATGAGTTGACTGTGACAACTCGAAAGAAATTAAAAATTATGAGTTCTTGTCCTTGCGATGGGGGCATTTAATGCTTTAAATGGGGCTTAAAGTTAAATGCTGGGCCCAGGGAAAATGCAGCCAAATTTATTTTTCTTATTGTTAGTTAGCATATTTCAAAAACTTGAAAAAAAAAATATATGCATTATGTGACCTGCTTTTAGATTTTTCAAACGAGAGGTGTGAAAATATTTCTTTCTTTGTAGTAGTTTTGGAACACTAGGTGAAGACACATATATGGTGTCCCTCCTTCATTACGGTTCTTCTAAATAAGAAGGGATGAAGCCATTTGCCGGTACAATAAGGCTACACCTGGGCCTAGTTACAATGGCCGCAGTAATACGAGTGAATCGGTGTCGTCACGGATATTAGTGTCTCTCTCTCTCCCTCTCTCTTTGCCAATTTAACTTAAGCCCTCGTGAGCAGTTGAAATGAGTCTCACGTAGCCAGCTTCTAATCTAGAGTCCCGCGGCAGAAATTGCCCGTGCGGTTCGCAACAGCATCGCGAGGTTTTATTACGATGAAGGCTCCAGGGACTGACTCCCCCCTTGAATCCCACCTCAGTAAAAGAGGGGGCCGTAAAAAAAGGAGGGCCGATGGAGTAGCAAACGCGGAAAATTAACGCGAGGTCTCTCGCCTGTTAACCTGTGCAATAAACTCGGGCCAGGTTTTAAAGCCGTTTTGGTACTGAGTAGCTTCCACCATTGAGTTGGTCTGTTTAGGGCTTAAGGTTAACGGCTGTTTTGGGACATGAAAGCGTCGAGGGGAATAAAACTATATTTAGCTCTCTCCTCCGGATCCTATTTTTTTTTCATTCCCGTTTTATAATTCAGATTCAAGCGGCGCCATAATTTTTGTCTTTTTTTTTTTTTTAACTCTAGGTACTTAATGTTTACGAAAGTGTATTTATAGTAAAGTGAGTAAAAAAGGTTTGATAACAATAATAAAATAAACATTTCTAAGCCATTTTCCTCTCTTTTCTGAAACATTGTTAGAAGGAGCATTAACACCGAAGGTTGATTGATATATGCTAAGAGCCGAAGGCTAGGGCTACTCGGAAATGGAGCTGGTATTTTTTTTCGTAACATGAGAGCTTATTTCACTTCTGTAATAATTCAATGATTTTTCATCACGTATCATTATAATATGGTATTGAAATATTTTCTTTCTCAAATATTAGCCCGTATATCTTATTTTTCTATACCTTTCTTTTATAATCATAATAAATCTTGGTAAATTCTCATCATTATCATGGTGTTTGTTCGTTTCTTATATTAAAAAAAAACATGTACATGGTATTAAGTTACTGTTCTAAAATTCACTGAAATAAAGTATTTTACTACATTAAATTGTTAACACAGGAGTTTATATTTTTCCCAAATAATTGTTTGTACTGCGTCAAAAACAAGAAGTACTTCTGTACAAGGGGAAGCGATGGACTCCAGTTGTGAATTGAGCTAAAAATTAACTCGAAATTAAAGAGTTAACGGCACATTAAACGAATGTAAAATAAACACAGTACTATGGGTCGGGTTGCCGAGCGCGACCCGGTTTAGCATGCTCCTGCAGAACGGCGGCGGTTCGAATCCGCCCAGGGATGGTTGAATTTTATTTCTAGGAGGCCCCACGGAATAAATCTCGACCTACCCACCATGGTTAGAATAGGTTGGTTACACCTCTGTTGTAACCCCCCCCCGGAAGCCAAACATGGCCTGGTAGGGGTACCGAAAAAAAAAAAAAACAACACACTACTATGTATTCACGGGTCTTTATATGTTGGTACATGTGATTCTTAAGTGAAAATTAATAGAAGTAAGACTTGATTGAGACCTTCTTTTACATATCGCTCGTCCAATGCATGAATAGAAAACTTAGAATCGCATTTAGAAAGTTTTTTTAAAGACTCACAATTATAAAGATTAAAATTAAGAAAATTAAAATTTTCTCTAGAATGAATTTAGATAATATGCATGTAAATGATATTCAGATATTGTGTATAGGCGTTGATGGCTCCATGGGCTTTATGCCTTAAAGCCCCCCCCCAAAAAAAACAACAAGAAATCAAAGAAACGGAAAAAGAAGAAACACTCTAATTGGCTCTACTGTAATTTTTTTTTTAATAAATGAGTTCAGTCCTGTATTGAACCATGAGAACTTTTTGCTGTGAGTGCAATGATATCTTTTTGTATTTTTCTAAATCCGGTTTGAATTTTTTTTTATCAATGTGTTTCCATTCCTCAAAGCATTTCAACAAATAGTTTCAAAAAAAGTATTTGAAAAAAACAAAAAAAACTGAGAGCTTTGATATTTAAATATTCACAGTCCTGGAAATTGATTACGGTCGCATTGTCAAAATAGAATAGCTACAGTGGACATGGGAATGGCAGATTCAAAATGTAATTGTTCCACAGTTGTAGGGAACCCGAACGGACTGACTGCACGTTAAAGGGCTTGAATAAACCAACCGTATAAAAACATAATTGCTGCAGTTGTCTCCTATTCCTGAGGTCAACACCATTTCCAGTTTCTATTTTAAGGGCGATTCCGCAGAACGGAAACTATTCCTGCATAGATTTCCGATTGGAAACCTGTCGGAAACGTCGCTTTATATAGATGCTTAAGTTTGTAAAAGCCGAATTAAAATTGAAAAAGAAGAATATTTTTTTTTTTTTTTTTTTTTTTTTATTAATCTTTATTTATTCCAGCTCGGCTTCTTAAAGCCATACATGGGTTTATATAACAGTTATATACAAAGTTTAACAATTGGCTATGTGAGGGAATGGTCTCACGCAGGAGACACCCTTAACTGAGCAAATTTATAATACATCAATAAGAAATAGTAGTAAAATTCGAAAATTAAACATACTATAACTATTAAATAAATGTATATTACAAAGAAGAAAATAAATAAATAATTATAATAATAAATCAAATATGTACATGCTATAAAAGAATGTCTTGTAAAAGTCTTGGTTTTAGCCTACGGGACGTTGTTGGTTTCCCAAGGTTGAAGGCAACAGCTCTCTTAACAGATGGCAGCTGGGAGTGAAATTTTCTGAATCTATTTTTTATAAACTCATCTATATGTTCTACCTGTAGTTCTCGGTGGAGTTGTTCATTTCTGATAAACCATGGGGCATCTACTGCGATTCTTAACATCTTGTTTTGAAATGTTTGCAGCTTTTTTTGTTTAGAACATGATGCAGCACCCCATACTTCGCAACCATACATCAATAGTGGACGTAAAATGGTTTTGTACAAGAGTATTGTCACTTGTGGCTTCAATTTCGATTTTCTATTTATAATAGGATACAACATTGCTAACCTTGCATACGCTTGCGTAAGCTTGTTGTTGATGTGGTGGTTCCATGTGAGTCTTCGGTCCAGCAGTACGCCTAAATATTTCACTGCTCCATCTGCGGGATTCCATGGAATCTTATTCCCGTTGATATTTAATGCTGGAGGGTCGTTAGGTCGTCTAAGGGTGAAGATCTTAGCCACGCATTTTTGAGCATTGATATTAATTTTCCATTTCATGAAATATTTTTATAAAGTTGAAATGCTTTTCTGTAATTCGTTCCGGGCTATGATGATGTCTTGGTGTTGAGAGAAAATAGCGGTATCATCGGCAAACATGGCTATGGAAGTTGAGGTGGATTGGACTATGTCGTGGACGTAGAATGTAAACAGCAGGGGAGAGAGAACTGATCCTTGTGGAGTGCCGGCCTCAATCTGTCTTACGGATGAATTGATATTATTAATTTTAACTGTAAATGTCCGATCTTGAAGAAATGAAGCTATGATATTAAAAAGATATTTTGGGGCATCCACTTTTTTCATTTTATATAAAAGACCAGTATGCCAAACCTTGTCGAAGGCTTGCTGAAAATCCAATAATGCAACCAGTGTGTGTTTTTTCATTTCGAACCCGTTGATCACTGACTCAGAAAGCCTCAATAATTGGTGAGAAGTTGAATGACAGGATTGAAATCCAAACTGAAAGTCTGGAATGATATTATTGGATTCAAAGAATGATGACAGCCGCCTTTTTATCACCGTTTCAAGCACTTTCCCAAGAATTGGTAATAGACTAATGGGTCTGTAGCTGTTGATCAATTTGGCGTTTTTACCTGGCTTATGGATGACTACTAGTTCAGCTTTTTTCCAAAATTCAGGAAAATATCCTATACGCAGGCAACTGTTGTAAATTGAGGTTAAAAGAATTTTAGCTTTCCTAGGCAAATTTTTAATAGCAATGGATGGAATCAGATCGTGCCCTGGACATTTTTTTATTTTTAGCCTATTAATTATCTCCTCGATTTCCTTAGGACTTGTAAATTCCAATGGGAGTTGTACAGTAGGTTTTGGAGTCGTCAAATATTCTTCAACATCTACATTCAACTGACTGCTCCCACACGAAGGGTTGGAGAATGTCGATTCGAAGTAGTCTGCAAATGCCTCTGCTTTGTCTTCGTCTCTAGTGATGACGACATCTTTCTCAGTTAGGCTAGGGACTGGGTCAAATTTTTTTAAAAGTCGCCTAGTAGCCTTCCAGACGGATTGGTCCCTTGGATCTAAGTCTTCCACATACTTCTGATAATTTGTAATCGCCAATTCGTCCAGCTCTCTTTTTACTGCATGTTTGAGGTAGTTCCATTTCTTTTTGTAAACAGGGTCTCTGCTGCGCATCCACTGTCTCCTGGCAAGGTTTTTCTCTTTAATTTTCAGTAAAATTGCTTTTGGGCAACTATTTGAAAATATTTTCTTTCTTGAGGTAAATGGTCTTATAGTTGCTTCAAGTAAGCTAGTTGAGATGATTTCATTAAAATTCTCGATACAATTGTCTATTTCTAGAGCCTTGGAATAATCTTTCTTTAAAACAATCTTTACATCAACTGTTGCTTTGTATGTTTCCCAGTCAATCACTCCATTAATTAGGGTTTTCCGCCGGGGCATTTCATGAATTTCAGTTGAAAATTTGATTAATACTGGGACGTGGTCCGAGTTCAGAGCGGTGATTATCTGGGATGATATCGGAAGTCTAATATCTTTCGCTAAAATAATATCTAATATATCGGGTGAACATCCTGGTCTATAAAAAGTAGGTTCGGGAGGTGCATGAATTTGTATATTGTGCCTTGTACAGATATCCAACAAAACATTTCCTGAAGAATTTGATTTACGGCAACCCCAATATATATTTTTACAGTTTATGTCTCCTAAAACTAATGTATGGTCATCTGGTGGTAAAAGATTTAAAATTTCCTCTTCTTGAAGTTTTTTGTTTGGTGGCCTATAAGCAGCTAGGATTATATGAGCAGCTATGATTATAGGAGGCGATGAGTTTAATCGGATTGATATAGCTTCGATGTTAGAAATATTTGAAATAATATTTTCGGTAAAACTAATATTATTCCTAATTATCAAAGCAACACCTCCTGAAGCAGTCGAACTATCTCTATCATTACGTAAGATTCTATAACCTCGAATTTTGAATTTAACGTTTTGTGATAGATGTGTCTCTGTTATGCAGGCTATATCAACAGAATTCGATTCGAGGAAAATTTGAAATTCTTTTCTTTGGGAGGATATGCCATACGCATTCCAATTTAATAGTTTTAATTTCCTTAGTTCACAAACCATGATTATTTTAAGATATTAAAAAAGGTTTGTTATAAACGTATATCAAATAAAAATAGTTGAATGCTATGTAGCTAGTTATGAAAGGATTAATAACAGTAGATAGGTTATTGTTTACTTTAAGGCCCAGCTGTGAAGAACGATGTAACTAGTGAGCTTAAATGTGACATAATTTGTGGTAAATAAGGTTTAATTGCTTCTAAAATTATTTTTGTAATAGTTGATAAAATGTCATTGTTTGATTCAACTGGGTCTGTTTGATGTTGAGTTGATTGAGCTGGACTAGCGGCAGAGGCAAATGTGAGATTCGGCGAGAATTTCCTAGCTGCTGTTTTTTTAGTTTCTGTCGTCGTATTGCTATTCTCATTTTTACCAGGTGAGTTTATTTTATTTTTTATTTCTTGATAGTGAGGACAGCCTTTGTAACTGGCCGCGTGAGGTTGTTTACAATTTACGCAGTACGGCTTATCTGTGAATTTTAAAGGGCATTTAGAAAAATGGTGGTTTTCCTTGCATTTAACACATCTAGGCTCCAAATGACAATAATTTTTAGTGTGCCCATACCTTTGACAATTGGTACACATTGGGATGTTATTATTTTTATGTTTCGGCTCAACAGATACTATTGCGTAAAATAAATTATAAATTTTAAAAATGTTGCTAGCCTGGTCATTATTTACGAGTGATACGGAATAGAGGGGAGTAGGCTTTTTATCTTTATTTAAAATTCTAGAAACATGTGTTACTTCGAATTTTTTACTACATAATTCGGCCTTCAGCTCTTCATCAGAAATAGTATAAGGAATACCTCTTATTATGACATTTAGATGTTTGTTTTGTTCCGTGGAAAACGCATGATATTCTATTTTTTCTTCATCATAATATTTTGTCATAGTTCTATAATCGTCGATTGATGATAACATTATTTTCGTGCTATTGCCGGTTAATTTAGTTGTGAAAGGTTCAATACATAAAGCCTTTAGATCATTTAAGAGCAGTTGATAATTGTTTGCTTTGTGTAGGTATATTGGGGGAATTTTTGGAGAATTTTGTGAATTTTTATTATCATTGTTATAGGTCTGATTCGAAGCCTCCGGATTATTCGATGAAAGTTCAGTTTCACTAAGGACATTAAATCTGTTACTTACCGAAATCGGGGCGATATCCTGATAATATTTTCCCATCTTTTTAACTGGAGATTGATTTTGAGGAGAACCCTCGTAATACCGCTTTTTTGAATTTTTATCTCCTTCCGTGGGTGTATTTTCATTAATAGCAGAAGTGGGTTGGAGTGGGTTAGATGCACCTGGCGAATTAACTACATCTCCTTCTTTCATTTAATAAAAATGATAATAAATAAAAACGAATTAAAGTAGTCAAAAACAAAAATAATAACAATCGCTTCACTCTTCACAATACTAAACAACTGCACTCTATGAAAGTCAGAGGCCAACTGAAAAAAAGAAGAATAAATGTTATGAATATGAAACAACTCAAAAACAAGCTTTAACAATACGTTTTGATAAATTGTTTTTAACCCCGGAACACTACTCTGGGGTGCTGGTGTACACCCTCCATAAAATGGAGTTGGAATTTTAGGAAAGCCAGCCAATCAGAGGAAGTCTGAAGAGAGTGTGAGAAAGAAGACTTACACACTAGATCAGTTGTATCATACGTACACCTGTGCGACGAAAACAAGTCGCTGGCCTTTACGGCTGTTTTACAATGTTTAGATATTGTGGAAGTCAATTCTCTGGTGTTTTTAAATGGTTCGGCAAATGAGAATAAAAAAATAATAACAAATCGAAGAACGTTTCTGAAAGATCTTGCATGGGAACTTGTATCTTCTGCGGTCGAAAAAAGACCGAAAAAGCCGATCACAATGTGAAAAGTGCAAAAAGTTCATATGTTTGTTACATAAAAAAAAAAGTCCTAATTGTTGAATTTTTTTTTTTCAGTAATATGTATGATGAATGATGTTTAAGAACTATGTTAAGATGTAATTATAATTAATAAATTTTTTGTTCCTGAACATTGACTTTTTGTGCTTAGACTTGGAGAGAGGCAGAGACTGATTCGCACCAGAGATTTACCAGAATGATCCAGAGAGTCCTACCAGATAAGTTGTAGTTTAATATACAGTACGGATTGTGATATTGCGTGGTATGCATTCAATAAGTTAGGTTAAAATGGCAATCAGCATCCAGTAACTAAGTTCTGTTAGTAAAATATATTTATAGGATTTATTAGAAGGGGATATTAATAACTTACACTCTTAGTAAATAAAATTAAATATGAAGTTTAATTCATATTTGCTTCCTTATTACAATTCACCCCATGCCATAGCTTTCTTAAAATAAATGAATATGGTAAATACGTCAAGTCTTGAAAAGAATCAAATATACATTGATAACTATTCAATTTATAATAATATAGTTATGTTCCCTTCTGGAACCGATACAGTAATATCTGTAATACATTAATTTGATATATGCCGTTTTTGGTGACCCCCACCCGCCTAAGAAAAGCGGGAAACCAGACACGTAGCAATATGGTTCATTTATAGGAATGGAGTGAAGATCAATCCTTCCATTTGGACAGCTGAAGTGATGGAATTTCGGCCTTATAAGACCTAACACGTTAGATATACTGACGGTGTAATGTGATAATGCAAAACGGGGTTTGTCAGGCGTCCTTTGGTAACCCCTGTCATGTAATCATTAATTATATTAAAATATTTCATTACGAAATAAAGTAACAATGAAACATCATTAATAACTCTACCTTAATAGGTTTATTACAAAACTAAAAAGCAATAGACATATTCTAAGCTACCGTAAGCTATGAGTAACCATGAACGTTAAAAATATGCAACTCGGGAGCCTTTCCGCGGCAGGTGTCCGTTTTCCTAGCGTTTTAAATGGTGGATCTTTGGGTTGCAGAAATGCAAATCCTTGTAAAAAATATACTTTTATATCTTCCATAATATTTATAAAACAAAATCGTTCTAATTTTCGTCTCGTCCATATACGCAATCTATTGTAAAACACCCTATTTTTTAGTTTATTCTTCGTGCTTTCCTTATGCCTTAAATTCTCGTTAATCATATCTTTGAAATTTCTTTTCCATGGTACCTCATCAAAATCCATCGAGAGCCTTAAATGAAATCTACGATACCTATATATATATATATATATATATATATATATATATATATATATAAATAGCGTCGATATTTTATTTATTATACATTATTATTCATAAAATATTGCAACCTCATCAAATTTAGTTACTGGACGGAGCTCAGAAATTAGGTTATTGACTCTGTCATCACAATATTGCCCTTTGGATAATTAGTATTCATGGGAAAACATTAACTTTAATGGGGATAATTTATGGCTTTTATGCCTTCATTGAAATAATCTAGAGAGAGAGGGGCAGTGAAAACACATCTGATGAATACGAATGAACCACCCCCTACCATGGCTTTGATGCTCTGTTTATGTGCCTCTCTTGCTTTGGACTCATGGATAATTTTCATCATAAATATCAACTATTTAAAAGACTTAAATGATTCTTCAATAATAATAAAGACTAAGCTAACTTGAAGTTTCTTCGATGCCTACTAGTCCGATTGCTGACTCCACACCTGCATCCATTGATCTCCCTCCGAAGCTGACACTGACAAAACATTGAAAACGTAATCTTCCCACTTTCATTTTATCCTTAATTTAGGAATAACGCCAATAGGTAAAGCCAGTATCGATTAAGCCTTCTTCATGACCAATTTTGAACGCATAACATTTTTAATTAAGCTCGTGCGTTTATTTGTTTGTTTGACGCCCTGTTGTTATGCTACTAAGGCTAATCGGACGAAGCTACGGTGGGAGTCCTAAATTTTGCCTATCCAGGTATGATTAGGATAGGGATCCTTAACGAGTACCTGACATCTTACAGGATTGGGGACCTCCATTTTACGTCCTATCCGAGGGACGGCATAGCTTAGGATTTTTATTCCCTTTAAAAAATCGTAGGGCCACCGCGGGACGCGAACTAGCGACCTTTTGTTTTATTGGGCGTTTATTAATCCTTGATTTACACGACCTATTCCCTGTCCATGTTTAGTTACGACTAGTCTACAGCTCGCTCGATTAAAAATTATGTTCATAAACCCACACTTTGTTTAGGATTTCTCAAAAAAATTAAGACCTTTCCTCGAATATTCTCTCCCTACTCAATCCTCTTCAGACATTTGGTCATATCTTCAAGTGTGCGGTAAACTATCTAAATTGCAAAAACTTTTAAGTGTGTCATATGTATTGTATATATTGTATATATTGTATTGTATATATTATATGATATGAATAGACAAGAGATATGATATGATATGAAGAGACAAGTCTATTCATTAATCACCCCGGCGTTGATAACCAGATGGGTTTTACGCCATAAAACAAAAATAAAATAAACAATATTCATTAATACTAGTCGTAATAATGCCAATGGTTCGAATCTCAAGAAAGATCGCAATTATAACAGGGCATACTTACATAAAATTGAATCATGAAAAGTTGATTGGTTGTAAAAAAGATAGGAAGCAGTCTATGTGCCACATGTCTCGAAATCCAGATTTATTCATGTTCGCTAGCTCACATACACATGACTATATCCCTCCCAGCATCCTTGATACAGAGTTCCCGTATTTTACATCAGAAGAATGGTTAAGGGTTTGAAGCGGCCATTGAGTTTCATCAGTTATAAGTCATGACCACACATATTCTTTACAAAAATCCATATTTGTGGCCAATTATTAATTTCATAACGGTTTTGACCAAAACTATGACCAACATAAAGTTATGCCAATGAGGAAAGATTAGGTTATCTTGCTCTGTAAATCCTTTTTTGTAGTGAAGACAAACATTTTTTCCACTTGTACACTGTTAAGGAAACGTATAATCTTTTTTTCTCCTTGCGATTATATTGAACAAGACTTTTTGAAAGATACTTAACTATTTATTAAGCAACGAAACGAGACAGTCTACCTATCACACTAACATTGAAAGATTATATCTTTACTTTCTCCGTCATTAGGGTATGATTAAAAATTACCTACAATAATTACTCGATAACCTACACGATACCTAACAATTAAAGTTAACTTCAATAAACTGAGCGCACAGATATGTAACCATTTCGTGATGGAATTTAAATACGAAAAATAACCTGATTCCATTAAATCTCCGTATTGCAATCGTAACTGTTTTGTTCCATGTGAACACGCATGTGAGTCTCGAGTAGTTTACGATATTCAGTCACACTATCTTTAACTTTATTGCAAAGCCTTCAAACGCATAAGGACGATTTAACGAGATACTTGAGGGAAAAGGGCATGCGAGATTCTATCAGATAATCATGTATGAGCAATTTAGAATAAAAACTTTCTGAATAAATCTTTTATCAACAATTACGATTATTTTTATCTTCCAGATAGGAAGAGTTGCGATTGATAATCATCAATCATCGGATAAGAAATAAGTTAATTGATAATAAGTTCCTATTTATTAAACATTAAAAAAAAAAAAAATAGAATACAAGTTTGTTAAAATACCTTTTCTTTATTGAACAGAAAATAGGGGCCTAAAAAACTCTACCGTTTAGGTATTTATATACTGCAGGATATAAAAAAAGAAAAGCATATTTTGAAAATATTTGAGATAGATATTTAAATTTAAGTAGTATTTAATATTTTAGATAATTTATTCTGTCGTCTAATATTTTAAGAATCAACTCGATTAATGGATATCTATCTGGATGAAAAACTTCTTCTGCACAATCATTTTGAGGAATAATATAAATATGTGTGTTCAATTAGCATTACATATTATAAATAAAAAGTAACACAGCACAAACGCTATAGAGTAAAAAAAAAAAAAAAAAAAAACATTTTTCACTGATTTTAATTTTTTATTTTTCAAGGCCTGTAATGTTGAAAAGGAAGTTCCTCTCTCTTCTCGTTTAGCTTTTTTTTTTTTGCGATGTCAGAAGAGTACCAGCGAACTCCTGTGACATCGCAAAAAACAGGTAAAAGAATGACAGTTTATTTTGGAAAGGACAAGTGTCGCAACCTGGGACATTTCTAACCTTCAACCTTCCTCTCTAGCTTGCAGTATGTTTATTTACATTCGTTTTTCAATATGAATTCATTGAAAAAACATTGATACAAATCCCAAAGTGTTGTCTATCCAAAAATTCAAACAAGACTAACCTTCAATTTAATGGAAAAATAGGACAGCTTTTTAATTTTCAAGAAGGGAAGGTATGGCAGTTTCATACATATAAATGAGTTTTAGATTGATGAAAATTTAACAAAATTATCAAATTATACCATAAAGCTATTTTTTAAATAATATATGAACAATTTTTTTATATATTATAATCTAAGAATATTTACAAGAAATAGCATAATAAATATATTTTATACTCCGAAAAGTGTGTTTCTGTTATTTATTTATGCTTGAAATATGTTTTTGCTCCTCTTGAAAAATTTCAGTTTGGCTACTTACCTCTTTTTCGTTTTTAATCATCAATTACTATTTAGTACGAATTTGTTTTAGTAAAAACAATGTAACTCTATGTAGATAGAAAATCAACATTTTCTGAAAATTGGTAGGTAAATATATGATATACTAGCTGTATATACCGGTTTCACCCGGAGAATTTAATTTTTTAAATCTATAAAATCTATAAACTGAGACTTTTATCGACTCAAACGGTCGATTTCGTAAAAACCAATGTAAAGCGAGATCAAAACAATTTTTATAACAATAAAGAATATACCCAGAGATTGGCTGTAGTTATGCAATTTTAATATGGACAGGTGTTCGCAACTGGTATGAAAGAACCACTGAGCAAAATTTGGAGAATTTCGTACAAACGGTATGGATTTTTATAAAGAACAAACAGAATTTCATCTTTATATACATAGATTATAGCTGTATATCCCGGTTTCACATGGGGAATTTCATTTTTCTAAAGAAACGGTCGATTTCGTAAAAAAAAACATTGTAAAGCGAGATCAATATGATTTTTATAACAATAAAGAATATCAGCTGAAGATTGGCTGAAGTTATGCAATTTTAATATGGACAGGTGTTCGCACCCGGTCTGAAAGAAACACTGAGTGAAATTTGGAGAATTTAGGACAAATGGTATGGATTTCTATAAAGAACAAACAAACAAACAGAATTTCATCTTTATTTATATAGATTTTTTAGGTAATGTAGCGTTAAAGTTTTTTTCCCGTCTGATTAAAAATAAAACAGTCAATTCATAAGTAAGAATTTAGTGGTTATTAATAATTTAATTTTTCTTTAAGTTGAATCTTTATGGTACATTGAGATGTTAACCAATCGTAAACCCCTTTTTCTATTAAAAAACAACAGACTAACAATACAACTTGAGAGAGAGAGAATATTTTAATTATTTAAAGATTTACAAAATAAATTATGTTTTTGTACAGGATTTCGGATTATTTATCCTTACAACCAACATGTTAATTTACATGACTTTATTATGGTATAAAATTAATTATAATAAGATATGCAACTTATTTAGGGTTTTAATACAGTAGCATGTAACTAACTACAAGAAAATGTCTTTTTCTCGTCCAACAGTTGTCTTAAAGCGTAATTTGACCATGATTGAATTCAACCGCCTTGTTTTTTCTCTTCATTATCATTACTGTTGTAATGAATACCTATTGAATTAATGGATTTCGGATGTATGCCCGGAGGGTCTACTGATTCGAAGCAGGTTACAATATTATCCTGCCATAGTCGGATTCGAACCAGGAACTTTAGTTAAGCCATCATACTATTACATATAAAATAACAATAGTTACTTAAATTTTCATTTATTACGAGCTGTTTCAAATGTACATACTCAAAAGCAAATAAATATTAAAGTGTTGATAGTGGTTATAAAATACATCATGATAGAGAAAACAAATAATATTATACAGACCGAAAGAGACCCTGGATCCGAAATAAAAGAAATGGAATAAAACGAAATAAAAACAGAGCTGAATAATTGCCAGGGGCAGGGGGAAACAAAGAGAGGGGGCGATAAAAGTTTCTTATTCACCACTGTACAATTTCCCCCCAAGGGACACCAATTGCCTCCTTGTAAAAGCAAATGGAATTACATATCGCACCCTTGGGTTTAGTCCCTCGGGCCAGCAGCTGATTTTTTAAAATCTTACATTTCTGATTTATTCATTTAAAAAAAAAAAGAAAAAGAAACTAAGTTCTAACTTATTATATATATATTTTTACTTTCACTTACCTGTATATGAAATATATAGTAAGTGGAAGTATTGCGATCGTGAAAAATTTTGACTTTCGGTTTTCAACGGAAATACACGTTTTGGGGTCCCCTGAGTCCAAATAACCAAGTCCCGCAAAATGGTCTGTGTGTCCGTATGTGTGTGTGTGAACAGATTAGCTAAAAAACTATAAACCGTGCGAACCTGAAATTGGATATTTAGTGTATGTATATGCCCGCGATGTGACAGCAAAAATTTCATTAAAATTTCTCAAAGGGAAGGGGTACTTTATTTGATAACTTTTTAAGTTTTTTTCGATTTTCTCAAAAACGGCTCTAACGATTTTGATTAAACTAAGTATTTGATCTATTTATATGCCCGTGATATGACTGTAAAAATTTCATCAAAATTGATCAACCGGAGGGGGGACTTTACTTAATAAATTTTGTATCATTTTCACGTGTTTTTTTTTTTTTACTTAAAAAAAGGCTTTAAGGATTTTGATCAAACTGTGTATTTAATGTATGTATATGCCAAAAATGTGATAGCCAAAATTTCATCAAAATTTTTCAGACGGAGGGGGCCCTTTATTTCATAATTTTTTTCCAATTTTTAACTTTTATTCGATGATCTCAAAAACGGCTTAAACGATTTTTATCAAATTCGTCATGTTTAATGAAAATCAGGTGTTCTTTAATATAAGGTATGCTTTAGCATTATTAAAATGTTCTGAGATGGCTTATTGTGTAGGGGCCTTTTTTGTTTGTTTGTTTTTTTGTTTCCTATAATGTACCTTTGTTTTTGTTTATATGGAGAAATTAACTTTCTCTTGTTACGCCTAAAAATAAGAAATGACTAAATATGTGATATGATAAAATAAAGAAAACATAAAGAGGAGAAAAAAAGAAAAATATTCATTCAACTCATAAAACTCGTTGAGCCCACACATGCGGAGTACCTACGCATTTAATGACAGACCATTGTTCATAATTAAAGCCGTTCTGTTCGTTTGAGAAGTGGCAATTAAGAAAACGCATTAATTTCTAAACTAAGTAAGTTGGTAAGTGAAAGTTGTTTGTTGCGCGCACGCACCAGATTTTTTTTATTACTTTCATATTCATATGAAAAAAAGTTAAAGAACGAACAGCTGCAGATAAAGGAACAAGACTAAACTAAATAACTATTGTATTACTAAACAGTAAAACAATATTTACTGAAAATTAAATACACGGTAATTTTTTAAGCGGAATTTAAAGAATTTGTGCGATAATTTTGATGGTCAGCAGAGGATTTGAATTTTTTTAAGTATAAATAAAGATGGGTGAGTACGAATTATCATTAAATTACGACAAATAACAATCAAAATTTATTATACAGGGAAATGAGAAAAACAAATTAGAACCGACAGCAAAAGATAAACTGAAAATGTGTTTTGTTAATAACAGAGGTTGGGAATATGTGATTCACAGGTAAAACACGGGAAATATGTGATGGGCCACCTTTTTCCGTCCGCACTGAACGTGTTAATGTTTCGCATACTGTTGATACGTGGCTATATGACTTCGTGCCGGACTGCAGCCCAAACATCACTCTATAGGCCGGCACGGTGTCATATACCCCGTGCCATTTTCAATGATATACGACGTTTTTATAGGCTTTGAAATGCATAAACATAATTTTATCAATAATTTTAAAAGTATAAAGCAAAAACAGTCAAAGTTTTTTTTTTTTAACAGTTTACTTCATTTATTAGTCCTTTGACCCCGTTACGTAACGAAAGTATTATATTAATAAGATATTGTTTTTAACATAACTTGTTTTATTCTTAAGAAAAATAAATGCTGCTTTAATATAGTAAAATTTACGAATATCTGTTCATGGTATGTGTTATTCTAAGGAAAGGGAAAGGAATCAATTTGTAAATAATATTAAACATTAATTTGAGAGTTCTCTTCGAGTAAGGTTATATGAGTATTACATTCCCCTTAAGTTGCGGTATTACTTTTAGTATATAATGGGCATTGGAGTACCAGATATATTTTAACCACTTTCTTCATCAAGAAAATCGTTTCAATCGAGATTTGCTTGATGAAGAACATGCTTAAAATTTTACGAATCGGGATAGGTGAAGCATTCAGGATGGATGTAGCAGGGTGGAGATGACAAAAGATTTGCTAAAAAATGTAGTTTTGTAAGACGGGATGTAGAAATCAGTAAGTAGGAATCTTGTATTCAGAGCGAAAAGTAAATTTTCGGCTCTACGGAGTTAAACTCTGTGTAACACGAGATGCCTGAAGATAAATCTTTGAAACATTTCAGGAGCCTTTTGAGTCTCATCTCTTGCCCAGTGGATGAACCTCCGCACACCAAAGAATTTTTTCAAAAGTGGTTAAAAACAAGACAGGATGCTAAGAGCTGCCGGGTATTGTAAGGTATGTAGTCATGGAATCTTAGGAATTGTGTAGATATGGATTTTTTATTGCTTTCGTAGGTACATATTTATCTATATTTTCCTAGATAATTTACGTTTATTTCAATTGGAATACCATTTCATAATATTTTATTATCAATTATTGAGCAATGTTGTTGTTTGCTATTTACTATGATTTGAAAGGACATACACATCATCTTTTAGTTCCATATACACAAGGAAAATAAAACCCAACTGATATTCTGAACACGACAGCACGGAAACCAATTGTTTCTGACAAAGCAATCTGATGTATCCTGAGAAAACAATTTTCTTCATAAGAAACATTCCCTTCAGTTAACCTTTAGGTGCACATACTCACTGGATGCATTGCTTATAACTGTTACAAGACAACTGGAAAACCTTCCAGACAATTTTCACACCATCTTACAGGACAATACATTAATAGTTAATTATGTTTTAGGATTCATTTTATAATAATTAATTCAAAGCTTTCACCGACATTTTTACCTTGCAGTGTTGTATTAACATAATTTTTTCGCCTTCTCAATCTATAATAAAAAGTAAAAATCACCCTATTAGTTGATATATAGCTTCAACTATTGTTTCCGTATAGTTCAACTATTGAACCGAAAAACTTGATGATTTAATATTGATTATACAAATCCAAATATTTCTCTGATCTTCATTATAGATAGTAGGGACATATTATGAATAGTTGATCTGTTGTTATCAAAGAAAAATACTAGAATATAACATTTATATAGGAGGCTCATAGTTCTGAAATCAAGTAATGGTATTTACCAAGGAGTTAATGCGTAGTAGTTTGTTTAAATGTTTTAGCACATTAATAAAGATGGGATTTAATAATATTGTGAAATAACTTTAATTGTTTGGTTATTCAATATTTTGACAGGACTATCGGAAAAACTCCTAATAATATTAAATAAGTAAAGGTATTTACTAGCTTGAACACACTTAAGTAAATTCTAATGAGATATTGTACCTACTTGTTACACCACACTTCCAAACAGATCTCTATTGATTGAATTGTTTTTAAATTATTCACTATTTCAATTTAATTTTACATCTTCAAATTGAGTTGCCGCCGTAACTAACAAGTGCCCCATCCCTTGCTAACACAACTTAAACTACAGTCGGTCATGAATTTCCAAATAATTAAGAAGTACTTATCAGTTCCTCGGGGAAACTTAAATTATTCATGAAGCCGGATTCCTTCCCTAGGACCCTTCTTCTTCAAACCCAATGGAATTTCAAATTTCCTCCAAGTTCTGGATAAAATCCTCTTTTCTTCGCGGTGGTGTACCGGAATCGGTAGTTCCAGCTTTTAGGGATTTATTAATAATGAGACAAATTTTTGAAAGAATATAAGAATGAAATGTTAACTGTAGTAGTTGTTAGAACTTTGTGCTATCACTGGATTGAGAACAGGCGCACCTTGAGAAATTTAATTGATTTTTAACCTGAAATTTGACTCAAAAAACCTCCAATAGTAATTAAATCAAATGGACACAGGCGTACTTAAATATTATCACCGAACTAACAGAGTTATTGAATCTTAAATTTTCAATCCTTATAAGCTAATTTCAAAGAGTTGTTAGGTCACACATAACTTTTAAAACCACCCTGAAGAAGAATAATAAAATACGACTGAAAATCATTAGCAATTAATCTAGTCAATAAATAAGGTATTAATGCGGTAAATAAGACCAATATTAAGATAATTAAATAAACTTCTAACGAAAAAAGCATATTTAAGGACTGAATCATAACAGAAAGTTATATTAATAATATAATTTAACATTTCTCAATTCATCGCACGTTAACTTGGACTAAAATTAAACAGAAGAGCCATTATGAACCTAAATAGCAAAACTAAAATGAAGATAGATAATAGCCACTGAAGCTATTATACAAACTATTTTCCAAGACCTCAAAAATTTAAAAATCACACAAAAGCTATATACATTTACATAAGTATGGCAAACCCATTGGCAATACACCACTCAAATGTATTTACAGTTCAACTAAGAATGACGCCCCAACGAAATCGAGAATTTTTTCAAATCGAAACTTTAGACTAAGAAGAGCTAACTCTATGCAAGTAAAGGCAATGCAACGCATATCGACTGACGATTTGCTATGGAGCTAAACATGGGAACAACTTGTTCTCGCTGTCATGACTAACTACAAATGTACTTAACAAGAATTTTCAATTGCAAAAAATAAATAAATTCAGTAGATAAATGTAATCTCTAAATAATAAAGAAGGAAAATATTTTCTTGAACAGCAATAGAGAGAAGCTGCCATTTGTTAACGCTAATCAAATATTTTAGAATAGAGGAAGCGTGTCTGATAAAAAGGGAATTTAGTTTAGTTGGAAGTTTGTTGTAGAGGAATATGAACCTGAATCCCTCGGCGCTCAAAGGAACATAGTGATCTACGTGGATGATTTAATTTGAGAAAATCCGGTGCGATGCGCGCAACACTCAACTTTCACTTACCCATTTATTTAGATTAGAAATTGACGTGTTTTGTAAAATATGTAACCGACATGTGAATGTACAAATTATTTACTAATGACCTGCTAATCAAGACCGGAAAAGATGCTGCTGGGTACTGCATTTTCTTATCATTGAATATGTCAGAGACCATTTGCTGTTTCTCATTCAAAAACAGTTGCAAATAAAAAATTATTTTAGGAAAGCAAGATAATGTTTCCTCTATTCCCTTCCCTCGATTTTTTTTATTTAATCCTCCTTTATTATAATAACGCTTCAGGAATCATAACTATAGCGATGATAGAAAAAAATTGGGAAGTGATTTGTAAAAGAAAAAAAACCGACTTAGGTCTATAATTGGATGAGCTATATAACTCAACAAACAGTTGTCATTTCCTACCATTTTTGTAGTCACTATCAAATTGGCAATCACCAACATGCTATTAATACAGGAAAAGGGAATGTTATGGTCTTAATTGGGCTTTGTATTAACGAATGGCTAAGCTGTCATTTATGAAAACAAATAACAAGAGAATGGAGGAAATGTAAAGCGTTCATTCAAACTCCCCCCTCCTCCCACTCTCTCTTTGTCTCTCTGTGATTACGGCATTCCATTGTTACATTAAATTAAGTCATAATGAGATTTGTGGCAGTTATTCTCATTACCGTCTTCTCTTAATTAATTAGCGAAACCTGGAACTCAAGTGACACGAGGAACTTACAGTAATAACTGCTCATGTGGAAATATAATAGCCCATATTATATTTTGGCAAGGCCTGTGAAATTAGATAAATACCATTTTTCTCAGTAATATATTAGTCCTTTCAGACAGTCAACGATGCATTTATTTCACTAGATGCCGCATGTAGGAGACAGCGTCTAGAAATAAACCCGGAAAAGACCAAGTTCACGGTATCAGGCCAGAGGGTTAATCAGAAAGAATGGAACCTACCACTTCAAAAAGGATGAGGAATTCGTCTATCTAGGATAATGCTAGAGAACAGAAGCTTCTTCAGATTAGGCCATTTCTTCGAAATTCCTCAACTCACATAGATAACAAAAGTAAGGTTGAATGAAACCCTGATCTGCCCTGTCTTGATGTATTGCTCTGGGACATGGACCATCTGGATGTCAGACCAGCAGAGGCTACTTGTTTTTTAAGGGAAAATTCTGCGTCGAATCTACGTTCCATTTAATGTAGGCGGAAATTGGAGACTAAGAAGCAGCATGGACCTTCTCACACTTTATGGACAGCCGGACACTACGAGATTCGTCCCCATTGGGACCCTTTGATGCCAGAATGTCAGCACAGCATTCCAAAAAGGATGATGTCCGAGGCAATCTAAGGGCCAAGAAGTTTCGGAAGACCGAAACTTCGGTGGACAGACAGAGTCACACCTGTGACTTTGCTTGAAGACATATTTTTGGTGCGCGGAATTGAAGTGCGACTGCGCAGAATAGAGAGTGATGGAGAGATCTTCTGAAAGAGGCCTTGGCTCACAAATTCGGTTGATGTTCCACTGATAATAATAATATATGAATTTGAAAACTATTAATCGGTAACTAAGGAATCAGGTTATGGTCAAAAGAAAAAATAGTCAAATAGTGCCAAAAAATATGGTATAATTTTTTGGCACCATTTTCCTTAAGGGAAAGATATCATGATTAAAGTATTAGTTTCAAATGATTGTCCAATTTCTGTCGTATTTCACGGCCTATTTTGTAGGCGATAACGAGGTTTTTCGTTGGCATTCCTTAATGTCTTCGGTTCGGGTCTATTTAAGGCTATCAAACTCCTCCTCCTCATTATTCTCTTGAATCAAAAGATGTACGCAATTTGACATTCCTGGTGGTTTTCCTTTTCCAAGATTGAAATTCTCCTACATTCCTGTAGTGTCTTTCTATCCACAGCTACAGTTTTCTATGGTTTCAGCATAATGTGCCTCGAGGGCGATAAAAATTAAAAATTGCGTGCTAAGCCCTCTATGCATAAAATTGGGCACAGAAGGTCTCTATTATGTGTAAAGCAATGAATATTGGCTCATGCCTTGTATAAAATCATCAGATAGTAATGGACCCACATTGGTGGCAAACGTGGACGTTATGGAATACTTTTTGTGGTTGTCACACAGCCGTATTCCTTCTTCACTATCATATCCTCCAAGATTATTGTCTTCCGTTTTCCGGGTTATCACCAATCTGTCCGGGTTATCTCCTCACCCAGATATCTTCTAAGCCGTTCGTAGATTAGCAGGAAGAGAGTCCCATCAATCAATAAAGCTTGTGATAATTATGATTAACTGTTTAATTAATGATTAGCGCTATTTATTCGTACATAGTTATAACAATAATAGGAGAAATTTTAATAAACACACACCTTATTTCAATGTCAAATAATTTCATTAAATTTATTAACCTCCTCCATTGGATATGTAGTATGGAATAAATTATCATTATTTTTCAAGGGATAATTATTACTTAAAACAGTTCAAAATTCTTATAGTGGTGTGATTTAATAATTTCGAACTCCTGAAATCATTCTTAATTTTCTTATAATTTTTAATAATGTTATTGAAAATAATAGTAAATAACATCCTTTGAGATATTCCTTCATCTCTCTCTTTCACCCCAAAATTTCCGCTGTTGAAGAAGAGCCGGGGACTTGAAGAAAGGCTACTAATAAAGAGACAGGACTTTCATCAAGCTCGGACCTTATGAGACTCGGGAGAGATGTTTGCTATTACTTATTTCTTTCTTTATTTTTATGTCTACTCCTCAGTTTCTCTTGGTTCTTTCTGATCTCCGTTCCCTACCGGTATCTTATGGCTTTCAATTGTATTCTATGCAGCAAAAATAAGTTTTCAGAGGTAAGAGACAAAATAAGAATATGAAATTCGAAAGTCTGATAAATGAGCGAAATTCTTTGTCATATGCATGTGCGAACATGTGTTAATGATCTTCTGGTAAGTTGGGAAAGTAAAGTTAGTTTTTTTTTCAATGAATCGTACATAAAATAATTTTTATAATAGCTAAAAAGGTATTCTAGAACTGTTCCTGATCGGAATCGACATGTTGCATTTACACTTAAGATGAACATTTGCGAACAACAGCATGAAGAAGTGCAACCTGAGTTTGTCCTGTTCGCCACAGCGTTTGGTTTTAGTGCTAGTGCCCCTTTATGTTAGCAGTTGGATTCGCTTAAGAGGCATACTTTGCACACTTAGAGCTCGACAACGCAAAAAGTCTACCTGGAAATCTCATGCACGCACTGTGGCTTCTATGTATTTGGTGGCCAATAGAAAGGTTCGTCAAGGACACCAACAAGTAATGGAGCACCTCCTGCCGCGGGAATAGAAGAGAAGAGCTGGCCCTAACCCGCATGAGAATAGGACACACGAACCTTACGCACGTTTAGCTTATAAATAAAGAACCGCCCCCTATGTGCCGGAGGTTTAACACCCACCTAACTGTGAACCATATCGTAGAAGATTGCCCTGTCTATGATACTCGTTTCACTTCAAAGGATTTGACAATAAAATTGAATGTATGCCTGGGAAACGATCCAACGAACGCAGAGAAAATAATTTCTCAGTTTTTGAAAGAAACCATCTTATATGACAAAATTTAATTCTTATGTATACATCATGTATATGCCTGACTGTTTATGTAACTTTGTAATATATATGTATGTATGGGAGTGCATAATATATAATTTAACGTAATAAAGTACAACTATATTTATTATTATACTGTATGTATGTAGTTAGTATGTAAAAAAAAAATAATAATAATAATAAAAAAAAAAAAAAGAGAAAGAGGGAAACAGTAAGAAAATTGTAAATAATTAAAATTAAGAGAAAAAAAAGTTGTATAAAAACAATGAAGTTTAAAAAAAAAAAGAAAAAAAATAAAGAAGAAAAAAAGAAAAAGAAAAAAAATTATTTTAAGGATTATATTATAACAGTATAGAATGTAATTTAGGGCGTAATAACCTTAGCAGTTGATCGCCCCACAACATGATCCTAATCCAATAGAAAGGTTCTATGATGGTTTGCATTCATAGAGCCCCTTAGTTTGTTGTTAGTTTATACTTCGTTTTTATTTCAAAGTGTTTCTTATTATGTGTATTTTTAGTTTTATTATTGTGACCTTAACAGCAGAAAATTTCAACACCATCGTGAAGTAACAAGACTCCTAAAAAGAAAGTGCCAGGAAAATCAACTGAAGCGATCAAGCGTTAAACTAAAGAAATTGTTTTCCGTATTCACTATTATATTAAACGAAACAAAGAGAGACATACAATAGATAAAATGTTTTAGACGTTGTGAAATATCGCGTTATTTCCATTTATTTCATTTCCATAAATATAATTTTATTATTGAAATGTCATTGAAATAGTATTGTGACTGAACACTCTTAATATCACCACGTTTTAGTTATTATATTACTTCTATTATATTTTTCTTGGTCGGCTTCACTAACTAATTAATTGACTAATTATGTACTGTTGTTTGGCGAAAAAGGATTTGATGGCAAGTCTTAAGACCAAAAAAAAAAAAAAAAATATTTTATTGTACTTCTGCATTCAACAAATTTTTGGGACATCGAAAAACACTCACACATACAAACATTTCAATCAAAAACACTACCAGTCGAACAAAATATATTATACGTATTGACGAAGATTTACAGATACCTAAGGTCGAATAATATATTAATACGTCGTACAACAGATTTCACGACAAACTCCAATGAAATTACAACATACTTATAGAATATTGCGGAATATTACAGAATATTGCGACAACGGACATGCCTGAGGCATACACCAGAAGGCTAAAATGGAGCTGGCTAAGAGATCTCCTAGTGTAAACCTTATCGAATTTCACGTCAGGAGGAGGTGGCGAAGAGTGCCTAACTCCTTCATGCCTGAAATGTCTGTTTCTTTATATTCTACCATCACATCTGCTTACAATCGCGTTTTTTTTGTGTTTTTTTTAACAAGTGTAGGTATATAAAAAAAGTTATTCTAATAAAAAAAGGTAGTACAATGATAGAAAATATTTTACTATTCATATTACTTGCAGTTTTACAAACAGGTTTATAGACTTAGAACGTTATCGATGAAAAAATATGAAGAGATGGAAGGAGGATCGAAAAAGAATTGATAAACCAGAATGAATTGATCGCCAAGATCTAGATCTTTCCGATAAGGTGAGAGACATGACAGAGGCATCCCTCCCTCCATTGGATAAAAGATACGAATGGCCAAGTCTTTACCAATCCAACCTCAGCCTTTTTCTTACATTCGGCTGACATATCCTCTTCTCTACAGCATTTCCTCACAGATTGATTACCTCTCGCTCCTTTTGAGATTTGTTTTGCCCTTCACTATTTTGGCCATCTTTACAATAATATTTACAATAATAAACATCATGCCCATTAGTAAAAAGTCTTTATATGTTGCTCTACTGTTTATATTTGTCAGTCAGTATGGTTTTGTTAGCCACGTACTATAGTGCTTTGGCTATGAGACTTAGTATCTTTTATTCAAAGGTCTGATGTCTTTATAAGTGGGTCTTTTTGTACCATATACCTCTGAACAGTTTATCTATACTGTTTTTATCAAATACAAATATATTGTAACACTTATAAACGAAAATTATAAATAAAAGAGGTAAGCCCGAGATACCTCTAACAAAAGAAAGACATGGATCTCACCTATTAAGATTAAACGAAAGACACTTTACTATCTACTTTACTCATTTTTTTTTTTTTGGACCTTTAAAACTAGAACGTGACAAAAATTAAATATATTTTAACGTTAAACAGAAAAAAAACATATGCTGTAGACCTTTTGTTGGAACGAACTAATAGTTGAAACTAACTGTCATAGTAGGGGAAAGTTGGGTAAAGTAGGGTACCGGGTAAAGTGGGGTACCGATCTGATCGCGGTGTCTTTTGGCGCTGCTTATCAACTGAATGGTATATTTGTTTCCTTTTGTTGTGCTGTTAGTTTAGCAAAGGGTTCTAGAGTGAAAAGTAGTTCTGTTTGAATTTGAGAGCTCAATATATATTTTGAGTGCATTTTCTCTCATTTTAGTACTGACTTCAAAATGGTATAACTCAACTACATATTCTTTGATTGCTACGTTTATTATTTCACTGGATTGGTCTTTCTATTCGTATGTTTTTCCGTTTGTTTTAAGGTTTCTATTAATATTTATTACCGCTTTACGATTTTTATTTTCATTAAACACCCAGTCGGCTAAAGTGGGGACGTTAAGGGCTGGGTATAGTGGGGACGTCCCCACTTTAGCCGACGATGTCTTATTTAACCTAACTTTTACATTTACCAAATCATTTACCTCATTGCTGTTACGGTGTATGCCTAATATATTTCCCTATTTTATTTCAATAATGTCAGTGCATAGAAATAGAAATACAATAAGGGCGGATTCACACTCCACTCCCGGTCCGCTCAAATATTCTAAAGAGAAATAGACAGAGAATTCCACTATTGGTACCGCTCCGGTCTCGCTCCACTCCCGGTCCGCTCTCACTCTTCCCCATTCACACTAGCGCTCCGCTCCCGCTCCGCTCCAGGTCCGGTCTCACTGGCAAAATATTCTAAAGAGGAATAGAGAGAGGTTAATCACAATATTGGTCTAGGTCTGGCCTCGCTCCGCTCCCGCTCCACTCTCGCTCCACTCCCGCTCCACTCCCGCTCCACTCTCGCTCCGCTTCAGCTCCACTCTCCTAAAGTCTTTTCATATTCACATTATATAATTTTACACCGTTCACGATTGAAGCCAGTAATAATCGAAACCGTTTGTATTTGGATTTTAATTAATAATTAACGTTCAGTTATTAAAGTATTTATTTATTCATCAATTTTACGGTCAAAAAAGTTCAACTATATATATATATATATATATATAATTATAAATTAATTTAATTAATGGTGAAGAAATAATTTAAATTTTTTTTTCCGAATGTATTCGAATACGCTTGAAATGATAAAAAAAAAAAAAAAAAATCACCAACAATATGCGCGGTTTTTCGACGTGAAAAATTCATGTTATGTTTGAGATATATTTTGCTATGAATTAATGTACTCGTAAAAAATGGTCACCTATTTATTTATTGACTACATACTCATTGCTATTATAAAATAACGTTTAATTTGAAACGAATAAAAATGCAGTATATTATGAAAAATGTCAGATCATTAACAAAAAAATATATTAAAGCAAAAAATAATTAAAATATTAATCAGGAAAAGAAGGGAACACAATCTTTGTAGCATTTACCGATTTCAACTTGAAATTTTCAAGCGTATTCGAATACATTCCGAAAAAAATTTAAATCATTCCTTCACCATTAATTAAATTAATTTATAATTATTATTAATAATTATCACTGTGTTGCAATATATTCTTTTTATTATATTTTTTGATAATATTATCTTCTTTATCAAGAAAATTACACTTATCAGCTATTTCTACAAACGAAAAATTGATATTTTTTTTTTTTGGCCGTAAAATTGAAGAATAAATGAATACTTAAATAACTGAAAGTTAATCATTAATTAAAATCCGTATACAGACAACTTCGATTATTAATGGCTTTAATAGCTTAAACCTTTCAAAATTGAACGGTGTAAAATTATGGTAAGACATTAGGAGAGCGGACCGGGAGTGGAGCGGGAGCGGAGCGCTAGTGTGAATGGGGTAGAGCGAGAACGGACCGGGAGCGGAGCGAGAGTGGAGCGGGCGCGAAACCGATAGTGTGAATAGGCCCTAACCGCCTACAAGTCGGATCATGCCATATCATCCAGTTCCAAAAATAATACGCACGATTCTCACCATCAAATTTTCTAGTTTTACCTTTCGTCAAATTGCAAGTTACTTATTATCGAAGAAAATTAAATGATGGAAAACTTGGGGCAGTGTCCATTTTAACTTGTTCAGGTTCCAAAAAAAAACTCGAAAAAAAAAGAAGGACGTTAAAGAAAGAAAATTACCTGAAAAAAGAAATCTTCAGAAAAAAACGTTGGAAATCAAGGAAAAATCGTTAGCAAATGTACAATGAAGAAAAAAGTCAAGAAGAGAAAACTCAAGAAAAAGAGCTAAGAAAATCATTTGAAGAAAATGATTTTTGCACAGTGTGCTTGTGTGCACTGTGCTTATGTTCAAACGTAGAATTTCACGAAAAGTGTTCTGAGTTGTGCTAATTCTAACTTGACGTTGTTCTATGCCAGCGCTGCAGTACTTTTAAGAACCAAAGTTCCCCCCTGTGTAATGTTTTAAAATCTATTTAGTTGTTAGTAATTAATTATCATTAGATCAATTATATTAAAATGAATAATTTTTGTCATTGTGGTAGTAATTATAGTTCAGATAAAGAGATATTCCATTTCGTTTGTAATAAACGACTTAATAATTTTTTATTAATCCTATGCTGAAGTATTTTTATAATAGCAGGTTATATACAAATTTCCCAACATTTTAATACATAAATGTATGCTTTATGTAGTACTCATAGCAATAATAAAGCATTTTTATGCAAATCAAAACGTATACCCCACATAAACCGAGTGGGGTACCCCACTTTACCCGAAGCTGCGGGTAAAGTGGGGATATTTTTTATTTTGTATTTTTTTTAATTACAGCCGAACCGTTCCGATTTAATCCAAAACACTTAGCAAAGATAAAGATAAATAGTAGAAGTTTCTAAATTATAATTCATATTAGATTTTTAGTGAAAAATTAAGGATTCACAAGAAGACAAAAAAAATGTCCCCACTTTACCCTACTCTCCCCTACATGTTTGTGACTTTTACTGTGACATGTTTATGACCATGTCCGAAGCTGGTCTTTTACGACTAAATATAAGGAGCGACGGACTGGATTATAAGGAATTAGTTTTAGAACCTCAAGTCATATGGTGATTTCTATGTTACAAAGTTTTTAACCTGTTTTCATAATTAGTGTGGCATTGAAAATTGTTAATTTCGTTCAATAAAAATTGTTTAAGCCACAAAAGTGTTACAATATATTTGCATTTGAAAAAACTGGATTGGATTGGAAAAAAATGGATAAACTCTTCAGAGGTATCCATCGTCAAAAAGTCTCATAGCCAAAGCACTATGGAAGGTGGATAACAAAACCATTCTGAACCATACTGACTGACAAATATAAAGTGTAGAGACACATATAAAGACCCTTAACAAATGGGCATGATGTTTATTACCGGGATACAGATATGAACTTTATCCAGTTAAAGTTGAAATAAATCAATCAGCTAAACAATCGCCCAACTCGAACCGTCCTATCAGTAGAGAGGAAGTTGCCTTAGCAAGTCTATGGATAGGATATGCAAATCGAACACATTACTGAGATATGATATGCAAAATACCTTTTGATCCCTGAAAATTCTTACTTACCTATATAAAATATATCAGTCATTTTAAATAAAATAAGTTAAAATAAGTTTGGTAATGAATTTGTCAAAGCTTATGAATTCGCTAATAACTAAATTGAAGCATAGCTTGTTATATAATTTTTTAAGGCCGAAACATACATCCATCCAACATGAATTGATCCGATCCACATATGACATGATCACTACCATACCATATCATTAAGTTTCGTAGGCCATGGCTAATTATCAGGAAGAGGACTAATGTCTGTGGAAGCAATTTAGCCAAACTAGGCTCAAGTAATCAACCATCTCGGACAGCCTAAGAAGTAATCAAGAGAGCGGAGAGGCGGAACGGAAGTGTTGGATGTCGTTTTAATCCAGACCACACTGACACTAATTTGTGTCACCGGAGTCTTTGGGATAATGAACGCATGCAGGTAAGCCTACGCCCAACACTCATTACTCGGAAACTGAACAACATAGTCAGCATATACGCGTCTATTTTCATTATATTACATTTTTACTATTTTTTTGAAGAATTAATTAAAATATATGATCTTGTTTTTTATTGAATTTATTGAAATTTACAACTCTATGGCAATAAATTTACCAATTTAAACAGAATCAGAATAAATGTAATAATTGCACTTATAGAGAAACTATGTAGCGTAAATGTAGCCGGTATTTAAAATGTGTAAGCGGTTTTTTATTTTGACATTGTCAAATTATCGATTCCCGAAAATAATAGCAGAATATGTAATAAAAAATAATTTATTATTAATAACTTTAAGATACACCCACAATGAAATATCTGAGCTATTACTGACAATGCAAATTGATTTTAAAAAACATATTTTAAATAAATTTTCAACTAGGTGGCAATCCATTATATTAACAACCACAGAAAACAGAAATTGATTAACATAATTTAAACTTAGAAGTGAACAATTTGGCTTCAATTACTCCATCCAGAGATCTGAAGAACAACTGTTCTGTTCTATGTGTAATTTAAAACAAATCGAAGACACAATTAATTTCATTGGAAAAGTGAAAAGAATTTCGTCTTATTAAATTGGAAAAAACATTACTAAATAGCTCTGAAGTAATGGATTATCTTAATGGCAAAGACTGGAACAGTTTATATAAAAACACAGTTAGTGCATTCAACTATAGGAAAATAATGATAAAATGATTTAACTTTTAATATATAAAAACAGAATTTCTATCCATGTAAATATTTAGAAATAAAATACATTGTTACTGCATTTTGTATTATATGAGTTGTTGTTTATTGTTGTTATTATTTAAGTAAGTTATATCTATTGCAATTATTTTACTTAGGAAATGGGGATCGTGAATGTGTACTTAAAAAAAAAAAAAAAAGGCCAACCGGGCAGACGGGCGAATTGCCCTTGCCCATATGTGCGAATCGGAAGCAAAATATTGCATTATCATTATTAGCACTACGTAAATCATGTTATCTATTATATCTTATTAAAATTATAAAAAAAAAAATCTCAAATTTGTTTAGTCTAAAAATAAGGCACACTATTATTATTATAGAGAAACTAAAGGTTGTTACTACTGCAATAATATTTATATTAGAGGTTCCTAAGGCTATCTCTTTCCAGTCGCTTCTGAAGAATAGTAGAGCGAGCCCTAAGTTAGAAATAATACGGTAGTTACAATGAAAGAGTATATGTAGATACATACACAGGTATGTGGACATGGCCTAATCAGTGACATGAGCGATTCAAGTTTTGGCAAAATTAGAAGCACTAACGATTTTTTTTAAAGAATTTTCGAGAGTAAAGATTGGATTTGGGAGGAATTTGATATTTAGATAAGGACAAAAATCACGTTTCCGTTAGTACAAAAATTTTTTTGTTTGTTGAACGTCACTTAATGCCGCTTAGGCTAATAGGTCGATCTTTAACGAGTACCTGGCATCGTACAGGCTCGGGACCTCCAATTTACGTCCTATCTGAGAGACCGGCATAGTCAAGGATTTTTTACTATCTTTAAAAAATCCTAGGACCACCGCGTTACACGCACACGCCACTTTTAGTATTGTTAGTTCCTTTGCACCAACCATAACCATATAACCATTACACCACAGGTGACGCCATTAGATCAAGTGTATCATGGAAACATGCCATGATAGATTTGAGCGTTGGTCTGTAAGTGCTAAAGTCGATAAAACGATTTTTACTTTTTCTGATAGTTTTTCTTTAGATGACTACTGATATTCTTTTATTTGTATTTTGTTTCTGGTGATTAACATCCAACTACATTTCTATAATAATATTTTTATTATATATATATATATATATATATATATATATATATATATATATATATATATATATATATATATATATCATCATTCGGACATACCATGTAGGGAAAGAAAGACGTAACATTTTACACAATGTTCAAATAAAAATTTTTAAGCTTATGATGGTCAGAGGGTCCGAAATGTCGCACATAAGATAATAAAGATATTATAATAGAAATGTAAGTGGATTTTTATCACCAGAAATAAAAAAACAAATAAAGGAATATTAGATAAGTTTTTTTTTTTATTAATTCGTGATAAGAAAATAGAATAATCACAACGCTGCGGAATCCAATCCCAGTTACTGCGAACAAATCTGAAGAGGCTAAATGCCACATTTAAAAAACAGGTCAATTTTCCCGTTAAGTAGAAATGTACGTTGTGCTCTATACATCACAGTTTTTAAATAGTGACCGAAAATTCATGATCGAAATCTTTTCAGTTAATTAGTCACTAAATTTCTGAGCATCCATAATTCCATAACATGCAGTATTATTTGTTGATTTATTTAATTTTATTACTTTTATCATTCATATAATATCAAAAAAATATGTTCATCATAAATTACAGAATTGTGATTTTCAGTGTTAAGGTTAATTTTTATAAAAATATTAAATATGTTGCCAATAACTTATTTTAGACCCAATCCGTTATTAGGAGGGTTATATTCAAAACTTTATAAAAGCTTTATTTTTGCAAAAATGAGTTATCAATTCTGTAAGAAAACAAGAAATCTTGAAAGGGGGCAAGGAAAGAGCTCCAGATGAGAACTATTCTTGGAAGAGCAATGTGACAGACACTTCCACCGTTCCTTTACTCACAAATAAACGTCAAAATTTCATTTAACAGAAAAAAAAAGAAGAAAAAAAAAGAAAGAAGCGAATAACGTAAATATAGTGATGCCAATCATTATTTATTTTACTTGATATATATTTCGAGTTGGACGGGAAGACAAAATAAGCTAAATAATAAAATTTTCAATCGTTGATCAATATTTGAAAAAAAAAATAGAAATGTTTGACGGCAAGCAAGCTATATTTAATGCATACCACAGGACGTGAAGAAAATCACATTTTAAGCTATCGCAGAGCTACTTGAATATTAATAATAAGGGAAATAATAATTATTATTGAAAAGAAGTGAAAATACTGTCTAATATTTATAAAAATAATCAAATCTACTCCGAAAAACTGGGAACCAGTAAAAATAAATGCACTGAAAAGGATAAAATAGTTACCTTCTGATTTTTATGAGTACGCACCAAATTGAAAATGGTATGAATAGCGGAAATTGCATTAAAACGGATAATTTTATTATGATTAGTACATACTAGCGAAGATATACTAACGAATAATTACTAGCTGTTAATACAAATTAATAATATAAAATATTAAATACCAGGTTCAAAGCATCAAAATCTTTTCGGAGGCGGCGTAAAATAGAAATTCAATAGAGAATTATAAGATTTTCCTGATTTTTAGTGTTAACTATTTTAAATTTTGCGCCGCCTCCGAAAAGATTGTGATGTTTTTTTGAACATGGTATTTAATATTTTAATTTAATTATTTAAGTATGTATTCGTACCATAAAGTCATAGTAATCAAGATAAAGTTATCCGTTTTAATGCATTTTCCGCTTTTTATATCATTTTCAATTTTGCTGTGTATTTATAAAAATCAGAAGGTAATTATTTTATCCTTTTTAGAGCATTTATTTTTAATGGTTTTCGGAGTCGGTTTAATTTTTTTTTTTATAAAATGTTTTTTATGTTACCAGACTGCTCATGTTTTCCCCCACTCTTTTAATTCTGAATTTGATTGGTTGGTTTTCCCAAACGATCCATCGACCATTAAAACATTACTGAGCATTGCTTAAAATAAACCAATCAAATTTAGAATAAAAAAAGGGGGATAGTACATTAGCAGTTTGTTAGTTATCAACGTGTTTTAGTAGTTTGTTGGAGTATGCCTTATGGTATATTTATATGCCATATGTTTTTCAAATAAGTAAATATTTTGAGCGATAATTAAATAATTATTTTCATGTTTTTTTCCCAATATCTTCTTAAATAAATTAAGAACCCAAAAAAGGTGTTAATGGGATCACCTTGGGAAAATGCTCTTCAAAATGCATAAGGTTTCTTTCCAATTGGTTCATCCATCTCGGAGTAACCGGTGAACATACATAGAAAAAAAAAAAACAAAAAAAAAGGCACATACATATCGCATTCCTCCTTCGAATCCTCTTTCGAACTCGGTTGAAAATTCCTAATTAAACAATTCAATGCATCCCATTATTTCCCATTTATTGAATTAATATTAGTTATTTCTTGTATATCCGTTTAACTTTTCCTTCACTTTATCTTTCTAAATAACTCTGTACTTAATGAATTTCAAATTCGACTTTTACTCATTTTGTACTTATCTGTTTGGTGCTGAATTCTAGCCTTTAACATTAAACATTACTTCGATTATTTCTTTGTCATAATAAAATGAAATTTACATTTTTTTATGAAGAGAAAATATTTGCCTTGAGCGGGATTTGAACCCGGGTTTCTTATCTTGATGCTTGAGAAAGGCCACTGAAGATAAAGGACTGTCTTCACCGGGAAATGTGCCTGGTAACTCAAGTGGCAAGAGCACCTTAATTCAAGATAAAATACGGGAATAGGCCAATCTTTTCTTTTCTTATAAAACATATTTAAAATTGTAATTATGAAGAAATAAAGAAGAAATTATAAGAAATATTTTTTTTTTTTAACTTTATTTCTATATCCAAGCCTGTCCAACTGAAAGACAATCAGTGAATTTGCTGAAATTAGGAGACAATATTGGCATGACAGGCGTGGGGAAGAATTTTGCCCAGCGGCACCTCTTCCTGTCTTTATTTGCACTTAGGCCTGGAAATCACCGTCTCCCTTTTAGTCTTCAATAGGTGTTATCGGGCATGTGGATATGCCAGTGCAAAATGCTTGGGCGACCTTTGATAATTGTTCTGGAAGGCTAAAAAGAGGCTGTATAAGGTTATTAAAGTCACTTACCAAGTTGGTAAGTTGATCTGGTAATGAGTTGTTTTCACTGAGCTGTCCTGGCTGATTGTTTCACTTCCTCTTTTCTGAAGATACCTGTTCTTTTTGGGGTGGTATCCTTTTACTAATTTGTCTTGCAGGGTGCTGCTGATAGTTTGATTCCGGTTTTGAAGGACCCGAATGAGGTTGCTGCTGTTGTGGGAGAGGTGGAAACTCATCTATCGGCGGAGGGACATTGATTTGTGGATGTTTTCTTGGATTCCTGGCTGCTTTCAACTGTTTCAGAGCTGGGCATCCTCTGTAGCTAGCAGGATGTGGTCCACCACAATTCACACACTTTGCTGCGATTTCTCTGGGCTTGGTGCATTCAGTGCTCTGATGGCCCCGACCTTATTTTACGCATTTTGGTGCGTGATTGCAATAACTTCTTGTGTGTCCGTATTGCTCTCGTGCATCGTATGCACTGGAGGATGGTTTTCTTTTTTCTGGGTTCCTCGATTATACGTGAGTATGGTAAATAAATTCGATGTCAAATATTTTTTCATTTTATGTTAATTTATTTATGTCAACGAAGAACATAGGTGATTGTTTTATGTTCTTTTTATTTTAGTTAAATGATTCAACTTTTCTTAGCACAGCCAAGATCAATAATGGTGTTTTAGTGAAGTCATAAGTTTAATATTTTAATCTAATTACCATCTGTAATTCAAATAACAATGTTACTATTTACAAATATTCTATAAACATCTTCCTTCTTCCGAAGAGAAGCCTCAACGTCGTCTCTGCGCTAGTCGTTTAGATTCTCTTGGAGTGAAGGCATCTTCTCAGAGAAGCCTCAACGTCGTCTCTGCGCGAGTCGTTTAGATTCTCTTGGAGTGAAGGCATCTTCTCTCTTCGCTGTGCGGATAGGATGCTGAAACATCCTGAACGATGTCTCTTGTATTTGTATTTTTAACTCTATGAACCAAGTCCGCTTCCTTATCACTAGGATTAATATTAGAAGAATGACGGTTGGCGTCTTCACTCACCCTGCAAATGTTTAGTGCTTCCGAAAGTGAAACATTGCGTTTTGTCAATAAAACTTTTTGAACTTGTTTATCATAAATTCCTAGAATCAATTGGTCACGCAATATTTCATCTTCTGTGATATTCCTAAAATTACAGTTACTGGCTTGTACCCTAAGTCTCCTTGCGAAATCAACAACAGACTCTTCACTCTGTTGCCGAAGGGAGCTGAAAACAAATCTCTCATATGTGACGTTTACTTGAGGAACCAAATAATCGTCAAAAGCATTAATTAGAGATTCTATAGTAAACTCATCTTGGGGCTTATTAAAAGAATGCAATATTTTTAAGCCATCCTTACCTAAGACTGAAAGAAAGGTTGCTACTTGAACCTTGTTTCCCTTTTTTTCCACTCCTGTGACCACAGCGTAATTGGCACACATTTCTTTAAAGATTTTCCAATTTTCTTGGACATTACCATTTACATCCAATCTCTCAGGGATTGGAATTTGTGTCATCTCGTGTCTTTTCAATTCACCCCACACCTGACACCATGTTTTATGTTCTTTTTATTTTAGTTAAATGATTCAACTTTTCTTAGCACAGCCAAGATCAATAATGGTGTTTTATTGAAGTCATAAGTTTAATATTTTAATCTAATTACCATCTGTAATTCAAATAACAATGTTACTATTTACAAATATTCTATCAACAGTGATGTTTTTTTAAACGAAAGATAGCATTTACTACGTAAGTGGCTTCGTAACATAAGTTTCGTAGTTCTTTTTTTATGATTGATTTGAATTGATATTTTAAATAATTGATAATTTATAATTGAATTCAAAATTTAAAAGATTTAGACATAAGATCTCATTAATCTGGACAAAAATTGCCCACTCCTCCCCTACAATTCGCGATAACTGCTAGGTCGATGGGAAATATGTCAGTGAAGAGAAACAATTTACTCGACCGGGATATATGAAATGAAAAATAATTTTATTATCCTGGGACTGATGTCCCTTTAGAATAAATTTTACATACATAACATAGAGATCTAGCCAGTGTGGCCATATGTGAATGATATTAAATATTTACAAATATAGTTTACAAATAATATTTACAGAAAGAAAAAATAAATAAAATAAAACAGAAACAAAAAATAAATAAAATAAGACAGAAACAAAAATTGCATTCCTCCATGAAAATAATCTTTAAGTATAATAAGTGAAATAAAAACAAGAGGAAGAAAGAGAGAATACCGATACATTTAGACAACGGAATATAATAAAACGGCCTGAGTACATCGATAAGATATTTTCTAATAGAAACCATGCTAAAAAGAGTTGCTTCCAAAGCTCTATTATGTCCCTTCAGTGATCAGTAGTTGGTTTGGGAGTTGAATAGGAAATCGAAGAGGAGGGATTTGAAAGTGGATGCAGATGAAACGTGTCGGATATTAGAGGAGATAGAGTTCCAGAAGGATACGGCTTGCATTATGAAGGATTTTTCATAAGTTTCAGTTCGATGAGGAGGAGGATAGAGATCGGACGTACGGGACCTGGTTGAGCGGGATTGAATGGAGGATTTGAATTGCAGATTCTGAAGGATGTAGGAGGGTTGTTGAGCTCTGATGGCCTGGTATAAGAAGGAAGCTAGTATGTACCGACGACGGTAGGAGGGGTAGAGCCACTTTAAAAGCGGCGTAGTACTGGGTTATATGCGTATCTCTTGGGATCCCATAGACAAAACGTATTGTGCAATTCATTAGGCGTTTAAGTTTGGCTTTGAGTTCCCCGGACAGTCCGCCGTACACCATACAGCCGTAGTCAAAGTGGGGAAAGATGAGAGAAGAAACTAGGAGTTGGCGGGTTTTGAATGGAAGAAGATATTGTAGACGGTTGAACTGTTTTAGGGTAGAGACAGTACGACGGGAAATTTGTGAGATGTGGGGTTTCCAAGAGAGGGATTGATCAAAGGTAACGCCTAGGTTTTTAACGGAATTGTGGAATGAGATAGAGGTGTTGTTCAGCACTAGGTTTGGAGCAAGTGGGGTTGATTTGAGGAGAGAGGGAGATCCAATCAAGATGGCTTTCGTCTTCTCAGCGTTTAAGGTGAGGTTGTTGAGGTTTGCCCAAGCGGAAATTCCGTCGATATCTTCCTGGAGTTTTTGGATGGCACCTGGGGAATCAGCGGGGTCAAAGGAGAGGTAAATCTGGACGTCATCGGCATACATATGGTATTGACAGTGGTGGATGGAGGATGGGAGGTCATTAATATAGATAGAAAAAAGGGTGGGGGATAAAGAGGAACCCTGATATGCCTGGTAGCTCAGGTGGCAAGCTTACCTTACTAGTGATAAGGAAATCCGGGTTCAAATCCTGGCAAACGCCAATCTTTTCTCTTCCTTTTAAATCATATTTCAATATAAATTTTATTGCATACATAAAGATATATGAAATTATATTTATATGAAAGAGTGTGGCGATTTGTCGTCCAGTTTAGTTTAAGTTAAAAAAATGAATAGATTGAACAGATTATTCTTTTATTAATTTTGATTATACTTAACAATAGATTATTCTTCAAAATCCAGTTTATCGTTCATTAAACTCATAAAGAGGTACATATTATAATCTTATGAAATTTTTTTTTTTTAAATATTTAGAGTTGAATAAAAAGAAATAAAAGCTATTGCTTTTTTGGGCCCTCCCTAGGTATAAATAAGAAGTCAGATACTCCTTGCTAATTCTGGGGTTAAGATGATTGAAGATTTATTTATTTATTTTTTTCTTATTTTAGAGTGAATTACTAATAAATAAAAGTTAGCAAAGATTCTTTACGCTCCAAAGAATAATGTATGTCAATAATTGATCGTTGTAATTTACGCGGCATATCTCAGGTTGATAGATATAACTCTTGATTTATATTATATCAGTGAGATGCACATTTTACAGACGGATAATTTAATATACAAAATGGTATGGGATTGTAGCCTGTTAAGACCTTTGAGGAAACATGTAAGCGAACACGTGCCCCAGGCTGAAGACAATTATATCAAACAGAAGCTGGCTACACAGCCGGAGCGAGGCACCATGTAACGGCTTAATTACAGCAAGCCTCTACCCACCAACTGCTCTCTACGCTTGTATCTTCTCTCACGACGGTGGTATTTGTTTGCGCAACATTATATCATTACTTGGATATGGTTTAAATTCTAAAATCTAGGGCTTAATGACTGAAAAACCTTATTATCTGAAAGTCGATTAAAAATTGAGGGCCTTATTTGAAGAAAGTTTGCGAATGAATACCTACTGAATTGCTGACTGAATATTGCCATAAAAAGTCAACAGGGCCGCTAATTCGCTAAACAGTAACACTGTGTTAAAATATTTAACCCTACCGTCATTGTACGTTTAGAAGCAAAGTGGTTCCTTCCGGACTATTGGGTCTCTTAGTTCCTTACTGGAAACGGGGCTTTTCGAGCCAAACTTCGAAGCTTTGGGAAGGATATTGATCGCCTGTTCTCAACCTGAGACAGCTGAGAACGTCGTATTAAATCGCACCGCTTTCCAGTCACTAAGGTCGCATTTACTCAAGGAAACTGGAATCTATGAAATAACGGAGAACAAGTTCCTTGAGTTGATGGCCGAACGAAACTTCACTTATAATAAAGCATTTGTGTGCGGGTGGAAAGATGTTATCGGACTAGCTGCCTTCAACCATGGAAGTCCACCAAACTGAGGCCTGTGAAGAGGAAAAAAGATAATTGGAAAGCATGAGAAACGGAACATAAGGTTTTGGGACTTTACGCATTTGTTCTCTTGTGGTTAATACCCGTGTTGGCGAGAGGCAAGGTAGGGTGGATATAAAAATTAAAATAAATAATAACATTGCGTTAAAATTTAAGTGTATCCATCTGCGACTTTTCGACTTTTCAGGTAACAAACACATGGTTCTTGCATTTTCATACATGAAACTATCATTAGCTATCATTTTCATATAATTTCCGAAGATATCAACTCAGATAATCATTAAAATAGCGATAAGTTGGATTTGACTCAAGAGCTATTTGCTAACTTGGCGAATGGGCCAAAGCAATCACCACTATATCAGTGGAACTTAGGAAAGCTTCGTTCTGACCAAGATATTCCGCTTTAAGAGCTTCATTAATAGTTAATTCTGATGTGATCAATGCTATTCTGCAGTAGACCAAACTTTATGTTAACTTAAGATTGCTGGCAACGTTTCATGAAAAAATCGATCATTAATAAAATATTATTCACATAATGAAACCTAATAGAAGTCCTAATGCTACGCCATTTTCTTTTCAGATAACCAGAGGAGACTAACGTTATAAAGTACAAAAATACATTTATTTTGTCTATATTTCGTATAAATCTTTGAATTCTTATGTTGCTCATTATTATATTATTACGTTTATTAATATTCTCTTTTTTTATTTATAAAAATATGTTTTATAAACGAATATATCGAACGGCATGTATATCTCTTGGAAATTTACATGCAACTGCAAAAAAAAAAAATAAAGAACTATTCATTTTTTCAATCGATAAAATTTAGCAGTTTTCTGGTTGAAACTCACAAATTAATTTTTCTGGTCTATGAACGTCGATCAATGTAAACAATGGGAATCCCACTGGTGCACAGTCAGTAAAATTAGGGGATGCATTTTGCAGTAGATTGTTCGATTATAGATCTTGATAAGTTTGAGGTAATGTGAATAGAAGTTGGTATAAAATTTATATATTGCCAATCATTTTTTCCTGAATTTTTATCTTATTATCTATTGTTGGGTTAAAAAAATAAATAGTTTCAAATGAATAAAAAAAAATAAGAATTGGAAGCTCAGTGGGTTCTTAAAATTGACTAATGATAATAAATAAAAAAAAACTTAAAAGAATTATTATAACAAATTTAAATTTAATAGGTCAAAAAAAAAAATATACGAATTAAAAAAAAGGTCAACAGTGGACCGAGATTCAACCCTGGGAATTTTACGTCCTAATAGCACACGCTACCAATAATCTACCAGATAAATGCACGTAGTGAGGCTTGGTTTATAATTAATTATCACTACCTTTAAAGCTCGGAGATGGCTATGCATGAAATTCGAATCGTAATTTACACTTATGAACTAATATTGGAAAAAGAAAGAAATTAAACTCAAATGATAATAACTTTTAATAAAGCAATACGATATAAAATAAAAGTTTACTTACAATTACTATAGGCCGGACTGATAAAAATATGCATTAACAAATGCTATTTGCACTTGAACACCACAACTCTTCAAACCGCTGTTTTTTTAAAAACTTAAAACGAAAAATGTCACATCCTTATTGTTCAAACGTTAGCTTCTACCTGCTCCCTTTTCATTCGATGAATATCTTTTTTATATGAAGATTTCCGAAACAGCTGTATTAAATTATTAATCTACCTGCTCCCTTTTCATTCGATGATTTTTTTTTTTACTTTCACTTACCTATATGAAATATATAGTAAGTGGAAGTATTGCGATCGTGAAAAATTTTGACTTTCGGTTTTCAGCGGAAATACACGTTTTGGGGTCCCCTGAGTCCAATTAACCAAGTCCCGCGAAATGGTCTGTGAGTGTGAGTGTGTGTGTGTGTGTCTGTGTGTCTGTGTGTCTGTGTGTGTGTGTGTGTGTGTGTGTGTGTGTGTGTGTGTGTGTGTGTGTGTGTGTGTGTGTGTGTGTGTGTGTGTGTGTGTGTGTGTGTGTGTGTGTGTGTGTGTGTGTGTGTGTGTGTGTGTGTGTGTGTGTGTGTGTGTGTGTGTGTGTGTGTGTGTGTGTGTGTGTGTGTGTGTGTGTGTGTGTGTGTGTGTGTGTGTGAACAGACTAGCTCAAAAACTATAAACCGTGCGAACCTGAAATTGGGTATTTAGTATAGGTATGTGCCCGCGATGTGACAGCAAAAATTTCATCAAAATTCCTCAAAGGGATGGGGTACTTTATTAAATAACTTTTAAGTTTTTTTCGATTATCTCAAAAACGGCTCTAACGATTTTGATTAAACTGAGTATTTGATCTATTTATATGCCCGAGATATGACTGTAAAAATGTTATCAAAATTTATCAACCGGAGGGGGGACTTTACTTAATAAATTTTGTATCATTTTCACCTGTTTTTTTTTTTTTTTTACTCAAAAACAGTTTTAACGATTTTGATCAAACTTGGTATTTGAAGTATGTATATGCCCAATATGTGATAGCCAACATTTCATTAAAATTGATGAAACGGAAGGGTTACTTTATTTCATAACTTTTTTTCCAATTTTTAAGTTGTCCTCAATTTTCTCAAAAACGGCTTTAAGATTTTGATCAAATTTGTCATGTTTAATGAAAATCAAGTCTTCTTTTATATCAGGTAAGCTTTTTTATTATTAAAATGTTCTGATGGGGCTTTTTTTTTTTTTGTTTCCTATAAAGTACCTTTGTTTTTGTTTATATGGAGAAATTAACTGGCTCTCGTTACGCCTAAAAATAAGAAATGGCTAAATATGAGATATGATAAAAAAAAAGAAAACATAAAGAGGAGAAAAAAAAAATATTCAGTTAACCCATAAAACTCGTTGAGCCCAAGCATGCGGAGTACGCCTTTAAGGACAGACCATTATTCATAATTAAAGCCGTTCTGTTCATTTGAGAAGTGGCAATTAACAAAACGCATTAATTTCTAATCTTAGTAAGTTGATAAGTGAAAGTTGTGTTTTGCGCGCACGCACCAGATTTTGTTTTTAATTATAATCATTTAGTTTCAGAGAAAATCAAATTTGGCGAACAAATGAATGATTTACAAATATATTCAAATCATAATATCTACTCCAGGAAGTATTTTAACTTTAGAAAAATAAAAAAGGAAAATTTATATAAAGTATTTGATGTTACATTTTCTTCTTTTTTTTATATGAATAAATCACCTATTATTACTTTCACTTACCTATATATGAAATATATAGTAAGTGGAAGCATTGCGATCGTGAAAATTTTCGACTTCCGGTTTTCAACGGAAATATACGTTTTGGGGTCCCCTGAGTCCAAATAACCAAGTCCTGCGAAATGGTCTGTGTGTGTATGTGTGTGTGTGTGTGTGTGTGAACAGACTAGCTCAAAAACTATAAACCGTGCGAACCTGAAATTGGGTATTTAGAGTATGTATAAGCCCGCGATGTGACAGCAAAAATTTCATCAAATTTGCTCAAATGGAGGGGGTACTTTATTTAATAACTTTTTAAGTTTTTTTCGATTTTCTAAAAAACGGCTCTAACGATTTTGATTAAACTGAGTATTTGATCTATTTATATGCCTGAAATATGACTGTACAAATTTCATCAAAATTGATCAACCGGAGGGGGGACTTTACTTAATAAATTTTGTATCATTTTCACATGTTTTTTTTATTTACTCAAAAACGGTTTTAACGATTTTAATCAAACTTGGTATTTGATGTATTTATATGCCAAAGATGTGATAACCAACATTTCATCACAATTGATCAACCGGAGGGGGGACTTTACTTAATAAATTTTGTATCATTTTCACGTGTTTTTTTTTATTTACTCAAAAAAGGCTTTAACGATTTTGATCAAACTTGGTATTTGATGTATGTATATGCCAAAGATATGAAAGCCAACATTTCATCAAAATTGGTCAAATGGAGGGGGCACTTTATTTTATAATTTTTTTCCAATTTTTATCTTTTTTTCGATGATCTCAAAAAGGCTTAAACGATTTTTATCAAATTCGTAATGAAAATTAGGTGTTCTTTAATATCAGGTGAGCTTTATCATTATTAAAATGTTCTGAGGGGGCTTAAATGGGGTAGGGGCCTTTTTTGTTTGTTTGTTTTTTTGTTTCCTATAAAGTACCTTTGTTTTTGTTTATATGGAGAAATTTACTGTCTCTCGTTACGCCTAAAAATAATAAATGGCTAAATATGAGATATGATAAAAATAAAGAAAACATATGGAGGAGAAAAAAAGAAAAATATTCAGTCAACTCATAAAACTCGTTGAGCCTCCGCATGCGGAGTACGCCTTTAATGATAGACCATTGTTAATAATTAAAGCCGTTTTGTTCATTTTAGAAGTGACAATTAACAAAACGCATTAATTTCCTATCTAAGTAAGTTGGTAAGTGAAAGTTGTGTGTTGCGAGCACGCACCAGATTTTTTATTATATGAAGATTTCCGAAACAGCTGTATTAAATTGTTTACTTGGAATTTAGCATCTTCTTTTAAAATAAAACATAACTAATTTTATAGCCAAAAAAGAAAAAAATTACAACAATAAAAAACTTTTAACACAAGATAAATTTTAACTTGAATAATATATAAAAAAAATTAAGCCATCTTATAGGATTGATTTCTGAATTATGGATAAAATGCAATTTATACTAATGCATCGTTTCGCCTTGACCTAATAATGTGGCAGCTCGGGTCATAGACTTTAATATTCAAGGTCTCGGCGTGCGTGAATTGGCGTAGTGTTGCATATTCGCGTGTTGTTGAGCCGGTCAACTTATGTGCTATTTATGTTAATGTGCAAGCATGATAATGATGAAAATTGCAGTATTTCTTCTAATCTACAATCTTGCTTCTCGTTCCTGTCAACCAGGGACATGTAATCCTAACGTGTTGCGAATTATGTTTGCAACGATTTTTTTTTTTTTATCAATTCAGTTTTTTTCCAGATTTAATATGTTCTACTTAATTTAAAATTTTATAGTTCCACATATTATAAAATTTATGTGTAATATGGAAATGAAAACATTATAAAATAAAGCGAGAGTCCTGTGGCATGAGATGTTTAGACAAAACCAGGACCACTTAGCTCAATAGTGCCTAGAGAAAAAGAAGTTTAATTATTCGGACTTTAGTTATTTCTAAGCAGTAATTGAAACGAACCCATTTTAAAATACAATAATAAACACCTGGTTAAGCTTAATGAATCATATGTACCGTATTGCTTTCCTTGTTAGCATTGGAAGCACTTCGCTTGTATTTATTCAAAGAGGCCTGATATGGCAAAATGTTTTTTTTGTTCTGCCTTAAAATCCTCTACGCCCTCCCTCCTATACCTGTTGATAAAAAGATTTAATTGAAAACCGATAAAAAAAGAAAAACGTATCAAAAAGGCATTAAATATTCTTTTCGTCTTTTTTTTTTTTTTTTTTTTTAAACTCTTGTAATTCGGAAATATGTTTGAACCGATCGTCATATTAAAATAAGACCTCTGAAACCAATAGTATATCTACTTAAATAATTTGTTTGTTTTTTAGCCCGGGATAGGTAGCGCTAATCGAAGGGTTGATTTAGGTAGATGAGACGAAGTGACCATATTATCGTTTCAGGGATGCCTAATCATCATGTGAATGCAGTATTTATAATACTTTAAAACATACGTTATTTACATTCACACTTTTTATGCCTTTTGTCAACAAGTAATTAAGAATGGTTTAAGTTACTTAATAAAAGTTAAGGTTCAATATACGCAAAACAGTTTGATTTTTAATGTATGATTTATTGGAAAGAATAATTATTTCATACCAAAAACCACAAAGAAAATTTCACAAAAGCGAAATTGCCAAAGAAATATTGAAACGGTAAATAGAATAAATAAACCACGAAAGAATATCATAGGAATAAAATTCACCAATAAAGTTCCAAATAATAGGAAAATTTACATTGGATAGGATAGGAAAGGGGTTTTAGGGCGATAAATATCTCGATTATTACGCCCGGGTTTACATTGGACTTAATAAGTTAATAAATTTTCTTCTCATTAATTATTGATAATATATAAGTCACAGCCTGTTTTTACAATCGGAACATGTATGCTCTCCACAAATGCATTTTTCACGAATACAATAAGATTTTTAAATTCTTCTCTTCTCCCAAGGACAAAATTGACACATTTCTCGAGGTACAGCTAGTCCATAAATACAGTCCATAAATAAAGTCCACCTACAGATAGAATTAGCTTTAAAGACGAACATTAGGTAGCACTTCGCTTCCAAGACAGACACAAAGTTACACTTCGTCTTGCCGACGTCGTTACTTAAAAATAAAAAATAAAAAATTAAATGATTGATTTACCTAAATCGACCGACCTTCTACCTACAGGATCTGTTCTAGTACTAACCGGAGATAGAACTCCCGGAAGGTGGGCAAGTTAGGGTTGAGGGTTCTGAACATTTAATTAACAGAAATGTGCGGTCTCTTCGTCGCTAAGGAAAACGCTACCTTTCCCGGGTTAAGAAACTAAAATCCCAACTCAATTTGGCATAACTTGCTTCATATGTCAAATGTCACAGAATTGCCATTGCAATTATGTTCCCCTCTAAATGTAAATGATGTAAAATAAAATAAAAACTGAGGGTATTTCTTACTATTGGGTAATTATTTATCACTTCATTTGTACCATTTATGAAATAAGGCACTTATCGGTTATTGAGGCCATATCGATATTGCTTGAGAAAATCGATTATATCCTTGCCTACTGCGAGTGACCTATACAGTTACTAGTAGTCTCATGTATACATTATCCACAATAAGATGTATACATTAAAAGATATTTTTAGAAAATTAACAATGAAGAAATTGCAGTTAATTTTCTTTAAGAATCTTAAATTGTTCCAAAAGATTATTTTACTTTTATTTAAGGAGATTCTCATCGCCCGATTTCGAGTTTAAAAGTGACTTGATTAGATTTATTAGATCCCAAAGATAAATAAACCCACAGCCGGGTCCATTGCAATGGTGATCGGGGCCACACCATGTTGGCTTTGCCCAGAAGTGGTATTGGGAAACTAGTACCTACCATAAAGATCTCTCATTTTTCATAACATATTTTGTATTATATTTGTTGTATGTAAATATAATTTTATAACCTTATCAAATGAAGTAGAGTTTATAGAATGAAGTGGGTTACTCGATGATCATATAATCGATTATCCGAAGCAATTCGAATCGATAAGTACCTAGAATGAATATAGACATTTTTCGGTAAGGATTATTAATGTTTAAAGAGTTCCTATATAAGTATATATATTTCAACATTAATTTAAAAATTTGAATTATTGAAAGCATGTTTTCATCTACTGTTCTAAAATAACAGCAAGTACGTCAAGAAACTTTAGTTTAACCGCTAGTCGAGTTATTTGTTGCGAGCAAAGTGGAGATGCGAACTTTTCGTAGCAAGTTTTATGTTTAATAGCTCAGTTTAATGTCTCTGTTAAAACAAGGTCTCAGCATATCCAAAAGGATGAATTTAGTATACTTAACACTGGATAATATTTTACCTCTTGTGCTGATACTTATGATATAAAACGGCTGACTAAGATTTAGTGAAGATTTAGATTAGTTAGCATTGACCAAAATACAAAAGAGCATTAAACATTCGGCCCGATACAAAAAGGATAACCTAACCTTCGTGATGATGGATTAAAATCACAATCTCGCGGATGGGCGAATCCCTGATCCAATCGCATTAATTATGAATCCCAATATTGGACTGATTAGGTAATTTCACAGTTGACGGGCCATCGATTAATCAGGACCTTGGAGCAGTAGAGTCCCTGAGGCGACATCCAGCATCCAGGAGCTCTATCATCGCAGTTTGCCTTTATGGATACCGGTTTCATAGGGATGAGACACTCCTGAATATGAACGAAGTCACATTAATATCCAATATCAAATAAGTCGTAATACCCATTAGATATTTGAAGCAAGGAATTGTAAAAAAATATGGAACAAAAGAAAGTTATTTTTTATTTTATAAGAGGGGATGCACCACTAAGGTAATGTGTACATTACAAAGCCCATTTTTATCAAGCTGTCAAATATTTTTGAAAAGTTTTGTTTAAAAAGAACATTTTCTATCAAGTTAGATTTTCTCTGAGTCAATGTACTGTAAAAAAAAAAAAAAAAAAATAAAAAGAAAAAAAATTTCTTAAGTTAAAAAATAATTGACTTATTTTACATTTAGAATTAATTTTCTAAAAGCAAAAAATGTGCATACATTGCCTCTAATTATTTAATGAAAAAAAAGTTATAATTAAATTATAAATTTTATTCTGGACATCTAGTGGACATTATTCTAGACATGTTAATGGAACGAATTTTTTTTTTTTTGTTTTATTTTGTTTCATCTTGTTTCACATGTAGAATTAGTACCTGCTAATTAAAAAAAAAAATAAAGAAAAATACAATTGCCTCATTTTACATTCAGAATTAGTATTGTCTGAAAATTGTCTTATTTCATGTTGTTTATAAAATTAGTATTAATCTTCAAATAGAAGAAAATGTAAAAAAAAAAACAATACTAATATGCGTGTACTTATAATTATATGTATACTTGTAAATCAATAAAAATCTCAATTATAATAATTGATAATGTAGATTGTTATGTAATTTTTAGACCTCTATTAATTTAAAACTGTGATATTGTTGTTTTTCTGTGAGTTTTTATTGATTGATTATAATTTTATTTCTTTTTAATTTTTCTTTCAAATATCTGTATTTACTTAGACTCCATCTTAGATCAGTCTCTGTTTACAGTTTTAAAACTATTTATGATTACTCCAGCTTAATGCATTAGCAAGATATTTTTTGACCACTATGTTTCTTCCTTATATTTTTTTCCTTATTGTACTAAATGACACAATTTTTAAATTTATGAGTTTTTATGATTTGTTGATGAATGTGGTAAGATTATGTTTCCAAAATTTGTACTTTTATTCATGATGTTTTTAATTGTAAAAATAATTTTAACCACAAGGCTGTGATTTTCCTTTTTGATCTTTTAGCTTTGAAAATGCTCACACAAGAGCGAAACGTCAGCCATTATAAAAGTGAATAAAAGAAAATATTTTCGAGACCCTTACAGCTTATAATTTATGAACCTTCCTTTATAAAATTAGTATTGTCTAAAGATTGTTTTATTTCGCATGTAGAATTAGTATTTGCTAAAAGAAAAGGAAAATTAAAAAAAAAAAAGTAAGTACTTTCTATTCTGGACGTCTATCGGACATTATTCTAGACATTTTGGTGGAATGATAATTTTCTTTTCATTCACATTTATTTTATATTGTTTTTTGTCTTATTTCACTAGTAGAATTAGTAACTGCTAAGTAAAAAAATATTCGCATTTACAATGACAATTGTCTGAAAATTGTTTTTTTTTTCATGATTTTTATAGAATTAATATTGCCTAAAGATTGTCTTATTTCGCATGTAGCATTAGTATTTGCTAAGAGAAAAAAAAATTAAAAAAAAAATATACATATAGGTACATATAGGTACATCGCCTATAATTGCATAAAATGAAAAAAAGTAAGTAATTTCTATTCTGGACGTCTAGTGGACATTATTCTAGACATTTTGGTGGAATAATAATTTTTTGCTCATCCACCTTTATTTTATATTTTTTTTTTGTCGTATTTCACAAGTAGAATTAGTACCTGCTACCTAGTACCTGCTAAATTAGTACCTGCTAAAAGAAAAATATTATTGTCTTATTTCACATTTACAATTACTATTGTCTGAAAATTGTCTTTCTTCATGTTATTTATAGAATTAGTATTTTCTAAAGATTGTCTTATTTCGCATGCAGAATTAGAATTTGCTAAAAAAAAAAAAAAAAATTGGAAAATTTACATACATTGCCTCTAATTATATAAAATGTAAAATGAAAAGTATGCATTCTATTCTGGACGTCTAGTGGACATTATTCTAGACATTTTGGTGGAATAATAATTTTATTTTCATTTATTTTATGTTATGTTTTGTCTGTTATTTTATCATAACAAGGAAGGTTATGATAAAATATTATGAGGGGGCACTGAAATAAAAAAAAAATCTTAGATAATGTTGGAAGACAGTTGATCGTAGATATGATGAAGATAAAATGGTTGGGGGTGCGATAAAAATCAATAGCACTATTATGCATGATTAATACATTAGACAACAACCATAAGAGAATTAAACATTTTTTTTTTTTACTTTAATTATTAATTCGCACCTGTCTGCAAAGTGCGGACAATCAGCGAATGAGATGGCGGTAAGATGAAATAGTGACATGTCAGGCATGAGGAAGGAAAGCACCCAACAGCACCCCCTTCTTGGCTTGAGTCAATTACCTTGGCTGTCTAAGAGAGCAGATCCCTCATCCAGCGCCTTTTTAGTCTCTTCGTATCCATGCGAATGTCAGCCATATTGCTTATTAAACTGTTTGGATGTCCGTACAAATTACTAAAAAATCGTTTGTAAAGTGTCGTTATGTGTTGGTCGACTGTCGGCAGATGGAGGTCAGTATGTAAAGTGTAGTTAGTCACGTACCAAGGTGCATTTGTAATGAGTCGTAACAATTTTGATTGAAATGTTTGAAGTTTTTGTAAGTGAGTCTTTTTAGCTATGCCGAATATCTGTGAGGAGTATGTCCATATGGGTTTGAGTAAGTAAGTGTACGTTTAATTTTGACATGCGGGCCCCATGTCATCCTTCTGTCGAAAGGAAGTCCCAGATAGAGTACTGTGTCCGTCTGAGGAATTTGGTTATTGTCAATATAAACGGGTGGACAGGTATGTTTTCTAAGTGTAAATGTGATGTGTTTTGATTTGTCATGATTTAGTTTAATTTTCCATAGTTGGAACCAGTCGTGTAGTATGTATAAGTGATGTAAAGTTAATGATGTCTGTGTTGCGTCCTGATGTTTAGTGATAATTGCTGTATCATCAGCATAAGTTGCAGTCAATGTCTCCGTAATAATGGGTATGTCGTAAGTGTAGATGATATAGAGTAAGGGTGCTAGTATTGAACCTTGGGGTACTCCCACCAATATCGGATGTATTGAAGAAATTTCTGAACCCTGTCGGACGGAGAAAAATCTGTCGGAGAGAAATGATTGAAGAATAAGGTAATAAGTGTAGGGTAATATGGTCTTGAGTTTAAAGAAAAGACCCTGGTGCCAGACTTTGTCAAATGCTTGAGCAACGTCCAAAAATACTCCAGTCACATATAGTTTTTCTTCTAAAGCTCCTGAAATGTAGTCAGTAACTCTGTGTAATTGATGTATCGTTGAGTGGTAAGTGCGAAAGTCGAATTGGTGGTCAGGTAATACTTTTTGTTCCGCTAGTATGTCAACCAATCTTTTGTGTATTAATTTTTCAAATAATTTGGAACAAATTGGGAGGAGGCTACATCGATTAACCAATTAATGTTACACATACAAATGATAATTCTTTTATATAATTATATATCACTTATTTGTTGTTATCTGTTTTTTTTGTTTTGTTTTTTCATTTAGCCCTGATGAGGAAATGAAATTCGGGTTGAAACTTTGGCAAAATTAAATATCCTTTCAAAAACATAAATAAATAATAAATAATTCTGCAGGTAATAGTAATACATTTAATAAGTAGTTCAATTTCTGATATAATATAAAAATCTTTCTGAACCCGAGGTTTGGTTTATAATTAACTACAGTTGGCAAGTTTTACACAAAGCCTGCTCCTAAGTATTAATGGGTTCATTCAACGGTTCGCACCCAAAGAGCTGAAATGCGGGAAGCAAAATAAGGTTGTGTAGCTGACAGATGATTAGCTTGTGGCCAACGACAAGCTGACCTAAAAACACTCTAAAACTAATCATATCGCACGTTGGCAAGAAGGTTACAGCTCAAAATATACCGATTGCGTACGTTTTTACGTTTAATATAAATTATATTTTTAAGCTTTGTATTGAAAGTTCTTTTTAAGTATATAATTTCAGTTGAAAAGGCGTAAATGATAGAACCTTCAAGAAAGTTCCTTATATAATAATGGAAGTTTTGGAAAGTAAAATATTTATAAAAATTAAAAGAACTCTACAAAATAAGCAATGGCAAAAATCATGTTGCGTAGTTATTCGGCAGACACTCACTTTATTAAAAAATATACATAGGGAAAAAAATGTTTTATATCAAAATTAGATACTGTCCTTTATTGTGTACACTTAACTAACTTATTACTTAAGGTATGTACTTGTAAAAATAAATCCATTGTGATGTTTTGAAAGATATTATTTTCGAATATTCAATGAGCTCGATTCGATTAAATTGGACAAACCAGAGGCTAAATGTATTATTAAACTTTTTTTTTTTTTTGTTTATCCCTTGCCTCTGAGGCTATACGGGGTTTCCCGGGCCAGGAGATAGGGTGGGGGATAAATGCCGATTATTATTCAATGCCTCCTGGCTCGGAACTAGCTATCTTCGAGTTGGCCATGGACGGGATTCGAACCTAGATTTCCTTATCACTAAGGCGCTTAGGTAAGACGCTCTTCCACTTGATCCACAAGTCACATGTGTATTATTAAACCTGAAAATGAACAATAAAATAGTTATTTTCGTCACTAGTACCAAAAGTGTGTGTTTTCGGTGCACGGTCGAGTTTAACGCGCGAGGCGTAGTCGAGTCCGGAATTTAGACCAAGTACTGAAAACACACTTTTTGTACGTGTTACGAACAATTCTTTTCATCATACTGTTCATACTTTAGTACATTAAAACAATTTTATATTTCATTAATAACTTAGAGATACAAAATAAGAAATTAAATTGAAACCCTTTTTTTTTTTTTTTTTTTAAACATCTGTTTATTAACCTATAATAGAAGAAAAATACTTATATATATGTATATACATTAATATTTATAGTACTTAGTAGGTGGCTTTAAGTTTTTCGCCATATCTGAGAGATAAACAAGTATACCTTGATCACACACAACCCGAACATTTATTCTTTCTAACCAGTAACGAAATATGTTGTATTAGCTTTCGTATAAAGCGCGTGATTTACTGGAATTAGTTGGTTTAAAGCTTCTTGGGCTTCTCCTAAAACATCTTCTGGTATATCCATGTTATTTTGCACTTCAAACATACTACTTATATTAGAGTGAAGCAGAGTATAGCTACAAGTAACTTCCTTCAAACACATGTTTATTAATATATCACTGGTGTTTGGTCAAAAGGGGTTAAGTCATCAAATGTGAAGCTTAAACAATTATTTACCCACGTATTGAAAATCTTTTTAAATTCTTTCTTATTGTATTTCTTGATTCCAGAATAATTAATGAAACTATATTCTTTCAACATAGATTGTAATAAATTATGAATAACGAATAAATTAACCAAAAATTATGAATTTTTAGAAGACAAGACAAAAATTTTTTTTTTTTATGACTTAAGCCCTTTTGCCCAAACATGAATGATATATTAGTAGCAGGTAAGGTTAGCGCACCAAAAGGATTTTTCAGGCCTAGGCCCGAAAAGTACTACTTTACGGATTCAAACCGAGTAATGAAAACACATGTTTGTGATGCAGTATGACGAAAAACTATTTTGCCCCGTTTAAACCGTATGTTCTTTGACATAAGATACGCTAAAAGATTATCAGCCTCAGGAAGGGAAAAATCCTCCAGACAGAATCAAACCACTGAAAGGTCCTATTGTTTTAGACTATCAAGCCTTTACCGACTGCTGACGGTATTATTACTGAGTGAAAAACTGAAAAGTTTTTTAACCGAACCCTAAATTACTTCCAGCTCTCAGACCCAAGAGGGGCGATGGAACTAAAAATGAGCGTAGTTCAGAAAGGAGTGATGTTATTATATCCGAAACTCCGGACTCGGGTTAAACTTTTAAGCGGACACAATGGACTGGATAAATGACAGCTGTTTAGTTTCCCGACTTGGAAATCCTCTTCTTAATTGCTCGCCACTTCTCAGTTTCGGCTGGAAGGGAAGCTGGAGAAAAATGGGTTCAATCCCGGAGTTCTGCGAGACGGATTGTATTAATGCTTCAAGATCAGAAACAAAAGTTTTCACTTGCGAAACCCTTCAGCAACTCCTTAAACGAAATCCGTCACCTCTTCAATCCGAACCATCGAACGAAGGAAGCCATTATTGCTGATGGATGGTGAGCTATGGCTGCTGGTTCGAGAGGCTTATGGATATAAATTTGGTCAAAGTAAAAAGAATTATTCAATATTTTACTATTGTGTAGAATTCCGATTTCGTAGCTTTAATTTTAATAAAAAAAAAAAAACAACAACTAAATTTGGACTTATATATGATCAGAGTTGGGCAGTAGTTAACTACATTTGTAATTAAGTACACAGACAACTACATCTGGTTTGTAGTTGGAAGCGCGCAACTACTATTTTTCAACTACCAGGTAAGTAGTTGTAATTTAAAACTACAGCTACAGTAGTTGGGAAAAAGTAGTTGGGAATGGCAAATACAGTAAGTAGTTGTAAATGTAGTTCTAGAGCGGCAACTACATTTGCTAAGCAACGTCTAATTAAATCACATGTTTTTGCTATTTTTATTTTGTGTTTAGATAAATACTCCATAGATAAATGGGCTCCATTATGGTGGATAATCTGTTTTAAAAATAGAACAATACATATACGTAATACAATTTTTTTCCATTATTTCCGGCAGTCAATTATTTTTTTTAACCTTAGGTTCTAGATCAATCCCATGTTTTATATATTAGCTGAATTTCATTTGATATACTCCTTATCGATAATACTATATATCGATATTCACTCGTTATCAATAAAAGTAGTTGTAGTTTCAGGCCCATAATTACAGTTGCAACTACTTGTTGTAGTTCTAAAAATGCAACTACTTTTTTGAAACTACAGTAGTTGTAGTTGTGGTCCATCAACTACAAATTAAAAAAGTAGTTATAGTTTCAACAACTTCCCAACTACTGTGTCAGTAGTTTTGTAATTTGTAGTTCAACTTCTTTTTGCCCAACTCTGTATATGATACAATATTGATTATAAAAATGAACAACATAAATATAGACAGTTTCATTGAATTTTATATTTAAGTAAATAAATTTTATGCTAATTTTTCATCGAACATATTTTAATGAGAAAACATCAGTTGATATAATATCCTATTTCACAATGTTGTGCAAGAGAAACGAATAAAAAAAAAAATTGATGGATTAAAATACGAATATATCGAGATACCTTGTAAAATTGTTTTTATATAAAAGATAAACAATCTTCTACAAGAATAACAATTTTATCTGAAAGATAACAGGGTAAAAAAGCCTTAACTCCGCAAATAATTCCACTATTATAATCTATATATTTTTTACACCGAAAAATTGATAAATTTAAATTATACATAAAATTTTCTCTTTTGGGAACATTAACATAACAAGAAAATATAAACACTCTTCTGGTGACTTGAAACTTTGTATAAAAGTTTCAAGTCGATGCATTCATCTTTCGAGTTTCATTTTATCAAAAATACTGCCGTTGCCTTATTATATATAAAAATTACTATAGTATACCGGGGTCACCTGTGGTGTAGTGGTCAGCATGGCAACCTACAATACTAAAGGTCCAGTGGTGGCCCTAGGATTTTTTAAAGGGAGTAAAAAATCCTTAGATATGCCGTCCCTCGGATAGGAAGTAAGATGGAGGTCCCGAGCCTATGCGATGTCAGGTACTCGTTAAAGATCCCTATCCTAATTATACCTAGATAGGCAAAATTTAGAACTCCCACTGTAGCATCGTCCGATTTGTCTTAGCAGTATAAATGGACGTTAAAAAAACAAACAATCTACTATAATATACTAACAGTAACTTTTTTTTAGGAATTCCAGATTATTGTTTAGTTTGTTTGTTTTACGTCACTTTATGCCACTAATGCTAACCCTATGATGCTACAGTGGGAGTCCTAAATTTTTCCTATCCAGTTATAATTAGGATAGGGATCATTAATGAGTAGCTGACATCGTCGGATGCCTGGAGCTCGGGACCTCCATTTTACGTCCTATCCGAGGGACGGCATAGCTAAGGATTTTTCACTCCTTGCTAATATTTTATGATTAAAAACCATGAAATCTTCCTATTAAATTAAAAAATAAAGGAACTATTAGTTATTATAATTTTTTTTATTAACGAATTAAAATATTATAACTTACTGATATTATCGGCATGAGAAACCAATTATTGTAAAGTTAATTACTCATCAACAAAGCAAAAGCAAATTAGTCCCAACTGTCATGACAGCCGACTTCAACCGACTCACAATCACAGCTCCATTACAAAGGCAGAGAAAGAGGGAATTTCAGAGGATCCGGAAATAGGACCGCACAAAGGCTCGCTGGGGTTGAGAAGAAGCCCTGGGCGATGGATGACAGTTTTCTTCTGCTAGCCAAACTCGAGGGACGCGACAGTGAAGTACATTGCCCTTATCACCTCTCCGTGGGGAAACCCAACGATTAAACTTCAACTACTGATAAGAGTTATCGGGTTATGGAGAACGATCGGTAACAATTTATTATCACAAAATTAGGATAAAAACATAGTTTATAGCAAATAATAGGGTAAACCAACCATTAGCTGAAATGGTTAAAAAAAAAATTATTCTATTTAAGTTCTTTTCATATTTACTTCTGTTTTCATAGAACAGAAGATTTTTTAAAAAATATATTCTAAATTTATTTACGGTAGGTGAAATGATGGTCAGGATTTGCAGTTTAAAAAAAAAAATTATTTTCGAAAGACAACGTTTCGATCCAACTTGTGGATCTTCATCTTCATCAGGGCTTTTGAGTCAGGGTGGATACAAAGTTGGATTGAAACGTTGGCTTCCGAAAATAAATGTTTTTTTTAAAACTGCAAATCATGAACATCATTTCACCTATAGTAAAGATTAACTGTTGACTATCTCTCACCTCTAAATTTATTTATTTTTTTTGTGCGATTCGAAATAAAAAAAAATTTTAATTTTTTAAAAATGTGAAAAATATAATCATAGAATTTTTAGCATTTCCTGATAGAGCATCTACCAAACTTGGAAGTCTAGAAAAGAAGAATGATTATTGAAATACGAAGAAAGAGAGGCCCGCCTAACGGAAGGAAGGAGCACACCTGTCCAAACCATGAAAGCTACCATCTTTTTCCATTTCCATTTCCATTTCAAAAAGTAAAAGTATTTAAAAAAAAAATGAGCCCTTGACTACAGTGAAGGTTAGAACGATGCCAAGCGTGGATAATTTTAATTAATTTCCTTTGAGCGCTCACCTCCGGATCGATCGGGAATTTCAACGTCCGAAACTTACGATTCCAAAGAGCTTTAAATTATATAACAAAGATGTATTAACTGAGATTAGTAATCTAGTTTTACTTACGGAAAATTCAAATAGTTCAAAGTGATTTCGGTACCTACTTTTTTCTTTGTAACGACGAAGTTTTATTTTATTTTCTAATTAATTACTGAATTTAATTGATTAACCCTTTGCACTCGGAACGTTTCGGACATTACCTACCGGCAACTCGACGCAACTTATTCGCGAAAACGTACACCCTGAAAACGTAATATTATACAGTAAAATTTTAGAACCAAGTAAGGAATCGTAATTAGGTTATATGTATTTGTGAAGCTTCAAGAACACATTGTTACAAAAAAAAAAATTTTTTTTTGTAATTGCATTGAATCCGAAGGATCAGTAAGGTATGCTGATATTGTAGCCTTCCCCAGGACAGGAAGGGCAGCACTGATCCTTGATCCGACGGTAAGATATGAGGGCAATGACCTCGATCAGGCGGGTGCAGTTGAAACGGAAAAAAAAGAGATCTTTGAAAAATGTATCCCTTTCTTAAAAGAAAAATTCCGTGTAACCTTCGGAGAATGAGATTTCACCGTGAGAGGCCTCTGATTCGGGTCTCGGGGATCAATTCCGAGATCTACATATTGCTTCCTAGAAGACCTAGGGGTCGCTATAGGTGATATAGGGATCTTGGCCGAGGTCATAATTCTTGACTCCTTGGGCATTATCCACCATCATCTGTAGAGCAACTAACTTTTGTGATGGAATTTATCTAATAATTATTTGTTTCTGGAAAAGATCCAAAAATTTTAATCCAACCCCTAATGACAGTAGTGATATGTTAAAAAAGAAGGAAAAAGAAAAGAAGACCAAAAACGGAACAAAAAAAGGAAATTTGATGTCCAAACGGATTGATTAGTATGCTGTGTGTCTAGCAATCCTATCAAGTAGGGCAGCACTACTTATCAATAAAGTATTTCTCTCTCTCTCTCTTCTTTTATAATTTCATATTAATTTCAAAAAAAAAATTTTAATTTTTTTTTTTTTTTTTTTTTTTTTTTTTTTTTTTTTTATAATTTTATAAAAATACCGAAAATAGACCTAAAAATTGTGTAAAATTTTTGATAATTAAGAGAACCGGAGCGGATAACGATGGAAATCCCTTAGATTTCAAAAAGTTTTCGCCATTCCTTATATATAAAAACATAAACAATCTAATTGGAGAAGTAAAAACAGCTAAAAAATTACGAGATGGGACCCTTTTAGTTGAAGTTTTCTTAGATATCCAATCAGTAAAGCTCCTAAAATGTGAAAATCTACTTAATAACTTTCCTGTTAAAGTAGAAGCACATGGGAAATGGGAAAAGACACAAGAACAGTTTATAACTGTTCCAACAAAAAGTCTAGAACTCTTTTCAATAATATTTTTGTGTCTCACGTCACGGTATAATAAATCTTGCTCAATTTGTATAAAATAAATTTCTATTACATCATACTCTGTTGTATCATATTTAAGTGCTTTATGCGAAAGGAACGGTAATTATAGTTCTTTATTTTTTTCTTAAATGTATGATATTATTCATCGATAGATATAGTGTTTATTATAGCAACCAAATGTATTTGGGCAGTTTTTTTTTTTTTTTTTTTTTTTTTTTTTTTTTTCCATATCCCCTTATGATTATATAATTCACGAGACAACTTATCTCCACTTTGAATAACAAGCCTTTTACTGCATTTATGCATTTTAAGGTGTATTGAAAAAATGTAATTTTGAGGAATGAGTGTTCTGGTAAGTTATCGGTGATGGGGCTCACCTCTTTCTTGAATAAACTTAAATTCTAACACTTAATCCTAACATTCACATACTTGTTGCCATCGTCTTGGGACATTTGCTGGGCTGAGGCAAGTAAATAGTGGATTTAGCAACTATCGAAAAAAGCATTGTGCCTCTTGGTTAAGTATTCTTCAATTTTGGGTAATTGAATTACTTGTTGTACTTCTGAGGTCCTCATTCGCTGCATATAAGTTCCTTTGACTATTTTCCTTGTAATTCCGTTTTTAAAGGATTGTAGCTTTTTCACAGTCGATTTGCTTATATGCCTGAATAGAGGTGCACCGTACAATAGCGCTGGCCGAATTATTGATATGTATACTAACAGTTTTAAGCGTATCGATAAACTCGTAGTTGTAAGTATTTTATTTAGCCTGTACGTTTTTAGTAGTGGCAGTATTGCTTTTAACCTGATTCTTTAAAACATAATAAATTGCTTCATTTACATATAAAGGATTCCAAAAATAATTTAAAACGAGAACCACTATAACTTATTTAAAGTTTAAAAATATAAAACAACCCAGTAGATAAAATAAATAGAGCTTTTCCACCATTTCGATTAGGGATAACCCCAGGAAATGAATTCCTAAAGTGAATAAACTTGATAACATTAATATTGGATAATCTATAATCACAACTTTTAACCCTACTATGGTTTAGGATTTGTGCAATTAAATGTAAAAAAATAAAATAAATTAACTATGAACTTTGCTTTAGTTGTAATTGCTTTAGCTTTAGTAACATCTATCCTTCCATCCTTCCAAAATGCTAGAGGCAATGCGAAAATTACAAGTAGATAAAAACAGCATCAACGCCTGGATAGAAAAAAATGAGTTAAGACTGATCGTAATAAAAACTAAAGCAATCCTGATCGGCTCCTCGTACCTTCTTAATTCCTTTCCTTACTACCCCTTACTCCGCCTTAATAATCAAACCATTCATTTCCACACCCATTTCAGAAACCTTAACGTTATCTTTGATCGTGGATATTTCCGAAATCACCAGAAAATCCATTGCTATCCTCGAACAATTCCTAAGGTCACGTGATTGCATGTCCTCAAAAACCCGTCAAATCCTAATTTCCTCTCTTATATTTCCCCATTTTGATTTTGGCTGCCTTGTGTACGGGGGACTGTCTGGCTTGCATGAGGCGAGGTTGAGGAGATCAAAGAATTGCTTCATTACATTTATCTTCAGTGCAACCAGGCGCACCCACGTCTCCAGTTGGTACTCTAAATTGAAGTGGCTCTACCCAGTTTCTCGACGACAACACTTTCTAGGTTTTCATATTTTCCGAACCTTTAGAAACAAAAAACCTCCTTATATCCTCAATTTGTTCAAACCCTGCTCCTCTATACATTCTCCAAGTACCAGATATCGAACTTCTAACCTTTATATCCCTTTCCACCGACTGCCTCCTTTACAAAATCCTTTATTAATCCCTCCTAATGTTATTACATTTTTCTTCAACTAATCAGACAAATGGCTCTGGATTTGACCATGCTCTGTTATTCTTAGGGGACTAGATGTCCAAGATTTATTTTTTCTTCTTCTTAACTGTATTACCTAGGTACTAAATCGTCGAATCCATGAAAATTTCATCTAAACATGAAATGGATTTTTTCTATTCTAAGGAAGGAATTCTTCATTGGGATGCATTTAGTTTTGTTTATTGCAAATAAAAATTACAGATCACTGAGAGAATTAATGGGAAAATCTTTTGATGTTAAATTTTTTTGAAGAATGTGGTGAAAGAATGTGAATGCCCCTTTTCCATTAGATATCCAGTTTTAAAGGAGCCCAGATGATAAAACAGTGAGGAAGAGGAGAACCTTGAACATTTCCTCTTGTTTGTCTCCCAATCTGGATCTAACTGATCCAACATTTACTTGGCAACTCCTATCGGGACAAATACTCTTATAACACAAGTTCCGAGGACATTCGTGATCATGCAATGATTTGGAGATCAACATCAGAAATATCCTCAAAGTATTTCTTATTGCATAAAAATAATCCATACAAACTTTTTCCTTGGTGCCCTGGCAATATTGATAATTGTAATAAGTTATTACATGTAATAATCTATAATTTATAATAGAATGAAGCATCACTAGAAAAAGAAAGAGTAGTTGTAAAAATATTCCTCGAAGTCAATATTGAATTTGAAATATCTGCTAAAACCTTACAAGGTATGCAATATATTATATAGATTAAGTAGAGTCCTCATTTAGAGTAATGAGGGACTTTCTTTATTATTATTAATAATTAACCTTTTTCTCTTACAGAAAACCCCTTTTCTTGAAGTAAACGACAAAAGAAAACAAAAAATAATGCTTTCCTCTTTATCTTCTAATTTAGTAGAAAGATGTTATGTTTTTTAATAATGAATGACTAGCAATGTATCTTCCTTATTTTTTTTTTCTTTGTCTGATATTTTGGTTTAATTGAAAATAAATTTATGCTGTAATTTAAGAATATGAAAGGCTAGTGTGGATGTGTTGATGCTTTTTATATTTTTACAGTTTAACCTAGTCTTTATTTATTTATTTATTTTTTCATGTATCCGCTATATATGATTTGGAATGTTATGTTTGCCAAAACCATTCTTCAGAGATCGATATAATTAATTTTTAGTTGTTAATAAGTAGTTCTAACCTAGTGTTATTAATATAACCAACCTATTCTAACTATGATGGGACGGGTCGAGATTTATTGCATGGGCCTCCACGAAATACAAGTCAACCCTCCCAGGGCGGCTCGGGATAGCCGAACGTATCGGGGCGCAACCCGCAGTAACACGCTCGAGCCGAACGGTGGCGGTTCGTATCCGCCCTGGGAGAGTTGACTTGTATTTTTTGGAGGCCCCACGGAAGAAATCTCGACCTTCCTACAATGGTTAAAATAGGTTTGGTTACACTAATAATACTAGGTGAAGAAACTCACCAAATGGAACAAACATCTCTAAGAAACTTAATACTGTTCCCTAAACAGAACAATAGGTATATTTATAAAAATATAACTGATTTTTCTAAATTGTAATTGTATTAGTATCGAGTTCGTATTATATTTGTATTGTATTTGTAATTTTATTTTAATTGTAATATTGTAAATTGGCAAAAATGATCCAGGTGGTCGAAAAGCCCAAGATTGTACATAAATAAATAACAATAAAATAAAAAAATTGTTATTTATTCATTTAAAGAATTAAAAAATGATGCATGGAAATGCAAAAGGGTATATGTGCCTTTGAGAAAAATTATCAGAAATGATATGGCTTATACCGACTAGGTGAACTACACCCATGCTATCTTTCAAACGTTCAATGAACTACTTATTAACAACTAAAAATTAATTATATCCATTTCTGAAAAATGGTTTTGACACAGATAACAATTTGATTTAACAAAACGAAATCTTTGTGTATTTTTTTGGCACTTATTCCCTTATTCATTTCCACGCTTAAATTATTAACATGTTGGACTGAACCTCCCCAAACTGCGATGGTATTCTTTATTCCTGTTGTCCATCCATATTTATAAGTTTCATGTTTAAATTCAGTACAGTTGTAAATTTCTATGCCTGTGAGTTTATTTCATTTTCTCAGAAATTAGAGCTTCCTCAATAACCTTGTATATTACTTTATAAATATTATTGGATACTATCCTCTGTCTCCAGTTGTGTTATTTTCAGATACTCTGAATATTCAATGATTAATCTACAGAGAGGTTTGACTGTGGGATGAAGCGTTGGAGTAATTAATTAAACTGAGAAAACCAGGCTTGAGTAAGATTAAGGTAAACGCATTTAATGAGTGGCTCTTCTTATATAAGTGTAAACCTTGAGATGTACATTATTTTAATGGAATACCTTCATGAAGAAGAATTAATGCGGTAAAATAATATTCCGATCTATTTCGGCTGACTCTATCTCAACGGTTATTACGATATTTTCTAAAGAAGGTATGAAACTATGTTTTATAGTAATTTTACACTTTGTGATATTTAATATCGACAGTGAACATGTGTAGCCTCTGTGATAAAGCTGAAGTGAATTATGTAATCATATCTATACGTCTCAAAATTGTTTGACTAAATTTATAAAATTTTAAAATATTTAATGAAAGTATATGTGCCTCCAATTAGGTCAGGTCCGTCAGGTTCTTTTTTTACTTTCACTTACCTATATATGAAATATATAGTAAGTGGAAGTATTGCGATCGTGAAAAAATTCGACTTCCGGTTTTCAACGGAAATACACGTTTTGGGGTCCCCTGAGTCGAAATGACCAAGTCCCGCGAAATGGTCTGTGTGTGTGTGTGTGTGTGTGTGTGTGTTTGTTTGAACAGACTAGCTCAAAAACTATAAACCGTGCGAACCTGAAATTGGGTATTTAGTGTATGTATATGCCCGCGATGTGACAGCAAAAATTTCATCAAAATTGCTCAAAGGGAGGCGGTACTTTATTTAATAACTTTTTAAGTTTTTTTCGATTTTCTCAAAAACGGCTCTAACGATTTTGATTAAACTGAGTATTTGATCTATTTATATGCCCATGATATGACTGTAAAAATTTCATCAAAATTTATCAACCGGAGGGGGGACTTTACTAAATAAATTTTGCATCATTTTTACGTGTTTTTTTTATTTACTCAAAATCGGCCTTAACGATTTTGATCAAACTGGGTATTTAGTGTATGTATATGCCCGAGATATTACTGTAAAAATTTCATCAAAATTGATTAACCGGAGGGGGGACTTTACTTAATAAATTTCGTATCATTTTCACGTGTTTTTTTTATTTACTCAAAAACGGCGCTTACGATTTTGATCAAACTGGGTATTTGATGTATGTATATGCCAAAGATGAAATAGCCCGAATTTAATCGGTCAAACGGAGGAGCACTTTGTTTCTTAACTTTTTCTGCAATTTTTACCTTTTTCTTTTGATTTTCTCAAAAATGGCTTTAACGATTTTCATCAAATTCGTCACGTTTAATAAAAATTAGATGTTCTTTAATATCAGGTAAGCTTTATCATTATTAAAATGTTCTGGGGGGCTTAAATGGGGTAGGGGCCTTTTTTGTCTGTTTGTTTTTGTTTCCTATGAAGTATCTTTGTTTTTGTTTATATGGAGAAAATAACTGTCTCTCATTACGCCTAAAAATAAGAAATGGCTAAATATGATATATGATAAAAACCAAGTAAACATATAGAGGAGAAAAAAAGAAAAATATTCAGTCAACTCATAAAACACGTTGAGCCCACGCATGCGTAGTACGCTTTAATGACAGATCATTGTTCCTAATTAAAGCCGTTCTGTTCATTTAATGGAAATTATTGGTTTCTTGGTAACTAAATGAAATTTTCAAGAAGAACATTGAGAATTATAAAATCAGTCGACCTGGAGTATTATGCTTGCATTGCAGAATTATCTCAAGTAAAAACTTTTATTTAATAATAAAATAAATTAGTGTTTGTTATAGAGCAAATGAAAACAAAAATAAGAAATGAATGTGGAAAAATGTGTAACTGAGTATGAAGTGGCATTAACACAACGCATTAATTTCTAATCTATGTTGGAAAGTGAAAGTAGTGTGTTGCGCGCACGCACCAGATTTTTTAGATAATTAGAAATGTCGTTTCCATATGTTCTAAAATTCATGCTTCATAATATATCATTCATGTTTGGGCAAAAGGGGTTATGTCATAAAAAACATTTTTTTGTATCGTCTTAAAATTCATAATTGACTATAATTTATTCGTTATTCATAATTTATTACAGTCAGTGTTTAAAGAATATATTTTCATGTATTCTTCTTGAATAAAAAAATACAACCAAAAACAATTTATAATGATTTTCAATAGCTTGGAAAATCGTTGCTTAAGATTCACATTCGATGACCCGATTCGCCCAAACATCAGTGATATAAGATATTTAACTAATTTTCAATTTTTTGGCTCCGCCGGGAATCGAACCCGGGTCTCCCGCGTGACATGCGCGGATGCTAACACTGCACCACAGAGCTCGGATCCAAGCAGAGCCAATCATTCATCTTCACTGATACCTACTCCTCCGATCTCACAAATTTTGCGAGTAGTAACGGGAGGTGGACACATTTTGTCCAATTTCTGGCATTTATTGACATATAAATATAATATAATCTTGATATTATTTCTGTCACAGTATTCATTGCTACTGCAAAGAAGGCACATCTGATGACACTCCCTTGTGGTAGCCCTCGTTCTAAGAGTTTGGAGTAGGAGTGAGTGTTGCCGATTCTCGTTCTGATTGTCCTGTTATACAGAAAATGTTTGATAAAAATTGGAAGGTTTCCTCCAGATCTCCAGTGATTCAGTTGTTTTATGTTATCAGATCATACACTATATTGTTGGATCATATTATTAGAAGTATTATCATATTGGAACATGGAACACAAAACACATGATAGAAAAGATTTCTAGACTTTTTATTGGTACTTTTTTTTTAAATTATCATTACAATTTATATCAATTAGGAAATATACGAATCTGAATTTTGTTAAAGAATGATGATGTTATAATTATAACTTCAATTATTATCAATATTATAAACTATGGACGGATGAAGAATGAAGGCATACTGGAACGAGACAAAGCAGAAGACCTACCTGAAAGTTAAGACGAGCCCCCTTGTCCCTAGTAGGCCGAAGCGATTTAAAAAAAAAAATGATGTCATAATAGTCATCGCAACCTGATTATTCGTCAGACAGCATTATATTTTTCAAAGATGTTAGCCTTGACCGAAAATATTAGTTCTCGCCAATAGATGGCGTGTAACTTCACTATGAAATTAATGTGCTCAAAACATGGAAATGACACGTTACGGCTGTTAAGCCACTAACGAGCTATCGCGTCTTCGTAATCGATGTAAAAGACAATACATCATTGCAAAGATAGGCTTTTAAAAATATTGATATACATTGAGCATTAAAATTTAGCACAGCATGTCTCTTGGCCACAGCCTGCGTTGTCGTCAAGGTGGGCTGTACGGGTTGGGCGAGCATTTTAAATGTTATATCAGTGTGTTTATATTGTAATTCAGTCTTTTGTGAAATTCGTTATAATGTTGTTTGTCTTTTTCCGAAAATGTTTGCATGTCTAAGTCCTCGTTTATTATATCGCTGCTAACGTGTTTGAGAACAATCTAAGTTCAATGTCGTAAGTCTATGTAGGTTTCCATATGCTGATTGAAATGTATAAATTCGGGAGATCTGTGGATTTTTAAGGTTTTAAAACATAACATCGTAACATTTCCAGAGGACTGGAGAATAAGTGAATTTATATGTTTGTTAAAAAGAAGGTTTGCTTATAACATAAATCAATTGCGGAAAATCAGATTACATGATTTAATGACAGAAATTGTCGATTATCGCGGTATTTTTTAATATGTGCTTCGCAGCGAATTCCAATCGATGCCAATTGAGCGATGAGCTCTGATGATCACAGTTGTTAAAGAGATAAAGATTATCAAAAAAAGCACGGCACATGTGGCTTCATGCAGGGAACACTTGGCCACATGATAATTTAACGATCCTCATTTGAATGGTTTTATTCCGTGCTAAACGGTCGGTTGGCAATTGATTTAATAACATTGGACATAAACGCAGCTCGAATTCACGATAGACCTAAGGTAACGAGCAAGATATGAGAAGGGGAAATGTCAAAGTAATAAATTCATAGTTTACGTAAAGTATAGTGTTCTATTTGTAACCGGACTTCGAGGAAGTAATAAAAAATAAATTAAAAAAAAAAAAAAAAACTTGGCAAGGACTTGACATGCAATGTTTGCCCATGTTTCGTTATCATGATTTGTAATAAACGCATTTCTATGAGATACATTTATTATCTTAAGGTTAAGGCATTAAGATGTTTAAAATGGACGTTGTCGTATTTGTAACTAGGTGACTCCTATAAACTAAAACATCAACAGAAAGAAAAACAAATCTAGTGCGATGCTCGCAACACACGACTATCACCTACCTACCTAATTGGAGTAGAAACGGACGTCTTTTGGTAATTGTTTAAACGCAATTTAGAAAGTTCACATAAAAGAGCTTTTATTTTTTGTTTTTTATTCTCCAAAAGGTATTGAGTATTATAATTATTGCAAAACTTAAAAGTCTTCAGTAAATTTTGGATCATTATTTATTTTTGTAAAGGAAAAAATCCTAATTTCATCAGTATTCGAGTATTTTTTAACGGTTTCAAAATATAGAAGGGTTATTTTAGAAAATTGGGACTTGATCTTGTGTTCTCCGTATTTTAGTCTCTAATACCTTTCCAGAAACCTAGTTCCAGCCAAAACCACCTTATATTTCTTTCAGAAATCTATTATGGAACTTATATTTGACACTTATAATCATTAAGGATTATATTGCGCCATATTTTAAAAAAAAAACAGCTTTAAGTAAGAACGAATAAAATAGTTTTATTTTTATCTTTGACAATATGACAATATTGTAACGTTAAACCGTTAAATAAAACATATAGTTTATGGTCCAAGACCTTTTTTGGAACGAAATAATATTTGGAACAAACTGTCATATCACGTGTTTATGACATCGGCAGTCGAGAATCATCCACGCCGTTCAACAATGTTCTACGACGTTCTAGACCATCTCCTTACGACTATAAGTAAATAGCGATTGATTGGACAGTCTTAGTCTTAATTGTGAAGCGCAATCCATATGATTATTTGTGTAACAAAGTGATAATTTTAGTAAACCTAATATTTATGTTGTTATAATTCGTGTGACATTGAAAATTATATATTTTCGTTAAATAAATATTGATAATCGATAATACATCATGGCGTTACATTTTATTTATTTATTTAGTAGCTATGAAAACTAAATTTGGTTATCATTAAAACAAATTATTTCCCTTAATTAGATCCCCCTCCGTTATACAAATTTTTATGGCATGAGATAGTCTGACAACACGCAGACCGTTTCGCGGGACTTGGTATTTTCAACTCAGGGGACCCTAAAACGTGTATTTCCGTTGAAAACCGGAAGTCAACATTTTTCAGGATCACACTTCTTTCTTGGTAAGTAGAAGTAAATATGTGTTTAAGAGAAATAGATAGCAAAAAAAACAAAAAAAACAAGAGGAATATCATTATACTCATTTTGAAATTTTATTTTTAGTTCGAACACATATTACTCCAACCATTTTAACCAGGGAAGAACTAACTATTGTTAAACTACAAAAAGTTAGTCCATTCTTCAGAACCCTGTCGAAAACTATACCCGGCAAAGTTGCTATACCTCCCCCACTCCAATTAACCTCAAATCAACCTCCTAAAAGTTTCCGACCACGTAATACAGAATCAACACCTCGGCACTGCTTCACCCTCAGTCTGGCCCTTCCATCCGAATTAATCTCTAATTGCAGATCTCAAGTTTTCCTTTCACAGTTATTATAAGCTAACTATATATATCATAAACAACTTGGTCTTTAACGGTTCTTCTCAGAAGTGCTTCCTTAGATTAAATTTAGAAGTACCTACATAAAAGTTGCAATAGTAAAGTTTATAAAGCAAAATTGTGCATATTTTTTTTAATTTTCAGTTGTATCATTAATTTTGTTAGCAAGCATTGGACTGCTTAACCGCATTATTTTGATTTAGGGTAATGTTTGCTAATTTAATGTTCTTAAAAATTTTTAGTGATATGGCTCATCTCTATCTTGGATCGTGCATACTTTACAATAGTAAAACAATCCCGGACACCATTTTTGACCTTTTTTAAAAATGTCTATACAAAGATAAAATTTATAGTTAGAATTTTAGTTCAGATATTTTTTTTTTTTTTTTCACCCCCAACAAATGGTCTTATTAATAAATAAATGGCTACTTACCCTTCCTACAGGAGTCTATTTCGGGAAATTAAAAAACGATTTTTTAATGAATTTAAATATTTCGTAAAAATAAATAACATGCGACTGATGACTCCCAACTCCTGGTTGTTTAAATGAACTTTTCTTCTTTTAAATTATTTAAAAGCTTGATGCACTGTTAAGCGACGCAGTTTCATTATCACTTATTCTGTCAATCAAACCAGTTAAAAAAATAGTTTCTTCTTTTATTTTGTGTAAAAAATACATTTAACAGGCTTACCTATGTACAATACAATTTCTAATTTGTGTAAAATTAAGTAATTTTTAAAAACTGAACTTTTTTCTTAACCTCGCTAATCATTCCCCACCACCCTCTTCATTCCTTTACCAAAGATATTTAATATATTATATTAATATATAATCTATACCATAAATAAAATATATTAATATATAATCAATCCAACAAAGACGCCTGCAGCTGAGTAGCGGATATAATAATTTACAATTTAAAATTCGAGGGACTACTCTTATTGCTTCTTTAAAAGTTAAATGTAAAGTAACGTATGAAAAATTCCAGAACTGTACTTCCAGGAAAATAACCCTTATATAATATAGAAGAATATTTCGAGATCAAAATTATGAAGTTCAAAGCCTTTATAATTTTAGCAACAAAGATTCATTAACTAATTAAAAAGGATTAATTAACTTCTTTCAGATTCCTATGTGGCAACAAAGAAAAGAGATTCATTTAAATAATGAAAAAGAGAAAGACGTGGGATGGCAGAAGAAAGAAAATTAGAATGTCGAGGAAGGGAAATGGTTGCCAAAACAGAGGGAGGAAACTGAAGATGCTAAAAATCGTTTTAACTCCAACGCTTCTCCTTTTCAGTATTTGCTCACAATTTTCGATTTCAAAGAAATCTACGGAGGAGCTCCTAGGCTCGCTTTCGTTGTATCAACTCTAACGAAGTGCGAAATTTTAATGGATTAGACCCGAAGAAAAGGATTTTAGTAAATCTATTGCAGAAACGATTAGATCATTTTAGCAAAAGGCCCTGTGAAGTTATGATAGGTAAATGCACCCCGCGGAGAAAAATTGACATTTTCACAGTCCCAAGAGATCTCTAGTTAATTCCTAAAACCATAATGTAGGTAAAAATAAATAAAATTATTGCTTTTGTGAATTATGTTTAAGAGAAGAGTTTAAATTGACAGTAACTAAAATTTCTTAAACTTCAAGAAAAGAGCAGTCTTCTTAAATGTCATGTTTTCCGACCATCGATGTTTGTGGGCCGATGTTAATATCGATGTTTACATTATATTGGATATATTACCTCTGTTCTTCCTACTCTTTCTTGGTTATGTAAAATTTTCTTCTTCAAACAAGTTAATAAAATATGAAAAAGCAAAACCATAGTATCATTATTTAATTACTTATTCAATGCATCTGCTCAAAAAATCTTTTAAAATATTCACAAGAAATACGATACTCTGAATAAACTTAGGAAACGACATCAATGTATGAATATGTTTGGGTCCTAACAGTTGAATCTTTAATAAATGAATATGAAAAACCAACTATGTCGAAAACATCGAAGTTTTTATGCATTAATTATGAAAAATAAACATGCTTTACACCTTAACATTGATTTAAATACGTTTGGGCACTAATATGTTAATGTTTAAAGAATGTATAAATTAACATCGATGTTTTGTGGTCGATGTCGCATCTCTAATTCAAATATCATCAAATCATATTAAAAAATTTGGTATCAATTAAAGTAAAGATATCCTAAACTTTGGTTTGTTCCACTCAAGACCCTATAAAGTACTAATGTGTTTCGTCAAATTTATTGATCCGAAAAATCCTTTAGATATTGTATATTGTTACAAAAACCAAAGAAATAGTTTGGCTAATACTCAAGAATTGATATTAGTTACATTAAAAAACAAAAAATTAAGTATCGTGATCTGAACTTTTGTAATGAACCATGCTAGATGCAGAAATTGAGTTTACTCGGTATAATTGAGGAGATAGGTTCATTGGCAACCTTTGCTGATTGTTACGTATAGATCAACATCTAATCCAACTTTACATTAACATTGGGACCTCCTACGAAAATATATTCTCTATACGCATCTGCGTCTTTTGGCAAATATTTTATCTCTAACGACCATTACGTACCTTTAATGGATCGAGCCTTCCTCAATGAAAGGCCTTTCTCATGAAAGGCAGACATATTTAACACTGGACAGGAAAAATCAGTACTGAAAGGAATATGTAAATGAGAAGGAATTTGAAGCAGAGGTGCTCAGTAGCTTATTATGCTTTTTATTATTATTGTTGTTTCTTTTATTTTATTATTATTTTCTAATAAACTCACTGGAAACGATATATATGCTCTCATTGGCGACCCTAACCCATATTTACGACTTTTACCAGGTGTGTAAGTATGAAACCGGAATTTACCAATGATAGGAGTTAGCAGTCAATATAATCTTCTAACTAATCCGTCAGTGGTGTTGTCTGCTTTTGCCTACATGTAATAATGAGATCCAATTGATACCAACATCAGTTTCATTCTATAACCGTCTTTTTAGTGGCGTTGAACATTGAACGACTTTTGTGCCAACAAATCAAGATTAGCGGACAGCATTTATTTTCCGTTTCCTTCTGAAAAAAATTGGAGCATTACCACATAGGATGCTTGTTGAAGCTTACGAGGAGCATGCCCTAGGCAAATCTCAATGTTTCGATTGGTTCAAAACATTTAAAGATGGATTTCGATAAAAGAAACAAAGACCGTGGAAAACCACAAAAAAAAAAAACTTTGAAAACGCTGATTCGGAAGCGTTTGTTGGACAATTATTACATGTGACACCATGTGTCTCCATTTGTTTGAAAGGCATGGAAAAGATCCAGAAGGTCGGAAAATGGGTACCTCACCAACTGAATGACAAGCAGCAGGAAGCTCGAAAATGCTGCAAATGCTGCTCGCCAGGTACAGAAAAAAAGTCATTTCTTCATCAAATTGTGACTGGTGATGAAAAGTGAATTTACTTAGAGAATCCTAAAAAATCCTGGGTACCTCCTGGTGAACCATCGGCATCGCTTGGGGAGGAAGAAAATGCTCTGTTTCTGGTGTGATCAGATGGGTGTTACCTACTATGAGCTGCTGAAACCTGGGAAAACTGTTAATACGGAACGCTACCTACAACAGATGATAAATTTGAATAAAGATTTGCGCCAAAAAGTCCCAAATATCAAGAAAGAACACACAAAGTGATCTTGCTCCATGACAATGCCCCATCACATTCGGCTAAACGGACCAAGGAAACGATCCAAGTGTTTGGTTGGTAAATTCTTCCTTTCTGGCTTATTCACCAGATTTGGCCTCAGCTGAGCAGCGCTTCACTTCTTAGAAAATGTACGAAATTGGTTAAGTGATTGGTTTGGCTCAGAAAAGGAAGCATTATTTTGGCGGGGAATCCACAAATTGCCTGAATCATGGGAAAAATGCATAGATAGCGAAGGACAGTACTTCGAATAAAAAAGTATGTATCATTTTTACACAATCAACTCTTATTTGCTATTTGAAAAATTCCGGTTTCATATTTACACACCTGGTATTACCTTAACGCTTAGATTTCCATTTGTAAAATGTCAAAGGTAAGTATCGTATATTTTACTAATTACAAAGTTTAATACAAACTTATAAAGTATTTTTGTTTTACTCTTGTCTCAAACCACAAATAACTTTATTTTATAACCAGACGAAAGTAACGGTACAAACTTTTGACCAAATGTGTAAATCATTCAAATATACTGTCAATATATAAACCGATAGAAGACCAATGCGCATGTTTCGTAACTTAATTGATACATGTTTTACTGATTCATGGATCATTCTGAATTAGAATAAAATTCTAAACAATGAGAAGTCTATTTGCTGAAAATTAATTGGCCTTGTTTGTTTGTTGTTGAAGCTGCCCTGGTTTTCCCAGGGTTTTTAGATGCTAAGCCACACATTCTTTATTCTTTATCAAATTTAAATATTGAGAAATAATATTGAACGTATTCTTCTATATATTTAAAATAGCCAAAAAATAGTCAGATTTTCCCCACAAAAGAAAGAGAAAAAAAGAGGAAAATAAAATGTTATTTAAATATTAAATACCTAAGTAAAACTTTTGTTATTACGTAAAAAAAAAATTAAAGAATCCTCAATTCCTTGAGGAAGCTTTCGTTCGTTACAAAATGAAAACAGAAACATGACCATTATTAACGAATTTGTAGTCAAATAGTCGACCAAAATTCCTAATTCATCCAATAACCAAACATTTGCGTAACCGAAATTTCAACATAACCAAAACATTATATATTTTATTTTTTGAAGGGAAAAGATTGGGCTCCTTCGGGAATCGAACCCGGGTCTCTCGCGTGACATGCGCGGTACGTTAACCACTCAAAGTTAACTATATGTAAACCACTTAAAATTAAGTTAAAAAAAGTGGTTACCCACGAATAAAGATTGAATTAATAAAAAAAATTTTAAATTGACGTTCGTCAAGAGATACCAAAAATTGTCCACCTCCCGTTACTACTCGCAAAAATTTGCGAGATCGGGGGAGAGGTAAGTGAAAAGGAAGGATTGGATCCGTTTGGAAGTGAGCTCTATGGTGCAGTGGTTAACATACCGCGCATGTCACGCGGGACCCGGGTTCGACTCCCGGCGGACCCAATCTTTTCTCTTAAAAAATAAAATATTTAAAAATTCATCTAAAAAAAGTGGTTACCCACTAATAAAAATTGAATTTATACAAAACATTATATTATTCTTAATCGAGAAAAAAAATCTTTTTTTTTTTTTTTTTTTGTAAAATAGGTACGATGTGTTAATTTCTCATATTATATACAGTGATAACTTACTCAATCATTAATATGTTTTGCAAATGCAGTAAATTAATATTACTGGCCATAGAAATTAAAAAAGAAGTTCATGCTGCTTATCAATGTAAAAACTTAAAATTTGATTCTGTGAACTTTACAAATATTACCCTTAAATATTTGTATCCCCTTTTATCAATAAAGAAAAAGTTAAAGATCAAAAGACAAAAAGATGAATTTCTGAAAAAAAAAAATATATAATCCTATATTTTTCTCAGATTTATTTTCATGAAGAAAAAATTAGAAGGAAATTAACCGGAACCGGCTACTAAGGGAAAAGGTTTTTCCTCGAAAAAGGGCCACCATATCCGGCACTTTAATGGATTATTCTTCCTTTCATCTTGGTCGCGCAATAGGCTTCTTTTCTTTTTTTTTAAATGAAATTTCGAAGGGAAGAAGTAATTAATAATGAATAATAAATTCAAACTATGTATAAGGTATTTAAAAAAAAAAACAAAAAAAAAACGTTATTTACTTTTTAGATTAACTAGGCAGAATGTTTTGTAACACCTAAAGTCTGCCTTTAAAATAAATTCATAGGTATCAAGAGATGGTTTGTTGGAAAGATTAAGCTTAATATTCGTATTAGAAATAAATATTAAATATAATCAGGGGGGTGTCTATATTGGACACGGTCAAAATTAGCTCTTTAACAGATTACTTCCCCGATATGGGCACGGAAATAAATTGGCACCCTTTGGGGGAAAGCGGTTGAATATTATTAAATAAATTTTGTTTTTACACTTTAGGCTAAAATGCTTCTTGCTGTTTCTGTGTTTTGTTTTTTTAATAATTATAATTTGAATCGGACAAATAGGTTATGTTATTTTCTCTCAGTCGATAAAAATGTACAAAAAAAAGAATTTATTTATTTTTTATATATTGTCATTAGTGCCACATTAAGTGACTAATTTTTACTTTTATTTACCTATGTTTGACATACATATTGTGATGGTAATTATTACGATCTTGAAATATTTTGACTTCCGGTTTTCAACGCTAATACTCGTTAGAGTCCATCAGTTCAAATAACCAAGTCCACCTTTATGATATGCCAAAAACGGCTGACGATTTTGATTAAAGTTTTCATGCCAGAATTAGAATGAACTATTCCTTAATAAGAGGTATAAGGTATATTATCATATAAAAAATCTAATGGAGTTTAAATTAAAGTTAAGGAAACACTTTTCCTATAATGTATCTTCACTTTTGTTTGTTTGATTAATAACAGTCTAGTATGAAAATAAGAAGGGATTACATAATAAAAAAAATAAAAAAAATAAAAAAAAATATGTTTCCCCAAAAATCCTGACTATCAATCAACCTATCTTAAAAAAAAATTAATCTCTAATGATTGTCTCTGTGTATTGCGCTGGACTCAGAAGCCCTGATGAAGATCCAATGTTGGGATCGAAAGGTTGGCATTCCAAATTTAGAAATTGATAACTGAAAATCCTGACTATCAATCAACACACTGAAAACAAAAAATGTTTCTACTCATATTTTTTAATAGAAATTATTTATTTCCATGGTAACTAACAACTAAATGAAGACTCAAAAAATTATACGCCAGGGGAGTATTATGTTACTCATTCTGTCATAGAAAATAAAAAATATTGCAATTCTTTGTGAGATGAGAGATCAAAGAGCAAGTGATGCTCATTTATTTTGAAGCAGTTTTCGAGATGAAGAAAATATGCATGTTAATCACTAATAATTGTATTCTAATTAACAAAGTTGATATCACTGATAGATTTTTTAAAGATTTATAAGTAAGGTGGCATTTTATTTTATATTTATATTTTTTTATTATTGTTATATTATATTAATTATATATTATTATATTAATTATATTTTTACTAGGACAGTAACCGTTGTCGATTCCTAGGAAGAAATCGGACAAAAATTCGAAAATTAAGTTTTAATTTACTATAATTTGAAATTAATATACTCAATTCAATACAAATATTCATTTTAGTATAATAGTGAGCCGTGAATATCGCCCGTAAATAAATTCTGTTGATTCTCCTTCACGAAATATAGAAACAATAGATAAAAAAAATATAATAAAAAAAAGAATAAATCGAAAAGTACTGACGATTTTGCAATAATTATAATAAGAGAGAGAGAAATACTTTATTGATAAGTAGTGCTGCCCTACTTCATAGGATTGCTAGACACACAGCATACTAATCAATCCGTTTGGACATTAAATTTCCTATTTTTTCGTTCCATTTTTGGTCTTCTTTTTTTTCCTTTCTTTTTTTAACTTATCAATACTGTCATCAGGGGTTGGATTACAATTTTTGGATCTTTTTCAGAAACAAATAATTATAATATAAATTCCATTTCGAAAGTTAGTTGCTATATAGGTGATGGTGGATAATGCCCAAGGAGTCAAGAATTATGCTCTCGGCCAAGATCCCTATATCACCTATTGCGACCCCTATTTCTTCTAGGAAGCAATATGTAGATCTCGGAATTGATCCGCGAGACCCGAACCAGAGGCCTCTCACGGTGAAATCTCTTTCTCCGAAGGTTCCACGGAATTTTTCTTTTAAGAAAGGGATACACTTTTCATAGATCTGTTGTTTTTCCCTTTCCACTGCACCTGCCTGATCGAGGTCATTGCCCTCATATCTTACCGTCGGATCAAGGATCAGTGCCGTACTTCCTGTCCTGGGGAAGGCTACAATATCAGCATACCTTACTGATCCATCGGAGTCAATGCAATGGACCTCGTCGAAGCACGTGTATTCCCTTCTTTTAAGGAACCTTATTAGTTCTTCTTTGACCCTATGGTGTCGGCGGGTTATGAGGAGGGAGTTATTGGGGCATTTTCCCAGCACATGGGCCGGTGTTTCAGACTCTCTGCCGCATTTGCGGCAGAGGGACCCAACTTCTCTAGACTCTCCGCTGACTCCAGGGACCCCACGCAAAGGCGCATAGTTAATATTAAGTTTTAGGGCATTGGACCATTCTGACCCTGAGAGTACTTGTTTTTGACAAATAAATTTATTTGCCTTTGGTGTGTCCCTAAAATGCGTAATTCCAACGCCTTGCCATTTACACTTGGCCCATTCGTCAAAAGAACGTTCTCTCAGCGACTGCCGTAGAGCTCTCACGCTTCGGTTGTCCTGATCCACTCCAAGTCTTTCCGCACATTCAGCGATTTCCGCTCTATAATCGAAAGTGGACTGAAACAGGGCGTCCGGTATATTTAACAGTCGCTGGGCAATGGACCAATGCTGCAGAGGAGCCTCCCATTGGCAGCGGATCAAGCCTAGTCCCCGATATCTCCTCGGGGCGTAAAGCATCCCTGAACAGGTGTTAGCTGGGAGCCCGATGATGGCTTTCACACTCCTGCGGATGTTTACATCAATACCATCTAATATCGCTTGAGGTATTTTTGAGAGAGGCGCAGTTTGGAGAGGGTATGTTAACATAGGAAATAAATATTGATTTGCCACGTTAATCTTTTGCTCTGGTTTGAGCAGACTAGAGCTCACCAATTTGTTTAGGTTATTATTGAGCTTACTTATAGCCTCTTCGTTAAAAACTAATTCGCCTGAGAATTTGCAACCTAAATATTTTATAGAATCGCCTGCTTTAATCGTTTCAATGGTATCTCCATTATCAAGAGAGAGAGTACTCTGCGTCAGCTCTCCTTTACTTATTATCAGACCTACGCTTTTCTTTGGGTTTATAGATAGACCTATCTCTGCGAGCAGCCTTTGTACACTGTTGATAACTCTTTCAGCAGTACTCTTATCGCGCGCCGTGACAGCCTGATCATCCGCGAAGCCCGTGAGGACCATGGATTCTTGGTCACTGGTTAATTTATATCCATTTGCATTTGAGAACTCCTGATCACAAAGATCGCGGTATACATGATCAATAGCCAGATTAAATAGTGAAGGCGATAAGGGCCCTCCTTGTGGTACTCCACGAAGCACTCTAATCTGGCTTGTTGAGAGGGCTCCCGTACTAATCCTAATTTGGTTGGAGCTTAGGAGAGCTGCGATAACGTTTTTTTAGGTCTGCTGACACCCCTCTAGCTTCAAGTGAGCTAACAATATGATCGTGCCCTACGTTATCAAATGCTCCCACGACGTCGAGAAACACTACTGCGCAGTCATTCTTCTTTTGCTTGGCATGTTTAATGATGGCTTCGATGATTCTTGCATTGACGTGGGTCCCCGGTAGGCCTTTGATGAAGCCCCTTTGGTATTTACTGAAAGTGATTTGCTTCCATAATTCGTGATCTAGAACCTTTTCTATGATCCTGCGCACAACAGAGTAGATCGTTATAGGTCTCCAAGACGACATGTTTTTGATATCTCCTTTCCCCTTGTAGACCAAGATTGTGCGCCCTTGACGTAAAGGTTCTGGAACATACGCATTCTTCAGCATGATCTCCGCAATAGTCTTAATGACATGAGATACGTCAAAGTATTTTATTGTACGGATCAGAACTCCATCTGGACCCGGAGATGTATCTAGTGATGTCGATTTAATCGCTTTTTTAAACGATTGGATGCCGATGGATATTAAATTTGGGTTCGGGGCACATTTTTCATAATCGGTACGTTTGTAGGAATTTTTCCTTTCGAAAAGATTTCTATAGTGATTTTCGATTTCAGCTATTTTTAACGGGCACTGTTTAGGAGCATCGGCGTTCATTATATTTTGAACAACTTTCTTCCGCCTGTTATAATAATTGTACTGAGCCACTTCATACTGATATTGCTGTTCCCTGCGGTTCCTGTCCGCCTTGTTCGCTCTCTGTGGATTTGAAACTTTTCCGACGCCCTTGTCGGCTATAACGGTTTTGTTTTTTTTCCTCATTTTGAAGAATTTGACGGCAGGGTGTTGTGGTCCGGGCAATTCAGCATTGATGCCCTTTAAGAAGCTAAGGAAGTTGCCCACTTCTCTGTCAAAGTCCGCTTTATCAAACTCATTTCTTTGTAGAAAAACTTTAAAGGTAGCCGACCATCTACTTACTTCATTCTTTACCCCATCACTCTCGTCTTTTCCATTCTCGTTACTCGTACCCTCAATGTTAACTAATCTTCTTAGCTTATTGTCATTAGCCTCTAGAGGGTGTTTCTTAGCAATGTGGGTTCCGAGGCCCCTATCACCCTTGTAACTTAGACTACATATGGGACATGTTTTATCGGTAGTTCTAGAGGAACAGCCCGGTTCCTGATCGTTTAATTGGTCATTTGTAATTCTTGACGGATTTGGAATCTTGGGTATCTTTAGAATTACATCATCGATTGATACTGTTTTACCCAATACCTTACCTTCTTCGCCTAGCCACTCTACCTGGACTAATTCCTTATCCCCGCCTCCTGTGGCCGCTACAGACATCACAGAGGTTACAACTGCTTCCTGAATAGAGCCCCTAGATCTCAGAACCCATACCTTTTGGCCGGTAATAACTTTTTTGGAAACACTTGACCTCATATTTCTTTATTTCTCTTACGATATACTATTGGGTATGCATTTTTAGTGAACCAAATAAACGTATGAACTCTAAACTAGGTATTTACCATACCTCGTTGGTTCCTCTTATTATTCAACCTCTATCTTACTACTTGCTCATTTTTAAATCTGTCACTTTGAAGATCAGCTTTTTGATTCTACCGCAGGTGGCGACTTCCCAGAACTTCCTCTCGCGATTATATTCAAAAATCACTTCAATTTCCTTTGCAAAAACGATTTTAAAAACGGAGAGAAAAAATTAATAATTTTTTATTATTATTAATAATATTATATAATATAATATAATAATATATTATATTAATATAATTAATTAATATAGAGAACATTAATTTGGAAATAGCTGTTTCCTGTGAATTTTCTAAATGATGTTTAAGCACTTGACATAACAAGTCAATTTCTATTCTAAGTTGGTGATTTGTGTGTTGCGCGCATCGCATCAAATTTTTTCTGTTTATCGTCGATCATAATTTTGAAGTTGACGTTGTTTATTCAGATAATAGAAAAAAAAAAGCTCTAAAAAATGGCTTACGAATTAGAATTATTTGACAAATCAGTTTGTTGTAGATAAGTTGCAAGTGGATATTAGGGGTACTTAAAAATATATATGGGATTGTGGGAGCCTCCAGGTTTACAATCAGTCTCTGCAAAGATAGCGATTTCATTAATATAATCTGTTTATGAAGGAAGACAACTTGTGTTTGTGGGTGATCCCGTTCAAATCATCTCATCGCAAGATCGCTGGCCGAGAAAAAAAAACATAGAACCCACCAAGAGTTGCGGTGCTATTAAAAATATTCTTAAATTTCAATTTACTTGCTAAAATAACATTTTATTAAAAGTTTCCTGTGTCTTCGCTATCTTTAAACTTTCTACAAATTACTAATTTATAATTTTAAATTTATCTCCCCTTATTCTTATTTTATTTAATAATTCTGATTACTTATTTTTTAACTATTTCGAACTAATAATTTTACGGTATTAATATTTAATATTATTTATTGTTAAACTGGCTGATATGTTGATTAAATATCTTTGACGCTTCTTTCTCAAATTCCGTTCCGAAACTAAATAGCCCCTTCCTGAAACAATAAGGGCTCTTTAAAATCAGCAGGTGCTTCCGTAGCGTGCTCCTTCCAATTTAACTTGATGCAAAGTGATTCAGCAAGAGAAGACATTAACCCAGCAATAAATGGGAAGTATCCAACTACTTTTTTTTTTCTTTGTAAAATCAAGTAATAAAAAAATGGGAACAGGCTTTTAAAAAACTTGAACAGTACTTTCAGTAATCGTTAATGTAGGTTAAGGAGTTCAAGCAGTAAAATGCAATACTAACCGTTATTTCGGAACTATATTTATTTATCAAAAAATTGATTCACTTGAACCTATGTTAGCTTCATATTGGACATCCACCTCCTACTTACCTACTCTCCTCCTCCTTACCTCCTCCTCCTTACCACTCCTACCTAGTTAATCCATACTTTATGATACTGTCATGAAAGTTACATGACAGTATCATAAAGTATGGATTAATCTTGTTTTTTGCATTAAAAAAAAAAAATGGGATCTGATACATTCTCTTCATCTAAAGTTACTGATTTTTTTTATATTATTATTTTTTTTTTTAGGTATCACATTATATAATAACTAATGAATATTTTTTTTTATTTATTTTAACTGAAACAAGTAAAGAGCTGGAAGGATTTGTCGATGCTATGGGTTCCGTCAAAAATCAGGATAAAAGAAAATGAAAAAACAGACAAAGAAAAAGCTCTGGCCATCCTGATATAAAATACATTTTTCTTCCCAAATGGGCAAAGATGCTTTAAAAAAAAGTAAAATGAAAATGGAAGGAAGAGTGGGAAAATACACAATGTATTCAATTCCGCCTGGTGATAGAAGACAACCATGCCTCCAAAGAAGCTAACTCCAAAGGAAGCAGCCAAAATAACTAAGCTAAGGATTGGTCACAAGAAGCTGACTCATATCCACCTACTTCTTGGACTTCACCGACCAACTTGCCAAATTCGTGAGAATACTCAATGGAACTTAGAATATTTTTTCCAAATTGAAAAAAAAAAGTTTTCTCAAACACTATCTTACTCTATCTCTCAGTGTATTTTACACAAAAATAGGCTGTAAAAAGAACAAGCATACCATTTTTGAAAACATGATAGCCCATATACTTTACAACTGTCTGGGCTTTCCTCCTAAAAAATAATGTGAACGTTAGTTAAGTTATCTATTATTACAGAAGCATATCTCTCGGCCAATGCTTTTTCAATCTACTGTGATAATGTAACAAGAAAAAGGAAATAGAAAGAGGAAGCGGATTTGGGTGACAATGAGTTGAGTGAAATATAGTTTATTTGACTAATGATTCTGCAACAGTAATGAAAGATAAAACGGGGCTTATAAGCGAAACTGAGGATTATAAGTTTAAGTCCCGGTTCAGAGGGTTCATTTCAGTCTGCCTACATCCCCTTCACGAGGTACGGATAAAAGAAATCAAAATAATGAATTATTGAATTTTGAGTTGTTAATATTATTACCTAACCTCTTTTATTTGTTTTCTAGATTAACGCTACTAATAGATTTTTAAACATTGTTCTACTTTCTTAGTAAGCTGAAGAATAAATGTTATCCTGAAAATGTTTCCAAACCTAATCATGCTGCAATAAAATGAGAAAATTGGTAGAGAATAATCGAAAAGCAATCTGAAGAAGACAATTGAAGTTGGCGTGATGAGGTGCCATAAACGGCAGATCCGCTACTGTTCCATTAATTGGCTACTCGCGGGGTATCTCTGCAATTCTTCTACAACCAACTTCCTCGCTGCCCCTACCACGTTGTTGACTAAACCAGCTCTTCTAATCTTAAGTTTCTCATCGAAGGTTAAAATTTTAAAGCTTGATAGTTTGGGATATTAAATCTAGGCGCTTACGAACTTTTTAATTAAAATAAAAATATAATAATGATAAAAATAATCCAAAAGAGAAATGATTTTTAGCACTCAATTTTCAAACCATTTTTTTTTAATTTAAGATCTATTCACATGTTATTGTTCATATTACACTTCATCGAAGGTGAGAAAAGGATAGATTGACAGAAGATTACATTTTAAATCATAAAAATAACTATTAAAATTAAAGATTAGATTTGAAAATATGAAGTTGCTTTTTATCCTACCCAAAGCCAAATTGAAATAGATACAGTACCAGTCAAAAGTCTAGACTCACCCTTAGATTTTTTAAAATAAATAAGTAACAACATTTTATTTATTGGACAACGTAACAACTATAATTTTATGTTTAATTTATTTATAACTAGCTTCAATATCCCGGTTTCACCCATGGAATTTTGAAAACAATGAGAAAAGCCGTGGGTCCAGAAAAGTTAGTTAGGACAGAAATGAGATTTTTTTTTACTCCAACGATTGATTTCGTAAAAATCTAATGTAAAGGGAGATCATAACGATTTTTATAACAGTAAATAATATACCCAGAGATTGGCTGTTATGCAATTTTATTATGGACAGGTGTTCGCACCTGGTATGAAAGAACCACTATGCGAAATTCGGAGAATTTAGGACAAACGGTATGTATTTCTATAAAGAACAAACAAAAAATAAACTAACAGAATTTCATCTTTATATATATAGATTGTATTCGAAACAATCATATAATTTTGAAATATTATCTCTTGAGTTACAATTATTTTTTTAAACTTGAAGATTGTGAGTTTAATACAAGTGAGTCTAAACTTTTGACCGGTACTGTATTTATTACATTACTTTAAAATTTTCCCAGTTCGTTATGCTATTACTGCAATTTGACAGTTTTATTTAAAAACCTCTTTCTTCATCTGGAATTCAAATTTTACTAATTTTTAATTAAATAAAGCGATTCAATACATTACTTTGACCAAAGCAAATTGATTTATCCTTTTTTTTCTTTTAAAACTCATGAAAATTGATATAATAATGTAAGGTATTCCTTATTAAATAGTAATAAATTATAGAAATAATCATGGCTTTAGTTTGCAGATAATAAAAAAAAATTTGACCGATTCCATGATTGCATGCTAAGACTTGGCCTTATTGAATTAAGTTGTACCGAATATAAAAGAGATATGATCTACTGGGATAAACTAGTGGTTACTCAAACTCAGACTTGTTAAATTTTTATGGTGATGTTTGAATTTTTTGACATATTTTTTTATTTATGCATATCTCAATGTATTTTTATGATAATAAAAATACACGCACAAAAAGAGATCAATATTATACTTAATATAATCCTAAAATTATATTACAACATATTTAGTATAAGCACATATAAGGTTCTTCTAAGGTAATGTATGTTCCTGACACAATAGAAAAAATAAAGATAATGCTGCAGACAGCGAATTAGATTTATAGGTTAATATCGCAACACATGACAAAGAACATATTAATAAGAGTTTTAAACTTTTTGATGGAACAGTCAAGAACTGTTATAGTACAGTTTCTGATAGTTCAAGAATTTTCTACGCCTTTTAAGGACCTTCTGGAATGTTTTAAGTCATACTATATGTGAGGAGCAATGTACTGGCGTCTTAGTCTGGTTCTGAAGATGGAATCATATGGTTACCTTTGTGTTACTGTGCCCTTATTAGTTAATACTCTTTATAACATTTTTAATATTGTCTAATAAAAATTATTTAAGCCCACAAAAAATAATAATAATATCAACATATCAACAATAAATGTTTTTATTCATCATTTTTTTCACACATGTCAACCATTAGCGTCAATCAGTGAATGTGATCATATAAAATAAATAACTATATAGGGATTGTAGGCATGAGGAAGGAAAGTGCCCAAAAGCACCTCTTTCCGGACATGACACTAAATCGGGAGAGGAGGTCTCTCATCCAGCCCCTTCATAGCCGCCTTCTAAAGGGCATTTCAGTCATGGCCATATCACTAATTAAACTGTTGCTATGCCCTTGTAATTTAAAAAAAAAAACGTGAATAAAGAGTTCGTATGTGTTGTTCGATTTTTGGTTGTTGTAAGTCTATATGCAGAGTTTGATTACTTACTTACTTAGGAGCGTCCGTTATTAGTCTTAAAATTTTGGATTGAAAAGTTTGTAATTTTCGTAAGTGTGTCTTTTTAGCTGAGCCGAAAATCTGTGAGGCTTATGTCCAAATGGGTTTAAGTAAGTAGGTGTATGTATTCAGTTTCTGTCTAATTTTCAATTTAGAAGGTTTGGAAAAAAGAGAGTAAAGTATTTTTAAGCGTATGTTCAGTGTCTTGTTTTTTCATTTTTACATGTGGGCCCCAAGTCATCCTTCTGTCGGACAGAAGTCCAATGTAGCGTACATTTTCTCTCTGAGGATTTTGGTTGTCGCCGATATAAACTGGGTCACACGTATCTCGTCTGAGTGTAAAAGTTATGTGTTGTGATTTGTCATGATTTAATTTAATTTTTCAGAGTGATTACCATTTTTGCAAATGTAGTAAGTGGTGTTGTAAATTCAATGAGGCTACTCTGTGGTCATGGTGTATTGTTAAAATTGTTATATCGCCAGCGTAAGTTGTAAGTCAATATCTTAGAGTTTGTAGTAATATTATGAGTGTATATGATGTAAAGTAACGGAGCCAGTATTGATCCCAGATTTTAAATTATTAACATGAATCAATATATGTCTTATGAGATGTGCGACTAATAAATAAGTAAAGGGAAAAAATAAAGATAGGTATAAAAAAAAAAAGAAGAATGAATTATCGAATATCGGAAAATCATTCTGATAGAGGAGTGCCAAAAGCTAAAGCTTTATCTATGACGAGAAAATCACTTCCTTTTTCGATAATTTACCATCGGATTCAATTCAAAGGATTACCGTTCAATTTAAAGGATTACAAATATTTTTAAATTAATATAAAATATTGGAGCAAAATTTAATTTTCTTCACTAAAGTTTCAGATACTATTGTGTGCCTTGAAATTAAAAAAATATATAAGTATATTCAAAATTACGATAAACAAAAAAAAAAAAAAAAATTCAATCTTACTATATTCCGTCAAAGACCTTAAGTTAGAGATTTTTCATTTTATGTATTACCAGATGGTGTCTCCATCGAAACTTCTGGTTCGTTGAGCCTTCATTTTATTAAATAATGATTTTGCAGTTTTTGAATAGACTGGAATAAACATATAGGTACCTTTTAGAAGAATGAAAAAAATATTTCCTTCTAATAATAATAAACTTGTTGAGGAAAAAGACAGAAATCAAAATTCCTAAGTATTAATCAAAGAAATGTATTGGGAAAAAAAGAAAGACTGGTGAAATTTCTTTTTGGAACTTTAACGTTATCGAATAGTTTTTCAGTTTCGTTGACTTTATGTTTTCAGAAGACAGTTGTTGTTTTTTTTTTCGTTCAAGAGCTTAGTGTTAAAGCTATTCGAGAGAAAAATATTTGGATTCCAAGTAACTTAATGTATTCGACTCAAACCAGTTAACTTGAATTCTATCGATTCTAGGAGACCCGATAATAGGTCCCTTATTGCCTCACAAATTACAGTCGGTTCTATCAGTATTTTCACAATATCTTTATTCTCATCGAATATTAAGAGAATAATTAGCTGAAATCCTTACATCAATTAATGGTAAATAAATAAAAATGTTTGTACTTCCGTCCTCCTAAACGTTTAATAGAATTGTAACTCAATTAAATTAAAGTCAATAACTTAACAAAATCCGGAAACAAAGGCATAATGGAATTGAGCGGAGCACTTTTGCAATACCGGCAAGTTAGGGCATGACAATGGCTTGACTCGCCTTGTCAGGTCACACAGGTGTAAGCTTCTGGCCTAGTAATAAGACAGACTGTGTACTCGTATCTTTCACTAGGTAACCTTTTCAGTATCTTTCATGCAATGTTATGGCAAAGTATACGATTGTTCACGGTTCGTAATGAAAGAAAACCGTTTAGAAAAACACTAGCGTATGTTTTTGAAAGAGCAAAAGGAAAAAAAAAATGATTTGGGTTAGGAATTGGATGCAAAGATAAGATACACTTTATACAATCTTTAAAGCATTCGGCAGTACATTGTTTCTCTTCCTACAGGATAGGTCATTTCTCGATTGAATTTCATTCTTTTGTCACCTCATTGATCAAATATGTCTGTTCAGTCTCAATATATACTTCAAATCAAAATCGAACCAACTAAACTTCACGCCAATAGCACCCGCCTTTCAAACATGAGAGTCGATGTAAGTAATCTATCAATCAAACAGTTGGCGCTACAACCCTGTGACGGGTCCTCGCCTCTTCAATGAGCCTCCGCCATTCTGCCCGGTTTTGGGCTGCTACCTTCCAATTTTGAACTCCAAGCAGGTCTTGGGCATCTTTTACTACGCCGTTCATCCACCGGAGCTTGGTCCGTCCGACTCTTCTTGGACAGTGGATTTCCTCCTCCACGACTTTTTTTGGAATTTCATCCGAACTCATCCGTGCAACATGTCATGCCCACCTAAGGCGTCCCAGCTTAATAAATGTCACAACATCTATATCCTGGAGCAGCTCATAGAGTTCCTTATTTCTTCTTCTTCTCCAGCCTTCCTCATCCCTTACCGGCCCATAGATTCTTCGAAGGATCTTCCTCTCGAAGACCGGGAGATTATTTCTATCCTTTGCAGATAGTGTCCATGTCAGGGAGGCGTATGTCAGGACAGGCCTGATTAGAGTTTTATATAAATGGACCTTTGTTTTCCTGCTAATGAGCTTGCTCCGAAGCTGTTTCAACAGACCAAAATAACATCGGTTAGCCGCTGTGATCCTTCGCTTTATTTCAATTGAAACGTTATTGGTTGATGTAACCTGCGATCCAAGATAAATAAACTCCTCTACTCTTTCGAAGGTAGAGCTTCCTACGACAACCTGTCTTTCTTGAGGCCTGACTACTCCCGTGCACATATATTTCGTTTTATTTTCGTTTATAGCCAACACCATTCGTTCGGCAGCTTTTTGTAGGCTTAAGAAAGACTCAGTAAGCGCAGAAAAAGATCGTGCCACTATATCAAGGTCATCCGCATAACCGAGTAGTTGGACAGATCTATTGAATATGGTGCCATTAATCTGGATGCCTGTTTCTCTCACTACTTTTTCCAAAACCAAATTAAACAGCAGGCATGCCAAAGCATCTCTTTGCCTCAGCCCTTTATTCGAACTAAATTCAGAAGAGAGTTCGGACTGCATGCGGACCCTGCACCTAACATCTCTAATCGTCATTTTTATAAGGCGTATTAGCTTTGAAGGAACCTTCATTTCTCTTAGAGCCTCGTACAGCATAGGATGCTTGATGCTGTCATACCCGTTCCTGAAGTCCACGAACAAGTGGTGGGTACACATTTTATGCTCGTGGGCCCTTTCCATGATTAGCCTAAGGGTATGAATTTGGACCACTGTAGATTTCCCTCTCCTGAAGCCAGTCTGGTATCACCCGATTTCTCGTCCTGCATGCGGAATCAGCCTTTGGTAGAGGATATTAGAAAATAATTTGTAAGCACAAGGGAGCAGCGATATACCCCTGTAGTTAGCACATTCTAATTGGTCTCCTTTCTTATGAAGCGGATAATCAAGGCCTTGCTCAATAGCATCTTCTCTTGAACCCATATCTCGAGGATCATGTCATAAAGTGTCCTCTGCAGTTCCTCTCCACCATATTTAAACTATTCAGCCGGCAATCGAAAGTAATCTAGCATGTAGTTATTCGAGAAGGCACTGGAGCAGCTGACGGCCACCTCACCCCCACCTCTCGACATTCTGTCTCGGAAGCTGGAACGCTCACGGTCTTCATTGTTATCGGCGCTCCTCGCCTGCATCCTACTAGAAAGAATGATAACTGTCTTTCAATCAACGTATCTTCCTCGATTCCTGTGGAGTACTACCTTATTGATGGACAGTATGGTATTGTTACGGGCTTCGGGTTCGATAAAATGAACAATTAACACTAGGACAATAATTTATTAATCAATACTCACAAGGGTAATTACTGCCTTATTATCAGATACAAACCAGGCTGTGTATGCAGACTCTAATTACTTATAACTAACCGCACGGGTTAAAACAAGAGTCTTTTCTACGACATACACTATCACCACAATAACTTATCACAATAAGGCTTACCACTTATCACACTATCTTATCACAATAGACTTATCACTACGAAGTCCACACCACGGGTGTTGCCAAACAACTCCGCTGAGGCCTGTTAGAGCCGGTATTTATTAGCCTTGGGTGGATTCTAGAAGGTTCGGGGTTCATCCAGAACAAAGTCTTTGATCTTCCCCGACAGCCAGTGCGGCACCGAACAACGGATGTATTGTTCACCAAAGGCGCTTTGTCTACTACCGCTGACCGCAACACTACCCCCTCCTTAATGCTGACCTGTCCCAGATCAGGTCGTGAATGGGGTGTAATAGGCTCAGGTGTTTTCTCCTCTTCAGCTTCCAGCAGGACTTTTCCTGTTTCCTGACCGAGTGTTAGAAGCACAGCGAGTTTCTTGAAACTACCAGGCGAAGCCACCTTCAACGAAAGGACACTGGCCGGTGCAACAGAGTCGAGCTCCACAATGCCAAACACATTTGACATTACACAAACACCAGAAGTTGGGTCCGGGACCTGGCTTGGATCAATCCTTACAACACTTGCTTTGGAAACCAGCACCTGTTGGTTGTGAGGGTCTAGACCAATGCTCTGCTCAACTAAGATTCCGTTAACAGCACCATGAGCAGCTGATGGTTTGCTCTCATCACCATTCGATTCGAGTCCTACTACCGCTGTTGGACTTTCTGTAGTCCCATGGGTAATATTGGGCTTAGGAGGAGGCCGTCCAGGTCCTCGAATGATGCCACTCACTGTCACTTCATTGTCAGTTTCTCTCTCCAATTTCAATTTCTCTGCTAAGGGGTCATCATCCTCATCAGAATCAGTAACATGCGTTCTCCTGTTTAACATTTCAAGTTCAGCATCATCAGGCTTCATAGACCCACACCAAGCCTTTCCCTGATTCAAGGTTCTTTGCTTGCTGTACCTGATTAGCCGACCACTGATTGAAAAGGTTCCAGAGTTTGTCACTTGATCGTTTCCAGCCCTCCCTGATATGGTAGTCCTATGTTCATTCAAAGACCGCTTGGCCAAACTCTTCTCAAATGCTCCAAACAGACGCCGACAAGCCTCCAAGCTTCCAGCCGGCTCCCAGCCACTCTGTTCAGAAGGGCATCCCTCCCATCCAAGGGTGTATCCGGCCCTCCTCGATACGGCTGACCTCTGTCCATTCAAAGACCGCCTGGCCGAACTCTCCTCAAATGCTCCAAGCAGACGCCGACAAGCCTCCAAGCTTCCAGCCGGCTCCCAGCCACTCTGTTCAGAAGGGCATCCCTCCCATCCAAGGGTGTATCCGGCCCTCCTCGATACGGCTGACCTCTGTCCATTCAAAGACCGCTCGGCCAAACTCTCCTCAAATGCTCCAAACAGACGCCGACAAGCCTCCAAGCTTCCAGCCGGCTCCCAGCCACTCTGTTCAGAAGGGCATCCCTCTCATCCAAGGGAGTATCCGTATTGCTTTTTTCCTGGATGGAACCTACGGGAAACAACAAACTCTTCTTCCTTATCTTGGGAGCTATCACCATCCTCGAGATGATCTCTCAAGTTCTCAATATCCTCCCTTCCTTTTTCAACACCAGTGGTTGACTCAACTTCCATGACTTCTCTTGTCGAATCCACCTGAACAAGCCTTCCCACTTCAACAGGCGTTTCCTCAGCGCCTTCATCGCAATCTTCCTTGTCAGGTTTAGCATACCTAAAAGTACTAGAATCCATGACAGTCTGTACAGCAGCTAACCCTGCATTTCCTATTCTTTCAGGCTTGGGTTTCATGAACTCCTCGAAATGAACACCACAAGAGGATACACACACAAGAGCATCCACCTCTCTCAATCCGTCAAGCGGCACCTTCACATCTTCAACACTCACTTGAGGATCAAGGTCGAAGGGCTCTTCTTCTTCTTCATTATCATTTTGCGTAGCACTAAGAACCTTCTTAACCGAAATCTTAGGAATATCACTATCAACTAACTTATTTTCTAAAGTAGTAAAAAATTCTGATAACGTAGAAAATAACTCATTTTGATTTTCTAACAACTCATTTTTCAATTTACTAAATTCTGTTTCAAAAAGAACGTGATCTGGATCTTCTCCACTACTAATTAAAGCTTCCCTGAGCCTTTGTTGCAATATAGACTTGTTCCCAGAAGTATCCAAATCGCGTTCTTCTAATTCACTTTTTAAATCTGCTACTTTTAAATCATACAATCTCAAGCCACCGGTTGACATTTTAAATATTATATACAATTATCAAAATTAAAATTAACAAATCAAAACTTAAAGACTAACAACAATAATTTGATTATAACTAACAACGAAAAAAAGAAATCTAATCCTATACACAGTTACTAAGATTTAAATTACAAATGAAATTCCCAACACTATAAACAATAAACTAAATTATTAAAAGAAACCAAAAAGATTAGATAAAACTCAAATATTAAATAAAATAAACAATATTCAATATCGACAAACAAATTTTCAATAGCCTAAATTACAATAATTAACTAAAATAACAAACAGAAAAATTATTTAAAACAAACTAAATAAATACGCTAATGCTAAAAATAAATCCCACATCTGACACCAGTTGTTACGGGCTTCGGGTTCGATAAAATGAACAATTAACACTAGGACAATAATTTATTAATCAATACTCACAAGGGTAATTACTGCCTTATTATCAGATACAAACCAGGCTGTGTATGCAGACTCTAATTACTTATAACTAACCGCACGGGTTAAAACAAGAGTCTTTTCTACGACATACACTATCACCACAATAACTTATCACAATAAGGCTTACCACTTATCACACTATCTTATCACAATAGACTTATCACTACGAAGTCCACACCACGGGTGTTGCCAAACAACTCCGCTGAGGCCTGTTAGAGCCGGTATTTATTAGCCTTGGGTGGATTCTAGAAGGTTCGGGGTTCATCCAGAACAAAGTCTTTGATCTTCCCCGACAGCCAGTGCGGCACCGAACAACGGATGTATTGTTCACCAAAGGCGCTTTGTCTACTACCGCTGACCGCAACAGTATTATTTGCCGCAATATTGTGAGTACAATCAAATCTATTTTCTCATGCTCCCAGGTGAAGAGATTTCCGAGCATTGCCCAATAAAGACTATTAGTTCAAGATTCAGCATAGTAAAACTATAGAAGTCCCAGTGTTGAGTTCCCCGTATGTCCACGAGTGTGAGTTCGCCGAAAATATACAAACACAATTCAGTTCTCCGGTCATTATAAAGTTGGTTGTAACCAAAGCAATTGCTATTATTATTATTTAATTATTTATAATCATATTTATTTATTATAATGATAAAGATCATATCACTTATTATAATGATTAATATTTATAATCATTCTGTAACCTGTTAATTCTTATTACTATTATTGATGTAATTTTTTTTTTGTTTCTCTTTTATATCATATTGATCAATGTCATTAGCCATTAGCAGGCATTTCGTTTATTGATTCATTTCATTAATTTGTTCTATCGACTTTCATTTGTATTTGTATTCATGATTTTACTATTGTATTTTTCTCCACAATAAACCTAATTTGTTTTGCAAGCACTCGTTGTTTGGTTATTAATATTTTTTTTCATTCTCCTTTTTTTTCTTTCAAGTTACATACATCAACAGCTAAACAATGTCTCTTATGAAGGCTGGAAAATTACTCATATATTTTGTATATGAGTGGATTTAAAAAATTAATTTGAGCCTCTTAATTTTAGAGGTGAATACAAATCGAGTATGCCGTAACATACCTTTAATATTTGGTGAAATACATGTTCGTTTATTTAAAAAAATACGTATTGCGGTGAAGGTTCGGGATGGGTGAGGCCAAGGATCAATACTTAATTTGCATGCTAACATAAAAAATGTCCTCCTGTATATATTGACAACTCGATGTGTCCTTCAGGCAGGGTAGGATGCGGGGAATTGCACGTGACCTTATCTTTAGTTAACTCTTTAGAAAAGAAAATTTAAGTACTCATTGACCTATAGATTGTGAAATGATCTATCAGTTCATATTTATTTAAAAGACGAAAGTAATGCCAGGTTCTTCGGCTACCAGCGCACAGTGGGAAAATTTTGTCAATTAGCGGCCAAAAATTTATAACTCCTGACTGAATGACGATAATCGAATAATTCTTTTTTCATTAATGAGCTTGAAATTACCTTCATCATTGAGAATAAAAAATGTAAAAATAACATCGCTCAAAGTATTTCAAATTAATTTTTATATGAAACATTTCTTCACTTAAATTTAAATAAATAAGCTTATTAGGTGCAGGGTTATATATGGAGAATGAAATGCGTCAGTATTAGTATCTATTCTAGCTTTCTACTGCTTCTAGGCTAGGAGCAAATGCCTGAAAAAGATATGTATATAAGCAGAAAGCTCATAGATACTAATACTGACTCAGGTTATTCTCCATGTGTAACCCTGCACCTAATAAGCTTATTTATTTAAAGTTAAGTGAAGAAATGGTTCATATAAAAATTAATTTTAAATACTTTGAGCGATTTTATTTTTACATTTTTTATTCTCGATGATGAAGGGAATTTCAAGCTCATTAATGAAAAAAGAATTATTCGATTATCGTCATTCGGTCAGGAGTTAAAGATTTTTGGCCGCTAAATGACAAAATTTCCCCACTGTGCAGCGTTTGAAAACCAGATGGAGATTCCGTATATTACTCCGACAACATTTATCTTAGATAATTAAATATTATTTTATGTATAAAAAACATATTTATCACTTGATATTTTACTCATATTTTCCGTCTGGTGATTTCATTCTCAATTCAATGCTTAAAACTCTTAAAAAAAAATTGGCTTGAAATATGTTGAATCGCATTTATATATCTCCTTCATTATAATAACGGCCTAATGTAGTCGCGCTTATTTTCGAGAAATACACTTTAAGGTCAAAGAAATGTAGATATAATATCTCAACCAGTATAAGGATAAATCCGATGAAAATTTCACATTAGCAGTTCGAATGTCCCATCAAAAATATGCTCAAGTTGGCTGAGACTAGGAATCCAATAGATTACGAGTTCAAGTCCCGGTATATTGGGGAGGGGAGAGGCTTTTATCTGCTTGGAATTTATCTCCAAAAAATGTGAACCTCCATTTCGACGAAGTGATACTTGACATACCGAGAGATATCCCCCCCCCCACGTGTAGTACCAAAACCGACAAAGGCAGAAACACGAGTTAACTAAGTTTCAACGGACGGCTTTGCTGTGAGTTACAAGATGGTATAGTACCGTGTACCACGTGTTCTACCAACCGTTCTCGACTTACTGAAGCGGAAGTATAACTGTAGGCTTACCAAGTCTTCCGGAAAATACCCGTGTTAGGATTGCCGAGTACCACAGAAAATGGAAGATGGACATCCGGGAGGATCCTGTTTAATATTGGAACCATTGGTGGATGGCATCCACAAAAGGTTCTTCCTTAAAAAAGTATTTCCCTACCATCTGGTCACGAAATTTGACCCAAGAAAATTGGGTCTTTCCGGACTACTGGGTATCACAATTACTTACTCATAAAGATCTCCTTTGGTCAATATACGGAATACCAAAGACTGCTGAGCAGGTTTTGCTTAAGTTGCACCTCTTTGGAGACTCTGAGGTCCAATTTACTTAGAAAAACTGGACACTAAGTCACGGAGAACGAGCTCCCTGAGTTGACGGCGAAAGGAAATTACCCGCATTACAAAGCCATACAAAGTGTATGGGAGGAAGGGAATTTAGAGCCTCGGAATACCATAGCATGGATGTCCATAAAAAAAAAAAAAAGTGGAAACAAAGACATAATGCTTTAAGGCAACATAAGAAAAAATGCTTGTGTTATTAAGTAGCAACAACAGTGTTGCCGAGAGGCAAGGCAGGGAGGACAATAAAAAATAAATAAGTCTCGAAAAAAAGCATGCACGCCGGAAGTTTATGTACATAAATAATGTATATATTTTTAGTTTTTTTAGGAATATCCCAGCTATCGGAAGACCTTACACAATATGCAAAGACAGTTAGGAGGCTGAGCTAGAGGGCTATAGGCCGATAGCCAATGATAAAGCGTAGAGGAGCATGGCACCGATTGAGCCGCTCTAATTACCTGTGAGCTCCCGATAGTCCCGTTCTTATCTCTTATAGTCTCCCCTCCCATGCACACTCTCTCTCTCTCTCTCTCTCTCTCTCTTTCTCTCTCTCACACACACACACACACACACACAGACACACACACACACACACACATACCACATACATACCCTCCTTTCCCTCTCACTATTTCGTCTCCAACGTCTAGCGCTTTATCTATCAGGTAAATATGTCATGAACCACTTGCTTATTGCCTATAGCCTATAGGTATTATCTCCTACCTCTAGAAGAAGTTATTCTCCTCAAATTAGAAACTATTGGAGTCTTTATTGCATTTTTCTAGAAAGGTAAATAATCTAATGGAACTGAAATATTACATGACCTCTTGAAAATAGCTTTACAAATGTTGAATAGAATTAGAGTTGTTATTGCATTTGGGTTGTTTAAATGGTATTAGAAAAAAGGACCCTTTGCATTAGAGCCAATAAACTATGTTTGATACTTTATGTTCATTCAGTATTAACAATCCCATCTTACAATCCTCAAAACTGGATAATTAAAATCAATTCTAACAAATCCCATCAAATTACGGTACCTTTCGTCGTCAACCTATGGCTTCATGTTCTAAAGTAATTAGGACTCTCCCTGGACAAACCTCTCACCTGGGATCCTCACAAAAGATTGAAGTGACACGAAACTGTCTACTTCAACACTTAACTTCTATTACAAAAGAGTAATTTATATGAAACTATGAAGACCTATATATGCATATTCTCACCAGTGTCGATTCGCGGCTCTGTACAATCTCAGGTACTCGTTAATGATCCCTGACCTTGATAGGCTATATTTAGGACTCCGACTATACATCCTCCGATTAGCCATAGTGGCATAAAGTGATGTGAAACAAAGAACAATGTTAATCACATGTTTAAGATACAACATACATTCAATGAAGCACTGCCCAAAATTATTTTCTCGATCGAATAGCTCACTAATATTAACTGCAGTGAAGGAGAGAGATCGAAACATAATTAATAAACAATTTGGAAAATTCGTAGGCTGAGAGTGGAGAGCAAGCTAATCTAATTATTTAGCTTTGGGCCCCGTCATTTTGTAATTTATTATTCTAATTCATTTCTCGCTAAGAGGATTACCCCAAAACCAGCGAGCTCCATCCTGATTCAAATAATTTTAATAGTATTACAAACAATATATCAAGTTTTACTTAACGGAATTTGTTTATTGATAATGCCATTTCACTGTACAGGAAAAAATACATGTTTGTTCCATCAATGTGTCTGAAAATATTAAATATTTAAATACTCAGTTGCTGAGTTCACTGTGACTGAAAATAATAAATACGTACTTTTTGTCTTGGCATTCAAATTTTACAAAACCTAAAGAAATTTCAGATAAACTAACTTAGTTTGACTTGAAATAAAAAAAAGTAAGAGTAGGGAGGGATTCGAAGATATGGCATATCCTAGTATGAATTAAAATGATTACATGAACTACCATAAATTAAAAAAAAATCTATATTTAGTTCAGCGACTCTCTTCCTGCTTATAATCATCCTAATTTCAAACTTTCGGGTGGCGATTGGGCAAACACTTTAGGAAATACACGGTGCTCCTAACAACCAACCGGAACCTAAAGATAGCCAGTTCAAAAACCGGAGCCAGGGGGCATTTAATGATACTCTGCATTATTCCCCCACACTCCCCGGGAAACCATGTTTAGCGTAAACGGTGAGGAAGAGGAGAACAAAAAAACAATCCCTTCTCATGAAACATGATTAGTTAGTCACAGATTCAGATTTAGTCACATTCACAACGCGTATTTTTGTTGAAATCCTGATTTCAAGATTTTTCGCGATCGAAATATTTTCCATAAATATATTATATATACGCATGATAGTGAAAGTATTACTTTGAGCTCTCCCGATGGCGCATTCAGAACCAGATGAATCATTAATTGATGTTAGCCATAGCTCCAATAACTATTTTGGATGTAAGGGTGTTTAAGAGGTGTAAATGTGGACTCGGGTCAAAATTTATCCATAGTTAGTATAAGATCAAGAGTATCAAATTCAAGACGGGAAAATTTACCAATAATTAAAAAAAAAAAATATCTCAAGGTTGAAAAGTGACCAAATTCAGGTGAGTTGTAGACAGCAAGTGATGTAAAGCCTAGCTAATTTGGACATGGAAAGACTGCTACGAATGTATTTAAATATGATTATTTTATTTATTTATTGGTGAAACCGCCTCTACCCCAAATGGTCAGAGACGTCTTATGTTTATTCGTATCCATCTATAGTATTCAGTGCATTTTAGAAATTCGAATAGCGTCTTGACTCTTCATTGTCTTTTAAGATTTCCTTTAGTGAATCAGAAAGTCCAAATTTGTTATATATTTATGGTATTGTGGGCACTCTAGCTGCAAGTGTTGAACTGATTGGGGGACATAACCACATTTTTCACAGGTTGGGGCTTCTAGCCTCCCAAGTAGGTAGCTATGTGTGAAATGACAATGTCCAATCTTCAGTCGGAAAAAAATCACTTCCTTTCTCCTATATGTTCTACTGCTTCTTTTCTATTTTCTATGATCCATGTTTACTGCGCTTAGTTGGCGATTTTGGGCAATTGCAATCTCCTTGAATGAAGCACCCAATCTTGTCGTGTAACTGTCTTTAGTTTGGTGACGTTTATACCGTCTTCAATCTTGCTAAATGGGCTTCCTTAGCTCTTTCGCAGCTTCTTATGCCATAGTAGACAGGAAACCAACGAAGACAATGTTTATGCTTTTATTTTTATGCTCCATATGAAAGCCAATAACTCCATGAGTCAGATACAACAGCCCAGCTGTTTTTTGTGGATTCCTTATCAAGTAGAGAGCCTTTAGGATTCTTGTGGCTTCCTCGGTAAATATTCTAGATTAAAAAGGAGCTAACTGTAAAGTATAATTAAAAAAAAAAAGTATCGATGTAAATTAATAATTTTTTTTTAAAAATAATTTATAATGTCACACTGTTGGTAGAACATGGATACTATTCAGTCAATTATCAATGATCAACTGACATGTAAATAAATTACATAAGCCTTTTAAGGCTAATGTTTTAGAGCAATGATTTGACTTATTTAGTTAGATTACTTTGACTTTTTTAAACTTCCTGAATTTTCGGCTAATTTGAAACCCTGATTCCTCCCCACAAAAACACTCAAGATGTTTATGTTGGAAACTCGGCAAAACACAGATAGAGTGAATGGAATCATTATGATGCAAATAGAAGTCTGTTGTCTAGAGAGGGAGAGAGAGAGAGAGAAGAGCGCATCGAGTTGTAGCCCATCTGAAATTCAGATTACCAATAAAACCGTTAAGTTGGGGAAAAGTTGCGTGCATAAAACTTAACAACTCCTTGCTTTATCCTTAAGCTCAACTTTTTTTTCGAAAAGTTTCTTGCCCCAGTTCACTACAACTCTTGGAGGGAGAATAACGACCGGGGGAGGGAGCATGTGGGCATTTGTCACTCTCAGTCTCCTCAACAGCCGTTAGGGATTCAGTCCTAGGCGGGTCCATCGGGTGCTTGGGTCCCGGTCAAGTGCAGAACTAACTGTATATCAGGGTCTGGTCATGTATTTAACTCTGAGGGGGTTCTAACACAGGACAGCATTCAGAGGGGGGGGGTCGACACAGATACCCCCCCCCATCGAATCAATAATTTAAATATGGTATGATCCCGAAAGAGTGATTATCTTGCATATTTTAATAATCTTTTTGCTCAAAATTCTACGGGGTTAACCATTGTAATCATTTTTTTTTTTTTTTTAAGTCTTTATCTAAATTAAATAAAAACACGACAAGCAAAAGAAGAGACGAGAGAAAAAGAAGGCATGAGAAATAGGAAAGAACAAATAATTAATGATCTATTATTTTTCTTTAACTCCTAGTTCTACCCTCAACAAAACTTCAATTTTAGAGTGGATGAGAAAGGATGCTTCGAATATATATATATATATATATATATATATATATAAAATATATAATGCTTTGTATAAAAATATATAAAACGATTCAACCTTACATAAAAAATTCAAGGGCAGGATGTTTGTTACCTCAAAACTCGAAAAGTAGTGGATGGATTAAAACATTTAAATAACGTTGCTGAACAGCCAAATAGATGCCATATTTATTTTTAATAGTAATATATTTAATGAATAATAAAAATAATTATATAAAGAATGGTAAAAAAGATTCCATTTTTTGTGTGAAGTAAAAATTATTGATTCCATATTAACGAAACCAGAAGTTTTTTATTTAAACGAAGTGATATAAAGGAGAAAATAATTCGATTTTTTTTTGTATACTGTTTTTGGTTCAGCCTCTTCCATAAATTTTCGGAATAAAATAGAAATATGGATATAAAAGTTTATTGTTTAGATAGCTGAGATGAGTTATTTTTCATTAACTCACATCAAATTAGAGATAAAATTTATTTATTTTGGGGATAAATTCGAATTTTCACAATTACATAAGTACATAACTTCTGAAATTGCTGAAAATGTAGAGTGACAAAAATTATTTTTTAATAAAATATCATAACCGTTTATTTAAAGAATTCTCAGTATAGCAAACAAAAAATTTTATATTATTTAAATGACAATGAGCTTTAGAATAACAATCACAAGTGGAGGGGTAAACTGAGGTAGCTTGCTGTGATATTGGAAATGTAAATATTGTATCAAAGCAGAGAGGCAGCATAGTATGTCACCTGGCAGCCCAATAAATACACCATAAACTACACCATACTTAAACATGAACGAGTACTCTCAACTAATTTCTACGAATGAGAAGCAATTTACCTGTGTTTTCTGACTAAATATGGAGAGCACTTCGACAAATGTAGGAAATTTCATTTTAGGTGGAGAGCCTTGTTAGAGATTGAGTGGCAAAACAGGCTTATATGGTTGCTTTTAATAGATTGATTCAGGTATTATTCAAGAAATGAAAATCGATTTCAACAATTTGAATTTGAATTCGTACAAACTAGAAGACCAAGTATATGAAAGTTCGCTGGTCCCGCAGACTGACAAACTTTCATGATGGGCCTATTCATGTATCACAAAGTCCACCAAGTGAGTTTTGAAAACAATATCTGGCAAACCCGTGATTGATTCATCAAAGCGAATTGGTGATTGAGGCCACTGAAAATACCTAAGATGTTCCTTCCTTTCCAATCGTATTAAGTGCCTCTTATAAAAAAAGAACCGCATTCGGCTCGTCCTAAACTATTGATCATCACGAATCTGAGTGGGAAAAAAGTAAAGGAATCGAGGAAAATTAAATTGAGTGAGTGATTGAATTCGAAAAACTGCACGTGGAGTAAAAAGCAAACTTCCAAGAAGGGATGCTCTACCTAAAAAAAGAAGACAAACAGCTCGGCTTGGATAAAAGGGATGCTTCTCACAGTCCGGGAGCTGAGGGCCAAAAACGTGCCTGATTTGAAGAAAAATTTTGATCATATAGGATGAAAGTACTCATTTCATAGACAACAAATGTGAACGTCTGCCACCTCAGATCGGTTGCCATCGGATTTTATAGGCTAACAAACACGACATTTTCGAACTTTTTTTAATTTTTCGCTAATAAATCGAAAACAATTTATCGCAGAAGAAATGGTATTCTTTCTAAAATACAATAGCATTAAATTTCGCGTCAACTGAGGTCCTCACAGTTAAAATCGTGTAAGTCTTTTCACCAAAACCGATTGTAAATTAGCGGAAAAATGAATTACGCTCATGTTCCAAAGCCTACAATTTAAAGAGGGTTACTCCAAATAAAAAATGTTACCTATAATAGTTATAGAATATCAAATTATGAGTAAAACGATCTCATTAATCTTAAAATTAGTCCACTCCTGTGAAGACAAAGTAATTAAAACGTGGACGTATTAAGCGCTTTGTGGTCTAAAATCCGTGAAATTTTTTGGGATTTTTTTTCAGTTTCTCGCATATAATTCGGCAAATACAGATCACAAAGTATTTCTTTCTTCCTACCATAAGAGGCTAAACTTTTGCAAATAGAATGATGTATTTGAATTTTAAATCGGTTTAGTGGTTTAGCCGGGTTCGGTACATCAAAAATCTGTAACTTTTACGATTTTGATGGGAACCGTGTTCCAACGCCTCTAACTCAAAAACAGCTAGTTTAAATGAAAAATTTTTTAGATAAAAGTTGCTAAGCATCAAATTTAGCAGGAAATAAGCTCCGTACACACAACATTAGCCAAATCCTGGGGGAAATACAAATCAAAAAACGTGAAATTATTCGTAGGGTACTTATAATATCCTGCTAAGACTTTGGTTTTTGAAATTTGTTACAATGTGTTGAAGTTTTTTTATCTTAATTGTTACAAATCAGAAGGTCTTTAAACTTCGGTTAAGCGCTGCAGACCAGATAAAATTTTAGTACTGTCGCAAATAGTGTCGCCCCTCCAAATAATTTCATGAAACAAAAAAATGAACATGCTCCATGTGGAAAATTGTCAATGTATGGAAAAAAAAGTGTTATTCTCACTTCCTTAGCAAAGGGCAAAAATTTTAAATTACATACTTATATAGTTTCTCTATATAAAATGAAAGTATATTTATCTATACAGTGGCCCGTTGTGAAGTGAACGTAAAATATGATAAAAATAAAAATGGCGGCCTCATCAATAGAATTTTGGGAATTTCGTTTTTTTTGCTTCTAATTCAAAAAACAATGCATCGAAAAAAAAATAACGACACAAAATTATACCTTATATTTTCAGATTTTCATTATTTTATAACAGAATTATATTTTCAATTTTTTATTTGAAATTGAAATCGGTTGAGTTGTTTTGACAAAACCAATTTTCAAAAATTCGCAGTTTGTCCTTCTTCTTTTTTTAATAAATAAATAAATGTTTAATAATCTCATTTCCTTTTTGTAAATTTGCTTTCCTGAAATCTCCCTAGAGTGGTTAGATGGTAAGCAAACTATTAGGTTGGGAGGGGAGGCAAAAATAAGTGGACGTCCTTTTAAGACCGGCTGCGCCCAATTACGTTTCTTCCCAATTCGCGCATGACTGAGTTTTTATAAACATATGCTTAAAAGTTGAATGTAAAAAAAAATATAAACTTACGTGAAGAAGGTTACAATCGGAGCAAAATCAATGTATCGTACTTACCTAAAAAAAAAAAAACACTATAATTAATTTCAGTTAATCACAAAGTTAAAAACATCTTAAAAATAAAAGTAAATTTAGTTAGAACTTTGTAAGGTTTCTTAATATTGTGAAATAATTAGCAGATATTTTCGCAACAACAACATCGGAATACTCCTGGAGTATATGAATATTCTATAAAAGGGACACTCTTATTTTAGTCATTAACCTTGCAGTTTGACGTGATTTTAACCTTATCATCTTTCTGCAGAATCTTTGGCCTAATACATATCTTTCATAACCCACCTAGAAAAATCATGATTATTAAGTCATTTAGCACCGGTTAAGTGGATGACAAATAAGTTTTTATTTGTAACACTTATGTGGGTCAAAACAATTTTTAGTTGACGTAAAAAATAATTCTTAATATTAGGCAAACAATATCAATTAAAATAATCAACAAGGTTACAAAAATTATTACCGTGCAACGCCACAGTAACACAAAAGTAACCAACCATACGATTCGATCTTCAGAGCAAGACTAACTCTGCAGTCCATCGCTCCTTATATTTAGTTTGAATTAGAACATTCTAGAATGTTAAAGACAAGCGTAGATTATTCTCGAACAGTCACAAAGAATGTACTAGAACGGTCTGTTCCAACATAAATTCTACAACTCTTTTCAATATTTTTTTTTTCGTTACAATGTATTTAAATTGCATATTTATATACATATATGCATATCTTAAATAATTTTATCTATACAAAGAGATTGGCAGTGGCCAGGATTCGAACCCACATCACGGTCGAATATTATCATCGTTGTCCTCGAAAATCGTATCACGCCATGGCTCATTTTTACTTTTCAGGTAAAATTATTTAAACTTTTTAAAATAAAATATTAAATTTAATTATAAAGTTCATTTATTCCTACTCTTGTAATGAGAATTTTGATGTTCTTACAATATCGTGATTTTTTTTTTAGAAATACATGAGCTTTCCTGGTCATCTGTTCAAGTGTGTTTCGACAGTAATTAAATAATAACTAGGTGCTTTATTTTTCAGTAATTGTTTGATTTGCTTTACATCGTGATATGGAGTAAAATAAGGAGTTAGTAGTAGTTTGAAAAAAATTGTTAAAAATTAAAAAATAGGAGGTTATCTGTCTAGAAGGTTCTCGACAAGCGTAGGAAATTCTCGAAGAGTCTCAAAAAGGTACTAGAACAGTTTGTGACTTTGCCAACAAAAAGTCTAGAACCCTTTACGTATATATCTTTTATGACACGCGTTACACTAAATTTATCTTTACCACTACTATCATCATCAAATCTGTTGTTTTTTTTTCTTCCGTTTTTCTTAAATTTTATTTTTCCGTTTTTTTATTTGATGGGTTAATATTTTCTTATTCATGAATGTTATTAGATCTAGTGTAATTCATTTTTTAATGTATATAAATTACAGGCCTTGCAACTCAGGCAAACTGATCTGTTTGCCTGATTTAAAAAAAAAACAAAAAAAAACAAGTAGGTCTCATAAAGATGTCATATATTTATAATTATGGTTCTTTATTACCATATATCTCTACCTTCCGAAAGAATTATATATTTTTAGTTATATAAACTTTATGTTGCTTATTATTTAACATTTAATTAGTTTACAATGCTGATGGAAAATTTTACTTCATACTTTGTTTTAACAGAAACAAAGAAATTTTCTTCTCAAACTAAGTGATAAACAGTAATTAAATAAAGTATTTCTGACCCGGTGAACAATACTGAAACGTAGAACAATATACTATAGTATATTATAACTAACAATATAGAATATAGAAATAAAACACTCAATCCTTGTGTCAGGAATATTTCCAACATAAGCGGTTTGAGTGCCTGGATGAATATTCAAAATTGCGAAAACGAGGTTAAGTGGATTATCCAAAGCATTTATTATTTACTCCCAAAGTGTACTCTTCAAACCTTACCAGACCTTCACAAGGCAAAGGTAAATTTTTAAATGAATAAAATATTTTCATGAATTTTCGAATTCTAACAGGTTTTCTTTTCTCTTCTTGAAGATTAATATTCATATAAATGAAATATATAGTAAGGGAAAGTATTGCGATCGTGATAAATTTCGACTTTCGGTTTTCAACGGAAATACACGTTTTGGGGTACCCTGAGTCCAAATAACCAAGTCCCGCGAAATGGTCTGCGTGCGTGTGTGAACAGAATAATTAAAAAAATATCAATCGTACGAACCTGAAACTGCGTATTTGGTGTATTTATATGCCCACAATGTGACAGCTAAAATTTAGACAGAATTGATCAAACAGAGGGGGCACTTTATTTATTAAATGTTGTCTTGTTTTCACGTGTTTTTTTTTTTTTTACTCTAAAACGGCTGTAACGATTTTGATCAAACTCCTAATGTTTAATGAGAATCAAGGATTCTTTAATATCAGATAGGTAGGTCATGACCCTCTCCCCTCCAAATTTTAGGCTAAATCCGCCAATGCGAATGCGAATGGGGCCAACTTCATTCTTAGTACAAAACTGTATGAATTACTGACGACTGTATCCACTAGGCAACAGAAAAAACTATTGTCATGGAGGAAAAAAGTTCTGTGTTCCCTTTTCGCTAGCACACGAGTACGCCATTTTCAAAAAATGGTGTCTATTTTTATTCAATGAATGGAGAGTGGTAAGTGAAAGTTGTGTGATGCGCACACCGGACCAGATTTTTGTTTAGAAGTTTTTAACAATTCCTTTCTATTTATGACCTTTTTATTTAAAAAAAAACAAAACAAAAAAAACATTAAAGTGCCTGAATTAAGGTAGCAGTTTACGATTTTGGGCGACTAAAAAAGCAGATTTTTGAAATATGATATTATTGAATAGGGGAATATATATTTGTTTCTCAAGATGAAATGTATGGTCTGTGTTTCGTATTTTTTTATTTTTTCCTCTTCTTTCTTAACGAAAAAAACAGCGAAAATGATTAAAAATGGATGATTTGGATTTGGAAACATTATACAAGTGAAAAAAAAAATTCTATAGCTAGGTTAACGATCACGGAATGGTTACATATTTACTTTGAGAAATTTAATATCTAAACTGAATAAAATTTCTATTGATAAATACACAGAACATAAATATTGTGATTTCACGTGTATAATAATACAGGTTTCGGGTACCTGATTTCAAAAAAGGTTACTTGAATTTTAAAATTTCTCACAAAATAATTAATGAAGTATCGTTGATAAAAAATTAAACATTCATTGCTCTTCAAAAAGGGATTAGGAGGGAGGTAGTTCTGAAAGAGGGACTCTCGACTATTATGCTCAAGGTCTCAGGATCCAAACTCACACTGACAGATTATTTTTTATTTTGCCCAACATTGACTCTAAGGTTGGGTGACATTCCTGCGGTCCACCCAGGATACTCTGAAAAATATTTACAAGTAAAACCTGACGGTTGTGTATGAATGTGATCCCACTCAATTCCATCCATGATTAGTGATAATGTAGCACATGGTCTCTTTCATAGAAATCATATTATCATATCAGTATTGACGAAATTTATTCTAGGCCATAAACCAGTTCTAAATTATGGTGTGGGATTGTGGGCTATTCAGTATCTGTCGGCAGTAAATGTAGAGTTATTTCAAAGTTTACGATTGTCTCACTACGTGTTCCGGTTGTAATTTACAATAAAATGCAATATATGGAAATGCATTTAACATTATATTCTATAAACAAAAATCAACCTTTAGTACATACTTAAAAGATGATGAATTTCCTTCTTTACTGTATTCTTATTTATTTATTGTAAAAATATTGAAAGATTAAGTGCTAACGATCGTGTCAGTTCGTCAATACTACGACCACACTTTAATTAAATAAAAAAAAAAAATCTTGTGCGTGCGCGCAACACACAACTTTCACTTACCAACTTACTTAGATAAGAAATTGACGTGTTTTGTTAAATATCATTTCCCAAAGTCACACATTTTTCTACATTCATATCTTATTTTTATTAATCGTTAAAGCCGTTTTTGAGTAAATAAAAACCCCGTGAAAATGATACAAAATTTATTAAGTAAAGTCCCCCCTTCGGTTGATCAATTTTGATGAAATGTTGGCTATCACATATTTGGCATATACATACATTAAATACCCAGTTTGGTCACAATCGTGAAAGCCGTTTTTGAGTAAATAAAAAAAGCACATAAAAATGATACAAAATTTATTAAGTAAAGTCCTCCTTCCGGTTAATCAATTTTGATGAAATTTTTACAGTCATATCTCGGGCATATAAATACATCAAATACCCAGTTTGATCACAATCGTTAAAGCCGATTTAGAGTAAATAAAAAAAAACACGTGAAAATGTTACAAAATTTATTAAGTAAAGTCCCCCCTCCGGTTAATCAATTTTGATGAAATTTTTACAGTCATATTTCAGGCATATAAATAGATCAAATACTCAGTTTAATCAAAATCGTTAGAGCCGTTTTTGAGAAAATCGAAAAAAACGTAAAAAGTTATTAAATAAAGTACCCCCTCCCTTTGAGCAATTTTGATGAAATTTTTGCTGTCACATTGCGGGCATATACCTACACTAAATACCCAATTTCAGGTTCCCACGGTTTATAGTTTTTGAGCTAGTCTGTTCACATACACACACACACACACACAGACCATTTCGCGGGACTTGGTTATTTCGACTCAGGGGGTCCCAAAACGTGTATTTCCGTTGAAAACCGGAAGTCGAAAATTTTCACGATCGCAATACTTCCACTTACTATATATTTCATATATAGGTAAGTGAAAGTAAAAAGATTAGTAAATATCAGAGAAACGATAAAATAAACTAAAAAATCTGGTGCGTGCGCGCAACACACAACTTTCACTTACCAACTTACTTAGATAAGAAATTAATGCGTTTTGTTAATGCCACTTCTCAAAGTTACACATTTTCCTCATTCATTTCTTATTTTTGTTTTCATTTGCTCTATAAACCCCTCAGAACATTTTAATAATGATAACTCTTACCTGATATTAAATAACACTCAATTTTCATTAAACATGACGAATATGAAGAAAATCGTTAAAACCGTTTTTGAGATAATCTAAAAATTATAAAAAAAGTTATGAAATAAAGTGTCCCCTTCGGTTGATCAATCTTGATGAAATGTTGGCTATCACATCTTTGGCATATACATACATAAATACCCAGTTTGATCAAAATCGTGAAAGCCGTTTTTGAGTAAATAAAAAAAAACACGTGAAAATAATACAAAATTTATTAAGTAAAGTCCCCCCTTCGGTTGATCAATTTTGATGAAATGTTGGCTATCACATCTTTGGCATATACATACATCAAATACCCAGTTTGATCAAAATCGTGAAAGCCGTTTTTGAGTAAATAAAAAAAACACTTGAAAATGATACAAAATTTATTAAGTTAAGTCCCCCCTCCGGTTGATCAATCTTGATGAAATGTTGGCTATCACATCTTTGGCATATACATACATAAATACCCAGTTTGATCAAAATCGTGAAAGCCGTTTTTGAGTAAACTAAAAAAACACGTGAAATTGATACAAAATTTATTAAGTAAAGTCCCCCCTCCGGTTGATCAATTTTGATGAAATGTTGGCTATCACATCTTTGGCATATACATACATCAAATACCCAGTTTGATAAAAATCGTGAAAACCGTTTTTGAGTAAATAAAAAAAACACGTGAAATTGATACAAAATTTATTAAGTAAAGTCCCCCCTCCGGTTGATCAATTTTGATGAAATGTTGGCTACCACATCTTTGGCATATACATACATCAAATACCCAGTTTGATCAAAATCGTGAAAACCGTTTTTGAGTAAATAAAAAAGACACGTAAAAATGATACAAAATTTATTAAGTAAAGTCCCCCCTCCGGTTGATCAATTTTGATGAAATGTTGGCTATCACATCTTTGGCATATACATACATAAATACCCAGTTTGATCAAAATCGTGAAAGCCGTTTTTGAGTAAATTAAAAAAACACGTGAAATTGATACAAAATTTATTAAGTAAAGTCCCCCCTCCGGTTGATCAATTTTGATGAAATGTTGGCTATCTCATCTTTGGCATATACATACATCAAATACCCAGTTTGATCAAAATCGTGAAAACCGTTTTTGAGTAAATAAAAAAAACACGTGAAATTGATACAAAATTTATTAAGTAAAGTCCCCCCTCCGGTTGATCAATTTTGATGAAATGTTGGCTACCACATCTTTGGCATATACATACATCAAATACCCAGTTTGATCAAAATCGTGAAAACCGTTTTTGAGTAAATAAAAAAGACACGTAAAAATGATACAAAATTTATTAAGTAAAGTCCCCCCTCCGGTTGATCAATTTTGATGAAATGTTGGCTATCACATCTTTGGCATATACATACATCAAATACCCAGTTTGATCAAAATCGTGAAAGCCGTTTTTGAGTAAATAAAAAAAAACACTTGAAAATGATACAAAATTTATTAAGTTAAGTCCCCCCTCCGGTTGATCAATTTTGATGAAATGTTGGCTATCAAATCTTTGGCATATACATACATCAAATACCCAGTTTGATCAAAATCGTGAAAACCGTTTTTGAGTAAATAAAAAAAAATCACGTGAAAATAATACAAAATTTATTAAGTAAAGTCCCCCCTCCGGTTGATCAATTTTGATGAAATGTTGGCTATCAAATCTTTGGCATATACATACATCAAATACCCAGTTTGATCAAAATCGTGAAAACCGTTTTTGAGTAAATAAAAAAAAAAACACGTGAAAAAAATACAAAATTTATTAAGTAAAGTCCCCCCTTCGGTTGATCAATTTTGATGAAATGTTGGCTATCACATCTTTGGCATATACATACATCAAATACCCAGTTTGATCAAAATCGTGAAAGCCGTTTTTGAGTAAATAAAAAAAACACTTGAAAATGATACAAAATTTATTAAGTAAAGTCCTCCCTCCGGTTGATCAATTTTGATGAAATTTTTACAATCATATCTCAGGCATATAAATAGATCAAATACTCAGTTTAATCAAAATCGTTAGAGCCGTTTTTGAGAAAATCGAAAAAAAACTTAAAAAGTTATTAAACAAAGTACTCCCTCCCTTTGAGCAATTTTGATGAAATTTTTGCTGTCACATCGCGGGCATATACATACACTAAATACCCAATCTCAGTTTCACACGGTTTATAGTTTTTGAGCTAGTCTGTTCACACACACACACACACACACACACACACAGACCATTTCGCGGGACTTAGCTAATTGGACTCAGGGGACCCCAAAACGTGTATTTCCGTTGAAAACCGGAAGTCGAAATTTTTCACGATCGCAATACTTCCACTTACTATATATTTCATATATAGGTAAGTGAAAGTAAAAAATTAACGGGTGTATCCTTGTTACACAACATTTAAGTAGGGCGAAGTATTTTTTTGTTTTTAATTAAATTTTAAATAAGTTTTATTTAATTAAAATTCCTAGCCAAGAAAAAAAAATTCAAATATTTTAGCGGTGGCTTTGGGATTTTTCGAATCACACCTGGATAGGCAAATTTTAGGACTTCCACGGTAGAGCATCGTCCGATTAGTCTTAGAGGCATTAAGTACCGGGCATTTAAACAAGCAAATATTTTAGTTCACAAGATATACATATCCATGGCAATAATAGTTAAAGAATTATTTTGATTCTAATTTCCGAAATAAAAATCCCCTCTCCTAGGTGCAACAACAACTTTCACATACCAACTTATTTGGAGGAAAAATTGACGTATTTTGGTAGATCTGTAAAAACAATTCAGTAACTTCACGTAATTAAATTCACAGAATAAGAAAAGTAGAACAGTTTTTCAACATTTATTTACTTCTTTTTTATTTGTTTGTTATTTAGTAATAATAAGGTTTAGAGTATTATAATTATTGCAAAATTTAAAGGTCCTCTTTATTTTTTGATTAATTATTTATTCCTTTTTTAAGGAGCCTGAAGAGTATTTTTCTTTTACCGTTATTTTGTGTATATATCGTAAATTAGAATCGGTACAAGGGGTATTACATAGTAAGTGGTGACCATGTAATTTGTCCGCTACCAATGGGTAGGTTTATTTTTATAACTTTTTTTCTTGACTTATTTTAATACATGAATTTCTAGAAGTTTCATTTTTAAAAAAAACATTTAGGTACGTATGTAAGAATGAATATATTTGACAATTTTCAATTTTTTAAAAAGAAGTTGACAGGCAACTAAGAAAGCACTGAGCATTATCCGACTAAATGATTAAGCATCAAACATTTGTATATTAGGAGTCAGTATAGAAATACAATATTTTAGAGAGCATAGGAGATTTGCACCATACTTTTGATAATATAACTGTTATAGCAGCTTTAATGCTACTTCATTTACAATTTTAAACTTATTTCTTTTAAGATAGGTTAAATAATTATCAGGATTTTCAGTTAAAACTATTTTATTTTTGAAAACCAACGTTTCAATCCAACTTTTGGATCTTCATCAGGGCTAAAAGATAACAAATATATGAGTAGTAATTACGCTGGAAGATAACAATAAAATGAATACATTACAAAACTGATAATTATCAATGAAATAAAGATGAAATTCTGTTTGTTTGTTTGTTTATTTGTTCTTTATAGAAATCCATACCGTTTGTCCTAAATTCTCCAAATGTCGCTCAGTGGTTCTTTGATACCCGGTGCGAACACCTGTCCATATTAAAATTGCATAACTTCATCCGATCTTCAGCTGATATTCTTTGTTGTTATAAAAATCGTAATGATCTCGCTTTACAATGGTTCTTTACGAAATAGACCGTTTCATTAGAAAAATGAAATTCCCCGGGTGAAACCGGGATATGCAGCTGTAATCTATGTAAATAAAGATGAAATTCTATTTGTTGTTTATAAAAATTCCTACCGTTTTCCTAAATTCTCCAAATTTCGCTCAGTGGTTCTTTGATACCAGGTGCGAACACCTGTCCATACTAAAATTGCATAACTTAAATTGGTTAACTTTACATTGGTTTTTACGAAATCGACCGTTTGAGTCGATAAAAGTCTCACTTTATAGATTTAAAAAATGGAAATCTCCGGGTGAAACCGGTATATACAGCTAGTATAATATATATAGTGAGGATTATACATGAATATTTTAAATAAGTAGCTGGTTAGCAAAAAATAAATAAAATCTGATATATTTATCTTCTGAGTCCAGAGTAACACAAAGACTGAATTTAAAATAAGGTAAGAGGTATTGGAAGGAGGTTAGTTTACCGACTTCAAAGGTTTGTTACGGGGAAACCTACCGCTTTTGAAATGACAGGCTATATGACAACTAAGTGAAAATAAAATATTTAAAACTAACAAAATAAATGGTACTGTATTCAAATAGTTATGTCTGGACTCAATAATAAGACAAAAGTGAGATTATACATAAGGTGACAATGCATAAAAAGTAATATAAAGAAGGAAGTTATACAATAATAAGATAATAATAATACTTTCGATGATGCGAAAGATGTTAGAGTAAGTGGATGAAATTATCTCTTTATCTATTTTATGATTTTTACAGGTTTATTTTTTTCAGATGGATGAATATGGATTCTGAGAGAAGTCGTTTATCGTTGGTAGGTACAGTAGCTAATATGGAGGGGTTCTAAAAGTCAAAAGAATGTTTATGGGCAATGGCATGTTCTGCTAATTTAGTCGTAAATGAATTATTTTTTTCACGCTACTTTTAGTATAAGCAAAATGATACTTCGAAATAAATAAATCTAATAGCATATCCAGTTATTATATACAGATACAGCATGTAAACAAAATGTTTTCGTTCTGTTCAGTTGGCCCAATATTTGTTTATTAATACTATTACTAATATTACCCTTTAAACTTGTTCATTGAAACTATTAAAAGGTTATTGGATTATGTAAAAAGGTAATGAAGAAATAAATACGGGAAATCCGTATCACGAACTTGAATTGTGGAATATCATCCGTAATTGAGGCCTAATTAACCTTGACCAAAGAAAATCGCTGATACTCTGTGGCCAGACGCCAACACTACCTACAATCTGTTGCGAGTAAATCGCCTGACCAGATAACCGCAGACCAAATAATCCGCCAACTGAAATCGAAACCGCATCTTCACTCCATGTCCAATATCGCGGGGTAAACAGCAACGTGTAGTCGATACCTGTCAATTCGAAGAGCTCACTTCAACAGGTCTCTCTGAAATTATCTCAATAATCCGATTTAGTATTTGTAGTTTCGTTTCATTATTTCATAAATTTATTTGGCAAAGGAAAAAAAAAATTAAAATATAAGGATTGTATTGTAACACTTATGTGAGTTAACAATATTTATTAAACGACAATATAACATTAGTCAATGCCACACAAATTATAACAACATAAATATCCGAGCATGTTACAAAAATTATTACTTTGTAACACAAATCATATGGCTTGAGCTTCACCATCGAGACCAAGACTGAGAATAACTGGTCCCGTCACTAGCTCCGTATACATAGTCGTAAAAGGAACCTTCTGGAACCTTCCAGGCCTGCGTGGTCTGAGCTCGAACAATCTAGTCCAAACATGTGCTTTGACGGTTCGCTCCAACCGCAAGTTCGTTCCAACAAAAGATCTAGGGATTTTAAACCATGTTTTTTTTTTTTTTTTTTTTTTTTTTTTTTTTTTTATCTAACGATTTAACGTTACAATATTTAAAAAGAAATAAATAATACTTTAATATACGTGAATAGTTATATCGTGAGACCAGTGTTCTTCCGCTTAACAAACAAGTTACAGGAATCTAGGCAATTTGCATCATAAATTTATTATCACCATGAAAAAGAATAATTGTTTTCTAAACTCTATACAAAAAAAAATCTGGTGCGTGCGCGCAACACACAACTTTCACTTACCAACTTATTTAGATAAGAAATTGACGTGTTTTGTTAAATATAATTTCCCAAAGTCACACATTTTTCTACATCCATATCTTATTTTTGTTAATCGTTAAAGCCGTTTTTGAGTAAATAAAAAAACCCGTGAAAATGATACAAAATTTATTAAGTAAAGTCCCCCCTCCGGTTAATCAATTTTGATGAAATTTTTACAGTCATATCTCGGGCATATAAATGAATGAAATACTCAGTTTAATCAAAATCGTTAGAGCCGTTTTTGAGAAAATCGAAAAAAACCTAAAAAGTTATTAAGTAAAGTACCCCCTCCCTTTAAGTAATTTTGATAAAATTTATGCTGTCACATCGCTAGCATATACCTACACTAAATACCCAATTTCAGGATCGCACGGTTTATAGTTTTTGAGCTAGTCTGTTCACACACACACACACACACACAGACACACACACACACACACACACACACAGACCATTTCGCGGGACTTGGTCATTTCGACTCAGGGGACCCCAAAACGTGTATATCCGTTGAAAACCGGAAGTCGAATTTTTTCACGATCGCAATACTTCCACTTACTATATATTTCATATATAGGTAAGTGAAAGTAATAAAATAAAATAATTTAACATAATGTTGCGGGCTGCGAGTTCAGTAAAAAAAAAACAATTAGCACTAGAACTATAATTTATTAATCCATACTTACAATTACTGCCTTATTATTAGATACAGAATAGGATGTGTATGTAGACTCTAATCACTAAAACTAGAGTCTTTTCTACAATATACACCCTTATCACGATTACTTGTCACAATAAGGCTAACACAATAGGATTTATCATCATGAAGGTAAATTGTTGACCGAAGAAGAATCTGAGATGGAAATGGTTGGGGGTGCGGTCAAATGAAAACACTATATGTGTAATAACATATATATTGTGCCGACGTTTCGACCCGATATTCAGGTCTTCTTCAGGGCTAAATATAAAACAAGATAGCAACCAATAAATTATATGAAGAAAAGAAAATCTGGTGCGTGCGCGCAACACACAATTTTCACTTACCATCTTACTTAGATTAGAAATTGACGTGTTTTGCTAATTATCATTTCCCAAAGTCACACATTTTTCTACATTCATATCTTATTTTTGTTAATCGTTAAAGCCGTTTTTGAGTAAATAAAAAAACCCGTGAAAATGATACAAAAATTTTTAAGTAAAGTTCCCCCCTCCGGTTAATCAATTTTGATGAAATTTTTACAGTCATATTTCGGGCATATAAATCGATCAAATACTCAGTTTAATCAAAATCGTTAGAGCCGTTTTTGAGAAAATCGAAAAAAACGTAAAAAGTTATTAAATAAAGTACCCCCTCCCTTTGAGCAATTTTGATGAAATTTTTGCTGTCACGTCGCGGGCATATACCTACACTAAATACCCAATTTCAGGTTCCCACGGTTTATAGTTTTTGAGCTAGTCTGTTCACACACAGACACACACACACACACACACACACACACACACAGACCATTTCGCGGGACTTGGTTATTTCGACTCAGGGGGTCCCAAAACGTGTATTTCCGTTGAAAACCGGAAGTCGAAAATTTTCACGATCGCAATACTTCCACTTACTATATATTTCATATATAGGTAAGTGAAAGTAAAAAAATAAATAAAATAATTAAATGAATAATATATGTGTATATATATATATATAAATGCATGAAAAATGAAAATGAGTTAATAATTACAGAATAGAATAATAAAAAGTAATTTTTTTTTTTTTGGATTAGATATTAAACAAAAGAATATGAATAAATTTTTTTGGATTTAAATAATACAATTGTCAAATATGGAAAGCTATACAAATCAAAAATATGCCTGTAATATACTAAAGAATAATAAAATTAAATGGGATACGGAATAGATGCAACGAGGAAGCGGAAGTAATATGTGCGAAGTGAAAATAGAAAAAGATGGGTAAAAGTCTAAAATAGATAGATAGATAAGTCATGGGATTTATCACTTATCACAATAGAACTAATCACTTCTCACTTAGGACTTATCACTTATTTCATAAATATAATTTATCTCTGATTACTTTAGTCTTTGGTAGATTCTAGAAGATTCCACGTTCGCGTAGAACAGTCTTTGATCTTAGCCGGCCGCCAGTCCCTTGCCAAACAATGGACGTATTGTTCTGAATAGGCGCTTTGTATTCACCCAATGGCCGCAACAATAAAAAAATCAATAAATAAGCAACTGACAACTGTCTTCAAGGTCGTCATTTTCTGCCTGTTCCGTTTTGAAAACAGATGAAAATTTATTTTCTAATTACTTTTCGTGAACTTTCTATTTCAAATTTCATTCAGATTCCTTTTTCAATTGATCTTATCATAAAAAACCAGTAAGTTTTTATTTTATTAAATTTCTATAGTCATTATTTGTATATTTTTACGTATAGAAAAAAAATGGGTCAAGGCCGTAATTCAAACAGTTAGAGTTTTCTTGAAGTTTTCAACCCTGATAGGGGGAGCTGGGAGAGAATCCTTTTTTCTTCGGATAAAATAATTTATTTTACTTTTCACCTTCTATTTTGCTCTCATAATCCGCATTATTAAGTTCTTCTTAAAATCACTATTGTGTTTATACCTGGTGTTACATGATTAATTGTAGTGACTCAATGTATGAATTGAAGAGCAGCCAAACTAATGTTTCTATCAGAACATTTAGTTTATTACTCACAGAATTAGACTTTGATATCATTCGGGCAAGAAATATCAGAGTAACAGAGTTATAACTGGGAAAAGATTGGGGCTAACGGGTATAAAGAATCATTTCCTGACTATCTATTTGTTTTGAAATTAACTTTTCAAGTTCAACATGTTAAATGTATATTTTTATTTGAGCATGTGCAATTAGAAAACGTAGGTACTACTAGAATTTTTTTTTCAGTTTCTTTATCTACTAAAATTTTTAAAAAAGATTATGCTAAAAATTTTATTTTTGGGGACTATCATCGCTCCTAATTTAGAGTAGCAGGGGTAAGAGCGATACCCCTGGTTATTCAATATTTTGTAACAAATTTTATTAAAATAATTTAAAATGATTTTGTGTCCCTTACCGTACATACCAATATTGTCATTTTCAGAAATAATATCTGGAACTATTACTAATAATGCAACTTCGTGTAACGAAACCTATCTATATTAATCTAATCTTAATTTGTGGGTGACCACCATTGAATATCAGTGAAGAGGAAGGATTTGCTCTGCTTTGAGCCGAGCTCTGTGGTGCAGTGGTTAGCATCCGCGCATGTAACGCGGGAGACCCGGGTTCGACTCCCGGCGGAGCCAAATCTGTTCTCTTCAAAAAAAAAAAAGAAAAAAAAAATTATTTAGAAACCTATCTATAGTAATTCAATCTTTATTCGTTGGTAACCACTTTTTTTAAATTAATTTTTAAATATTTTATTTTTGAAGAAAAAAGATTGGACTCCACCGGGAGTCGAACCCGCGTCTCCCGCGTGACATGCGCGGTATGCTAACCACTATACCACAGAGCTCGCTTCCAAGCGGAGCCAATCCTTCCTCTTCACTGATACCTCTCCCCCGATCTCGCAATTTTTGCGAGTAGTAACGGGAGGTGGACAATTTTTGTTCAATTTTTAGTATCTCTTGACGAATGTCAAGTTTAAATTATTTTATATTAATTCAATCATATTCAAAAGAGAAAAGACTCACGCGGGAGACCCGGGTTCGACTCCCGGTGGAGCCCAATCTTTTCTCTTCAAAAATAAAATATTTAAAAAACTATCTACTTATAATTTTTTGCTGTAATTTGCCCCAACTTTTTCAATTTTTGCCGTACAAAATGTCACCAATACATCCATTGAGGCTTGATTCGGATAAGGGACTTGAGTTCGCGTTGTTCTGAATTAACAATAAAAATATGCGAATCATCGGGAATCCGAATTATGTACATTTATTTTTATTAATTCAAAAAAATAATACACTCAGCCACGTTCAAGTGCTTGATAGCAGAGCTCTCTAAGGATTCCTTTACACTGTGTTTATGTTAAAGAAACATATATTGGTGAGCATATTTGTAATGTTTATTCCGAGAACTTATAAAATTACCACATTTAGAAGATAAAGAAACACATTTCTTGAGTAGCGAAAATTAGATATTTGAAGTTATTTTACTAATGCTTTTGTGGTTTGGGACTGAATCGGATGGGACATTGGAACAGTGAGGAATCAATTGTAGCAGATAGTGGGAGCCAAGGGCCGGCCCTTTGCACAGCGTAACAATGCCCTTTGATGTGAGCTGTATGTTTCCAGGAGGGCCCTACTAGAATCCCTTGCAATGACGGCTGATTTCACCCTGATATGTCAAAGTTACTGCCTAATATCAAGGATTCGTAGTATCAAAGTCAGTGAATTATGAGAAAAACTAATATCTAACGTTTCAAAACACTTTTATTTTTTGGCTGTGAGCATATATTTGGAAAACACTTATAAAGATACAGTCAGTCTGTAGAAGGTACGCGTGTAAGCCTGATCCAGGAGTCCAAAATATAAGTTAACCTTTATTTTTAAAAAGTTTAAGTAAAACTTATATATTTTTTTTTTTTACCCAACTTGAGGGTTTTTTTGAACAGTAACTTTTTCGTAACGAAAACTTTTTGATAATGTTATCTTAAAACTTTTATCCACATAACTTTTTGCTTAAAAGTTCATTTCAAAAAATTATTTTGAAACTTATTTATAAAAAGATTTTAGTCAAAGAAAATAATTTTGGAAATACAAAAATTTATTTGAATAGTTTACAATTTTTAATATTTTGTAAATATGAGTATTATTTTGAAACTAAAAAATTATCTTTAACAATACCATGGAATCAGTACAGTTAATTATCATAGATATTATATCGTTACTCAATATAAACAATTATCATTTAATTTAACAAGTAAAACAATTTAAAAACATTTTAATTTACACCTATAATCATCAAGAATAAATTTCAATGTAGCCCCCATTTTATACAGCTATTTAATAAAATGTCTTTGCTTATTTTTACTCATATGGGTTTTATTTTGTTCTAGTTACACTTACAAGTCACTATTATAGTCATATAATTGGTCAAAAACACTTTTATGGAACCTAAATAAATGGTTTTTCAAATTCGTTAAAAAAATACCTTTAATTATTCTTTTACAACACTTGTTGAGACGTATTTGAAAAAAATCCGAATCAATCGGTCTTTTTTGTGCACCTTCGTAATTTCTTAACGGTCCGGTGAGATTAGAATGAACACTAGACTTGTTTTGATTCGAGAAGAATGAAATAATAGGTTAGGAATGAATATACCTTTAACTCATCCTATCATAGGATTATTTATCAAAAGAAGCAACAGTATAAGTACACAATCTCTTATGATATCTATGATCACAACCCAGGGCGAAAAATTTATTGTTAAACTCACACGTTAATTTTAATTGCTCAAAAGGATTAGGTGAACCTTAAACGTTTTGAGAAGAACTTTTATCATTAAGTTATTTGAAAACTTTTATTGAGAAACCTTAATAGGTTTTTCAAATACTTTTAAAATGAAACTTATTTAAAAAGGTTAATAACCTGATCACATCTCTCCTCTGTTGCTAAATAAAAATATATTTGAACTTCGAAAAAAAAGATTGAAAAAAGTTTAAGACTTGTTGTTGGAAAAAACTTTTCTAGTACAGGTTCGTGACTGTTCGTATTCCTTCTACACTTCTCTGCTTCCTAGAATATTCTGAATCAGACTAAATATTGTTGCGGCAAGCGGGGTCAGACAAAGCGCCTATGGCGAACAATACGTCCATTGTTCGGTGCGGCACGGGCTGCCGGCAAAGATCAGAGACTTTGTTCTACGTGAACCCCGAACCTTCTAGAATCTTCCTAAGGCTTATAAATACCAGCTCTAACAGGCCTGAGCGGAGTTGTTTGGCAACACCCGTGGAGTACACTTCGTAGTGAACGGTGATAAGTTAGTGTGATAAGTGGTAAGCCTTATTGTGATATGTTATTGTGGTGATAGTGTATGTCGTAGAAAAGACTCTAGTTTTAACCCGTGCGGTTTGTTATAAGTGAGTAGAGTCTGCATACACAGCCTGTTTTGTATGATAATAAGGCAGTAATTACCCTTGTGAGTATTGATTAATAAATTATTGTCCTAGTGTTAATTGTTCATTTTATCGAACCCGAAGCCCGTAACAACTGGAGTCAGAAGTGGGATATATTTTTAGCATTAGCTTATTTATTTAGTTTGTTGTAAGTAATTTTTCTGTTTGTTATTTTAGTTGATTATTGTAATTTAGGATATTGAAAATTTGTTTTTTTCTATTTTGAATATTGTTTATTTTATTTAATATTTGAGTTTTATTTATTCTTTTTGGTTTCTTTTAATAATTTAGTTTATTGTTTAAAGTGTTGAGAATTTTATTTGTGATTTAAATCTTAGTAACTGTGTGTAGGATTAGATTTCTTTTTTTTTTTTCGTTGTTAGTTTATAATTAACTTATTGCTGTTAGTCTTTAAATTTTGATTTGTTAATTTTAATTTTGCTAATTGTATAGAATATTTGAAATGTCAACCGGTGGCTTAAGATTGTATGATTTGAAAGTAGCAGATTTAAAAAGGGAATTGGAAGAACGCGATTTGGATACTTCTGGGAACAAGTCTATATTGCAACAAAGGCTCAGGGAAGCTTTAATTAGTAGTGGAGAGGATCCAGATCACGTTCTTTTTGAAACAGAATTTAGTAAATTGAAAAATGAGTTGTTAGATTTTAAAAATGTGTTGTTAGAAAATGAAAAGGAGTTATTCTCTACTTTAAAAAATACGTTATCAGAATGTTTTACTACTACTTTAGAAAATAAGTTAGTTGATAGTGATACTCCTAAGATTTCGGTGCTTCCTAAGGTTCTTAGTGCTACGCAAAATGATAAAGAAGAAGAAGAAGAGCCCTTCGACCTTGATCCTCAAGTGAGTTTTGAAGATGTGAAGGTGCCGCTTGGCGGATTGAGAGAGGTGGATGCTCTTGTATATGGATCCTCTTGTGGTGTTCATTTCGAGGAGGAGTTCATGAAACCCAAGCCTGAAAGAATAGGAAATGCAGGGTTAGCTGCTGTACAGACTGCCATGGATTCTAGTACTTTTGGGTATGCTAAACCTGACAAGAAAGATTTTGATGAAGGCGATGAGGAAGAGCCTGTTGTAGTAAGAAGACTTGTTCTGGGGGTCTCGCCTGGAGAATTCATGGAAGTTGAGTCAACCACTGATGTTGAAAAGGGAGCGGAGGATATTGAGAGCATGAGAGATCAGCTCGAGGATGGTGATAGCTCCCAAGATAAGGAAGAAGAGTTTGTTGTTTCCCGAAGGTTCCATCCAGGAAAGAAGCAATATGGATGTTTGCTCGGATGGGAGGTATGCCCTCCTGAACTGTGTGGCTGGGGGCCGGCTGGAAGCTTGGAGGCTTGTCGGCGTCTGTTTGGAGCATTTTAGGAGAGTTTGGCCAAGCGGTCTTTGAATGGACAGAGGTCAGCCGTATCGAGGAGGGCCGGATACACCCTTGGATGGGAGGGATGCCCTTCTGAACAGAGTGGCTGGGAGCCGGCTGGAAGCTTGGAGGCTTGTCGGCGTCTGTTTGGAGCATTTGAGGAGAGTTTGGCCAGGCGGTCTTTGAATGGACAGAGGTCAGCCGTATCGAGGAGGGCCGGATACACCCTTGGATGGGAGGGATGCCCTTCTGAACAGAGTGGCTGGGAGCCGGCTGGAAGCTTGGAGGCTTGTCGGCGTCTGCTTGGAGCATTTGAGGAGAGTTTGGCCGAGCGGTCTTTGAATGGACAGAGGTCAGCCGTATCGAGGAGGGCCGGATGCACCCTTGGATGGGAGGGATGCCCTTATGAACAGAGTGGCTGGGAGCCGGCTGGAAGCTTGGAGGCTTGTCGGCGTCTGTCTGGAGCATTTGAGGAGAGTTTGGCCGAGCGGTCGTTGAATGGACAGAGGACTGCCATATCGGGGAGGGCTGGTAACGATCAAGTGACAAACTCTGATGAGGATGGTGACCCCTTAGCAAAGAACTTGAGATTGGAAAGAGAAACTGACAGTGAAGAGACAGTCCGTGGCATCATTCGAGGACCTGGACGGCCTCCTCCTAAGCCCAATATTACCCATGGGACTACAGAAAGTCCAGCAGTGGAAGTAGGACTCAAATCGAATGGTGATGAGAGCAAATCATCAGCTGCTCGTGGTGCGATTAACGGAAGCTTAGTTGAGCAGAGCATTGGTCTAGGCCCTCACAACCAACAGATGCTGGTTGCCAGTGCAAGTGTTGTAAGGATTGATCCAAGCCAGGTCCCAGACCCATCTTCTGGTGTTTGTGTAATGTCAACACCTGAGCCTACTCCACCCCATTCAAGACCTGATCTGGGACAGATCAGCCTTAAGGAGGGGGTAATGTTGCGGCAAGCGGGGTCAGACAAAGCGCCTATGGTGAACAATACGTCCATTGTTCGGTGCGGCACGGGCTGCCGGCAAAGATCAGAGACTTTGTTCTACGTGAACCCCGAACCTTCTAGAATCTTTCTAAGGCTTATAAATACCAGCTCTAACAGGCCTGAGCGGAGTTGTTTGGCAACACCCGTGGAGTACACTTCGTAGTGAACAGTGATAAGTTAGTGTGATAAGTGGTAAGCCTTATTGTGATATGTTATTGTGGTGATAGTGTATGTCGTAGAAAAGACTCTAGTAATACTTGTACCCTATTTTACAGTTTTTCCTCTATTTTTTTTTTTAAATCCACCTCACGCAATTTTTTGGCATGCATAGGTAATTAAGCAAGATAATCTAACTAGTATCTAACATATTCAAGCTCTGATTGGAAAGTTCAAATTCATTCCGCGGATATTATTAAAAATAAATTATACCTCTCAGATGCCAGAATCAAAGTTAGGCCTCATCTGCCTAAGAATACACTCGGTCTCTAGGGATAAAGGGATATAAATTCAATTTACAATAAGTCATTTGATACTAATCCTAGATTGCCAAGGAGTATCTTACCAAGGGGGGGGGGCTTTATGAACTCATAATTTTCTTTTATTGTTAACTAACACTAAATTTTTTTTCAAAATTTTATTTCATGAGATTACAATGTTTACATATTTACAAAACTGTAGGTATAAAAAAAAAAAATATATAGAGAGAAATAATTATAAATGTCATCTCAATGTTTCCTAAAATTCCTCATTCAAGATATAGAAGATAGATAACTAATTTATACTTTCAAAAATTGTATTTTCGGGTACATTAAGGAAAATAAAACGAGGAATGATTTTAAATTATATCTAGGGGCCCACAAGCGTCAACTATTTCTTCTGGAAAAAGAATGTCACAGAAAAATTTAAATTCACGTTTACATTAATCTTGGATGTTCTTCTGACAACTAATATTTTTTTCAGATTTTTTATTTAATAATTTAGATGCAAAACATAGAGGACAAATAATGATGGGCTTCAAGAGCCTTCTCCCTAGATAATCCTAGAGTTAATATTCAAAGAAAACTATGAGTTTGGGGAAAGATTATGAATTGTTATGAACGATATGAAAAAAAGAAAAAAGAAAAAAAAAATTAGAAAAGATCGAAAAAAGCAGAAGACATCGAAGGAAGAGTCGCGGGTATCGGGAACCAACCAGGCCACTTGAGGGTCATTTAACATTCTGATTTTAATTACTTTTTTCCGATTAAAAGTTTCCCTGCTTTTATTAGCTATACATTATAAATTTCAATTTCAAACCAGTTCTCATAATTGAAGGGGTCGGGGCAAAATAGTGCCAAGCAACATTTTTAACAAAAATAAACTGTAGCTGCATTCACGTAGGACTATATGCCTATGATGGAAATGCCACCTAAATATGTCTATAGAGTCTCTATATACTCATATTTAGGTGACATTTCCATCATAGACATAGAGTCCTAAGTAATGTACAGCACAATGCAGCTACAGTTTAATTTTTGTTAAAAATGTTGCTTGGCTTTATTTTGCCCCGACTCCTTCAATTAATCCATTCACAATTTCAGCGATTCGGTTCAATAAAAGATAAGCAGTATAGATATTGATATGTCAGCTCTGGTAAAAAATCGCTGTGCCATACTCCAAGATGATCAATAATTACTTAGAAAAAGATAGATGATTATTCAACCAAAAATGTTTGATAGAATGCCCTAATTTTTCAAGTTCATATTGTAACACTTATGTGGGTATAAATAATTTTATTAGAAGAAAATAGTGATTTACAATCCCATACAATATAAATATACAAACAATATAAATTCAAAAAATGAACAAGGTAGTCCATCGCTCCTTATATTAAGTCTGAATTAGAACATTCTAGAATGGTAAAGTCGAGCATAGATTATTCTCGAACAGTCACGAAGAATGTACTAACAATAAGTGGAACAGTTTGTTCCATCAACAATTCAACAACTCTTTTCCATCTTTTTTTTTTTCATTACAATGTATTTAAATTGCATATAAACTTCTTAAATAATTTATCGAAAGAAAGAAATTGGACGTGGCCAGGATTCGAACCCACATCTTCGAATATTATCATCGTTGTCCTTGAAAATCGTATCACGCTATCCCTCATTTTTTCTTTTCAGATAAAATGTTTTAAACTTGTTTAAATATAATATTAAGTTTGTAATGAGAATTTTGATGTTCTTACACTATCGTGGTAATTTTTTTTTTTTTTTTTTTTTTTTTTTTTTTTTTTTTTTTTTTTTTAGAAATTCTTGAGCTTTCCTGGTCATCTGTTCAAATGTACTTCGACAGTAATTAAGTAATAACTACGTGCTTTATTTTTCTGTAATTGTTTGATTTTCTTTGCACCATGATATGGTGTAAAGTAAGGTGTTGGTAGTAGTTTGAAAAAAAAATGTTAATAATATTATTAAAGAATACGAGGGTATCATGTTCAGTTTGTATGAATAAGTCAGCAAATACTTTCAATACAAAAAAAAAAACGCGTTAAGCAAGATCTCAGATTTTTTTTCAAACGACAGGTTACCATCATCTCATACCAAGTTTATGCAAATCATGGTATGTATTTATATTGTTTTTACTTTCGTTTTTAATTTGCTAAATATGTTTGCAGTATAAATACAAGATTAAAATGACCCTAGCAGTTGAAGATTTATTATGTTTGTAAAATATAATTATGATTCCTACAAGGCTAACTAATTTAATACTTCTGAGAGCCTTAATCAAATGTTTTTAAATATTGTCATGTTATGAGAACATGAACCACAAAAAAAAAATAATTACGTCTTGATAAATTATTTGTTTTTCATTTATCTGGATGTTTTGAATGATGCTTGGTGGTTACAATATTATGAGGCCAACGAGTTATTGCAGTCTAAGACCAGTAAATCGAAAGCACCTTATTGAAAATTAAGATAACAAATTTATTTATTAATCTGGAATTGGATACAATCATGAAGAGATATAACTTCGAAGGATACCGCGACCGTAATGGAATAACAAGATATCGACCCACGACTACAGGACATGGCCATTAGAACAGTCTCTTGAACTCTTGTCATATCCTCCAACCTGAACAAAGCCAAGAGTCTATTAGCAGTGTAGGGGTGAAAAAAACTAAACACCAGCTCATTATACTCTCATTATCGTCGAGACTCAAGTCCTCACAGGTAAAAGTATGACAGTAAAAAAATCCTTAGAAAATAAGAAAATGTAAACTGTACAAATCGTTAGTCACAGTTGGACTGAAACTACATCATATTTACCCTCAGCATTTCAAATGAGTATAAATTTTACAGTAAAAACATAGTTACGTAATATGTTTTTTATAATGTAACTATGTTTTATACATAATATAATAAGTGTCGCTACCTAAAAGATAGTGTTGCGGGCTGCGGGTTCAGTAAAATAAATAATTAACACTATAAACAATAATTTATTAATCCTATACTTACAATGGTAATTACTGCCTTATTATTAGATACAGAATAGGCTGTATGTAGACTCTAATCACTTACAACAAACCGCACGGGTTAAAACTAGAGTCTTTTCTACGACATACACCCTTGTCACGATTACTTGTTACAATAAGGCTTACCACTATAGGACTTATCACTTATCACTTATCACTTATCACTGATTACCCATCACAATAGAGTCGAAGTGCACTCGACGGGTGTTGCCTAACAACTCCGGTGAAGCTTGTTAAAGCTGGTATTTATAAATCTTAGGTAAAATGTTCTAGAATAATCCCGGCTTGTGTAGCATGTTCGGGAAGTGCGTTTGATGTTAGCCTGGTAGGCGCTTTGTCTACCCCCGCTGGCCGCAACAATAGGATACTGTTTATTTCGATATTTTATATACCTCAATATTTTTTGTATTGCTCATTAATTGCTTATTATACTACCATTAAATTTCCAACAAATGGCGATGTAAATTGATATTTATTTATTTTATGGTTTATTTTTGTGGAAATTCAATATTTCCGGCTTCGAATGAGAAAATCCGAGGTTTTCCCATAGGTAAATATGTGTCGCCTATTAACGTGTGCGGGAAGCCGCGGAATCTATCATTGTTTGTGCTACCTATTAGCACTTCAATAGATTAAAATTATGAATTAAATAATTATGAAAATTTTTAATTATTATTATGAAAAAATTATAAATTAGAGTTTTCTATCTCATTTATAATATCAAAGTTTTGATAAGTACTTCTGTAAGAATATACAGCATAGTTAGAGGTTTCTCCCGCTCAGTTCCCGGTTTTGATAACCTGTTTCAGGCAGAACCTACTGATATGATATCTAATATCATCATGTCTTAAATTCTGAATTTAATTAATATGCATTATAGCAAAAGATTAATTTGTTACATTTTCGTTGTCTGTTGCGATTGTGCCAACCCCTATTCCAATTATATTCTTTATTAGTTCATTTTACACGTTTATTATTTATATTAAATCTCTCTTCTGCTGAAATAATCCAGTAAGTGATAAATGAATGGGTCATTAATACTTACTATAGTCAAACATTCTTACTATAGTTAACAAAAATTTGAATCTCCTAAATTCTTTACCAAGCAATTTTAATTTTGGCGTAACGTTCTATTTTAAATCCTGTTGGTTTTAGGTTGGCAGAAAAGTTTTTAATTTATCAGTGAATTTTGATTCAAGAATAGGATATAATTAAAAAGAACAGGATATAATTAATGCAACGCATTCTGTGGCTCAATAGGTTGGTATAATGCGTTGCATTAATAAAGCTATAATGCGTTGCATTAATAAAGCTATAACGCATTATAGCTACTAAGCCACAGCAACGCGTGGCCGGGTCTCCTCGTATAAATATAAAATAATCGCCAAGTTAATTTAATGTAATCATATTAGTAAAATTTTTGCCTCTTAACTACTTTGTACTAACTACAATAGTAATAATAAAATTAATAAATTACTTTTATTTGATTTTAACAAAAACATAGACAAAAATGGCAGAGATTGTGCACCGTAGACATGAGACAGAATGAATAGGATAAAGATGTAGGGAGGACGGGTGGAGATTCTGCGGCTCTCCAAGATTTAGTATCATGTCACATGTCGTTTACATAAAGAAAGACCTACTCAATTTTGCCATCTCTTCGCATCTCAGCGGGTCCCTGTTTGATCCTCATCTACAGGCTAAGGGATTTAATTTATAGTAATATATCCTTTTGCCAATTTTCTGCAAAAGATAATATCGAAATTGATTAGTTTCAATTTCATTAGTTTTAGATTAATTTTAGATTTGTTGAACACGAAATCGACTGTATATCATAAGGATGGCCTTACAGATTTTTTTGAAACCTCGGTCGGCTTAAGGCAGGGTTGTCTTCTGAGCCCTCTGCTGTTCGCATTGTTTTTGAACGACTTGCACGATACTCTTGAAGAAGGAATAGATATCGCTGGAGTAAATATCAGATGTCTACTATATGCAGATGACGTGGTAGTATTGGCCCCCTCTCCAGTAAAATTACAGAGAATGCTAAACAATCTAGAGGGTTACTGCAGTGTATGGAACCTGAACATAAACTTGGCGAAGTCCAAAATAATGGTCTTTCGCAATGGTGGTAGGTTGACCAGATTCGAGAGGTGGAACTTCGGAGGGGTTCATGTCGAAGTGGTCAATGAATACAAATATCTTGGTGTGATTATAACTCCGAGACTGGCTCTGGGGCGCCACTTTTCCGAGAGGGTATGCCATGCAAAATTTGGTTTGAATTCAACTTGGAGTAACTTCATTGTTAACAAAAATATACCCTACACGAGTAAACTAGAAATATATAAGTCGATATCGCGGGCAGTGGTTAGTTATGCAGGGCAGGCTTGGGGTTTCGATTCATATGATGTTTTGGAGAAGTTTAAACGTTATTTTATAAAAAAGTTATTGTTTCTCCCGCGATTCGCACCAACATATATATTGGCCCACGAAACAGGAATAGCATCCATATACTCCTACACTCTAAAAATGCATTTTGAATATATTTTGAAGGTTCTGTATATGCCGGATTGTCGATTACCTCGCATCCTCGCGAAAGAAGTAATTAATAAGAAAGTATATTGGTATCGGAAGTGGTTGGAGTTTGAGGATTGTTTCAAAATTAAACTCGACCTGTTAAATGTGGTAGACCTGCGGCGGAAGTTGGCCTCAGTCAGTCAGGGGATAGAGAAAGAAGAAAAACAAAGAAACCTAGAAAAATGCATCCATTCGCGTTTTTATATCTACGCGGGCTTATGCACAGCAGGCACTATTTCGCCGTATCTCGATGACCGTTATGATATTACAGTTATCAGGACCATCTTCCGCAGTCGAACCGAAATGTTAAATTTAAACGTAAAACCATGGGATAACGAAAGTAAAGATGACTGCCCAGTATGCCATGGAGGGGAGATAGAAGACACGTGTCACTTCCTGGGGACCTGCCATGTTTATGGCGAACTTAGGAAAAAATATTTCGGGAGGGAGGTTTGTACACCAGATCAATTATTTACACTATTAATTGGAAGCAATTGGATAGCACTTAGCCGTTATGTCCAGCAGGCCACATTGAAAAGAGCTCAGTGGATTAGCAGGTAGGGGATCATTGGGGCAACCTTCTTATTTATTTTTATTCATATTCTTTATTATGATATTGTATTCATTATATTTATTATGATTATTATTTTGTGTTAAATTATTAATTATTTATTATGATTTTGTAAAACATTGATGTGTATTATAGTATTTATTTATAACTACAAAATCTGAAACACAGACCTCGACAGACGGAATTTTCCATTGTCTATGTGTTTTGTTAATTTCTCTATTTAATGATTTGTATTATGGATTTTAAAATAAACACGTTTTCATTCAATACTTACTATAGTCAAACATTCTTACTATAGTTAACAAAAATTTGAATCTCCTAAATTCTTTACCAAGCAATTTTAATTTTGGCGTAACGTTCTATTTTAAATCCTGTTGTTTTTAGGTTGGCAGAAAAGTTTTTAATTTATCAGTGAATTTTGATTCAAGAATAGGATATAATTAAAAAGAACAGGATATAATTAATGCAACGCATTCTGTGGCTCAATAGGTTGGTATAATGCGTTGCATTAATAAAGCTATAATGCGTTGCATTAATAAAGCTATAACGCATTATAGCTACTAAGCCACAGCAACGCGTGGCCGGGTCTCCTCGTATAAATATAAAATAATCGCCAAGTTAATTTAATGTAATCATATTAGTAAAATTTTTGCCTCTTAACTACTTTGTACTAACTACAATAGTAATAATAAAATTAATAAATTACTTTTATTTGATTTTAACAAAAACATAGACAAAAATGGCAGAGATTGTGCACCGTAGACATGAGACAGAATGAATAGGATAAAGATGTAGGGAGGACGGGTGGAGATTCTGCGGCTCTCCAAGATTTAGTATCATGTCACATGTCGTTTACATAAAGAAAGACCTACTCAATTTTGCCATCTCTTCGCATCTCAGCGGGTCCCTGTTTGATCCTCATCTACAGGCTAAGGGATTTAATTTATAGTAATATATCCTTTTGCCAATTTTCTGCAAAAGATAATATCGAAATTGATTAGTTTCAATTTCATTAGTTTTAGATTAATTTTAGATTTGTTTCAGCAAGAAACTGTTGGTTTCAATACAGTGAGACGTGTAAGTATCTCTTTTTTAGACCAATAACGAACAAAAGAGCCAAACGAAGTGATTCGGCATGCTAACTAACTGACCTCTGAATCGTGCAAAGTAAAATATCTTCGAAACCTTACGCAGTACCTTGAAGAGCAAGTGCAGAACCATTAATTAACTAGCTTCAAAAATTAATTATGTAGCACCCAGTCTCGTGAAATTACAGCAGCAGAAAATGCTTCGACGATGTCTATGGCATTGACTCTGATAGATCAGTAAGATACCCATAGAGCATAATATACTCCTTGGGCATTATCCACCATCATCTATTAGGTATCTGAGTTTTGTGATTGAATTTATATTATTTTTTTGTTTTTTTATGACGGCCCTTATTGCAAAGAGTAACTTATAATTTTAATCCACCCCTAAAGGACAATAGGGCTTAGTTCAAAACAACGAAGAAATAAGAAAAGAACTGGAAAAGAAGACAGTAAATCAAAAATCGAACAAGATAAACAACATAAAATCCTCAAATATAAAATCAAAATGAAATATAATTTTTTTATTTTAAATCAATTTCCTCTATTATATTTTTTAATCGAACAATATTTGTTGAATTCTTCATAACAAAATAAATAAAACATATAAAGGTGCATCTATATAACACAGGCTTCGTTTATAGTATGGTCTAGACACATCGTCTGCTTTAAGATATAAAATCGGAGTCTAACTGAATATATAGATTCGTAAATAACATCATAAAATAGGTCTACTAGGTACTAAAAATATACGAAAGGTTTCATAAAATGTTATTTACCTTACGATTTCCATATGCGACAAACAGTGGATGAGAGTAGAATTATATATTGTTTGTTTGTTTAACGTCGATTTATGCTACTAAGGCTAATATGACGATGCAACAGTGGGAATCCTAAATTTTGCCTATCCAGGTATAATTAGGATAGGGTGTTATAATGTAGCATTATTATAGCATAGCAACCTAATCCTATAATATAATCCTATAATCCTAATTATCGTAGGTTGCTATGCTAACCACTACACAACAGGTGACCCTAAATCGCATATTGTTGATCATTATATTAATATTGCACTGCGGGAATACAAGGGATACAAAGAGGGAAAATAAATTAATGTTGTAATCAAGGTTTCCTCTTACAAGTGTCCATGGTAAATGGTCACAAATGTTTTCACTAATTTGGACTAGTATTAGTGGGCCATCCGATCTTTGGAAAATAGGAAACCAAACCATTCAACTTCTTGTGGTTACAAAACTTTGAGTTGTACTTCTTGTATTCTCGCAATGCGATCCTTTCCTTACAATATTTTCCAGCGTTTGATTGACACCTGGAATATAATCTTTTTTTTCGTGGAAGGCTTCATCACTAAAAATATATTTTTCTTTTTCTTCTTTTTCTTTCTTCTGGAAAAATACACATAATAGTAAAAATATATTTTTATTCCTATCTAGTCAACTGGATTATCCAATATATTCATATTTTTTTCTTTTTTTTTTTTTTTAGTCTTTCCCTTCCTCGCTGGTTAGTCAATACGGGGTTTCACAGGCCAGGGGAGTGGGCTGGGGCTTAAACCTAGTATAAACATCCATAATGTGTGAAATTATTTATGTTCGCAGGGTGATCCTTTGACAAAATATGCAAGCAGTTCTGCTTTATATTTCCAACCAAAAAGCCACCAAAAATCATTCCATAGTTCCCTCTCTTTTCGATTAACCACGCTTTTTATAATTTTCGTTTGTTTGATTAAAGTCACTTTAAGCTACTAAGGCTAATTGGACGATGCTACAGTGGGAGTCCTAAATTTTGCCTATCCAGGTATAATTAGGAAAGGGATCTTTAACGAGTACCTGACATCATACAGGATGGGGACCTCCATTTTACGTCCTATCCGAGGGACGGCATGGCTAAGGATTTTTTACTCCCATCAAAAAATCCTAGGGCCACCCCTGGGCGCGAAACCATGACCTTTAGTAGGTTGCCATGCTAACCACTATACCACAGGTGACCCCTTTATAATTTTTAACAAGTAGTTTTTATTGAAACTAAAGTTTAAGTGAAGAAATGTATAAAAAGCGATATAATTGAAAAATAGAAATTAATAGTTTTTACAATTAAAAGGCTCAATCCTAATTTTCATTCAGGCTGGCTATCTGGTTTTATTAAAAAAAAAAAAGATTAAGTGCCTAATGAAATGTGTATTTCTCACTCTTCACTGGCTCAAGTTTTGTAACCTGTTAGCTCGTTGAATCAACATATAGATATTATTACTGAAAATTTTGAGACATCAGTAAGCTTTAAAACGATATTTATGTTTCCTCTAATAAAATTAGAATAAAATGAAATTGTATTTATTATTATTATAATATTTAATTGTACTGTTACGCCTAGCGGGTGATGAAAACGCGCCTATTGTGAAAAATCCGTTCATTGTTTGGCACGGGACTGGCAGCCGATTCTCAAAGGATGGCCGAAGATCAAAAGGACTACCGAATGTTCTCGATTGATCTAGAAGATATTCCCAAAGACTTATAAATAAGTCGGGACGTTGTACAACGTACAACAACGGAAGTTGTAAGTCAACACCCGTCGAGTGCACTTCAAAGTGATCAGTGATAAGTGATAAGTTCTATTGTGAAAGGTGATAAGTCCTATTGTGGTAAGCCTTATTGTGATAAGTTATCATGATAAGAGTGTATATCGTAGAAAAGACTCTAGTTTTTAACTCGTGTAGTTTGTCGTATGAGATTAGAGTCTACATACACATCCTATTTTGTATCTAATTATGAGGCAGTAGTTACAATGGTAAGTATTGGATTAATAAATTATAGTTCTAGTGCCAATTGTTCATTTTTACTAAACCCGTAGCCCGCAACAATAAAATTTTTCCAGATAATCAAAAAAAAATTGTTTGACATATGGGTAAACGGTGAATTGATGGTGAGAGTAAGCTGGTTAAAATATCTAAGAGTAACGTTAGACAATAAGCTAATATAGAACGAACACATTGGCATACACCCCTATAAATTACTAAGATTTATTCTTAAAACTGTAACTATTACTGCTCGTAATCAAACGAGACTACTAACACCATCACTTCACCTAATGTATTAAATACTTGTATCACTAAAGTAGGCAATCAACATTTATTCGGGTCCACTAACACCACCTTCTAAAAGTGGGGTCACCTGTGTTGTAGTGGTTAGCATGGCAATCTACTGTACCAAAGGTCGCGGATTCGCATCCCGTGGTGGCCCTAGGATTTTTTTAATGGTAGTAAAAAAATCTTGGCTATGCCGTCCCTCGTATAGGACGTAAAATGGATGTCCCGAGCCTGTACGATGTCAGGTACTCGTTAAAGATCCCTATCATAATTATACTTGGATAGACAAAATTCATGACTCCCAGTGTAGCATCGTCTGATCAGCCTTAGTGGCTTAAAGTGAAGTTAAACAAACTAACAATCAAGGATTTTACATAAAGTATCAACTTGTAACTACACAGTAACACATAAATAACCTTATGATTAGATCTTCAGAGCAATATTAATTACTAATTAATTCCAGGCCATCGTTCCTTTAGTATGAATTATTTAATATGCGTTATAACAGTCTCGAAGATTCCAGACAAGCGTAGAAGGTTAGCTAAAATGTACTAGAACAGTCACAAACAAATACCAAAACAGTTTGTTCCAACAAGCAGTCTAGAGCTCTTTTGAATCATATGTTTTGTGAGTTTTTTTTTTTTTTTTTTTTTCACGTTATAACATAAATAATGGGAAAAAAATCTCTTTATGAAGCCCAGGAAAAATATTTCTTTCTTAGTAGCATAAAGGGACGTTAAGCAAAACCTCCTAAAAGTTTAAAGAATCCAAAGAAGTAATAAATAGCTTTATCAGAGTTACCTACAATGCAGCTCTATTACTAACACAAAATTGTGGTAATTGACCCGATATGAAAACAATGTAAATATATTCAAATAATAAATAAATATGTTTATAAATAATGCATCTATTTTTCAGCCTGCCTTTTTAATTATATTCATAACGTCATTTTATACTCGAAATTTTAACCACCACCACTCAGCGACTTAAATAGCATTCAAGTGTGACCACTTCAGTAGACTTCATTCCTTCTTAATTATTATTGCAACAGGAACATTAAATCGGCAACGACGTTTCAAAACATTTTTTTTTTCAAAATGCAACTTTGAGAGTCCTTCAAACCCACTAATGACGCCAACTCGAGCTGCTGGTTAATGAGACCATACTGAAAATCGGCTAGCTTCAAAATGTAAGATTTGGTTTGATAAAAATTATTTTGATCAAGGACCAACGTTCTATTCAAATTTATACTCGAAAATAGGCAACTATTATTATAAAAAAAAAAAAAAAATGAAACATTTTTTCGGCAGTTAAACACTCCCGCTAAATAATAGTAGATATTATTATTTTCTGCAACATAGGGAAAATGCTTAACATATGTTGAAACCTACTCAGCAGGAAAACAGTTTACCTTATTCTGTTTTGATCATATTCAAAACTATTAATTTGTAAAATTAGTTGTACATAAACACTCGGTAAAAAGAAAACCAGTTCAACTTTTTTTTCTATCTAATCTGATCCCGAAATTTTCACCCTTGATACTAATTTACGTTGCCATTATTTTGTCATATGAAATTCAAACAAAATTTTAGGATCTTGAAATTACAAAAAAAAAAAAAAAAATCAGATTTTCTCCTTTCAAGTATCGCGAAAAAATAAGTACATGAAAACACGATCAAGCTACATTATTTTCCATGATTTTCTATCGTAAAGATAAAATCAGATATAAATCAGTAGTTGCCATTTTACATGAGCGAGTCCTAACATTATTCATCTTGTATAACGTAAACATCTGTTTTATTATGTGTAGAATTATTAAAACTTGTGAAGCGAACGCTTAATGCCAGGATCAGTCGATGTTGAAAGTTCCATGGTCACTTTTTTTTTTTTTTTTAACTCCTTAGGGGGCTGTTTAAAATAGTTTGGGGTGAGAGGTGTGAAAAAGTGAGATCGGTTCGTCAAGTGGCTTAGAATTTAATAGTAGTAAAAGGAAAATCTAATAGTATGACACCATTTGACTAAATGCCGTATTTTTAATTAATATCTTTATTTAATTTTTTTTTTCTTATAAAACACTATTAATCCTTAAATTATTTATTTTTTTTTTGGTTTGGTCTTGGAACTACAAAAAATGTAGATGCCGTTCCCGAATGTACGATTGAAACATTGGTACTTACAGCTATTGGGCTCGTCATCTTTTATATGACTAATAGTATTACAATCATTGTTATTTTAAGTTATACCTATTTATTTAAAAATTTTCCAGTGAATAATACATTGTAATATTACATTTTGATATTCACGCGGCGTGCATATCCATAAAGGAACAGGAGGAAAAATAGGGTAGCGGGTCCTGGCAATGTGAAGGCAGATAGATGAGAGAGGGCTAAGCCGGAGGTAGTGGCAGTTTGCATCCAGGCCAACATTTTTCACCTCAGCTCACCCTCAGAAGGGATTTACTTTTTACGACGGGCTCTGGATTCCAGAAATAAGTCACCTCAAAAAAAAAAAAAATAAAAATAATAATAATAATAAACATTTTTTTTAATAAATAAATAAAAAGGCCGATCGAACTGGATTCTTCTATATTAACCACCACTATAAAAACCCTTTTCATATATATATATATATATATATATATATATAATTATTTAAATTGCACTATTTACGATGCTGTCAAGAAGACACAGTGCGACAAGCAAAAATATTTCTAATTCCTGAATAAAGCATTATTTTTGATAAATAAAATAAATATTTGCAGATTCGTTCAATTGTGCCAGTTTATGTTACATGATCGATGACAAAAGAAATATACTGTAGATTCCCCTTTATAATGATGAGTATAGGGGTCCACGGATAATCGAATTACAACATTTTATTGACTTAATGTGATAGAAAAGAAGGTTTAACTAAAAAACAAAAACAAAAAAAAAAAAACACCGCAGAAAATCACTTTTATTAACAAACAAACGTTTTTAAAAACAACAAACGAAAAAAATAACAGACGAATTCTATCAGCGAGTTGTTTGGAATGGTTAATTTCTTCAAGAGTAAAAACGACAGGTTTTCTTTTTTGCGACATTTTATTAGTTCGTATTTAAATGGAGACTTTAAATCGTTCCTAGAATATGAATTGGAGTAACAGTTACCGGAAACATCTCGTCATACGATACCTGCTTCCGTGTTTTCCCATTTATTATTTTATTTCATAATTTAATCATTCAGATATTTACGTTTCATTTTTTAAAATCAATATTACACATACAAAATTAATGGCTGAAAAATTAAAAACAACTTATTACAAAAAAAAAAAAAAAAAAAAAAAGGCTCCTCAGAACTCCGGTTAATTGAAACCACGGTTAATAGAGCCCCGGATAATGGAGGTCCTACCGTATAGGAGAACGAGCAGTCCCGGCCACGCGTTGCTGTGGCTCAGTAGCAGTAATGAGTAGAGTTAATTATATCCTATTCTTTTCAATATATAGTCAAATCAAAATTCACTGATAAAGATAACATTTCAGCTAATCTAAAAACCAAAAGGAACTAATAAAGAATACAATTGGTATAGGGTTTAGTAAAAACACAATAGATAGCTAAAATATACCAAATTAATCTTTTGTCCTAATACATGAGGCGTTTGGTTTCAAAACCGGTTACTCCATTTTTCCTAACAATTTTCTTTTTTTTAATGTTAAAAAATAATGTGCTAGACACGCTTGTTTCAAAAACGTCAAAATCCTTCGAAAATCAATAGTAAAAGATTCCACTTCTTATCGAAATCGGTTCCAGTTGATCCTTTTTTGATCAGACCTGAAAAATTGTTGAAAATGGATGCAGCCGGTTTTGAAACCAAACGCCTTACATATTAATCAAATTCAGAATCTAGCACATGATGATATGAGATATCGTCTACTTGTAGAGGTTCAACCTGAAACAGGTTATGAAAAGCGAGCAACCTCAAACCATGCTGAATGTTCTTCATGCTACGTATCATAACATAAGAATGAGATAGATAACGTTAAGTAATAAATTTTTACAATAATAATGTAAATTTTATTATTATTAGAATCCACAATTTCTATTTACTGTAGTCCTAAGAGGTGCAAAATGATTTTGATTAACCTGTCTTTTGGTAAAACAAATAGATTCGATCTTTTCCCCATATGTGAAAAGGCGACATAATGGCCCATGGGAAAAACGCGGATTTTCCTAGTCCAAGCAGGAAAAAATAAATTTATGATTACCCACCCTAATTATAGAAAGAAAATGAAGTGTTGTGTCAATAAATAAACTTAAATAATCGAGATAAAAAATTATTCTATCTTTTAAGTTGGACAAAACTACAGACAATGAGCAATATTTTATTAAGATCAGTTGGGTAGTTTCTGATATTTTCATTAAAATAGTATTTTTCAAGCGATATTTTTTTTAATAAGAAATGTATATATTTTTAATATTTTCTACTGTTACGGAAAACTAAATCATGTGATTTTGTCTGTTACATTGTAAAGAGTTCGAGACTTTTCGTTGGAACAGTTGCAGAATTGCTGTTTCAGTACATGTTCTGGATGTTCGAGAATCTTCTACGCCCTTCCAGAATGTTCGATATCGGACTAAATATAAGAAGCAATGGGCTAGGGGCTTAGTCTGGTCTCTGAACATTGAAGCAGAATGTTACTGCTGTGTCACAAGTAGTTACTTTTTGGAACGTTTTTAACAATTTGAGTTTTTATTGCTTTTTTGGCGATATGAATTATATTTTTTTATTAATAAAAAATTATTAATTACTTAAAAAAATTTACAGTACTTTAAGTCTGCAGTATGATTAGGTGAAGAATATTGTTTTCGATTTTTAGCCACGAAACTGATTACATTATTTTTTAATACCTAATATTAAAAAAGAAATGCAGGTTTTTTCTATTATTTATATAGACAGTTGGCCGAGAAACGATATAAGATAGATTTTGTTTATGTAAAATGTTAATTGTCAGGACATTTTTTCTTTTTTTTATTTATTTGTTCAACCAATTCCCCGGCAATCTATCACCTCATTAAAATATAATTTTCATAGTTGCTACTTGAAATATCATCGTTTGGTTAGAAAACCCAGACCAAATGAATCATGATATTGTTCATAATTAGAATTTATTTTGTTACAAATTTGAATTACATTGGAATTTTATTCTATTCGTTAGTTCATTAGCTAGTTCCATTTGTAACCGAAGCTGTCTTGTTTAGGCCGTACTCTAGTCCATTCACTCTTATGTTTAGCCTGAAATCGAACATCATACATGGGCGTATAATATTCTCGAAACATCCATAACGTGTTCTAAAACCTTTAAGTAACTGTTCCAACAAAAATCAAACTCTTTTCAGTGTAATGTAACAAACAAAAATTAAGTGCTTTTGTTCCAAATTACAATATTTTTAAGTAAGTGTGAAGACGGATTTATTTTTTTTTTAGCTAATGTTTTGACTCAAGAATGCAAAAAAATATTTTGTGTGACTTAATGGAACGTTCTAGATATATACATATATATATATATATATATATATATATATATATATATATATATATATATATATATATATATAAACATATGTGTGTTTGAAAGTTACTTTATAGTCACGTTTAAGTTTAAGTTTTCGTCACAGAGGAATTATTTTTATTAGTTTTCTTCTTATTTGATAGCTGAATTTACAACATTTAGGAAAAGAAAATTTTTTCGAATCCGCAGAATCTTATAAATATTTACCGTTTGATTTTCGTAAAATTTATTATCGAAATATTTTCAGCACCACTGGCTTAACAAGTAAGCGGTTCGGAGAGCGAAGATTTGAAGGACTACAATACAAACAAAGCGTGAATACAATCCCGCAGTGAAAGCAATCAGATGGAAGTAAATATATACATAAACTCGGCAGATTATGCAAAAAGCTCTAAGGGGTTATAGGAAATAACAAACCGATATTTTACTAACACATCTATAGCCAGCGGTAAGACAAACAAACAAGATTGGGCCTGGAATCACAATTGCATGCATACTAATATATATATTATAAAGGACTTATATTATACAGCAAAGTTTTCGCTTTCTTAATATTACTAGCAAATTCGTAATAAACTCTAAATTCTAGATCTAAGTCAGTTGTTAAACATTAGAGTTTGTGTCTATGAAACGGATCATTTTGAGTTAAAAACGAAGCCTTAATCAGTTTTAATGAAAATGCTATAATCACTTTGGCTAAAAAAATAAACGGTTCTGTTACCGTTTCGATAAAACATTCGAAAGAGAATAAGAGGTCATGGAAAAGTAACATTTTTTTTTAGCAGTTCCTTCTACTGCAAGACATTTTTAAAAATCATTTCAACCTCCTGCTACGGCCCTAACTTGCCGTTTTTTCTAGTTCTTCTCGGACCGCTTTTGAGGCATTAATGGCATCTTCCATGGATTTCAGAATAGATTAGATATCAGCAATGGTTGCCAGCAGGGTTTCTGGATGTGGAGAAATATTTTCTGTGGAGTATATATTGAATAATTTGAGGTATAATACATTGTCCTACAGTCTGTACATATATCTACGACTTTACAAGTTTAACATTTATTTCTATTAAAGAAACACTGCTTCATCTCGGGTTTACCTATGAAGGAGGGCCAACATGTTAAAATGAAACAAAGTACTCTTAGAACTGACTGCAACAATTTATTTAATATATTTTTTAATATTAATTAATTTTAATACATATTTTTTATCTGAAACCGAACCTGAAACTAATTACCCACACATAAACACTATATAACGAAAGATCCACGGAGCAGCTCGATATGAGAAAAATCTTTATACTGTCTTTCACATATTTCCACTAGAGAGATCTCTTCAAACAAATCTTACTCGTATGACATAACACGTGGAGGAGCTGGATGACAGAACATCTTCTTTGAAACTTTGCCAGTACAACATAATGGTAATGTTTACTGTACTTTATTAGGGAAAACACTTCTGAATCATTGGTCATTTAAGATCACAAATAACCCATTAACATTAAATGACTAGTATCCATATATATAGAGGCTGGATGAGCACGAGAAGTGCTTTCAGATGATCCGAGGGTAAAATAACAATATGAAAAAGTAATTTATCACAACGGAGTTCGAACTATGAGCGTAGTAATACAGCTTCCTCACTCCCCTCCTCCATAACAGCCATAACCATTTGATTTAAGCCAGGGAAAGGGTTCTGTGATGTACAGTCCTGTTGTACAATCACATGCCTGAATTTCCGACTATCAGCAGCTCATTCGCTATAGTCGACAGTTGACAATTGCGAATCATTTTTTATGAGAAATTTCTGCTGAAGGTAGGCTGTCATGTTACAGATTAAAGCAACGCAACAGTTTTTTTTTTAATTTTGAAGGCTTCTTAACGATCAGAGATACGCTTCATCATCCCAAATGAGAGGACCTAGAAGGAGCGGTCAGTGTAGAACAATAGAGCTACGGGGAGAGATCTCGGCTTTGTTCACTGCTAAGCCTCTCCCGTGCCGCAGGTGGTACACCCAGTGCTGGGAGCTTATGATGGCATTACTATTGTTCTACGGGTTGGGGGGTCATGCTTTCAGGTAGGAGTCTTGTTAAGCTTAATTGGATTTACTGCGTTGTTCTATGGAATTTTCTTATATTCCTTCATAAGATAGTTCTTATAGGGTGTTCCAGTTAATTAAAGAAAAAAACCTCGTTCAATGTCAAATTCTAACAAGAATTTCCATGTACCTAAATTCACCTTTAAATAGCCTTTTTTTTACTTTCACTTACCTATATTTATTTATTTATTAAACACCCTTCCATGCCTTTCGGCACCACGGGTTTCGGCAACATTAACATATAAAGCTCACGCGTATGTTAATGTTTCGCAATTCTTCTTCCGCTTCTTTATTCTTTTCTTCCTCATATTCTTATTTATTCTTTTATTCTAGTCTTCTCTCGCAGTTCCTCAATCCGGTGGCCTTCCAGGAGTAGCATTCCTTCTACCTAGATTAAAAACTTCTGGACCCAGTGCTGTTTTCCACCCGAACACAAACTCCTTGTAGTACGGGTAGTTATTCTCAGGGACTAGTTGAGGAAAATCAGCCTCCCAGAGGATATAGAGTCCAGTTTTCCTCAACAACCTGGCCCTTTGTGTCTCAAAGCGCAGCTTATAACGATAGCACCGCAGCTAGGGCACAGGGGATCGATATCCTTCCCAAAGCCATAAAGCTTAGCTCGAAAGGACCCATGCCCTGTAAGAAACTGTGATACCCAATAATCCGGGAGTACCCGGATAATTTTTTTCCAATGATTAGGCTCCCGTTCGATTTTCACTTTAATACGGGTTGAGAGTCCTGCGGTGCCTTCTTTCTCTAATCTATATCGATATAAGTCTTGTTGCAGTAGGAGGTCGAGAGGTACCGCCGCTGCTAATACCTGCGCCGCCTCATGAGACATAGTCCGGTACGGTCTGGTGATCCGCAGCAGAGCCGTTCTCTGGATCGTCAGAATACCCAACACTACACCATTATATATATATCACTTACCTATATATGAAGTATATAGTAAGGGAAACTATTGCGATCGTGAAAAATTTGGACTTCCGGTTTTCAACGGAAATACATTGTTTTAGTGTCCCCCGAGTCCAAATTACAGTCCCGCGAAATGGTCTCCTTGTTAACAGACTAAAAACTATACACCGTACGAACCTGAACTTAGGTATTGTATGTATACGCCCCCGATGTGACGGCAAACACTTCATCAAAATTGGTCAGACGAAGGGGCTGCTTTATTTATTTAATTTTGTCTAATTTTTGAGTTTGTTTTTATTTTTTCAAAACGGCTCTAACTATCTTGATTAAGCTCGGTATTTGAAGGATGTATTTGCCGGTGACGTGAAGTCAAATACAAATACAAATTTACTAAGACAAATACTCCATATACCTTATGGAGCTATACAAATACAAGTAGATAAAAGATTTCAAACATAAGTAAGAAAGTTGTTTGTTATGATCATCGCACCAGATTTTTTTATTAAAGAACAATGATGGAATTTCTTGGATTATTAATGAATAAATGCTATTCCCAAGAGAAGAAACATCATTAAGAAATAATTTTAATGCCATTTAATGAATATGCAGTTACTTCAACACAAAAAATGGGAGAGCCCCATCACTCTACGTTAATAATTTTAAGAAACATGTATATAACAACAAAACATTATCAAAACCGTAAAAGGCTCTTGAAATATTTTGTATACTGTCATAATCAGCACATAGTTTTATGAATAATGGGAATTTGACAAAAAAAATAAATAAATAAATAAAATAGTTGTTAATAAATGAAAAATCAATGATAGGGATGGTGCACAGCGGAGTTTTTTTTTTTTTTTGCTGTACAAAAAAAAAAAACTCCAAAATCGGTTTTTTATTTCTTCCGTTTTTAGAAGACTGTTGTTGTCATTATTGGTTCTAGTAAACTGTTCTATTTGGTTTTTTTTTTCATTTCATTCATGTTTGTAACTCGATGAGTCTTAAGAATTCGCTATTACTTAACCCAGAAATATGGTAGTTTGCGTAATTTTACATTGCTATTTACTTTGTAATTATTATCAATATTATCATGTTATGATTTCATTATCTAAAGTGACAAAACGGGTATTCTACAAGGTGAATTTAGATACATAGAAAGTTTTGATTGGAAATTTAACATGTAGTTATTGGAATCTTTTTCTTGCGATTATTTATTAATTCCAGACTAGTCGCCTAGTGGAGAAGGTTTAGATATCCAACCGATGAGCATATACAACTTCTGTTAATAATTTGACAAGTTAAATTGGTCCACAACTCTGTATCAAGTATTGTGAAAAAACAAAAATCACAATTACAAAAATAGAATTAGTACTTGTATCGTTGATAACGTACTTAGATTCATTTCCATCATTTGTTATTACTGCGTTGTATACATATATTTAAACCTTCACCTCTGATAGAACCCAGTTATCATAATTTTTTTCGGAGACCCCTACCATAGGTATAGAATCTGTTAAAAATACACAAAAACAATAAAAAATGAATTAATTTAATTCAAATCAATCAAAAAATACTTTTTTTTTCTTCTATTATATCAAAAAAGGACGAGAACCCTCAAGATAAGGATATTCCTGAGAATAGATAGATCGAGGATAAAGATAGAGCCGCAGGCAACACTTGGCATAATGTAGAGACTATTAAAGCCCGCTCTCCAAGATATACGATCGGCCTCTACTTCAACCCCTTCAAATTGGTCCTTAGGGTCTTCTATCGTCTAAATTCGATCCTCGCCGCGATAGTAGGAAAATATTTAGTCCAAACTAGATCCAGAGCAGCATAAGTGAATTCGTTATTTACTGTTATAGTTTGGTTGTGGATATGAAGACCCTAACAAAACTATAATAATAGCTATATGATTATATTACCAAAATGCAATTACTTGAAATTTTGTGATTGAAATTACATCCATATCTTATCTCATTAATTCATTGATCACACGACTATGGGAATAATTGATCAAGAAATATATTTACTAGTTCAATTTTCAGCTAAGAGGATCGGATTACCCTTTGTGATCAAAATATCATACCACCTCTCACACTCACATAAGAAATTTACATTGCTTTATTTATTTTTTTAAAACTATATTAGTTATATTCAGGAATAAATAGATATAATTATACTCTTCTAGCTAATAAAGGAAATTTATAATAGCTACGCCGACAGTTTCGATATCGATAGTGGGTTGCTTTGTATTTCCCGCCTGACGACCATTTAGGTCAGAGAGATTCGATTTTCGGAACATTTATTCCAAGCAGTTAAGTCCTGTGGTTTGGCCTTTTCGCCGGGTCCAACGAACATAGAGAGATTATCTTTTTGCAGAATGAAGTATTTCGACTGAACACCAAGAAAATTATGAAATATATTAAAAAGATTTAGGCAGGAAAAAACTAGAACACGCTTGAAAATTTAGTTAGCCTTAGAACTTTTGCTATGAGGGTGTTACCTAGTATCACACACTACATTCACACATATGTAATGAATAATGATATTTCGCATTCGTCTAAACTACATAGGTATATTTAATACAATCTCTAGGTCAATTTTGTGTTACGGGGCGCAGGTTTGGGGAGGACAAAGATATAGGAAGGTTGAAAGTTTATTAACATTTTTCATCAAAAATTTATACAATCTGCCTCTTAATACACCTTATTATATAATATTTATTGAAACAAATTTAGATCCCATATTTATCCATTACAAGAAAAGAAAGATATTCTCCATTTTAGATAATAGACCGTAACATGAAGTAGAAAGCTGATTTACAATTTTTCCACATGATATCAACAACTCTAAGATTATACGCCTAATGGAGGATCGAAATTAGAAAAATTCTTCAAAGGTTTTTATTTTTGAAGAATAAAAAATGAAAGAAGTCTTGTTTTTAAGAAATCCACACAATAAATTAAAACTCAGTGATTCATTAATATCTATAATACCGTCCATTCTTGTCAACAACGTTACATTTAAAAAAAAAACACGATTTTTCAGGAAAGTGAATTTAAAGTTTAAAGTAAAATAAAACATGTTCAGATTAGAATTAATCCTCCAATTGCTCTTTTCGATCTTTTTAAATAACCACTATCTTTTTTTCTGTCTGAAAAGAAATCATAAAGCATTAAAAGATTAAAAACTCACCTATGATTTGACATTATTATTTGTAAGAAATTCATAGGGTGGTATTGGATTGGATTGGATTATATATGAATAAATATTATAAACATTTATTATATTTGTAATTTGTAAAAAAAAAAAATATATATATATAAAAGATATCAGATCATAAGATTTTAATACTATATTGGCTTCCATTTAATACCCTAAGCTTTAGTGTTAGAAACGCCGGTTTGAAAGCTGCCATCAAACCGCCCTCAAACTTGATGTTAACTTTGACCCGCTCCCCTTTTAATAACGGATAGGTTCCCCCTGAAAGGGTTTAATTTAACCGTGTTTTTAATAGTGTCCTATAATATTCCCCTGCGAAAGGGCTTTTGTGCTGGCTGAAGGACGATTTGTCTTAATAATGCAAGCTGTTATTCAAAAGGTATGTTAGCTAGGGCCCTTTGTGTTGCAAAATAGCCTCTAAAGCTCCCCAGAGTCAAAGGCGCTAACTATCATAACTGAAAATTACCTGGCACTTAAAACTTCTCAAACGCCCAATATCTCTTGGTGAATATCTTAAAAATTGTAAGTTGAATATCCGTATTTTTTTTTTTTTTTTTTTTTTTTATTTTTTTTTTATTACACTTACATGAAATCCAGAAACTTTATTACCGTCGCAAAAAGTGGTAAGGGGTCAAGTATTATATTGAGAAAATGCCAAATAAATAAACAATTAATATGTTTTGCTGCCTCTGAATTCCAACCATAAGAATAATAAAAATAAAGAAAGAAATATTAAAGCTAGCCGTAATGTTGGACTTGGATAGAATTATAAAAAAAAAGGAACTTAGTGCCAAAAAATTTAAAATTCGTGGTTTAAAAAGTGCATATCAACGTGAGACTATATGAGTTTAATAGGATAAAAAATCTCAAAATCATTAAAATATTTAATAAGAATTCGTTCGGAGAGCTTTCAGTTTGACTACAGATGATATTTCGAAAGAGTGGGAAAATAATTTATGAAGTATGTAACTTTGAACAACACTCATAGGGGAAAAGTTCTCCTCTGTAGATGGGCTGCCCCCCCTCCCCCACCCACGTCTCCACCTGCTATATTCTTATATTTTGATCTCTTTTTTCCACTTTTTAGACAAAATAGATACATGTTGCATAAATAATATTTTTAGTGAAATCTGTTCAAAAATAATCCTATACCTACCTACATGTTTTAAGTGAAGCAACTAGGGACGTACAGATACATCGAAATATTGATACTTTGCTTTCGATACTATTATCAATGAGCCTACAATCACTATTTGCCTGATGAAGTATAGTATCAACTAGAAATATTATATGAAAACTATATATCCGGTATTATATGATAAGTATCGTATCGAAATAAGAAATGAGTAAGTGGTATCCTAACGTTCCTAGAGACATCCAGTCCTCGAGATAATCCATTTGTTATACAAAAATTCTGTATTATTAATTTCTGTACTATAATATTGGTATTAATTATATTGAAACATGAAACACAAAGACATTTTATTTAAAAGAGTTGTAAACTTATTGTCGGAACAATTACAAACCGCCCTGGTACATGTTTGTGACTGTTCTAATACATTTTCTTTTGTTGGGAACCATAAGGAATATTCTAATTCAGAGTGAATGTAAACAGTGATGGATTGAGAAAGTCTTACTGTGAAGATCAAATCATATAGTTACTGTTGTGTTACTTTGTTCATACTTTTTGTAATCTTGTTGATCATTAGGGTGCTATTGTTGGCTAGACATTACCATGTGAATCATATTAAATGTGAATTATGATTTTGGTTTAATAAAAGTTATTTAAACTTACCCAGATATGTATAGTATGAATTGTCCACATTATATGGTATAAATCATGTTACTTTAATAAAAAAAAAAAAAAAAGAATAAAACCCATTAAATTAATTAATGATTCTTTTATTTCTTTTTTGTAAAAGAAAAAAAAATTTACTGAGAGAAAATGGAGAAGGAAATAAAGGCTTCCACCCGACTGGAAGAGAAAGTAGCCAAGACAAGAGATATATCTACTGCAATTTAAGCTCAATTACAAAGCTTTCACTCATTGCCCTAACAAGAGCCTTATACCCTTCGCCACATCCACATGCCGCGATATATTTTTTTTTTCTCTTATAAGATACTCTGATCCCTCGTTAATGTATGCCCATCTAATTTGAAAGGGTGAAAAAAAAAAAGGTTAGGTAGGGAAACCACCATTTTTTTTCACCCGAGCAGCCATTCCAGAGTCATTTCATATCATGGAAATGCCTAAAAACCGAAGATATTTAAAAATATATAAAACACTTTGTTACATTAAAAAATCAGGCCATTAGTGCTTCCCTATCAACTGAATATTGTTTTTATGAACTGAAAATAAAATTACTTTGCCACAAGAAAAATGCTGTCCCAAAGACCACAGCATAAAAGAGAATTTGTATAATTTAATTTTAATTTATTTAAATAATTTGGCCTAAAAAGAAAAAGATCGAAAATCACCTTGGGCTGAACGTGTTAATGAGTGTATGTATTTTTTTTAAATAATTAAGATAAAAATACTATCCCATACACGATGAAAACCAAAAATTATGAATACTTATATCGCAAATTTGATGGCTGTTTTTTCTAGACATGTAATGGCATGTCAAGGCATAGGAAAGGATGACACCCTGCAGTACCTTTTCCCTGGCTTGTTTCAGTTATTCTGGTCTGTTAAAGAAAGAGATTTTTCATCTTTCATTTAATCTCCTCATCAGGCATTTCATCTTTAGTCATATCTCTCTATATATTTATATAGAGGCTTTGACCTGACTGACAGAATCAATGCAGAGCAAAAACTACTAATGATAGAAACTTGAAGTTCGGAATTTAGATTTTAAGCGCACTTCGAGAAAAAATATCTAATTTGGACTCATTTAAATGATCTTGATACGACAAGTTTAACTCGAAAGCTCCTACGGAGGTCGAAAACCATGTTTTAAAGGCGAAAAATGAAGCTTTCACGACGAGTAAGCAATTTTGTTTCGGCGGTTTTAGTGAACTCTCTCCATTGCGCGTCTCCCTCTCTTCTACCGAGCAGGCAGCTTCGCCCTCCAAAATTTTACCTAAAGGAAGCTCCGATTCTACTAAATCTCCTTAATATCAGTTAACATATTATATTAAATCAATTCCAAGATAATGATCACCGAATTGATTTTAAAGGCTCGCGGGCAAAGCCGCAACGGGGAATGCTAGTCTCGTATAAGGAGCTTAATATGTCCTTGTAATTTATTATGAAAACGTTTGTAGAGTCTTTATGTGTTGGTCGATGGCTGGCATGTGAAGTCAACATGTAAGGTTTGATTAGTTAGGTACCAAGGTGAAGTTTTTAGCAGTGTGTCCATATAGGTTGAGTAAGTACGTGTATGTATTTAGTTTTTGTCTAAGGTTTAGTTTGGAGGGTTGAGATAAAAGTGGGTAAAGGTATTTTATCTTTTTATTGTAATGTGGTGGCCCCATGTCTTCCTTATATTGAGGATTATTCCGAGATACTCCAATGTGTCTGTTTGAGGAATTTGGACGTTTTCTGTATAAATTGGAGGGCAAGTATTTTTTCGGAGAGTAAAATTTATGTGTTTTGATTTCTCATGATTAAGTCTAATTTTTTATAATTTGCACCAGTCATTTTATTTGTGTAAGTGGTTTTGTAATATTAGTAGGAATGTTAAGATGGATCTTGATTTTTTTTTAAATTGTTGTATCGTCTGCGTTAGTGAAGATCAATTTACCATTGCTTACAGGTATGTCATGGTTTATACAATCATATATTAGTACACTATAGTACAATAATACCGCAATGTCAAACATACGGGTTTCAGCGGAATACATATTTTAGGGTCCATTGAGTCCAAATGACCAAGTTCTGCGAAATGGTGTGTGTGAGAAGACTAGCTCAGTACAATTTTTGCATTATATTTCATTACAATATATCCTCAAAGAACTCAATTGTTCAGTCTAAAATTCCATTATATTCCTATAATCTTCTTAAAAAGTAGTTACATAAAGAATTCAAATGAACGTCCAGAAAGTATGGAGTCTCATGAGTAAATGAAGCCAATAAGTATTTTTTTAAATAATTAAGATGGAAATATATTATTACAATCATTTTTCTTGGTAAATCACACTATGTAGTACCCACATTTCAATAGAATAAACGAAAACAATTTTCATTGCCCAAAACGTTTTTGATTCCCTTTTCAGTATTTTTGGTACCATATTCAAGAATATTTGTATATTATTTCTAAATTGTGTTATTTTTAATATAAACACGAATAATAAACAATATTACGATACGGTAACACAAAATTAACTATATGATTCGGGCTTCAGAGCACGACTCCATCGCTGCATATATTGAGTCTGAATCAGAACAGTCACAAACGTATAGTATACGTAGAACAGTAATTTTTTTTTTGAACTGTTCAAACAACAAGTCTAGAATTTTTTTAAATAATATGTTCTGTTCTTTTTTTTTTTTTTTTTTTTTTTTAATTTTACAATTCATGATGTTTTTAAAATTTCGAGCAGACCCTACTACGCGTTGCTATGGCTCTGTAGCTATAATGCGTTGAATTAATTATATCCTATTCTTTTTTATAGTGACATCAAAATTCACAGATAAAGATAAAAACGTTTCAGCTAATCTGAAAACCAACGGGATTTAAAATAGAACTCTACGCCAATTTTAAAATTGTTCGGTAAAGAATTTAGAAGTGTTAAGATTTTTGTTGTTTACATCTTATATTTGACCATAATGTGTTGATGAATGATGCATGTAAAAGGAACTAACAAAGAATATAATTAGGACAGGGTTTAGTACAATCAACATAAACATTTAGCAAAAATGCACCAAATTAATCTTTTTCCATAATACATATTAATTAAATTCAGAATATAACACATGTTGATATGAGATATCATATCAGGAGGTTACACTAATAGGTGCACAATGATTTTGGTTAACCTGTCTTTTGCTAAAACAAATAGATTCGATGTTTTCCCCACAGATGAAAAGGCGACACATAAGAAAACACGGATTTTCCTAGTCCAAGCCGGAAAAAATAGATTTATGCTTACCCTCCCTACATATCGAAAGAAAATTAAATTATTTTGATGTGTCAATAAATCGATTTACACCGCCATCTGTGTGAAATCTATAGAACTTACAAATAATCTCACTCAATTGTTGTTTAATAAGCATTTAATTTAAAAAAAAAGAAATATTGACGCCAATAATCGAGATAAAAACTATCCTATCTTTTAAGTTGGGCAAAACTACATACAACGAGCCAGATTTCATCAAAATCCTTTTAGTAGTTTCTGATTTAACCTCTGAAAAACATCGGGGCAAGAGATTTGTATATATATAAAGATTTTAAAAAGATCATACATTTATTAACACGTTCAGCCGAAGGTGATTTTCGATGGAATGAAATGTCTTGGAACATAAGATTACCAGACAATCTTAAAAATAATCGAGAATATTTATATTTAGAATAGGGCGGATCGAGCCCTTAGGTAGTGGACCTTGTTGAGGCGTAGAATTACGGGCTGGCGAAAGTGGTGCGGGTTCAATTACTGCTGCCTGCAAATATATCTCGCGCAGGGTCCAGGAATAAATCTCCGCTTCCCAACAGAAAAGGTTAGCAATCTAGCAGTCTTTCTCTCTCTCTCTTGCTCCTCCACTAGGTGGCGTACATTAAGGTCCAATGGAAACGCAGGCAATAGAGACTTGGAGGATATTAGATGGAATAAAAATAGGGTGCAGGCATCCTCCCCCCATCTTCTATTGTTCCTTTAGTTTTATTCGCAGCACTGGGTTTAAATATCATGATACAAAACTGGAATACAAAAGTCTTGCTACAAAAATCTCTGCAGTCGTAGTGTTTACACTTCGCTGAGTTAATAAAATATGATTTTCTCTTTGCTGCCCGTGGGTGAACAGGCCAGGTGGCACCTTCTAGAACACCAAGGTGTTATTTCCTCAAGAAGGATTTCTTCTTTACTTTAGAAAAAAATATTTTTATTTATTTGATTTATTTATTCCTTGAAACAGGTGGAACAGAAGGTCGTTTTTTTTTTGTTGTTTTTTTTTATATTAGGTTTTATTGTCACAAGAAGTAAACATTAAAAAAACGAAACGCGGCTTAACCCGAGGATTATTTTTATGACCTATTGATGGCCATATTTTACTCAAACTTCCTTATAAAATGTCATTGTTTGTTGTAAGGATGTGTTTATTTCATATACATTCTTAAAATAGTTTATAATATGGTTATTTAAAAAAAAAAAAAAAAAAAATGAATTTATCTATTTACTTATCTTTAAAACGGTTTAAATAACAGAAGATAAGAAAGTTTTTATTTTCTATATATTATAGCATATAAACAAATAAAAACTATTTCTACAATGTTGCATATATATTTTTTTTTTCAGAATGTTTATTGCAAAAATTCTTTTTACAAAGTCCACAGGTTTGCTTACTTTTTGGTATATTATTGTACTTCTGTCGTTTTGAGTTGGCTTCCTTTAAACACATGTAGCATCGTTTCTTCCCCAATTGCATGCTTGTGATCGTTTGATCAGATGATATCGAATGTCCCAAAGTTTATGACATAACGTTCATTGTGTGTCTCTGAAGTCCGCTGAGGTTTTGGCTCCTTTCTTGAATACAGGACTTTATAAGTGAATCAGCAAGCTCATAAAGAAATAATTGTATTCTGATAGGTTAAATGATGGTCAGGATTTTCAGTTACAATGATATTTATTATGGTAAGCCAACGTTTCGATCCAACTTGTGGATCTTCATCAGGGCTAAAAGAAAACAAAAATATGAGTATCTATGCTAGAGGGTGACAATAAATGGATACATTACAGAACTGATAATAATATAAAAGATGGTGTATACATAAATATTAAAATAAGAGGCTGGTTAACAAGATAAAATAGACTCTGATATTTACCTACTGAGTCCAGGCGGATACTAAGACTAAAGGTAAAAATAAGGTGAGAGGTAGTGGTAGGGGGTTAGTTTGCCGACTTCAAAGGTTTATGGCGGGGAAATCCAACGCTTTTGAAGTGAAGGCACATGGCAACTGAGTGAACAAAAATATTTAAAAACTAACAAAATATATGGTACTGTATACAAATAGTTGTGTCTGGACTGAATAATAACATAAAAATGAGATAATACATAATGTAACAATGCATACAAATATGGAAAATATACAGAAAGAAGCAGACAATACAAAAAATAATAATAGTACAAGAGGTATAGAGATAATTGCAGGTACCTATGAAATCAAAACTAGGATTTGAGGATGCGGAAGATGTTAGAATAAGTGGATGAAATTATCTCTTTATCTGTTTTGTGATTTACAGGGTTATTTGTTTCTAGATGGATGAAAATGGATTCTGAGAGGAGACGTTTGTCGTGGTCGAAAGAAGTCGAAGGAATGGTTGTGGGCAATGGCACGTTCTGCTAATTTAGATGTAGACGAATTACGCGTGGAAATACTGTATTTATGTTGATAAATACGTTTTTTTAAATAATTTTTGGTTTCACCTATATAGCAACTGTTGCAATTAAGCGTGGAGCACTGGATACGATAAACTACATTACACTTGTCTAGGAGAGGTACAGGGTCTTTCAGTTTTGTATAAAGATTTTTTAATTTATTGTTATTTTTTAATACTAGGCGCATGTGTGGGAAACTCGATGAGAAGGATTTTTTAATTTTGTTTGAGAGAATGGGGATATATGGGATAGATCTGTATTGGAAAGTAGAAATTGGAGGTTGTGAAGAGTTGTTAGAGAGATTTATTGTCACCCTCTAGCATAGATACTCATATTTTTGTTTTCTTTTAGCCCTGATGAAGATCCACAAGTTGGATCGAAACGTTGGCTTGCCATAATAAATATCATTGTAACTGAAAATCCTGACCATCATTTAACCTATCGTAAGAACAGTTGACCATCTCTCATCTCTAATAATTGTATTCTGTTTCAATTATTTAGTTTCCACGTCGGATGGCTCATTGTAAGCTCCTCTTTTTCCGTCGTATCTCCCTATGTACATTACTTTTTTCCCCAGTTTCATAATCTGCAGTATTTTTCTGACAAGTACAATTTTTTTCAAATTTTTAAAGACCATATTTGGGGAAATTTAGGCATTTAAATTTATTGAGGGTTCCAGGAATCCCTCCCTTGGCCATCCTAGGGTTAATTCGGATCCAGCTAAGGATCAATAAATGAATATAATATTGATTAATATGTCCTCTGTAATTTGAATGTTCTGACAGCGAGTTTGCTAGTTCCACCATACTTATTTTATACGATATACCTATAAAAATATTTATAGGCAGGTAAGGTAAGGAATATTGACTATCCAGCAACAGTTGCGAAGAGGGCCAGAGAAGCAGGAGCGGAGCTGGAGAACAGATTACCCCAGAGGCAGTAATGAGGCGGGCTGTATGCTGGGCCACGGGGGCCGATAGCGCCTGTTGACACGGCCAAATTAAATTAAGCCCCCCCCCCATCGTCGCACTCTGGCCCCCCTCAGAAACCCCCGCGGGTCTCTGTAATTGTACCCGCAATGTGGAAGTGCGGGAGGGGGGTATGTTCTGAGCCAGCGCTGAGCAAAGGCAAACACTCATCACATCTGATTAGATATCTGCGAGTTCTTATCGAGAAATCTTAATTCTTAAATAAACTCCTACAGTTGAAACGAAAATCGGAAACGATAAATTAAAAAAAATATATAATAGAACCCTTAATCTTGTGGGAAGAGGTATATCTAGAAAATGTAACACTCTTTTCCAATAATTTAGAAGAGAAAAGTTTTTCTTCTTATTAATGTTTTTTATTTATTGTAGATATATAAAAATCTCGTGCCACGATGTTTGTCTGGGGTAAAATCAGATACTACTTAATAACAAAATTTTGCTCATTGTGTGTAGTTTTGTCCAGCTTAAAAGATAGGATAGTTTTTATCTCGATTATCGGTCTCAATATTTCTTTTATTGCAAATTAAATGCTTATTATACTACAATTGAGTGTGATTATTTGTAAGTTTTATAAATTTCCAACAGATGACGGTGTGAGTTGATTTATTGACACAACACTTAATTTTCTTTCGATATATAGGGTAAGCATCCAGCAGCCAAATCTATTTTTTCCGGCTTGTACTAGAAAAATCCGTGTTTTCCCCCTGGACAATTACACTGGTCAACAACAATTTTGCCACAAAGGTTTTCTTAGTATTAGTATTGACCTACCATTGAAGTACATAAGCGACATTCTTAAATGTTAGCGCTAGTTTTCAAGATTTTTCCTTATTTTATATTTACCCTTCTTCTGTTAAGATTTGTTTACTTGAATAAAAGTAATCCTATTCTTATCTTATTGTTTGCATTTTTCTCACCCTACTTGGAATAAAAAAGGACAAAATGTGATTACCTAGGCAATAATAAGCTGTATTCCTGGTATAACAAGGTTTAAGATAAATCGACAACATTAACAGACAGTGTAGATACCTAATTTACATTACAAAAAAGAGACTGGCCAGTTAGACAAAATTTCATACCAGGAACGAAAAATGTAAAGTATATTCCTTTGATAAATCCTGAGAAAGTAATCCTTCCGTCTTTGCATATAAAATTAGGAAGAAGAAGAAGAAGAAGAAGAAAAGTAAATTTTATTCTGGGACATTTAGTCCCCTAAGAATAACAGTAATGAACAAAATTAATAGCCATTTGTCTGGTTATTTGGGAAAAATATAATAAAAACAATAAAAAGAAATAAATAATTACAATATAAGGTAAACGCAGAAAAGAAAAGTAATACAATAGAGATAACAAAGACAGAATGTAGAAAGAGAAAATGTAAGATCAACATGCGAGTGTACAGTACAGAACTTTGGTCAACTTTTGAGCTTGAGGGATATATATAAATAGAAATAATATATATAATAAAAATCAAATAAATTTATCCTTAATACTGTTACTGTTTTCACTATTTACATATTTACATAGCCATCGGGGATTGGAGCATTAGGAGGTGATGAAATAGTAGGGTTTTGAAGGATGTGAGGGATGAAGTTTTTCGGATAGAGACAGGTAATGAATTCCAGAAGGTGGCAGCACGGATGATGAAGGATTTTGTAAAGGATGCAGATCGGTAAAAAGGGATATACAGGTTAGAGGTTTGGGATCTGGTATTTAGAGAGTGTATAGAGGAGCAGGGTTTGAACAAACTGAGGATATAAGGAGGTTTCTTGGTTCTGAAGGTTTGGAAAAGATATACACCTAGGAAGTATTGCCGTCGGAAAACTGGGTAGAGCCACTTCAGTTCTGCGTACCGGCTGGAGACGTGGGAGCGCCTGGGGACACCGAAGATTGATGAAAAATTTCGTCAAAGCGCTAAATCAAAACGATCTAGGTTTCTTACATCTCCTTCAACAATTTCCCCAATTAAGTGATGCAAAGGTCAAAGAAGGAATATTTGTGGGCCCACAAATCCGTAAAATGTTTAATGACAACGATTTTGAAAGACTTTTAAATGCAACTGAACAAAAAGCATGGGCAGCGTTTAAGATATTTACTCAAAACTTTTTGGTTAACTACAAAGCAAACAATTACAAAGAATTGGCTGAAAATCTTTTAGACTCTTTCAAGGAAATGGGTTGTAATATGTCACTTAAAGTTCACTTTCTCCACTCATACATTGACTTTTTCCTCTCAAATTGTGGTTCAGTGAGTTATGAACATGGCGAGCGGTTTCACCAGGAAATCTCATCAATTGAAAAACGTTATCAAGGAAAGTGGACATCAGCTATGTTGGCGGATTATTGCTGGACAACTCTCAGAGATTGTCCTGGTGTTCATTATAATAGAGTATTGAAGAAACGAACCAAAACTTAAGTATTAAAGTTATTACAACCATATTTTTTTATTTTATCGTTGTTAATTATATATTTAATGTTTTAATATAGATCTGAAAATCTAGCGCTAAGTTTGTATGGAAAACTAGACCTAATTAAATGTTTTAAATATATAAATCAGTTTTAGCAGTCATTATGTTTGTGCCAAAAATAATTGTGATTTGTTGACCAGTGTTATTTGTCGCCTTTTAGCGTGTGGGGAAAACATTGAATCTATTTGTTTTAGAAAGACAGCTTGACCAAAACCATCGTGCACCTATTAGAACTTTAATAAATAGACATTGTGAATTCTAATAATAAAAAAAATGTAAGTTATTATTATAAACAATTTATAAATTTACTTTATCTATTTCATTCATAAAATTTTATTTAAGATCTATATTAAGAACATGCATTAAGAAGAGGTACGAACATGATTTGAGGTTCCTCCCGCTCCTTAACTTTCATAACCTGCTTCAGGTAGAACAACTGATACGATATCTCGTACAATCATGTGTTATAAAATGAATTCATTAATATTTATTATGGCAAAAAATTAATTTGGTACAGTTTCGCTGTATGTTGTGATTGTACTAGGGTTAAGTACAATCACAACAGACTTTTTTATTAGTTCTTTTCACATTTGATTTATTTATATTTGATCTCGCCTTTGCTGAAATAATCCATTAAATGATAAATGAATGGATCACTAATACCTACTATACTTTAAACCATCTAAATTCTTTACCAAACAACAATTTAAAAAGTTCTATTTTAAATCCCGTTGGTTTTAGATTAGCTGAATAGTTTTTATCTTTATCAGTGATTTTGATTTGACTTTATTAAAAAGAATATGATATAATTAATTCAACGCGTGGTCGGTTCTGCTCGTTTATTATGTAGTTCAAAAATATTGTCCCAGCGTTTATCTTGAGATTAGTCAAGCCTTTAATAAAGTTTTATTTGAAGAACACCTTTCAAAATTTATTCCCTCGGACCATAGGTGTTTATTTTAGTTTTCTCAAAATACTCTCATATTTAACAGACAGACTTTGCTGTCAACTTTCGTACATTAAATGAAAAAAAAAGTAGGAGTGTCTCAGGGCAGCGTCCTTGGTCCAATAATATTCATTGTATATTTGTGAGACCTATATAACACAATGTCACTATACTTGCTACTTTTGCTTCCTACTTTGTACTTTATAATGCTTTATTATTTTACTAAATTATAGGGGAGAGCGGGTTTACCTCTGTAAACTCGAAGTATTAGAGTACTACAAGCATTTTTTTCACCACATAATATTTAATACTAAGATCATAGAAAATTGAAGAATTCGTCAATCCAGAGTATGCCAATTAACCCCTAAGGTGGGGCAGGTTGGCCTAGAAGGTGGGGTTGTTTAGCCATCTCATTCAAGTACTTTCTGACACATATTATTGTTATTAAAAGCTGCACTATAATGGTATAATAATTTTGAATCGGTTTTTAACAGCTTTTAAGGGAAAATAGAATGACTAGAGAAGAAGATAGAAGCTTAGACTGTCGTCATTTTTTGCATAAGAAAAATTGCTCTAATCTTCCCCGCTGGAACTAAAGACAATTGGTAGTTTCATCTTTGATTATGTTTACCTTGCTTTTGTGAATTGCTACTGTGCCAAAAAAAAAAGTTAAAGAGAGCCAACTAACCCCACAGGAGAGATCATATGAAGGATGGCTGCCAGAACAGGGGAGAACAATCAAACAAGAAACTGGTTAATCGAAAGGTTAGGTTTTTTGAAGGAGTTTGGGGCTATGTGAACAGAATCGGAGTCAAATGTTTTACCATGCCTTTAAACCAAATTTACTGAAAATATAAAAATTTACTTAAATGTCGTAAAATCAATCAATGAAGCACACTCTTTGCTATACTGTTAGCATCGGATTGAAAACTCAGGACAAGACTCCCGAGGTCGAGCGGGTGACATGGTACAATGGTGGGGTCTTAACAACAGGTGTGACGAAATTTATAAGCCGATGGCCAACATACCTCCTATGCCAACCAACCCCGCTCTCCCCTACTTTGTTTGGATGAAAACCCTCTTACAGCCTTTAACACACTTCAAAATCATCGGGATGATATTACATATTGGGCCACTAGATATAAACTATAAATGGAGGAAAAAAAATTGCGTTAATATCGACAATTAATCATCGAATTTGCCAAAAAATATGTTCTTTTCAGATACCTCTTTCGTTGTTTTAAATTAGTAATTCAGGTGTTTATCTGGACAAAAGAATGGCTTGGAAAATAAACATTTTACTAACGAAAAGAACTAAACTTACGATATGGTCTTTAACGAAAGCTACTTGAATGGTGTGGAAAATTATCTTCAACCAACAAATTAACATTATATAAGGTGTATTAAAACCCATACGGACTTAGGGTTTTTGTTTTTAACTTTTAAAAGTGTATTCTCTCGATTAGAGTGTTGAGAATTCAGGTATAAATTTTTGGCCACGAAATCTACTTCCACTAAACCTACGTCCAAAAATTATAGATTATTCAGTGCTCTCGATTCTCGAGCCAGCTCTTGCCCCTGTCTGCTCGGCTGAGATGAGACTAAGAATCTTAACGAAGAAGTAGGTTAGATCGCTTGATAAGTAAGTAAGCACTTAAAGTAGATCACCCTTCCGTAGACCACTAATCTATCGGCTTAAGCCATGAGCAGTCATTTATCTGCGTTTGCCTTCTTGTGAGACGTATCGCCTAGTTCTGCATGGGTACTATCTTATCAAGTGATAAATTTATCTTCTTATGATTATTTTATTGAAAAAAATGTTCATATTTAGGAATTTATTGAAAAAATATGCCCTCCTTCATATTTTTTTACTATTGCCAGATCATGACAAGTTTTTACGATCTTTCGGTGTCCACCACCCCATCATCAGGTACATTCTTCTCTACACATTACTACTTTTCTCGATAATAAAGTAATTAACTAATAATACCATTTTTTATTCATTTCATTAATATGAAGTTAAATAGTTAAATAAAAACATATGGTTTAAAGTTGGAACGAACTAATATTTGGAACAAACTGTCATAGCACGTGTTTGTGACTACAAAGTTCGATTCCAATCCACGACGTTCGGCGAGGTTCTAGACCCTCCTCCTTACGAATATATATAAGGAGCGATTGACTGGACAGTTAGTTTTAGTCTTAGTCTTGGTTGTGAAGCTGACGTCATATGATTATCTGTGTGTTACAAAGTGATAATTTTCGTAACCTTTTCTAATATTTGTGTATTTAAATTCGTGTGGCATTGATAGTTGTGTAATTTCGTTGAATAAATATTGTTAACCACAGAAGCGTTACAACATCTTCCGTTGGGTTTTTTTTTTCTAAAATTAATCAATCACCACTGTGTAGCAGTCATTAATATTTGCTCCCACACTGTTACTTAATTATTACTACAGTGTGGTGATTGTTTAATTTTAGATGTAAAAACAAAACCGACTGACGATATTAATAAATAGATAAAAAAATTGCTTTATTAGTTAATTATATAGTTAATAAATGACGGAGTGGTGGATCCCGAAGCGTCGTAAAACCTTTCACGACATTATAAACTAGGTATCTTTCAGTCATTATAAAAATACTTACAAATTTATTTAAAAAATAAATAATACAATTTGCCACACCCAATGGGCATTTAGTATTTGTTATCTAATGATCCATTCATAAAAATAAAAATGGAAATACAAAAGAAATGAAAATCTATGTAAATGCATTCAAATATTAAAAAGTACCTGATCCGGTAAGTTGAGTGATAATTTTTTAAATAACTGAATGAATTTAATTCATGGAATATAGACGGATATCAAACTTCAGTTTAATGTTAACATATTAATTACATAAATACCCGGCAAGAAAAAACATTAAAAAAAAAAAAGTCTCAAAATTTTTATAACACATACGTTTGTATTTATTTAATAACTAATATTCGACATAATTTTTTGTAATTAATGTTAAATTGATTTTTAATTAATGTCATTTTTTTTGCTTAATGTTACATTGATATATATAAAATATTTTTCATATAATGTGAAATAATAAAAGAAAAGGAAAACAAAAACAATTACAAAACTCGACTCTGAAATGACTTTGAAACAACTGTCGACGAAAAAAGCTTCGAAGCAGAATAGAAAAGACAGTATACACAAACAACACTTTCCGAGCACGCTGGCTGATGGGTCAGCAAAAAAAAATCTTGACGAAAAACTGGAATAAAAGCCCTTTTTTCCTGCCCAAACCAATTTTTCTCGTCCGATACACAAATTAGTCACATAATGTGAATAAATTATTGTAGCACAAATATCATATTACCTACCTTTTTCATCGATGAATGTAGGAAGGTCAATTAATATTAATCATTAGCATAATAGTGTAATATCTGTCAATTAAAATAAGCAGAAGTCGATTGTTATACAGAATGTAAATATACGGAGTTTATGAACACTCTCTTCAATAGAAACAGATTCATATCTTAGTCCATCACTAAATTCATAATATGAGTGGACCTTGCAAGACATGGCGTCATCTGACATTTGATACTCACCCGGGGATATAAGACAACATTTATGTGGAATGAACTTTTTTATACTACTATATCATCCGAGAGCGAAATGGGTCCTCCTAATTTTGTCAAAATTGGTTAAAATTGTAATGAATTAATGCCAATATTTTAATACTTATTATGCTATTCTGGGCTGAGACATTACTACTAATCATATATCATAAAAACGGTCGAGTCGTTTATGTCCAACGGCTAGTGAGTTCTGGCCGATTTTGGCGATGTTACAGAGTTAAGAGCTCCACGACTGAAGGAAAAATTATTACTTATTTCTTTGTTACTTCTCTTATACTTTACTTATTCTCTCGTTGTTGCTTCATTTTCGTTTTTTTTTTAAGGTAGTTATTCTATTTTATATATGAATGCCTTGATTTTTTTCCAAGTATTTTTTTTTTTGAGGTCGATTTGTTCCCAACTGGCTCTTTTAGATTTTATTTTTTTTTTTTGTAATTCTTCGGCAAATGGCTGTTTTATTTTTAAATCAATTAATTTTTAGTTAGTTTTATGTCTTCTAAATTTATATAATGACTTTTTTGCTGTTTTTACCGCTCCCTACACTCACCATTCCTCCAGGGAACAGAAATGCTAATACAAGTACTACAAATTCCTCTCTTAACATTTACAATATTTTTGTTAAATTCTGAAATGTATATAAATCGAAAAATTAAAATATTGGCATGTGTCACTTTTCTAACTACCAGAGAGATAAGAGTTCGATTGAACTTGACTATGGGGCAACTCAATGGTTACATATTCAGAGTACTCTTCCCTCCCGCAATCTATTTCTCTGTCTCTCTCTCCCTCTCTCAATATATATAAGGTCAACAAATTTCAACGTCGCACAAATTATTGAAAGACAATTAAGAAGGTTACAAAAATGATCACCTTGTAACATAGAAATAGCTTCCCAGGATAATACAATAGTTATTTATATGGTTAGAAAAAGGAAGCTTTCTTCTATGCAACGAGCTCAAGAACGTAAGAATCGGATCAGCTCAACACGAAATGCAGAATTTGAAACTACACATACAATTTTGCTGAAACATTTTTAAGCTGTTCCTGACAGGAAAAAAATTTTATTTTTTGTTTTGGATGATATTTAAGTCATCAGGGTTTCTTGAGGTGCTGAACTCAATTCTGCTATTGTTTTTTATGTGAAAAAAATTATAAAGCTAGTTTACTTGAAATCTTGAAGCTTTTTTTAAATTAAATTGAAGAAATATGAATAATTCTTTAACGATTGTATTTTTACTTTAATCTACTCTTTAAAATAAATGAATTAGTGAAAGAATCATGTCGATATCATTTTCCAAACTCAAGATAAAAAATAAAGGATTTTCAAGGTATTTTATTTTTTTTCTCAGCACTTAAGGCCCATTGGACGGAACGCTCGGACACATGTCGACTATTTTTCGATATAGAATCACCAGAAAAAAAAATGGGCCCGATCGACGACCCCATAGCTGTGCCCTCCCCTTGTAAGACTAACTCTCCAGTCCCATCGCTCCTTTTTCATAGTCGTAAGAGAACGGGAGTAGAATGTTCTTGCCCTGCGTAGATGGTATTCGAACATCGTATTATTATTATTACTAGAACAAACATGTACTATGACAGTTTCTTCCAACTGTTAGTCCGTTGTAGCAATAAGTATTGAACCAGTCTAAACCATATCTTTTGTCTTTTGTTTTTGTTTAACTTTACAATATATTTTACATACAAAAAAATTCATAATTATGCAATAATAAGCGTTGAATAACAGACGGGCAAAAAGAGCCTTTAAGGTTATTACAGTCTCTGTTTTATCTTGTTAGCCAATGATGAAAGGAAAATATTTTATCTAGTCCGCTTCCACTTCTCCGGGCAGCTATTAATTCCGACAATCTAAGGGGAGGAACCATTAGTGAGAGGGGGTAGGGGTAAAGTACAAAAGTTGAAGAACCGTTTCACTTGATTCAATAACATCCCTCTGAACCCTTTTATTAAATTCATAAAGAACAGGGAAGCTCTCCAGTAGCCACTTGTATATTAATATACAGTCCTGAGATCTTTCTTTGGGGGGGGGGGTTCACCTCTATAGAATAAGAACAAGAGGAGAGCTCTGGAAATAATTAATAACTCAATAAGGAGGCTGAGAAGAGAGGGAGGGGGGGGGGGCGTTAAAAATTGAAAAGGTTGGCCCGGTAGAGGATCCAATCTAGCCCTTCATGAAATCCTAATGTCCACCGCCCCGTGTACCTGCCTCAACTCCTCCACCACCAGGAAATAAGATCCAGCCAGATCGGAATTTAATTTAGGCGGCTACTGTTTCCTGAAGGGCATCTGTTCCTCCTCTCAGCAGCTGGACAATAAAGGAGACAAGGCGAGATTGGGTCCCAACTTCCTGGGGTAGCCCCCCGCCCTCCCTTTTCTCCCATCACCAATGCCATCCTCCAACTTCCTCCTGAGGATTCAAGTCATCATATTTTCTCAGGTATAGTAATCATGCATCCTATATCGAAATGAGGAAATTGGGATTAAAATTCACGTCTAATTTACTTAAACTTAGACATTTAGGTTTATAAAAGCTGTATTGGATTATGTATTAAAATTAAATTGAACCTAATAGATTTTTTTTCGATTGCATAGAATACAGATCAACCCTAGGATTTCCATGGGGGGGGGGGGTCTTGGAGCCCATTAAAATTTCTCAGCCCCTTTTTGCACATAAATTATTAAATAAAAAAATCTGAAACAAATTATGATATGTTAGAAAACACCCAAGATTAATGAAAACATTTTCTGTAACATTTTATATGTTGAAGAAATAGTTGAATGAAAAAAAACAAAAAAAAAAAAAAAAACCCTTGTGGGATTTCGGATAAAATTTAAAATTATTGAACTATAATTTCACAAAGACATTGATAATAAATTTCAAACAATAGATTTTTTTCTTTAATTTACCTGAAAACCCAATTTTTAAAAGTGTTAATTAGTTAAATATGAATTATGAAATAAAATAAAAAAATTTGAAATAACAATACTAGAAAAATGACTTTCGCTTCCCTTTATAAATTTGTTTTTAAATCTACAGTTTTATAAATGTGTAATATTTATAAGTATTGTAATCTCAGGAAATTAATTAAAAAAAATATATTTAGAGTTAATTAACAATAAAAAAAGCTATGGGTTCGCAGAGGCTCCCGCTTGGTAAAACAAAGAAGTTTGGTACATACCTCTTGGTAATCCTAGGGTTAAGGTAGCTTTAAACCTTAATTAGTGGCAGTTGGAACGTGTAGTTTCAACTGAATTTAAACAAACGCCTTACTATTTTTCTTAGTTAAGAACCGTTTAAGCGGCGCACAGTGGTCCAACCTGAGAAAAAACCTCATAAATGAAAGTAGCCCAAATCTAATTTTTTCTTGGTTTTCGAATACTCAGATACTTGGATGGAATGGAATGGAAAGAATATATTTTTTTAACTAGTTCAAAATTAAAATGTGTGTGTACAAGTAAAATTGAATTTTTTAATGATTGAAAAAATCGTATTTTTCTACCACCATAAATTTTCTTTTCTACTCTGTATGAAATTAACAATAAAATATTCCCAAATACATCTGGAGTGTGGGGGCCGGGATGGCCGAGTGGACAAGGGCGCTTTCAATAGGTAATCAAAGTTAAGCAAAGTCCATCGTGGTTAGTACTTGGACGGGTGACCGCTCCGTTCGGGTGACCGCCCACCAATGAACGCCACGCAGTCCAAGTCTACCCCCACCCCCGGGTATGTGAGGCCCGTCAGCCTACTGGAGGCGACTCACACCGACCGGGCGTAGGAGTGATGAACCTTCCCTGTGTATCCCATCGAGAATCGTGGTGAGGTTTTCCAGGATGTCAGTAACCGCCCGGAGGTTTGGTTCAAGGACGGTATGCTTGGGGAAAGAAATATAGGTCCTCGGGGCCTGCTGACTCTGAGCTACCATAATCCTTGGACCTAGACCAGTTTGTCACTGTCCTTGAACCCGAGAGAGCTGACGCCATCGGTGGGAAGGACACTGCCAAATTGGCCCCAATGGGATTGGTTATAGAGCTATGCACAGTCTGCCGCTGCACCATGGTGGCCATTGCTTGCGGGAACGTGAGGTTTGGGCTACCCCCTCCAGGCTGTCTGTTCTCCCACAAGCAAAACAAATGTCTGTAAGAAGACCAATCTGCGCGGCCAAAGGTCTCATTAGGCCTAATGCGCCAACTGAAAAAAAAAACAAAAAAAAAAAAAAAAAAACATCTGGAGTGTATCATCTATATGTGCACTGTTATGGACGAAAAATGTTTAAATAATATAAATAGTTAGAGAAGAAATTAATTTTCGAAATTGTTGCTGAAATAAGTATGATTTTTTGACTTTGTTGGTTTATAAAAAGTTTGCGTTACGTTGCGTTACGGTCGCAATGTTTTAATATGTAACTGTAGGTAGTAGGGGAACTGTGGTAAATTTTTCAGCACCAACTACGGCCAACTTTGGGATTTGTAAGGATTTAAACCTTTCGCTACGGTGCGAGTGGCGAAGGCGGAGGACCTTGGGGAGGAACTATTAGTTAAGAACAATTCTCCTATACGTCTCTAAGGGAGGGGGGATGGCTTGGAATTAAAATAAAATAAATCACACGTTATTTTCATTTTAATTCTAAAATACTAAAATAAAATAAAATTATTTTAATTTTAATTCTAAAATACTAATAAAAAAATTGTTTTATTTTGTATTTTAAATAATCAAATAAACTACAACTACAAGTAGGTTGTTTGAAGTTGCACAATTTGCTTATAGTCTATGGTGATCCTTTGCACTTGAGCTCTCACCCCTGAAAATTGAGGCTGTACATTTATTTCAGTTTGATGCTGTCTGTTATTGTTGCAAGTTTTTTGAAATTCCTTCATTAACCGCGCAAATTAATTGGATAAATGAATAATTAATTATGAGATTAAAAACAGTATTAGATCTGATTTTCTCTCTGTATCCAATTGATACTGCAGCATTTCGCAAGTATACAGCGGAAACGGCTGAGATGGCAGTGACTCGGTACCCCTGGTACTATCTCCCATCGACCGTCCACAAAATTATTTTCCATACAGCAGACATGATTGAGCACGCAGCTCTTTGTATCGGTTCCCTGTCAGAAGATGCTCATGGAAAGTAGGAACAAATATTATAAGCACTACAGAGAACATCATTCCAAGAAGCTATCTCCAGTCGCAACAAATGAAGATGTTTTCCACCAATTAATTGTATGAAGCGACCCATATATTACGGATTTAAGACCAGTATACAAGTATAAAAAGAAAAAAGAGCAAACCGAGGAAGCATACAATTTATGTAACAAGATTAAATAATTATCCTATTTGTATTATTGTACATCAAAATGTTAAATAAAAAAAAAATCTATCCAAATTTTTATTTTCCACGTAAAATTTTAAATTGATCTGATGCTCTGATTTCGGTGCTATTGATTTCATTAGATTCGGCTCCTTAAAAATCATGTAAGACTATATCATACACGAATTTTTGACTTTTTGACCTCAAATTTGGACTTGATCTGGTGGTCCAATTGCACTGATTTTGATTTCATTAGATTCGGCACCCCAAAAAATCCACACACGAGTGGTTCCAAGCCGCTAGCAAAGTAATTATAATAGATATTAGGTTTTTTTTCCCCATTTTCAGCTTTTTTGGACCACTGTGCGGCGGTTCACAAACTAATATTTCTTAACTATTTCGTAGTTTCATTTCATTTTGTTTTTTTCTTTTTGTTAACTGCAAAATACTTTTTTTTTTATTTGGAATTCAAAATATTTTTGTCGGAAAGTATATTAAATGATTTGTGATTAAAATATATTATTAATTTATATATTATAATTTTAAGCTATCATATATATTATTTCTCAAGGTCTTTTTTTTTCGTCACCACGCCAAAACTTCCTTAATACTTAACCGCTATATTGGATTGTATATTGGAAAATTATACAAATCACTGATTTCGCTAAGTTATCTGTTAACGCGTTTTTTGCGAGAAAATCAAAGTGGTCGTGAAGGTTTTTAAATGGTAGATTTTCAAGGAGAAAATTTTTGGTAATATACATAATAATTCGGTAATATACATTTTTTCGATTCGTTTGCGAGTTGTAAACGAAAAACTGCAATTCTCAGCGAAAATTTAAAAACGGTCGCAGGGCTTTTTCGAAGGTGTCATTTCTTTCAGTTAGTCGAGACTAACATGTTTGGTTATAAACACTTGTCCGATTGTCGCCGTCGTTTGCGAGTTAATAGTAAACATGCGATTTCAGTCAATAGAATCAGCGCACTCGCATTCCGCGAAACTGATAAACTCATACTAAACAAACATGCTATTATCATGTTGATAAGAAACCTAAACGCTAACAGGGCTTAATTAATGGCGCCAGATTGGTTGTAACTCACTTCGGCAACCACACTGTCAAAGCGAAATAGATCGACTCCGGTCAAACTGTTGTCATACCACGCATTAACCTCACCCCTTCTGATCCTACCGTGCCTTTCAAACTGAGTAGGAAGCAATTTCCTATTTTTTATTTTTGTAATAAAACACAGCTCAAAAGCCCACCAATATTATTATATCATTTAAAAGGAAATTAGATGCCCTTTTCAATAATATATCTTTGAATGAGAATATTTTAGGGATATTTCAGCTGTATTAATTTGTTTGCGCCACTTTTTAATTAAATTTTACTATATTTGATTCAAATCAACATAAAATCCTTATAAGTCAATAAGCCACTCATATTACTTCATCATTAGATAGAGAATTTTATTCTCTATCTATTGATATATAGTTTATTAGGGTAGTTGGAGAGAGATATTTGCTCATGGCATTTTTCGATGTCTGTTTTACAACTTGAAAAAAATATAAATTTTTGTGTTTAAGAATTTTTTTTCCTTATTGAAAAATAATCTCTGAAATATTTATGATATCATTCGATTCTATATGAAATGCAGAATTAATGAATACATTTTGAAAGCTTCAGTTCAATGAATACCCATTCTACAGAGATAAGTCTTAATACATACAAATTGGTTTTGAGCTCAAATCGTCATCGGAACTTCAAATATCTCAAAAGTTCAAATGACCATAATTCTCAAACTACTTGTTGGACTTGGATAAAATTTGGCATTCATTCTTATTTCTGTATGTACTTAATACCTAAAAATTTGTATCAAAATCTGAGGGCGGGGGGAGATAAAATTTTGAACTTCGGCTGGATGATTTGACGTAGAATGGCCCCTATGTGTCAATTGGTAAGGTTAGTTTTAGGAAAGATAAAAAGGAACTAAGATTTTACTTAAAAAGAAAAACAAAAGATGAAAATGATAAAATATATAAAGAAATAAATATATATAAATTATGATGTTACAATACATATAGGATAAAATGTAGTTTAGCAATTTTTATTGTTATATTTACATAAGTAATTGTTTATTGATCGGTACACAAAGTATCTGGGCAGCAGCCACTTGTTAAAATAAAGTATTTCTCTCTATATTATATCTCATGCGCATCAAGAATATATTTTCTTGATCCAAAAAATATTACCTATAGTTACCTCAGTGGTCTGCAGTGATGTATAAAAATTTTATTAGGTATCGAAAAAGCTAAAAATAATATAAAATAACTTTCATTAAAGCTTGACCTAAAACTTCAAAATCCTGCCTTCCATAAGTGTTTTGGGGGGAGTATTAAGTAAAGCTCCTGGAATTCGAGAAACGGAATGGATACATTAAATAATACTAGAGATAATTTAGTAAGGATCTGGAGCCAGCTTCACGGTTGTAGACGGATCTGTTTGCTTGGCTGAGATCTGACTAAAGCATCTTAACGAAGATGGTAGATTGGGCTGTTTGATAAGTAAGCACTTTAACTACATCACCCTTCTGTAGTCCCCTCATCTGTTACCTTTACACCGCGAGCAGTCATCCGTCTGTATTTGTCTACTTCTCACTTGTATCTTCCAGTTTTGCATACGTCTAGTAATCGGATTGATCTTTTAGTGAACAGAAATTCTATCTCATCTGACAGCATAAATAAAGTTAAATACTGAGAATTTTTATAATAACTACCTGAATGAATTTCAGAATATGTTGATGATATACACAGTCAGTCTTTAGTACAATAGCATATTTATCATTTTTACCCGGGATTCATTGCGATGCCACGGACCATAACAGGTGTTCTCTCATAGTTTAGATACCATTCATCCATCGGGATCTGCCTACAAAGCGTGGAGAGCCAACAAATTTTCTAGCTTATTAATTAATCTTTTATTCGCATGTATGCAAGAGGGTTGTTACAACTCAAAAAAATGTTGGTTTTTTTTTTTTTCGGATGATAAAATTTCGAACCTTCACATAAAAAAAAAAAAAAGACTTCATTCTCAATTTTGCTATGTGCCTACAAAACAGTGACTGGAATAAATAATCTTTGATCACAGACAGTCTACCGTTAGGATAGAATATTGAAACTAAGTGGATAGGTAGACTATTGATACTAACTGTAACCTAAACATATCCCTCTGTTAATCTGCGTTAACACAATGAGATCCCATTAAAAAATACAGTAAATTGCGCCTTAGGTGAACAAAACTATTAACACTATTTGATCTGGAATCGGTTAGAAGCTTTCGTCATTCTGATCCAACGGTATGCATAACTCAAAATTGATATATTTTGAGTTGTAATAATTTTCTTGTCGACGTTGATATATTGATATTTTTGATCTTTTGTCTTTCCAGTAGAGAGTTAATACAAAATTTAGAATAAAATTGACTTTAGAACAAAAAAAAAAAAAAATTGGAGTTGTATATGTAGCTTTAAATATTGTAGGATCTATTATTGTATATATATGGCTGTGTATGTTTGCTCGGTGGCTCAGTGGAAGCGTATCGTGCATGTTTCGCGAAAGACCCGGATTCGACCCCCGGCCTCAGCAATTTTTTTCTCAAAAATAAAATATATAAATGGGATACAAACAAGAAAATAATTAAATTTATCAAGCGTACTATGCAAGTGTATAACTCAAATGAAGTGAGGAATCATTAAATTTTAAAGACCAATTATTATAGAAATTGAGAAATAAATATTTTTTGTTAAAAGAGAGAAATATGATGAAACTGCATTGCTGCTGAAATCTATTGAGTAACTATTACATAGGTCCAGAGGAAACTCAGATAAAATAAAAAATTATATTCAGCGATACCAATTGTAAATTCTTCGGAAATTTCATTTCTCTCATATTTCCCGAAGAACTGAATAAATAAATATCATATTGATAAATTCTGAATAAGTCTAAAATTACGTTTCCTGGAATGTTATGTAGTTATTAATTTGTAGCAACCAAGGTAAATTTTTAAAAGTTGCTGCATCACATATATCTATTTTATTAAATTTATCCTAATTTCAGTGTCGAATAACTGAATCAAAAACTGAATATTAACATTAAAGCATTCCCTGAAACAAATCATGTAAATACATTTTTTTAAGACATTCCATGTTCCATTTGTAAGGCATTCAATAAGCATTCATTTATTCAGTTACAGTTTAGTAATAAAGTTGTTAAAAAAAAAAAAAATAAATAAGAAGACTAAAACTTGAATGGCTTTAAGCTAATCTTCGACACGATTTCGTCTGAAACCACCGGAACCTCGTGGAGTTTTTAGTAGAACCCCAATTTTCTATCCTATTGACCCTTAATCGTTTGAATATAATATTACACATAAATAACTGGTTAATGAAGCATTATGTAAGTAAACTTGATAATATTTAAGAGATCAAAGAAACAATGAAATGTTTGACGCAAAGATTTATTATTAAGTATAATTAAAAAACACAATATAATTTATCACAGTGCAAAAACATATTGTTTTCAAATAAGGGAGAACTACAGAAAAAACAACAAAATGTTTTGTGGATATTGTAATGCTGAAAATTGAGGTTGAAACGTGCACTAGGTAAGCAATACTGTTATACGCTCCGAGCCAACTCATTTCTATATATTGAAAAGAAAAACAAACACTACGAAAGCTAAAGAAAAACAAAATTGAGGTAAAACTCTCTGTCCCACGAGAACGACATTGGAGTCCCTTTATTTCGACTGGAATGAATATTTTACGAAATAGCCTTCACCAGGAAAAAAAAAAAGAGTTTGTATAATGTCAGAAAAGTGGAGAGGGAATTTTTAATGCCATGTGATTTAAACAAAGTTAAACAACAAAAATAAAAGCAATAAATAATATTGAAGACAAGCTGTCGTACTGCTTAACCAGTTACCGGGTTCGGTAATTCAATTTCCATACTTTTGTAACTTTAATTTTCTTCATCTATCACTCTCAAACTTTTTATGTACACATATTTCTTCCCAGGCATATGCTAGGTAAACTTTTTTATCGATGCCTGGACCAAATAGGAAATTTAATACTATCTTTACTTTCACTTACCTATATATGTAATATATAGTAAGTGGAAGTATTGCGATCGTAAAAAATTTCGACTTCCGGTTTTCAACAGAAATACAGGTGTATTTGTAAGGTGTGTTTGTGGTCCCCTTAGTCCAAATATATAGAGTGTGAGTGTGTGTGTGTGTGTGTGTGTGTGTGTGTGTGTGTGTGTGTGTGTGTGTGTGTGTGTGTGTGTGTGTGTGTGTGTGTGTGTGTGTGTGTGTGTGTGTGTGTGTGTGTGTGTGTGTGTGTGTGTGTGTGTGTGAACAGACTAGCTCAAAGGCTATAAACCGTGCGAACCTAATATTGGGTATTTAGTGTATGTATATACCCGCGATGTGACAGCAAAAATTTCATCAAATCTGCTCAAAGAGAAAGGGTATTTTTTTTTTTTTTGGGACTTCAAGGCTTCCACTGAAGCCCTATACTGCCCATACTAACACCCATGGCACTGGGTGATACTTCTCCTACGAAAGAAAAGCACCACCCAGGGCGGGACTCGAACCCACAGCTCCGGCGTGGAAGTACGGCGCTTTACCGCACAGCCACACCGGGACCCGGGTAATTTATTTAATAACTTTTTAATGTTTTCCGATTTTCTCAAAAACGGCTGGAACGATTTTGATTAAACTGAGTATTTGATGTATTAATATACCTGAAATACGACTGTAAAAATTTCATCAAAATTGATCAACCGGAGGGGGGACTATACTTAATAAAATTTGTATCATTTTCACGTGTTTTTTTTTTTTTTTTAACTCAAAAAAGGCTTTAACGATTTTGATCAAACTGGGTATTTGTTGTATGTATATGCCAAAGATGTGAGCGCCAACATTTCATCAAAATTGGTCCAAAGGAGGGGGCACTTTATTTCATAATTTTTTTCCAATTTTTACATTTTTTTCGATGAGATCAGAAACGGCTTTAACGATTTTTATCAAATTCGCAATGTTTAATGAAAATTAGGTGTTCTTTAATATCAGGTAAGCTTAAATTGTTCTGAGGGGGCTCAAATGGTTGGTTTTTTTGGTTTTTTTGTTTCTTATAAAGTACCTTTGTTTTTGTTTATATGGAGAAATTAACTGTTTCTCGTTAGGCCTAAAAATAAGAAATGGCTAAATATGAGATATGATAAAAATAAAGTAAACAAATAAAGGAGAAATAAGAGAAACTAAAAAAGAAAAATATTCAGTCAACTCATAAAACTCGTTGAACCCACGTATGCTGAGTACGTCTCTAATGACAGACATTGTTCATAATAAAAGCCGTTCTGTTCATTTGAGAAGTGGCAATTAACAAAACGTATTAGTTTCTAATCTAAGTAAGTTGGTAAGTGAAAGTTGTGTGTTGCGAGCACGCACCAGATTATTTTTTATTCTTCTCAAGAATTGTATTTTCCTTAAAAATGATATTAATAAAATTTTAGAGTGGTTGTTTAGATTGGATTGCAAAAATTTATGGGTTGAAATGATTTTTATTAAATGAAAATGAGATTTTACAATGCCACACAAATTATGAAAACACAAATATAACCAAATGGCTTAAGCTTCAGAACAAGACTAACTCTCCAGTCCATCGCTCCCTAATTTAGTCTGAAGAAGAACTACCTGGAAGTTTCTAGGCCAGCGTAGATGTTACTCGAACATCGGAGTCAAAAATTTGTACTATGACAATTGGTTCCAACTGTTAGTTCTTTCCAAGAGGCCTAGAACTATTCTAAACCATATGAACCTTGAACCTTGAACCATATGTTTTGTTCAACTATGTGTTTTTTATTTCGGGTTATTTTATTATACATCCAAAAACAGAACAGCTTGTTAGAACAGCTTGTTCTAACTGTTCGAACAAGTCTAGAACTATTTGAAAACATAGGTTTTGATTTTTTTTTTTTTTTTATTACTTTACAGTATGAAGGCGTAAATCTGCTAGTTATCAACGCAATTCTTTAGCTTTAAATTAGAGGTTTAACTAAAAAGAATAATAACTGATCAATGGATTGTCTGTTTAATGAATAAAATTGTATAACCAACCTATTCTAACCATGGTGGGTAGATCGAGATTTATTCTGAGGGGCCCCCACGAAATAAAAGTCAACCCTCCCAGGGCAGATTCAAACCGCCGCTGTTCGGCTCGAGCGTGCTAAAGCGGGTCCAGCTCCAACACGTTCGGCTATACCGGCCAAAGGTTACAAGATGTCTATACGAAAAGTAGCATAAGTCCGAAAGTAGATTATACAAAAAAAGGTAACTACAAACCTAAAAAGTTAGTGGAGAATATCCAAAGTACTCTAAATTACTCCGAATAATTATATTATTTTCTTCAAATTATCTTATTTTCAAATTATCAGGGAAAAATAGTCGATTTTCAAAAACTAAAAATAGTATACAAGTAACCATTATGTTTATTGGCAAAATATGTCCAGTTATTTTGCTTAAAACCGTATTGCTTAAAAGGAAGTAAAAGCGACATAAATACAAAAAAAAATAGACAACGTAAGTATGTTATTGTTTCCACGCATTCCAACGCTTCGAAAAATCGGGTTAACATTAAATCTTAAATGATTCAATGTATATGTGGAAAAAAATGAGTCCTCATGCGCCTGATGAGTCTGAGCAAAATCCTTGAACCCTAGAAAGCTGTCGCCATTGGTTGAAAGGACACTGCTAAGTCGGCCCTAATTTTGATAATAACGTATAATATCTTTTAGAAACCCTCTTGTAATCTTTCCAGGGGAATCGTACTTATATTCCTAGATAAATTAACAATCCAAATGGCATCATTATTGTTAGGAGAGGAGTTGAGGAGGGAATTGGAAAGCGATATTAAAAGGGCTCCGAGTCCCGGGGCAACTAATATTTACCATTGGCTCAGGGTCTTTTCACAACCGGTCCCAACGTTTTCATATTTTCCAACGGACCCTATATTGATATTGCTACGTCCCAGATTCTCGATGCTTGCGCTTATATAATTCTATATACTGTTTTCTGAAGATGGGATATTAAAGTATTTTTTTTTAAATATTAGTTTATATTTTCTCATTCCCTGCTGTACACTTCACGTTGGCGATAATCTTTTGACTAAGGAGTCAACAAATACAAGTTATGGCTGAATATTGTAGATCAGATTTCACGAAAATAACTGCAAATCATACCTTATTACAAAATAGGAAATAGGAAACAAATGGGAATCGAACACCGGGATATAATGGGATACAGAACCTTCTTACAAACAACTTCCCCGAAGAGGGTTATATAAATTAGTAAATATTTTCACAAGTCTACGAAATTTTCCAAAACCAAGGGAAAGTACGACACTTACTCCACACCTTAGACCTTGATTGATTTTGAATCTCCAAAAGCATTATACAATTTTGAGATCATTTCTGTCTAAACGTCAATACTAATAAAAATTAAAGAAAAGTGCTCCAAAAATCTACCTTACTTGCCGGGTTCCACAAGAGAGGTTCTGTCGTCTTTTTTTTTTATTTAAAAACTGCCCAAATGTTTAGGGATATTTTTGATTAATTCTTATTTTATTCGATTTAATTGAAATATTTTTTTTTTATTGTTTGTTAGCTAATTTTTATGTGCTCTTAAGCATAATATGAAAATAAAAATTATTTACTGTTTCCTTCGATATTTCTCAATTTCAATTTATTAATAATGTGTTTAACTATAACTAGCTGGATAAATTAAATCATTATTCAGATTGAGACTTGAAAATGGCGACACAGCCGAAACGTTGGAGACGAAGCAATAAATGTTATTTATTGTGTGATTGTCCTGGTGATTGCTCCAATACTGTTAACAGAAACTATACCTATATAATAAAAATATCCCAGGAGGTTAAGAAATCAATTATGTATTGGATATAATTAAGAATTATTATAAATGGTAACATATGATGTAATTTATATAATAGAGTATCATATTTTACAAAAACTGGATGAAGTTATTATAATTACTTTTAGCGGTTCTAAATAAAGACTAAGTAAATCTAAGGCTCTGAGTAAGATTATTCTTCTTCATTGTCTAATTTAAGCTGTTAAAATGTGTTTATTATCCAAAATCAAAGTTAAAAAAACTAATATCCATGTTTTTAACCTATTAAAAACATTACTGAATGATGTCCTCCAGATTTGGATTCCTTGCGTTACCGACCACTATGATATACTCGTATTCCACCGAAACACATTTTTAACAAGTAGTCACAATATTAATTATTGCCTGTTCCTTCTAAAGGCATGATTTTAGGAAAGAAAAAAAATCAATTACCATCGATATATCACGTCCGATTATACCAAAAATATCGATTATACAAACTATCAAAAGTTATATATCTCTAACATGAAGGTTCTCTGTGGCGGCGGTGGGCGATAAAAAAAAAGTAATATTTTAATACACCAATGCCTTCCATAGGCTGGCAAATTAAAAAATAAAGAAAACCTTAAAAATTAAGGAATTTAAAAAGGTAAACAGAAGAGAATGAAATAAATAAACATTTTTCAAATAGCCAAGCTAATTTTAATTGTAAATCATAGTGAGAAAAAAAAATAAATAAAACTTTATCTTTTAAAACAAAATACAATAAAAAAATATTCAGTGATGTTAATATCACATTTAATAATGATGCAACACGTAAACGTGTTAAATAATTAACATTAATCCTGTTCATTGATTTTTAATTTTATTTTTAACCTGTTTTTAATAGGCTATTAAATAAAAATAAAAAACTCTTTCCTGGAAGATGGAGACTGCTGGAACTCTTCAATCTGGACAGATCAATAAATGTTTTCTTATATGCTGCTCTGCAATGGCCCAATGTGGGCAGGCATAATAAGCAGAAAAAAAAAAAAGATTTGTTCACGTACGTATTGCCGTACCGGTAGCTCGGGCCGAACTGTGTACGGGATTAGACGATAGTGCCCGACTAAGGGTCTGGCCACACATGTCCGCACCGGATCCGCACCGTAGCAATAATACAGGTTATGTTCAGAATATTTTTAATTTAACTTACATATTACCTTTAGTTATGCCTAAAGTGGCCTTTGTCTGACATGTGTGGCTTGAACTTTAGGCATAACTAAAGGTAATATGTAAGTTAAATTAAAAAAATTCTGAACATAACCTGTATTATTGCTACGGTGCGGATCCGGTGCGGACATGTGTGGCCAGACCTTAATACGCCTTTTGTGTTCGTGGCGAATACTGTTAATGTACACATGCCTTGTACACTAAAATATTTACGTGTTGACCATAACATTCTCTATTTAAGGAGATTCTTCTTCTGGTACAGAGATCATGTTCATCCGTCATGTTTTTCGTTAATATGTCAATTATGATTATTGGAGCTGGGTGAGCCCCAAGAGGTTCAACTAGTCTCCGGAGATGATCCTTTTCGTACAGATAAACAGAATAGTAAAGATAACCAGCTAGGTTCAATGCACTACGGGAATTGAGAGCATTACCATAAAACTAGAAAAACAACCACATCAAGAAGGTTCTAAGAAGTTCGAAGAAAAAATATAAATATTTATAAACCTAGTTATGAATTGTTCATTTAAAAAAACTCACCGTTCGCTCGCCAAGGTTCCTGACCCTGCAGTGTAGGAAGGCGGTACCCCCGAGCTGCACGGTATTGTTCACCACTGTGTTGTTATCGAACGTGGGCTCTGTCAGCCTCTGGTACTCGTCGAAGCTGGAGTACCACATCTCTGCTGCACCTCTTGCGGTCAGGCTTTCCTTTTTACCTGCAAAAATACAATAATTAATCATGAATAAAAGTAATAAATACAGGAAAAATACTATGATTCAATGATTGTAATCAATCTGCAATGGGTTAAACCAAACCCACTTTACAACCAATCTACCAAATACACACAAACCTTTAACTGAAGAACGAGATTGTGATCAGGATCTGAGCGTGATATGGGGAGAAGAAGACATAGAGACAATAAAGGTTGAAAAAAGCAATAGGAAGAGACATTATTTCTCCCCAAATCATTAATTATGCTGATAGGGAAATAATTAAGCTACCGCAGAATCTATTTTTCTTTGTTTCTCAATTTTTCTGAATCCCATGAACGCTCTATGTGTTGGATATTGGCCAAAAAAGTTTTTAGTTTGTTTAAATTTAAAATGACTAAGTATAACTTGCAAAAAATGTGTTTTAACCTTTCCAAAAATTAAAAAAAGTTGTGCCCCTCTCTGCGATAGTATTCCTTATGCATTGTAATAAAGATATAGCTTTTTGGTCTGCATTTTTAAAAATAAAACACTTATGAGTTTCTCTATAAACATCCATTGGGAAGAAAGCACTTTCAATACTCGTTCGTTTTAGAAATTTGATTTTCAACAATTTTTCCTGAGCCTCGATTTTTTTTTTGACATATTTCAAATTCTCATCACATAGCTCCCTCATGAAAAAATTCCACTCAACCAAAGTATTTTATAGAATTATAATCGATCTGTTCCCCATTGAATAGGCGCCGAATTGTTTAAATCAGCTATACAGAAATAGAAATGCTTTTAGCATGCCTAATTTCGATCCTTCTAGCCATGTCCTGCCTATTTTTTTTTTTATCTATGACCTACAAGATGACATCTTAATTTTTTCACCATGAGGAAAACGCACGTGTGATGTCCTTTTTCTCAGGTTTAAGAAAGAAAGGATAACATAAGACAAAATAACAGAGTGTAGGTTGCAATATCATCTGGTTTGCGTTCTGAAGTGCAGAAATTGCGTGATAACATAAAGAAAAATATAATTTTAAGATATACATATAATATAAATACTAGCTTTAAAAAAAAAAAAACTATATATGCTGCAAAAGATTGGGATCCTAATGCTTTTTTCAATATCGAAACATGGCTACAGCGCTACGTTATTACTTAGAACGAAGAAGCTATTCCATTCCTTAGATGGGAAATAGAGAAATTGTAGAAAAGTATACATTATAAACTTTGCCAGTGCAAAGCTTTAAGAAAAGTAATAATACTAATTGACAATTAAGTACATCACCAACGGGAGGTTAACTGAGGCTACTATTGTGGATATATAGTTCTCCTGTTATATTGAGTTTATTAAGTTATTTTCATTAGTTAATTCATGTTTATCGTTTGTTCATAGTTGTTTATTGCTTTGTTGTTATTATGTGTTGTATTTTTCGGATTTTGGTTGTTATAAATTATTTTTTGTAAATATTGCTTATATTGTGAGGTTAGGTGCAGGACATTTCTACATTTAACTCCTGAAGGAGGTTTAGTGGACTATCTGGGAGTGGACTATCCTATCGGAAGATCTGATAGTTATAATAAAGTTTCAAAAGCTGGAGCGAAATTAGTAAGTATTAAACAATAAAGTTTTTATTTTTTATTTTCTACTTTCACAACTACTTAACTACTTCCATTGGCCTATCCGAGTTACGTACAGCGTTGAAGGAGTACTAATTACCCATTACGAACATTGATTTAATAAGATAAGGAGATAAAGAAATTTATCATAACTGGTTAAGGTTCTTAGGTTATAGATAACGTTATCGTACTATTATAACCTTAGATTGCTATGGACCATTTACCGATGGATGAGGAACAAGAAGACGGTAAGTCCTCCCGAGCATCGGCAAAAAGGCCTAGGAGAGGGTCCTCTGATTCTCCCCAAAAGTTGATAGGTATAGCCAAGAATAGTAGCAATATTAAACATGCAAAAACTTTGCAGGAAAGTATTAGATTAATTCTAGAAAATAGCGGGAAAAAACTCAGTGCCAGTATTCGAGATCAGATAAACAGTGAGGTACAATGCCTTGTTGATATGATCGAAAAACGCGATGATGAGGGAGAACAAATTGATGTCACTACAGCAATTGTTCAAAAAGCAGTAGTTGAAACGCTTTCGTCACAGAAAGTACGCGATTTGTTCACTCACATCATAGCATCTGCACCGTCATCTTGTGTGTTGCCGTGTAGGTCTCAAGCTAAGGTCGAAACCTCTAGTGAACTTCAACCACAGGCTGGATCCTCTAGAGAACCACAGGCGCAGGTGGAAACAGCTGCCAATCAGCCGAAACTTTTGTCCCCCACCGAATCCTTTTCGGTGGTCATGAGTAAAAGGAGCAAGAGGAAAGCCAAAAAAAGGGAATCAAAAGCTGAAAGTATTATCAATCCAAAAACCACTGGAATTGAAACATCTCCTACCAAAATTAAACAGAAATCCATTGCGGAGATAGTGAAATCACTACCTTCAAGACCAACCAAGACACCTCGGCCAACTTATGTAACAATAAGCGGGAACGGAAAAACTCCGACAGACATAATTAATGGATTACCATCTCCCGCTGATATAGGCGTGAAGGCATCTATAGTTCGTGCTACCAAGGGGGGTTCTGTTTTGGTTCGCATGGATGATAGGTCCGAAGCAACTAAAGTCATCGGGTGGCAGGAACTACGTGCAAGAGGACTGCAAGCCAAACTTGCACTGAAAAAGAAGCCTAAGCTAGAGGTGAGAGGAGTACCTCTTTCCTGGAACTCAACACAGTTGGTTGAATTTTTGTGGGGAAGATTACCCGAGAAGTCGGGCCCCACACCGTTGGTTGTCGACGACCTTCGGCCTCTATTCTCCTCCTTGTCGAGGAATGGTTTTACAAAGAATTGGATTATGGAAGTTCATCCAACAGTGAGGTTCCTGCTACTAGAAATAGGAAGCATTGATGGAGGATGGTGGTCATTAACATTCAAAGACTATATTGACGCTCCGCGGTGCACAAAATGCCAGGGATACGGACACACCAGGGCAACATGTGTAGTCGATGGAGTCGTTTGCATATGGTGTGCTTCTGTTGGGCACATCCTTAAAGATTGTCCCAAGAAAAAAGAACTCGCAGAACCATCCTGCATTAACTGCAAGCGAGAAAACATGCCAGCCAGCCAAATGAAGCACAAAGCGGGCAGCAGGGATTGCCCTGTGCACATAAAGTGGGCTGATGAGATGGCGAAAAAAACGTTTTATGAATAGGATCACCATCCTCCAACTGAATATGGGCCGCCGGCGTATCGTGGCTGATGAGCTTCGTGCTCTCTTACACAGATATGACATATTGGCGGTCCAAGAACCGTGCTGCCGTGGGAACATGGTCACGGGGTTTGGCCTCACATCGAGAGTTATAGCCCTGGGCAGTGGAGAGAGGAGGCCTAGGGCTGCAATAGTGGTTAATAACCCGAACCTCGATGTGATGGATCTGAGACAATATACCACGGCGGATACAGTCGCTTGCTATATCAGGTGGAGAAACCTTGCGTTCACGATTGTATCGGCTTATCTTCCTGATGGCAATGACATTGACGAAGACATATCCGCCTTGGAAACGATCACGGCTTCTTCTAGAAACGTGATCATATGCTCAGATACCAACTCCTGGAACACGGTCTGGGGATCCAATCGAACTAACAGAAGGGGAGTAAAGCTAGGCGATTTTATAACAAGAAGCCAGCTAGTTGTGCTGAACGATCCCTCTGCCACTCCTACGTTTTCTAGCACTAGGGGGCAGAGTTGGATCGATGTCACACTAGCATCGTCGAACTTAGCAGGCCGCATCATCGATTGGACCCTCCGATCTGAGACGAGTTCCGACCACCAGGCAATTGTTTTTAGACTTACAGAATATTCAGCAGAGATAAGTTCCCACGGCATTGAGAGGGGTTACAGTACTCGCAAAGGTGATTGGAAAGCCTTCCGTTCTTCGTTGGAGGGAAAACTAGTCGACGACGAATGGGATGCTGCGGAGACAGATAATACAGATGACTTGGATTACAAGGTATCTCGGATCACTGCTATTATCTGTGATGCCGCAGAGGAAACCCTCCAGCGACGGAAGGCGAGAGCTCGACCTGTCCCATGGTGGACGCCTGCCTTGACAATAATGAAGAGAGAGCTCTACAAGGCACGGCGTTCGTACCAGAGGTGTATTTGTGACGATAGGCGCATTGCACTTCGGGAAGAGTACAAGTCCAAGGCCAGGGCATACCGAAACGAGTTGCGTTTAAGAAAACGGAAATCTTGGGACGAGTTCATAGTCCAGGAATCATGTAAGAACCCCTGGGGTATACCTTACAGAGTGGCCCTAGACAAACTGACCCCGCCACAAGTGATTGCAGACATAAGAAGTGGAAATGTCCAGGCAACCACTCTGGAAGAGACTGCAAAAATGTTTATTGCAGAGACCTACCCTAGGGATGATCCGTCCCAGGACAATGAGGATGAAGGTTTTGTACGTCGTACTACGGTATGCCCACCCGGTACAGACTTGTGCCCACCATGGGAAATTTGGGACCTACGTGCTGCCGTGGATAGGCAAAAAGTTGGTCGGGCCCCAGGTATGGATAACATTGACGCGGCAATTCTGAAGTGTAGTATCCCCTACATTGAAAATAGGCTACTTCAGATCTTCAATGGTTGCCTTGATAAGGGGTACTTCCCGAGAAAGTGGAAAATTGCCGATGTCAGGCTCATTTACAAAGGAAGAGGAAAAGACAAGCAACAAGCCAAATCATACAGACCTATCTGCCTCCTTCCTGTATTGAGCAAAATTTTGGAAAACCTGATGGCCACGAGCCTACAGCCTGTCTTCCGAAGAGCAAGCCATCCACGGCAGTACGGGTGTACCAAAGGTAGGGGAACCGTAGATGCCCTGCTGCGGGTGCGCCAAGACGTTGAAGAGAGGGCGGAAAAATATGTAATGTTACTCTTGTTTGACATAACTTCCGCCTTCGACAGCGTCTGGTGGCCTAGCGTGCTCCAGCAGCTGCAGAGGTATGAGGCTCCCAGCAACTTGTATTCCCTCATGAACAGCTATCTACAGGACAGGACAATACGGCTGAGAGGATGCTTCTATGAAGTAGAAGATTGTGTAGAGCGAGGGTGTCCTCAGGGCTCTGTCCTTGGCCCCGCCCTATGGAAAATAGTTTTCGACGAGCTGCTGGGAGTACTTGAAGAAGAACGGTTCCCCGCCACTGCGTTCGTGGATGATTTGGCCGCTGTAGTGGCATCGAACAGCAGAGCCAGGTTGAAAGAAGAAGCGGAGCGGTGCGCCGACCTGATCAGAAGATGGTGCGAGAGAAAGAAGCTGAAGATGGCTGCCGAAAAAACCCAGGCTATCCTCCTTAGGGGTAGGACTGATAGGGCTCACCCTATTACTATTGATCTTCAAGGAGCCAGAATACGTCCAAGCGAGGTGGTCACCTACCTTGGCATTAGGATTGGGAGAAATTTCAATGTGACTCCTCACTTGGACTATCTCAGAAGTAGGGTGACCCTAACTCTAAACGGTCTCAGTAGGATCGGAGGAGCCTTTTGGGGCCTGAAATACCCAGCAACTATGGCCATATATAAAGGTGTAGTCCAGGGTATACTAAGGTATGCTTCTCCTGGCTGGAATAAGAATCTCTCGCACCGGCAAAAGAGCAGGTTGGCTACGATTCAACGAATGGCTCTGCTGCGAGTCACTAGGGCCTATAAGTCTCTGTCTCATGAGGCGGCACATGTCCTTGCGGGGGCAGTACCTATCGACCTCCTCCTGCAGGAAGACATGTTTAGGCACCAAATGATGAGAGAAGGGTCGGCGGTCTTACCGGAGACTTTGCGTGCGAGGATCAATGAAGAACCACGAAGATGGAAGAGCATCATCCATGAGTACACCCTTGATCAATGGAACCAGAGGTGGATAACGACGCCGAAGGGAGCTTCACTGAGGAAATATTTCCCAACCGTGGGCTCGAGATTAGCAGCAAAATGGGTAGTACCCGATTATTGGGTCTCCCAACTACTCACTGGTCATGGTGGTTTTCGTAGCAAACTTGTCGAATACGGGAAGGATATTGATCCATTATGCCCTACCTGTGGAGTACCTGAGACCGCCGAACACATTGTCTTGGTTTGTGCTGCCTATGAGACACTAAGGGCAAAAATGATGAGAGAAACAGGTCTCTACGTTTTGACTGAGAGCAGTTTCCCTCATTTAATGGCCCAAGAAAACTACAAGCACTTTAAGGCCTTCGTGAGTGGATGGAAAACCATTGCAGGTCCAACACATTTCTCCTTGGGGAAGAGAAGAGGTCCTGCTGCAGGAAGACCACCAGATAGGGCAGCGGCAGAAGAGAATGGCACTTAAATAAGAAGAGCAGGCTGTGTGCACAGCTCATGAAATGATGTTATTGTTTTACAGGCAGCAGTTGGTTGCTACCCAGAAATGGTTAGCATCCAACTGCTGCCAAAACCCGTATTGCCTTTTAGGCACGGTAGGGATGGCAATAAATAAATAAATAAATAAGTACATCACCAACGACAAATATTTATATTTCTTAAAATTAGTACTATGAAATAATCACCTTTTTTCGGCTTTCATGGGTGATCGGAGGAATCAGTAATATGAAATATCATGAAGACGAAACGGATTATAATTTAGTTTCATACGTTCTTACCAAAGATAAAAAAACACAAATTAAAGGCGACTACGATTATGAAGAAGGGTTAGAATGGGGTGAGTTGGCTTATATAGATTTATGGAAGAATTGCTTTAGGCAATATATGCAACTTTCCAGATGCTATGGTTACCAGGGGGTACTTTTCTAGGTTATTTATTTATAATTTTCCATTAAATCTATTAAGAGGAGTATTTTTTTTTTTTTCAACTAAGCTTTGATGCATACATTACTTTGTTCAAAAATTTTGTGACAGATGGTAATAATGGTAGTTTGATGTTTTTAAAACAAATGGAAAAATATTAATATTCTGAGCTATTAATTAATCGGTAACCAGATATATCTCATTGTCTTTTACCCGAAAGAGTAGGCTTTTACGAGTGAGCTCTCAAGAAAAGAAATGAGGTTGTTGTAAACTCAGCAATAGGAATTTCAAAGTTCCAACCCTGAGAAAAAGGGGGAGGAGGAGGATTGAAGAGAGGAAATTTGAAAGGGAAAGGTAATGCCTTAAAGACGGGCGATAAATTGAGCACTTGATCAGAAAGTTAGAGCTGCTTCTATCAACTCAGTTTAATTGGAAATGGGGGGTAGGCGGTACTTTTGTTTATTTCGGGGATTATATATTTATAGGCTTCCCTTTTGGAGTAGTTTATTTAAAGGAAAAATAATGTTTAAAATTACTTTAAGGAATTAGTTTAACGTCAACGGTCAATTATGACCTAATCCCCGTTCTGAATCATTGAATCTCACAGCCATTTAATAATATTTTTTAGGTTAAGAATATTATTAAAGTTATAGAGTAATTACAAAAAAAAAAAAAAAAAAAAAAAAAAAAAAAAAAAAAAAAAAAAAAAAAAAAAAAAAAAAAAAAAAAAAAAAGCTGTTAGAAATAATGTAAGATGAAGGATTGCGGGAGCTGAGGTGCCAGATTTGAAGAAAGTTTTTGATCATAAGTACTCATTTCATTGACAACAAATGTCGACGTCTGCCACCTCAGATCGGTTGCCATCAAATATATAGGCAAACAAAATCGACATTTTCAAACTCTTTTCAATTTTTCACTCATTACTCGAAAACGATTTATCACAGATTAAATTGTTTTCTTCCTAAATAAAATAAAAGGGCATTAAATATCGCGTCGACTGAGGTCCTCACAGTTAAAATTTGTTAGTCTATTCGCCAAAACCGATTGTCAATTTAGCCACTTTAGCGGAAAAATGAGTTACGCTCATGTTCCAAAGCCTGCAATTTGAAAAGGGCTACTCAAAATAAAATATGTTACTTACAATAGTTATAGAATATCAAATTATGTTTAAAACGAGCTCGTAAATTTTAAATTTTGCCCACTCCTGTGGAAACAAAGTAATTAAAACGTGAACGTACAAGATTTAGCGCCTTGTGGTCTAAAATCCGTGAAATGTTTGGACCTTTTTTTGAGTTCCTCAAATACAAATCGGCAAATACAGATCACAAAGTATTCTTCTTTCTATAATAGGCTATACTATTGCTAATATTATGATGTATGTGTAATATGATAGTATTCAAATGATATATTAGAAGTTTAACGGGGTTTGGTAAATCAAAAATTCATAATTTTTACGATTTTGGTGGAAACCGAGTTCCAACGCCTTTAACTCAAAAACGCCTAGTTCAAATGAAAAATTTTATATGTAAAGGAATAAGAGCATCAAATTTAGCGTAAAAAAAGCTCCGTACACACAACATTTGCTAGACCCTGCGTGGAAATACAAATAAAAATGTGAAAGTATTCGTAGTAGTTACTTCTTGCTAAGACTTCGGTTTTTGAAGTATCAGAGGATTCGATAAAATATTCATAAAAATAACTACTTAGACAGGTAGGTACTTGGAAAAACTTATCTTTTATTTCAACAGTTAGAAGGTGTTTTGATGGCATACGTTCACATTTTTTGTATATGAAATTTGTACTTTCAGGATATATGATTAAAAACTTTCTTCAAATCAGACACTTTTTTTGGCCCTCAGCTCCCGGACTAATAGCAACTAATTTGTATTTTCTTAGTGTTTAACTTAAAAAAAAAAATCTTTATTAGTTTATTGTTAGGGAATAAAACAATAATAACAATAATGTTTAGAAAATCCTGTGAATTTTTAAAACATCGGGTGTTTGTAGCTATATTGAAAATATTTCCGCAGGGACGTTGGTACTAAATCGTTGAACCCATGATGAAATTTTGTAAGGAATGATTTTCATCTCCATCTACTTAATTGACAAAAGTTAGATCGTTATTGGTTTCTGCGCATAAGTTTTCTTCTATTTATAGATTTGCTCCAATGTTGTTCTGAGTATGATTATTTTTTGGCACTGGATGGAAAGCTAATCTTAAAAATGATAAATGAATCCCAGAATATGTACTTAACGTTAAAAAAAAAAAAAGGTTTAAAAGTCCCAGATCTTTTGTTGGAACGAACTAAGATTTGGAACAAACTGTCATACCACGGGTTTGTGAGTCCCATCCACGACGTTCTACGAGGTTCTAGACCCTTCTACTTAAGAATATATATGAGGAGCGATTTACTGGACAGTTAGTCTTTTTCTTTGTTGTAAAGCTCAAGTCATATGATTATTTGCGTGTTACAAAGTGATAATTTTTGTAGCTTTTTCTAATTCTTGTGTTGTTATAATTCGGGTGCCATTGGCAATCGTTATTTTTCTTTTAATAAATATTGTTTTACCCACAGAAGTGTTACAAATACGATAAATAAAGCAATAAATACGATAAGTAAACTAAAGCAAATTTGTTTATTTTAGTCAGATAAGTACTTGTCGAATCAAGTTAAAGACATGCCTATCGATTAAACTTCTTTATTCTGTGAATTAAGAAAAAAAAAATAACATTATTTTTTCAGCTAAGAATCTCTTTACTCTCATTTTACCCTCCTGTCAACTAAAAATATCCTAATCTAAAAAAGTCGGGGATTTGGCTTGTATCAAGGTACCTATCATTTTTTATAAACTTCAGGCCCAATTAATATGTTTCCAACCTCGCATTCTTCTCTGTTCTTGATAATTTTCCTATGCGTCTTGACAGAGGGTAGTACATATATTATTTGAGTGTTACTTTCCCAACAAGCCTGTTCTTCTAATTACTCTTTTTTTCGGTCTGAATTTCTTTGTATTTATGTTAGAATTAATTCAAAGTAAATAAGATACCATTTGAAGATTCCACAAAAAAAGTCTCCTTACATACGATGAGCAGTTGTGGAACTAGTGAAAGTTTCGTCAGTTGAGTTATCATCATGAAATAAGAACAATATGACATAAATACAGAACAAATATAAGGGGAAAAAATGTTCTACTAGTAATCTTGTTTTTCTTTCATGATGTTGACTGAACAGATGAAACATGGAGGAGTTAAATGTTCTCTGATATGTTCAGAGACTTCATCTTTTGTTTGTGGAATCTTTCGTTTTTATTCTTCATTACTCTTTGTCCCCTATTGATTATTTCATTTTTTTTTATATCCACAATTAAAATAATATACTGGGGTCAACTGTGGTGAAGAGGCATACAATATCAAAAGTCGCGGGTTCACGTCCCGAGGTGGTCCTAGGATTTTTTAAAGGTAAATAAATCCTTGGCTATGCCGTCTCTCGGATAGGACGTGAAAAGGAGGTTTGATATCAGGTACTCGTAAAAGATCCCTATCCTAATTACACCTAATTACAGCATCGTCCGATTAGTCATAGTAGCATAAACTGACATTACACGAGCAAAAATACAAAGAAATATACTTAAAAAAATTAAAAACATTTTCAATCCTAAAAAGTTTTACGAGAAAGAAGCACTCCTGAGCAAGTGACATGAGAAGCGATTTATGAGGATTACTAATAAGGGGGATATAGAGATTACTCAAGCTGCATTCGCAAGTAATTAGCCTTGAAAGGGATTTGTGAAGCCTCTACGGCATTAATCTTACTGCCGCGACAGGGCTCCTGTCCTCCTCAACATCGTATACTTAAATATTCCGTCATGAAAACTTAAATACGAAACGATGCTAGAGCATTATCATTTTAAAGTGGAAAAAGTAGTAATAATGTACGAGTAAAAGTGTATAACAAATATAAAAGAAACAAAAAAGTATAAAATATAGCACAGACCTGGGCATTATTTTAAATAAAAGTATTTTAAATACAAATGAAAATACTTTTTTTTAAATTTTATTATTTTAGAATTAAAATAAAATAAATCACATGTTTATTTTCATTTTAATTCTAAAATACTCAAAAAAAAAAAAGTATTTTCATTTTAATTCTAAAATACTAAAATAAAAAAAAAGTATTTTCATTTGTAATTTAAATAATAAAATAAAATAAATCTTAAGTAGGTTGTTTGAAGTTAAACAATTTTCGTAATAGTATAGTGTAGTCCTTTGCACTAGAGTTCTCACTCCTAAATATTGAGCAAGTATATTTATTTCAGTTTGATGTTGCTGTTTTTTTTTGTTTTGTTTTTTATGGGGGGGGGGGGGGGCGCAATTATTAAGATTGTACCGCTTCATCCGATTTCAACAAATTTTGTCACATTGGTGGTTTTTTATTATCTAAATAGACGTCTGATGAATTCATTTCACATAAATGGTTTTATGCATAGGTTTTGGGGTGGAGGGTAAATATTAACTTTTGACCGCCATATCCGATTGTCACGAAATATGTAACAAAGATTGTTCATAAGTCAAATAACAAGGCCAATTCCTTATCATTTTTATAAATAATAATAATTTTATAAATAAATAGGTTTTATGGGGGGGAGTTAATTGCAGACTTTTTACCGGTTTATTCGAAAGTGAAAAAATCGAAAATTAAGTTAGAGCCATAAACGAAGGCATAAACAGGATCCCAATTCGGAGACAACACCATAAGATCAAAAGAAAGTAAACTTAGTAAAAATGTGTATGACTTATACATTCAATAAAGTTGGTGATCATTTATCCGGTTGAGGTTCGTTCGAAATTGGAGAGGAAATTCAGGCAAGATTAGAGATAAGAAATTCTAGCGGTTAACGAAATTACTTAGCTTACGGATTCTTCCTTAAAACTTTAGAATTCGGGTTTACAAAAATATTAATCCTCCTGCGGTTCTTTAAGAATGCAAAGCGTGCACGCTAACATTGAATGATGAGCAAGTGAGGTGATAGCAGACAGATGAAAAAAATTGCAAAACAGTGGTGAACGAATTCCATAAAAATTAATGGCCGTGACTAATGAAAAACGTCCGAAAGAAGTAAGGGCTGAGAAGCAGTAGTTCACGTTAGGGATGGTTTGCTGAAATTCGTATTGCACGGAGGTCGTTGGATGGTGTATGGGTCGCAAATAGTCTAAGGGGTAGCCCAATTAGTTTAAACAGGTTCCGAATCTGATTGGTTCTGCAGAAAAAGAAATTTAATTTAATAATTTCAACATAATGAAAGTCAAGATGATTTGAGTATCAGATATATTACACCAAGCAAAGACAACCGAAAAAGAAATAAATAAAAACTGTTGATTTATTAATCAATAGCAATATTAAAAAAAAAATGTATTTATTAATCAATCGCAATGCACTAGCTAATAGGTTTTAAAAGTATTTTGTATTTTCATTTTAATTTTTTTTATTTAAAATACAAAATACTTTTTTTCTTTTGCATTTAAAATAATTTTTGATAAAATTATTTTAAATGAATTGAGGTTAAAATGCATTTTATTCAAATTTATTTTAAATACTTGTTATTTAAAATAAAGTATTTTAAAATAAAAATTAAAATACTTTTTGCCCAGGTGTGTTTAATGTTTAATTTTTACTGATGCTATATTATAGCATCAGTAAAAATTAAACATTAAATATTAACATTAATTAAAGTACCTATGTAAAAAAAATATTGTACTAAGAGAAAAAGGAGAAAAAAAGTGAGCAGCAGAGTTTGTTCAGTGAATTGCTTTATTTAATTTCAGTGAATTTATTTTATTTAATTTCGCATATTTAATTTGATTACTCAATTGATTAATACACCGTTTCCAATAGAAAAATGGCCCTCTTTCTTTTTTTTTTTTTTTTTTTTTAAAAACATCTATTTCCTTATATATTAGAATATAAATAAAAAAACTAAATATTGTTATATATTGACTACTAAAAAATTGATAATTCTAAAAATCTCTGTAACAAATCATGTGACTTTAATATTTTTTTCTTTTATTCAATTATAAAATTTAACCGATATGGTACTAATTTAAGAAAAATAAAGATATATTGAACATATTTGTATATTGAAAGTATATACGAAGCCCTTTTGAAACTTTGGTGTTTATACACCATCATAATTTACACAAAAAAGTTCAACCCGTTGAATATGCTAAGAGAAGTTTAAAACTTTTAAAGAGTTTAAAAGAGGGAAAAAATGTCGAATTTTAGCTAATTTTACCAGCATAGCCGAATGGAACAAGAAAAAACAATATAAATGGAAAACCTCGAAAAGTATATTATCTTGTTCTAGGGGTATTTAATAGAAAATACATTTTTTAAAAACATATAGTTAGCTCATGGTAGGTTTAAGATTTTTTTTTCTTCAAACTTTGATTTACGCCTGTTGGCAATCTCCGACAGTCAGCGAATGTGATGGCTGCAACCCGTTAGAACTAAGGCATTATGGGGATGAGGGAGGGAAAGTGCCCAAGCAGCACCTCTTTCCGGACTTCAAACTAATTCAGGAGGGAAGGTCTCTCATCCAGCTTCTTTTTAGCCGCCTTCTAACATGTCAGCCGTGCAATTTTAACAAAACCCGTAAATAAAGATTTTCTATGTGTTTGTGTGATGTCAGTCTGTACTTGGGAGAGTCCGTAATTAGTCTTAAGATTTCAGATTAAAAATTATTGTAAATGGTTTTTTTTTGTTTGTTTTTTTGACAGAGCCGAAAATCTAAGGCTTATGTCCAAATGATTTTAAGTAAATTGGTGTACGTATTCAGTTTCTGTCTAATTTTCTATTTAGAAAATTTGGAAAAAAAGAGAGTAAAGTATTTTTAAACGTATGTTCAGGGTTTTATTTTTTGACATGTGGAGCCAAAGTGGATTTAAGATTTAACTGTATAGTCATGTTCGAAACCCTTCAATGTAGTATCTATTAATCGAATACAATATTGGAAAATCTATTTTTTTTTTTTTTTTTTTTGTGTTTGGCTGACATCCATTTCATCAATGGTCTTGCTAGAGGAAGGCAATCCGCTCAATGGCAGCCGGATTCTGATTAATTAGACAAGGTGATAAGCTGTGGAGAGAGAGTTGGGAGCTTTAGAGGTTGCACAATGCTGTAGAGACCGCCACCTCCGCACTTTAACTTAAGGCACTCCTGGAATCGAAATTGGTTTACGATCTGGCCTCGATGGATCGTCGTCACCTTCCTTCCGGTAAAGGCCGGTGAGTGCTAATTTATTCATAAATTAATTTCCTTCATTAATTTCGCTTTGATCCGCCCTTTGCCCTAAGAGCTAGGAGTGAAAATTTCTTCAAGAAATGATTCTAAAGTGAATTCTAATATTAAAAGTTTTCTTTTCTTATTATTTATTGTTCTCTTCAATGAATGAATATTGGAAAGAAGGTCCTACGTACATTTTTTTTTTTTTAAATTTAAATTATAGCACGATAAACATGAACTTTTGACAAGCTGGGATATAATAAAAAATTCCTGTCAGGAAGGGTTACTCACCTGATATCACTGATAAACTCACATTTATTCGGAATAATACTTAGAAAACACAATCACTTCATGGTTGTACTTTTTCTAAAGCATTTTATACAATTGAAAATTTTTCCATGCAATTCATAAGAAAATCTTTAATTATATTCGTATAGGTAAATTATCTTTATGTGACCCTAAAATAAAATAGTGCAACGTAGAACTTAAAACTTATACCACCTTGGGAGTACAGAGCAAGCATAGAGATGAATATTTATTTAAGGTAAGTATAGTAAGATAAATGGTCTCTTGTATCACAAAAGAAAAGAGGTTTCGACAAGTGGTAGAACTTTTATAAGAAAAATCTTATCTACAGAGGATAGTCAATGAATTATAATTATATAATCAATGAATTCATTTCAAATGATTTAAATATATATTTGGTTTTAAACCTAAATGACAAAATATAATAAATATTTTAATAAGATCATATTAATTAACAATTATTATAGTTTATTTTCCAATTGAGGATACTGCGGGGAAAGTTCCGCCTTCTCAACCTAGCTCTTTTGCTAACACCTTTCCTCATGGCAAATGAAAAATGGTAGGAATTTTATATTAGAAATATTTCTAACCAATGTTTCAACAAACATATTTTTTCCTTCATTATAATAAATAATCGGTTATTGGAATCGATTTAAAGTGTTAGGGAGTTTTATTATTTGTCTGATATTGTGAATAATTATTTTTGTCTAATAAAAATTATTTAAATCCATAATAGTGTTACAATATGTTTATACAATATTTATTTAGTAAATAAAACAACATCCGCATTTACTGGAAAATAACTGTAAGATGTAGCTTATCCTAACAAGGCGGGGAGCTTATCAATCTTCTCCAACTGCCCTACTCACCCTCCCTCAGGTGTTATTCCTCTAATACTTAGACCACACCACACCAAACATGTATTATTCGTTTGATTTATGGGGTCTAAAGGCGTTAAGAACTTTACCATAAACGGCTGTTGTTTTTATAATCAAAAGTTTTTTATATTTCACCCAAAAAAAAAAAATCCTATATTGTTATATAATCATTGGTTATCTGTTAGATAATAAATTTATAATTTTTTCCCTTCTTAACAAACGATTTTCACAAGAAAATGTCCGAAAGGCCGAACACTTCAAACACTCACTTTAGTTGATACTGATGAGATTATTGAATTTTAGTGCAGAAAACGTTGCTAACAGCTGAAATTCTGTTGTTTTTTAGAATCGGACTCCGAGGTCCGATTTTCGATAAAGGTAAATCCGGTAAATCCTGTATCGACCTGTCCTGCGGTTATTATGTCTAGTTCCAATCCTCACCAACAGATAATGCCCTTGAGACGGTCATTTAATTTACTTTTAATGAAAAGAGAACGCTTTCGTCAAAGCATTCCCATCGGACCCCGACGCCCGATATCGTCTGTGGCACATCCTAGCAGTCGGAACCCGGGGACCGATACCGTTCAATTCAGGATACCCATAAAATACGCCGGCACACCTAAAGTGTTAAATTGTTTAAAAAAATCTTTCTTTTAAATCATAAATTTTATGTTGGAACTTAAGTAAATATGACCATTTATGTTTAACCCTTTGTCGAAAATTGTTTAATTTCTTTTAAAGTGAAATTTTGTGATCTTGAAAACTTCATATATATATATGAATGTATCATATGTCTGTATGAATATATGTACTTCAGAAAATTCACACTAAATTATTGTGAGAATTTTTTTTTTAATGTTTTCTATATAGGTTTAATCTTGAAGGAATGTACCACTAATGAAAAAAAAATTAGGCCCCTATTAAGGGGGTGGGGGGGGGGCGCGTACCTATTTTTATACTTAAAACCGTTTTTCCTTCACCCAGATAGCAAATATTAGGATGTAGTAAAATCAACTACACCGTTTGAACTAATAGAGTTTAATGTCTAACATGCATTAAGATAAATAAATCTAGCACTGATACCAGCTTTTTATGCTCAAATGAAGTTTAACTTCGCACTCCAAATGACTCATTTGTCCCACTTTACCTTAGGTTATTTAATAACATTAAGAAATATGATTTGGTAGTTTTTGAGTAAGTCGTTCCAAAAAGATGTTTATTGCAACCCTAAACCTGTTTGTCGTCTTTATCATAAACTAGGTCTATCTGGAATATCACCTTGGAATTATAGAGCAAGAAGAGAGAAGAATGTTTATTCTAGATAACTAAATGTCTTTTATCACAAAAGACGTCCGACAAGAGGGGAAAGCAGCTCCTAACCTTTCATCTATGCATCTTTTAAAAAAAAAAATAATTTGCCGATCGCTGTTAATATTGGGTCAATCCATATGAAGTGGTCCAGTCTAGCTGCTTCAACATTTTTATTTTTTTTTTTTAATATTTTTACCATAGAAAAAACAGTGCAACAGAAGTACAAAAGTGCAATTAGTTTATTTTTTGAATTTTTATTCTTCTAATGGCGGCCATATTATTTTTGAAAAACCGCGTATATTTAGCTATTTCAGTGCTCTGCTTCAAATCAAGTATCTCCTCTTTACGGGAGAAAACGGAAAGAAAATAATATAGGTATGTTGTTAGCACTTTGGATTTAATAATTATTTTAGTATTTTTTAAGGTTTTATATCATTGGAATTAGTTGAATCCACAAAATGAAATTTTGACAGTTCAATCCTCTACCCAGGGACTAAATCTGGGCTAAATTTTAAATTTTTATTTTCTTGCTCAGCAGAGATCACAGCTTGAAACTTTGTGAATTCTTAGTGCCCACCTTTATATATTAAATGAAAAAATAATAAACCCTTAGTCAATTGCCTTCTTGTGAAAAATAATTTTTGGAAACCTGTTTTTTTTTTTTAAATTATTTTATATTAATTCAATCATTATCGTGGATGACCACTCTTGTTTTTAAATAATTTTAAATAATTTATATATAGTCAAGAGATGCCGAAAAGTTGGACAAAAATTGTCCACCTCCCGTAAATACTCGCAAAACTTGCGAGATCGTGGGAGAGGTGTCAGTGAAGAGGAAGGATTTGGCATCGTTTGGAAGCGACTCCGTGGTGTAATGGATAAGCATAGCGCGCATGTCACGCGGAAGACCCGGGTTCGATTCCCGGCAGAGCCAAATCTTTTCTCTTCAAAAATAAATTATTTAAAACTGTTTTTTTTTTTTTTTAAATTACCGCTTGAATGAGTTGAAGGAGAACGTGGACCGTAATAATTAGTTTTAAGTTCATAGTTGTTGAGTATTGAGATATTTGATTTTAAGCAGAGCAATGAAATAGCTAAAAATAAGACCAGTGTATTGCCTTAACGGTAAATATTAAGGATACTGCAGGGAAAGTTCCACTTTCTGGACCTAGCTCTGATGCTAACTCTTTTCATCAGGGTCAAAACAAGATGGTAATTAGAGGTACATAACTTGGTGATAGATAGTAATTTCATACAAAAGAATAACCTATGTGATGTAACACTTACAGAATACTTCACTACACTAACACTCAGACATCTTCAGAAAACACTTATTACTGCCACGGAAAAACTAAGTTATCATAAGAATTTATCGAAAATTCTCTTAGAAAAGAAAAATAATGATGATAGTCAATTACATCACCAAAAAAATATATAATAACTCTTATGTGTGTTTAAATAAATTTTATTAAACGAAAAAATAATTTAAAATATCAGACAAACATAAAAACACTATTAATTTAGAAGGTTACAAAAAGTATTTACTTGCAAGTGCAGTAAATCAAAAATAACCATGACCAAGTATTCAGTCCATCGCTTTTTATATTTTGGGTGAATTAAAACAGTCTAGAAGGTTCTAGACAAGCTTAGAAGATTCACGAACATGTACTAGAACAGTTTATTCCAACATTTCCAACAAAAAGTCGAGAACTCTTTTAAATCATATGGTTTGCGTTTTACGTCACAATATGTTCATAACAATCATATTAATTAATAATTGATATATTATTTTCCAATATTGAGGTTACTGCAGGGAAAAATTTCCACCTTCTCGACCTGGCTCTGATGCTAACACTTTTCCTCATGGTCAATGCAAGATGTTAATTAGATGTACATAACTTGGAAGTTAGTAAATTGTTAAAGTTAATCCGGGAAAGGGATCATTCGCCTTACCGACAAAGATACCGCATGTTTCTGTTAATTACAGATGAACCCCCAATCCAAGAAGCCCTAATAATACTCTGCATCAATCCCCCACCCTCTCCCCTGGCCCGGGAAACCCCCGTATAGCCTAAACGGCGAGGAAGGGGAGAACCAAGAAGAAGAAAAAAATGATTTTTCCTATTCAGTTGGTAATGTAGTGCATTCCTACTGATATGCTTTCGTAGTTTATTTATTCTATTTATTGTTTCATTATTTCTTTAGCAACTTTACTTTTGAGACATTTTCTTCGTGGTTTTTTGTATAAAATAATTATTCTTTCCAATAAATCATACATTAAAAATCAATTTGGTTTGAGTAAGTTGAGCCTTAACTTTTAGTAAGTAAATTACGCTATTCTTAGTTTCTAACGGAAAGGCGTAAAAAGTGTAAATGCACATAAGATCTGTCATAAAATATTATAAATACTGCATTTACATGATGTAGCATCCCTGAAACCATTAGTCACTTCGTCTAATAGACGCAGCGCTAATTCAGGGGCTAAATCAGCCCTTCGATTAGCGCTACCTTTCCCGGGTTAATGTGTATTATTTTTTCTTATTATACTCCCTAAAAGAGTTAAAATGAAGGAACTTGATATTAGAAACGCATATTGCCAATGTTTCAACAAGCATATTCCTTCGTTCAATATAATAACTAATCGGTTAATGGAATCGATTAAAATCGATTTGAAGGCTGGCCCTCAAAGTGGGTTTAGGGTTAGGGAGTAGAGACAGTCAGAGAGGCAGTTAGATTGATGTTTAAAATAGTCTCATTAATCACAACTTATCCAATATCAGTTCACCCTTCAATGAACAGAAAACAATTCAGCTCCTCAATGGCCACTTTCCTTTTTTCCTTTATCTTTTCTCAAATCTCAACTCTCTAACTTACTTTAAAAGATTCTTTTTTCATTTTATTTTTTTTTGTGCCTTTAAAGTATAAAAGGAAAAATTAATTATTCGAACAAGATCATTTTTTTAAAGGAGAAAAAACCTTTCTTTTTTTTTAAATACCTCTAAACTTCTCCGAAGTAATTTTTTTTTTTATTATTGAATATGAACCGAACCGATAGGGTCATTGGCAATACATACACCTCTGTTGTTAAGTATCATTACGTAAATTAAATTTAACACTTCGACTGCATAAAAAAAAGTATGAATCTAAAATTTCCATTCTCGTTTTAAGTCGGAAATGGAAACAAATAAACTTGATGACTTATGTGTATCGTTGCAAAAATATTCATTCCGAAATTCGAACCAATGCTACCATTTTCCGTCCGTAAACCTCCAGCACATATGCTTAAGTTGATATCAATTCGAAAAAATAGACGCTACCGAGATAGAATGCGGGAAGTAAAGAATGTTTTAAACCAAGAGTGCAAATTTGGAACTTCACTACTTTATGGAAGACGAATATTCTTCGAACAAAAACTTAGAGCATCGCATATAGATCATTGCGAATTCTGGAAGATCATTAAAAAATTTACACTGGTTCTAACTCAATCATACTTCTCGAGGATTACAGGCCAATAACAAGTGATAGAATTAGCTGAGTATTAGGAAGAGGAAATCAAGAAGAAGACAATGTTTTATTAAAGCAATCACCAAAAAAATGAATACTACACTTAGATATAATTCATGCCTAATGATCAGATATTTTCCTACCAACTGAAAGTATAGAATATTATTCCTGCTTTATGAAACCTCGAGAGATCACTATCGCTAAATTAGCCTCTTACCTCACATGAATGAAATCTTTAAGAAGGTGATTCTCACTTACCTCCTATTTGAAAGGAAACAAACTTCAATTTAACAATTTAAAATAAAAATTTACAAAAAGAAACTTTTGAAACGCATCAAATGGTTTTTGAAACGCATTTAAGTTTTTCGAACCACTATAAAAAAAAAAAACTAAACCCACTAAATTAATCTAAAAACTAAAATCACTAAAGTAAACTCATAATAAACGTACGGACCAATTCATTAGTTATTTGTCATATGCCGCAAACCTATCACTGCATTTGAAGGCTTTATTTTCAAAAACTATAATACGTACTAGTATGTATAAACTTATTATACAGCGTGTATCTGTCCTTGTGGGTATAAAAATCGACAAAAAATAAATAAATAACTTAAAAATATATGATATTAAAAGGAATGGAAACACAAAAACTGAAATCCATTAGACTTCATGAAGAACTAAACATACCAAAAATCGTGGGTCAGCGTGATTTCGGTCTAACCAACCCCTTGCATAACTAGTGACTGGGATACCTATTTCCTTATATAGGAATGAAAATGTAAGTTATTACTTCCTTACCCATTACTTTTCTCCAAATTTAACAAAGAACAATTTATTTCATATCTAAGAAAAGTCTGAATATATTTCCTAAATTTTTTAACAAAATATTCCATTTTTACTTTCACTTACCTATACATGAAATATATAGCAAGGAAAGTATTGGGATCGTGAAAAATTTCGACTTTTTCTCCGGTTTTCAACGGAAATACACGTTTTGGGGTCCCCTGAGTCCAAATAACCAAGTCCCGCGTAATGGTCTCTATGTGTGTGTGTATGTGTGTGTGTGTGTGTGTGTGTGTGAACAGACTAGCTCAAAAACTATAACCTGTACTAACCTGAAATTGGGTATTTGGTGTATGACTGTGCCCGCGATGTGACAACAAAAATTTCATCAAAATTGTTCAAACGTAGGGGATACTTTATATAAAGAATTATACCTAAATTTTGCGTTTTTTTTTTCGATTTTCTCAAAAACGGCTCTAACGGTTCTGATTAAACTCTTGATGTTTGTATATGCCCGCGATGTGACAGTCAAAATTTCATCAAAATTGGTGAATCGGAGGGGGTACTTTATTTAATAAACTTTTTCTTATGTTCACGTGTTTTTTTTTTTATTTACTCAACAACGGCTGTAATGATTTTGACCAGACTGGATATTTGGTGTATGTATATGCTCACGATGTGACAGCCAAAATTTCATCAAAATTGGTCAAACGCCGAGGGCTCATTATTTCATTTTTTTTTTTTTTTTATGCTTCCATTTTTACCAAATATCTCAAAAACGGCTTTAAGGATTTTGACTAAATTAATCATTTTTAATCAAAATCAAGTCATTTTTTAAATATTATTTTTAGAAATGGCAATTAAAAAAACATGTCAATATCTAATTTAAGTAAGTTGGTAAGTGAAAGTTGTGTGTTGCGCGCATCGCACCAGATTTTTTTATCTTATAATTTCAAAGCACAACTCACCTGAAGTCATAATAATATTATATATATATTTTTGAATAATACCCTTTGCCTGGCTATCGGCTAAGTTCCCTGTAGCCCTGAGGGTTGTTTCTTGTCCGGAACATGGAGCAGTGAGCCAATGTAGAGCATAAACCTCTGTTGAACAACTAACAATCCTTACTTGTTAGCCATATTTCCAAGCTAGTAACATGGTCTCAAATTTGCGATTTTTTATAAAACTTGTATTAAAATTATAAGATAAGAGTGGCAGAACTGAGGTGTCCAAGACACCAAATAAAAAAGTTTATATATCCATTAAAATTTAAAATATTTTAAAGTATAATATATCACGAATAATAGGGATGCATAGAATCGATTTAGAGAATAAAATGTGATAATAGGTTATCCCTGGAAACCCTTACTTCGCCGTTATACGGTTAATAAGAATAAAGACTGAATTAGTAAATATATCACTATTAACCTATCATTGATTTAAGATGTATGATTATATCGCTCAAACATTGGAAGACTGATCTAACGAAAAACAACGATTGTTCGGGTGGACCAATTAAAGTTTCTACTAACCCACACCTTTGATATCATCTGAATACCTTACATAATTGTTAAAATGTTTCAGTAGTTATCACCATTGTGGTCAATATGCGACAAGGATGGTGAGGAGATGTGCGGGTAAATCGGTAGATAATTTGGGAGAAAAATAAAATAAAAAGAAATTGTGCTACTTCAAGAAAACCACTAAACCAGTGAACGCGTGATACAAGAATGTGGACCTTTTTCAGAAAATCATTGCTTTTCAATCTTAAAGATTTTATTTAAATAATTTTTATTTGACCAAAAAAATAGTACACAATGTCAGACAACCTTAAAATCTCAAATAATTCACAAGGTTACAAAAATTATCTACTTGTCACGACAAAGTAACACAAAAGTAACCATATGATTCGATATTCAGAACAAGACTAACTCTCCAGTCCATCGCTCCTTAAATTTAGTCCGAATTAGAACAATCTAGAAGGTTATTGACAAGCGTTGAAGATTCACGAACAGACACAATCATGTACTAGAACATTTTGTTCCAACTGTTCCAACAAAAAGTCTAGAACTCATTCCAAACTTTTTTTTTTTATTTGTTACATGTGGCACAACGTTTGTTTGGTTGTTTAACGTCAAGTTATCCCACTAAGGCTAATGGACGATGCTACAGTGGGAGTCCTAAATTTTGCCTATACAGGTATAATTAGAAAAGGGATCTTTGCCGAATACCTGACATCGCACAGGCTCGGGACCTCCATTGTCGTCCTGTCCGAGGGAAGGCATAGCTAACGATTTTTTACTCCCTTAAAAAAACTAGAGGATCTATAACCTGTACCTGACATCTTAAGGTACCTTTACTATCTACGTCACCCTCGATCAGGTTCTCCCCCGAACCTTGCCGTACCGGCGTTCAACGAACAGCCATTTATACATGGCATACACTCAACGTTACGTTGTGCGAACAAATATGGCTGACGCACCCAACGCTAGCTTCTGGTTAAGAAAAAATCTCCATTATCAATATATTTTATTTTATTGAAAAATAAAAAAAAGACGAGATAACAAACGGGCACTAGTATTAACAAAAACTCCTGTCCCTTGGGAAAAACCTAAATCAAAAGTTACACTAGCGTTACCCCGTATACGGATGAAGTACCTAGAATACCCAAACAGTGGGTAAAGTTCGTACAGTGTAAAGGCACCTTTACAGGTTCCGGACCTCCATTTTACGTCCTATCCGAGGAACTGCATAGCAAAGGTTATTTTACTCCGTTAGAAAAATCTTAAGGGCTCAGTGGAACGCGAACCCTCTGCCTTATTTAGTATTGTAGGTTGCTATGCTAACCACAACACCACAGGTGACCTCGTTACACTTGGTTAATAAATGTTTATTTTTCCGGTCATTGCATATAACCTAAAGTTTAGCATCACTTCTTTACATAATTTAGCTACATTTCATATAACATAGTTGTTCTAGTGATCACATAAATATCCGGCTAGCAACTGCAATACTAGAAGAGATCTCCTAAATGTTTAAGATAAATCATTCAGTCAGTCATTTTGATTCCTTTTTCGAACATATTGAAATTTCTTGATGTTTTTAAGGATTTCATTTTTATGGACTGTTGCTATATTTTCTTAATCGAAAAATGTATTGCAAATGTTGGAACCTCTATTGACTCCATGAATAATTATTTAATTAGAGCGGAGGCTATTTTTGTTATCGGATCCCAGGTGAGGGCAAAAAATCAGCATCGTTGTAAGGGAGACGAAAAGAAGGCCCAGCGCTGAATGCATAGTAAGCTGTCCCTCTCTCAACAGTTTTTACTCCCGACCCAGTTAGGGAAACCTACAAAAACAGCGGTCGGTGTTCCTCGTATTTTTTTTTTTTTTTCATTGTTATTCTCGTATATTTTTTTTTATTTTTAGGGTACTCTTTAACAGTGACCTATCTGAAAATTAGAAAGGCAAACTAACCTATAAATAAGTACCAAAACTCCTAGGTTTGTATTATTAAAATAATAAAAGGGTAGCTAATGTAATAAAAAAATAAATAAATAAAATTACGATAGGTTAAATGATTGTCAGGATTTTCAGTTTAATTTTTTTTTTCGAAAGCCAACGTTTCGATCGAACTTGAGGATCTTCACCAGGGCCTCTGAGTCCAGGTTGAGTTATATAAAGACTCATTGAGTATAATTTAAAAATCAGAAAGTTCTCAGAGAAGTGCAAGATCATAAAGGTCATTGATATTTGGCAGGTGTTAATATAAGTTAACGATTAAAAAAAAGGCGTGAGAGCATAAACAATATTCTTAAGTTTAGTACCTCATCCTCCACTAATGAAAGGAATTAAAATAGTGACGGTCACGTGATTGAAAAACCAGATGGTTATGGTATAGTTGGAGTGCTAGATATTCTTACGGGGTAGAAGGGAAAGTATAAAAAAAACAAAAAGTTTGGATTAAGTATAGGTAAACATTGGAGAGGTTATAATAAAAAATGGCGTCCATGCCAAAAAGTGGGTACCTGATCGTTACTCAAAAAAGTATCCAAGAAACCCAAAATACGCTACTTAGTACGTAGAAGAAGTAATTAATTTGTCACCGTTTATTTATTTATTTAATAAGAATTTAATTTTTGATCCACAATTGATCATTATTATTTATGTAAAACAGTACCACTCAGTAACATCATTATTTTTGATAAAATAACGATTCAAATTTTTATGAATATATGAAGCATGATTTCTAAATTATAATCAAATATAATAACTAATCTTTGAATAATTTTTTTTTTTTTAAATAACTATTGATTTAAAACCCAGCCTGCTTTGTTTAACTCGTTTCCGGTCCAGTAGTATCTTCAAAGAATCTAGAGAACGCTAGCTATCCTTACTATTCCACTTGGAGTAACCTTTAATCCGACCAATGAGAAGCGGAGCAGAATCCAAAATGGACTATCCGTTAGCGGTTAAGTTAGAAGCTAATGGCTAGCTATTAAGGCCGTTATCAGAAGCTATTTCAATAGTTCATTCCTCCAACATCCTCCATCAATCTCTTCCTTCCTAATCTTTCTTCTTCTTCCTCTGTCTTTTTACGAGTTGCCCCCCCCCTCTTTACGCCCTATCCCCCTCAACTGATGGATGATCAGTCATCTAAGAACTTTTTGGTAGAGCAAAAATTATTTTAAGGTAGTTTCGTTTTTTAACCTAAGTTGAACTTCAGCAATGTAAAAAAGCAACTTTGAGTATTAACTATTTTATACAGTATCTTCACAAATAGCAAAAAAAAAATCATTTTGAAAATTCGTTTTTTTAAAAGCTCGAAGACATTTATTCATTCTATGATCTCTAAATGTCAGATTTAATTTATTTAAAAATTTAATTTAGCACAGTGAATATGGAAAGGTTTCAGAGCTAAGCACCTGGTGTCCATTATTCTATATGACTCCATTTCAACTGATAACAAACAAATTATTCTTGTGCGTGACAGTTATATCCAGCGCTACAGACCAAGGATTATAATTTAATTATGAAACGAGCTCGATGGGATTATAGAATACATTTTTAAAAATATTAAATTTCATAAAAAAAATCATGAAAAATAGCTGTATATTCTAAATTTTGTATAATTTAGGAAATGATATCGTAAAAAAATTGCTTTTATTTCTCATAGCCCATTTCCAGCCAGCGCACAGTGGGACGAATCGCCAATCTAGGGGGAAATAATTCTGGAAGCGACTTATTTTATGTTAATGTTTGTAGAAAATTGCATTTAAGTATGAATTAATAAATAAAAGCCAAAATAGTGGTTTTTGGCTATGGTTTCATAATAAAAAAAAAAAAAAAAAAAAAAAAAAAAAAAATATATATATATATATATAAAAATATTTAGATAAATTGTAAATAATGGAGCAATTCTATTTATATTTTTTTTATTCGATTTTCAGTTATTTAAAAAGAAAAAAATTCTTTGTTCCTACAGAAAAAATAATCCCGGTTACGATAAGAATTTTTCCATTTCCTTTTTATTCTAGCTATGACAGCTGACAAATTACGTTTAGCTATGGCTTTGGAGCTTTCTGTAATACTTCTAATGAAAACTGGTTTATTATATGTGTATAGATTTCATCTACACCTCCGTGCTTTTCCCATATATTAAAAATATCGGATCTCAATAATGACACATTTACACCTGGAAAAAAAACACCGTACCACACATTAGCAGGAATAAAAAATGCGTAATGAAAAATTTGTTATTATATAATGTTTATAGTATTCTATGAAAATATCTGTCTATTTATTTAAGTCGTTATAGATTTTTAGTTATCGCATTTTACTAACAATAATTAAATAAGTAGTAGTTTAAAGTAAGTAGCTTACTAAGTGGACTACTGGAAATAAAGAAGGGTACATCACACTTAAAAAGCCAAATACAGATAAACTTACTTGCCGAATCGTCTTCCATACCGTGTTTTTTTTTTTGTTTTTTTCTAAAACAATATGAAATTCGCTGATCTATGTTGCCGCTTTATCAATAAGATGTCCAAATTATCTGACTTACTGTGACGAATGTGGCGTGTTTATTCTTTTGTTATTCCGTTGGTATTCGTTTTAAGGGATTAATGGTTTGATACCTGGTATATTGTTGTTTTCATGCTTTATTTCTTTCTTATTCCTAAAAAGGGAAAAATCTTGCTATTTGCTTTTAATTTTTGTACTTATGGTCAACGAATCTCGTTTTTTTATAGCTTCGGAGATTTCCGTAATGTATTCCAATTAAACTGGTTTAATATATATCTATAAATTTTATTAGCACCTTCGTATTGCCTCAAAATATTAAAAATGTAGGCTCTCAACAATGAGAGATTTATACCTTTAAAAAAAGCGCACACCTTTATTAGCAGGTATTAGCAGTTCATAATGAATACTTTATTTCTATATAGTGTAGACTATATTCTGTATAAATATCTCGGTGTAGATCGGTGTAGATTTTTAGTAACCCCTTTTTTTATAAGAAAAAAATATAGCTTATCGACTATTGAAAAGGAAGGAGGGTACTCTGTACTATATCCACATTTAAAGAACCAAGAACTTATATAAACTTAATTTCTGAATCGTCTTCTATTGCCTAGCATAAATTTTTTTCAAAAAAACACGATCCATTCTATGATTCTATTGATTTTACAATATAATTTGGAAATAAGCTGACCAAGCATTATGAGGGAATTACCGTATTCAAACCCCCATTATTCTGTTAATACTTGCTTAAAGTGATTAATAATTTGTAAATGCCTTAGCTAGACTATTGTTTTCAAGAGACCGACAAGATTTTTTCATTTCGTTGATGTAAACTATTTCCCCCTAGATTGGCGATTCGTCCCACTGTGCAGCGTCTAATGTCCTGGTGCACGAACCTCCGACCTCATTCTGGTTTAATCGAAGAGTTCTTTACGATGCATATACATTACCATGAATTTCATCTCCACGAAGGAATATTGGATTTCAATATACCCGATTCGGAACAGGGTCTTATGTTATAACCCTATTAACGAAAAAAAGTTTTATCTACAGGAAAAAGTTCATATTCTCATATTTCTCTCATTCATACTATATATTTGCTGAGACTTGGTCTGCTTACTCTAATGCGAGAATCTAGACTTGTTTAGCTGCGGAAATCAGTTGCTCATCTGTATCTGCCAGACAAAGTTTTTATAGAGGTCTTGGCTATGTGTGTAATGTAGATTCTGGCCCGAAAATAAGGCTTACGAATTCTCTTGCATGTTTGTCATGCGCCTTATCCCTTTCTCTTTTTAGTCCGGGAAACCATTCTTTTAGTTTCTAAGAAAAGGAAATTTTTTTCCTCAGCTTACACTCACTCCTTCACAATTTCGGAGGGCACATTAGCTGGTTCTAGAGCTTAGATATGAGATTGACTGCCAGAAAGATGGTAATTTAGGTTGGTTTTTATATTTATGTTTTATAATCCAACTTTTACGTGATTAATAATGGCATTACGAGCACGATTATGAGAGTTTGAAAAAATAAATTATGTTCCAGTTTTTACATGGCCACCAGTTTAAATCGTCGACCACCAACAAAGTATGGTGCCTTGGACTAATATTTGACAGAAGGATGACTTGGGGCCCTCATGTCAAAAAGAAAAGACAGATGTTATACAAACGACTGAAAATCCTGCACTCACTATTTTCCAAATTATCAAAATTGAAAATCAGGCAGAAACTCAATATATACCCATACTTACTGAAACCCATTTGGACATGCATCTCACAAATTTATGGTTCAGCAAAAAAGACTCACTTACAAAAACTAATAACCTTTCAATCCATAATTTCCCGACTAGTACCTAACGCACCTTTGTATGTTAGTACCAAAACACTACATACCGACTTACAACTGCCAACTATCGACGAAAAAATAAGAACCCACTATAATGGTTTCTATATCAATTTGCACAGACATAACAACAGGCTTATTAATCACCCGGCCACGACCGACATGCCTTTGGTTAGGTTATATTTTATTAAGGACACCCAACACAGTCTTTTGTGCCCTTTAACTATTCAATAATTGGCTTATATATAAATATACATATCTCTATACACACACACATATACATATAGCCACATACACATATATACTCAAATAAATATCTATACATACAAAGATAAATACATGCATACATAGAACATATGTACATATAGATGTAATAACATCATCAAATACATATAGTCACACGTTCAGTTATATATACACATACATGTACATCTCCTCTTAAATCATTTATTTCTTTATCCTTCAGAATTCCCGTCTACATTTTATTGAAAAAAACGTTTTTCTTTAGGAATTCAATAATTATTCCGATGTTATTTTCATTGTCACCTAATATTGTTTGGATATTTCCTTCTATCCTGCGATTTCGAAAGAAGCTGTCGTAGATAAAGCATTTCTATAATGTCTTCTATTGTCAGCAGTTCGTTACAATTTCCACATGTCGGCGGTGTACTCTTATCGATGAGGAAACCGTGCGTGTCTTGAGTGTCCGATTCTCAATCTAGTTCAAATTATAGATAAGAGATAGCTCAATCTCCTCTTTTCTATTGTTCCTACAGTATTGCATTTTATGAAGCGACTGAAAAGGAGTTAGATGAGAGACCTCCTCTTCTGAAATTTTTTAACAGCAGTTTATCTCAGATTTGCATATTGTTGCTTATTTGCGACAGGTGTGAATAAAAGTATGAAGTAAAAAAAAAGTTCCAAATTTTGTTCCGATACCTTTGTAATATTTCATGACAAGAAAATTAAACTATTGAAGCGTGATCTAAAATACACCGATGCATGGCGTTGACACTAAGGCCGGGTTAGCGATTCCACTTAGATACGAATTAGTACTCGCCAAGTCTTAGCCTTGTTAGTCTTGTTAATTGAGCGTGTGAACCTTTCATCTTGGCAAACAGAGGCGCCAGGGGTTCGGCCTCTGTACGCAGACATTGGTAGAGCAAGGCAAGGCAAATGAATTGTTTGACTCTTTAAGCTATATTCCTAAATCATTGAGTATTACTATTGACCCTACTAACTATTAGGATGGTCAATGGGAGGGGGGGATTTCCGGAGCCCTTTAAATGCCGAAATTTCCCCAAATATGTTCTTCAAAAATTTGAAAAAAAATTTATTTATCAGAAAAATACTGCAGATTACGAAACTGGGAGAAAAAGGAATGTACATATAATTTTAATGCCGTAGTTAATAAATTTCAATGGCTGAGTGGACTTGCGGGATCCCCCCGATGACCAAGGGAAACTGAGGAACCTACAATGAGCCAGCCAACGTGGAAACAAAATAATTCAAACAGAAAAACATTATTTCTTTATGAGCTTGCTGACTCACTTGTAAAACTCTATATTCAAGAAAGGAGCCAGAACTTTAGCGGAATTCGGAGAAACACACTGTACACTATGTCATAAACTTTGGGACATTCGATGTCATCTGATCAAACGATCACAAGTATGAAATAAACGATACCACATGTGTTAAAAGGCAGTCAACTCAAAACGACAGAAGTACAACAATATATTAAAAAGTAAGCAAACTTGTGGACTTTGTAAAAAGAACTTTTGCAATAAACATTCGGAAAAAAAAAATTATATGCTACATTATACATATAGTTTAGTTTGTTTGTTTGTTTAACATCACTTTATGCCACTAAGGCTAATCGGACGATGCTATAGCGGGTGTCCTAAAGTTTGCCTATCCAGGTATAATCACGATAGGGATCTTTAACGAGTTCCTGCCATCGTACAGGCTCGGGCTCCATTTTACGTCCTATCCGAGGGACGGCATGGCTAAGGATTTTTTACTCCCATTAAAAAATCCTAGGGCCACTGCTGGGCGCAAACCTGCGACCTTTAGTATTGAAAGGTTACCATGCTAACCACTATACCACAAGTGACCCCAGAAATAGTTTTTATTTGTTTATATGTAATAATATATAGAAAATAAATTTTTTCTTTTCTTCTGTTATTTAAACCGTTCAATGATAAGCTAATAGATACATTTTTTTTTAATTTAAAAAAAAAATCATATTATAAACAATTTTAAGAATGTAAATGAAATAAAGACATCCCTTAAACAAATAATGACATTTTGTAAGGAAGTTTGAGTAAAATATGGCCATCAATAGGTCATAAAAATGTGTGGGCTCCTAGAGTCCCCCTTGGCCAAATTTTATTAACCTTGGCCAGCCTAGGGTTAATTAAAAACAATGAAATATAAACATAAAAAATATAAAGCATTAAAATACATAAATGAAATATAATGAAATATAAACATAAAAAGCAATGAAATATAAACATAAAAAATATAAAGCATTAAAATACATAAAAGTGATCTAAAATTTAGTATCGATGCTTACATGAGGTCATTTGAAAGATTAACATGTTATTGTTGCTTTTATATTGGCTACAGCTTTCTTTTAATTTTTTTTTGTTGACGCCATTTGTTGATCTGCGCCTGTCAACATGTTAACAATCAGCAGATTTGATGGCTGTTTGGTCTAGACATATAATGGCATGTTACTCATTGGGAAGGATGGCACCCAACAGTACCTCTTGTCCTGGCTTGTTTCAGTTATAAAGGTCTGTCAAAGAAGGAGATCTCTCATCCAACGCCTTTTTAATCTCCTCCTCACATTTTTGGTCATTTCATATGTAAAACGTTTTAAGAGAGTTTTAAGTTGGCATGTGAAAGTCAGTACGTAAGGTTTGATTAGTAATGTACCAAAGTCCTTTTTAAATAGGTCGTAATATTTTTGATTGAAAGGTCTCAGATTGTTGTAAATTTGTTTTTTTGCAATCCCGTAGATTAGTTAGCAGTAGGTCCATATAGGTTTGAGTGAGTGTGTGTATGTTATTGCATTGGAACTTTACTGAAAAGTTGATATAAATAAAATTAAACTATCATGTTACTTTGGAGAAATACAAGAAAAAAAATGGTATCACTTATAGTATTTACACGCGCAGGAAACATCACATCTGCTATAAATGTGTTTACGGAACTCTTACATTCTTTCCAAGTTAATTCCTCTCATGTTTACATGTGCAGTATTATAAGAAAAAAAATATACCTATACTAAAACAATGAAGAAGTAATTGTAGTGGATACATAAAGGTTGGAATACATTTTTTAAAAAAGTAGTATTAAAAATCTTCATTAAAAAATACGAAACAAAAAGTATTAAATATTCAATTGCATGAATCAATTTTATTCTTTTAATGCTATGGTATGCTGATTAGAAAAACTTTTGTTTTTTTTTTGTTTTTTAGAAGTTCATCTAATTATTATACCAGAAAGAATTCCCCCTATTTGACTAAGGAATAAGGTGCAAGTAAAATTAATGTGGAAAAACCCCAAAAAGAACACCAGGTAAATTAGCTTACAACCCTCAGAAATTTTTGAGGAAACCATAAACCTCGTCACTGGAAAATACCGGACAGGCTGGAAACAGGGTTGGAGAAACGCGAATGCCAATTATGTAAAAATAATTTTCATATGTCCTGCACCTGTCCTAAATATGAATAAGAAAATGATGACTATTTTGTCTGCTCGCCATGCTCCTCTAATATTCATGAAATTAAAAAAAATAGTGTAGGAACGTACCTAAGTAGACATAATTTTATATATTTTTTATTACTGTTGTATTAAATATTTTATATATCTTTTTATTTTATAACATTTTTGAGTTATATACTATATTTTTTTTACGAGTTGCGATTTACGATTGTTGCATTCCTAAATAATGATGGATAAATCCGAAAGCGAAGAGTAAAAACTCAATTTTTGTTTTAAAATAAGCCACAAAAATATTCTTAAGGTACTGACTACTGGGGGTTTTTCCTAGTGCAATAGTAAAATGCAAAGAGTTAAGAAATCAATTAAAGTAAGGTCCGCAGTTTCAGTCTTCTAACGCTGAAGCGGGCGGAACTGATATATCAGTCTACAGGCGACAGGTACTGCACCACTCGAACTGATATATCAGTCTACAGGCGTTAAATGGTTAAAATTTGTGTATTTTTCTACTTTCTACCCCTGTACAGACTATGTTAACGGCGCTCTCGGCAACTATGTGTGCATGGTAGTTAAGTCATGCGGGTTAGTATCATTGTACTCCTTGAAGATAGTTGACATTCTTGGGTAGTATGTTACAATTATTTCCAATTTTTTTTAACAATATATGTATAATGTGTTAGTATATATACTATAGAGAGGATTTTGTTTATAATTTTATGAAAATAATTCTATCACCCCGGATCTAAAACACAGAAGACAGAAATAGCACTTTGGCCCCTAACAATCGGATAGGGCTTTTCAGTTCTTCACTAAGTACCTAAATATATCTAATTTTTATCCTCGTTTTAATAATTTAATTCATGGATTAAAGATGTACTTGTACATATTCTTGGCATGTCTCTTAGAAGCTGGATGAAAGATACATAACATGAATTTGTTTGTTATTGATTCTTGTACAATAATATACTATAAATTATGGCGTTATGTTACCATATATTAACATTTATTTGTTAACCTTTTTATTTTACTTAAAAAAATAAATTCTCATGTGCAGTTATGAGAAGGAAAAACAGAAGTTAAGGCGAAAGAATGCCAGAAAAGGGAAGGAGTGGAATACTTGATAGGTTCCCAAATATTGCTGAGTAAGCAAGGATTGCAGAACGTTTAGTCCCTCCATTTTCTTAAAGTAGATGTTAGGGTTCCTTTATCGAAAAAATACTCAAAGTTGGAAGGTATTCCTACATTTAAATAAGGCGAAAATTTTGTATTATTTGTTAAAATACGTGAGGAATATTTCTGAGAAAATAAATAGGCACATAAAAAAGTATCATTAGATGGTAGAGGATGTAAAATGAAAAAAAATGAAATAAAAAAATTTTATTGTCTCATCATACCTCAACTTTTACCATGGAACATATTATTCAACAAATACAAAGAGGGAACTAACTAAATTACCAAAATTAATGAATATAAAATAATAAAAAAATCAATCTATATAAATAAAGATGAAATTATGTTTATTTGTTCTTTATAGAAATCGAGAGTGTTTGTCCTAAATTCTCCAAATTTTGCTCAGTGGGCCTTTCATACCAGGTGCGAACACCTGTCCATATTAAAATGGCATAACTTAAGCTAATCTCTGGGTATATTGTTTACTGTCATAAAAATCGTTATAATCTTGCTTTACATTGGTTTTTACGTAATCGACCGTTTGAGTCAACACAAGTCTAATTTTATAGATTTTGAAGAGGCCAACAAGGCCCGATAAGGCCGTTCCTCCGGACCGAGGTTATAATAATAATTTATTACTGCTATGTTTGTTGTATTTTTTGTTTAAAGAATTTTTCAAGTTTATTGAAAAATTATTACACAAAAGGTTAGTTGACATACTAACAGACCAAAAAGTGTTACCTGATCACCAATTCGGCTTCCGCACTTACCATTGGACGACGCATCAACTACACAGAGTTACTGACTACATTTCAGGAGCTCTAGAACAAAAACTATATGCAACTGAAGTATTTTTGGACGTTGCTCAAGCGTTTGACAAAGTCTGGCACCAGGGTCTTCTCTTTAAGCTCAAGACCATATTACCGTACCATCATTATCTTATCCTACAATCTTTCCTCTTCGGTAGATTTTTCTCTGTCCGGCAGGGTTCGGAAATTTCTTCATTTTATCCAATCTTGGTGGGAGTACCCCATGATTCAATACTATCACCTTTATTCTACATCATGTACACGCACGACATACCTATTAACAACGAGACATTGACTGCAAATTACTCTGATGATACAGCAATTATCAAGATACATCAGGACGCAACACAGGCTTCTTTGACATTACAACATCACTTACACAAGTTACACGATTGGTTTCAACTATGGAAAATTAGACTCAATCATGACAAATCAAAACACACTACATTCACGCTTAAAAAACATACCTACCTGCCCCACAGTTTATATTGACAATAACCAAATTCCACAGACGGACACAGTGCACTATCTGGTGCATGGTGTAACTGATAAACTATTGAAACATCAAAAGTAAAATACAAATACATATTATGAACATATTTATACAAGTAGCTTCCCTTGATAGATTTAACGATACCCGGCTATTATTAGAGGCTTACAAGAAGATAATAAAAGAATTAATCCACAACTATTGCATTTAAACATCGGCGAATTTGAATATAAAAGTTCAACCAGTTCCTTTATAACTGCCTTCTAAATAGTAAATCAGCTTTGGTCGCCTCTTTTATTACTTATGTCCGTAATTGCTTGATGTTCCCGGCAATGAATATTTGTTTAATTATGTAACAATAAGTTCCTGTTATTCGTCTCAGGATTTTAAATTTAAAAACGAAAAGAAGAAAGGTAATAATAAATAAAGTTGATATCAGGCAACAGCTTCACGAAAACAATGTTCTGAAACTGATCATTGAAGCATGAAAAAAAAATAAAATAAAGCTATTGTGAGGAATCGACTCCATCAATGGTAGTTAGGATTATAAAAATATTCAACAATTTCATATTATAAAATATTTTCCTCAGCCCAAATAAGTGTAGTGTACACAAACATATATAATATGCAAGCAGAGTTATTAGTTAGATCAGACTCATTAATTAATAAATAATTATAATAATATTTCAGTAATTTTATTGTAAAATTCACATTTTTACTTTGAATAAATATAAATAAATGGAGAAAAACAAAATTACTTGGTGGTATTGGAAATTTCTGATTCTCACATGTTGTCGTTGCAGTGACGGCTGGTTGTAATTTTTACATTTTTTTTTGTCAACATTACGAGCTCTCGTCCCACGTGGTAGGATCCAATCTCCAGCGAAGAGATTACTTTTCTTTCAGGTTTATTGTTAGGGAGAATGGAAGTATAAAGAAAATTGGAAGTACGCTTCCACTTGACCTAGAGTCGTCTCCGACCCAGAGGATTGTCAAGAACTGTTACGATGATTTGTCACAGTTACATACAGAATAGGGACTATAGTTGTTTATGATAAAAATCACTAATTCTAATAAACTGACTAATAATATTAAACGAATGTTTTATTTAACTAGGTTGTTTATTTTTATACATACTATCAACCAGTAAAAAGTTCAACGATCCAAATAAAAATTAGCATGTATTATTTCTTTTAAAGATTAAAAATTGTTTTACCGCTGTCTAGGTTCGTCAGACCGGTCAAAGTTGCCATTTGTTAGGTCTTATCAGATTTTATCAATGGTTGGGTTAGTTTATATCTATTATAATGTGGGATTCCAAAAAATATAATTCTACTATGCTTGAGGTCCGGGCTCAAATTTGAAGGTACATTGCAACTTTTCCGCGAAACTTCTAAGATAAAGATATCTTCGAGGAGGGGGGGGGGGACAAAAATGACAATCATAAAGTACTTAATTGAACAATTAATAAAGGAAAAAACCTGGAGGTTGAGCGTGACCATAGTAGCGTCACCTCATTTCACAACAAAACAAATACTTTCTTATGCAGTACTAAACATGAGTCGCAATGGAACATGTTATTCCATATCTCGCCATGAAATCGAATGTGCACGACCATGGAATTACAAGCCCGCTTCATCGAATGTGCGTGCGAACACTTGATTGCTTCTCACTGTATTTTGATTGCTTCATATTATAGTATTTTATAGAAAATTAGCTGCAGTGATAAAAATGAAAAATAATATGATTAATTTCTTACAAATGTTTTTATGAGTAGGCAATATGGGGTCGGATGATTAATTATGATTTACTTTTTATTAGTTGATCCGATTTCAACGAACTTATTCGTTCTTTTTTTCGTAAGCGTTCTTTTTTTCATTTTGCATGCGTGCCCCATACAATCCTTCTGTCGAAAGGGAGTCCCAGATAGTGTACTGAGAAATATATTTAAATATTTTGAATTTTTTTTTTCATATTCTAATATAAAAACCAGTGTTTTAATTAATTTATATGGGTGATTCACAAATTAATTGACCATTTAGTGTCCCCAGTCTTAACATTCGTTTTTCCAAAAAATATTGTTGGAAATTTATTTTATAGTTTGCTGTTATACCAATACGATGGTAACATTTAAATGAATCTAGGCCTCATAAAAAACAAAATATCTCAATATGAAGTTAGAAATTGTCACGAGTGTTACAGTCCCCAAGCTGGTTATGCTTAGTTCACCACATCCAGAAATGAACCCCTGATAATTGATTAAATTTGAACAATGAGGTATTTCATTGTTATACGGTGGTGTTTCAAGGTGTGAGTGATATGTTTAGTTATCTGTAATACTTCGAATGTAAATCAGGAAAATGCATCTGTCCCCAAGGTTAGTAGAAAAATTCAAGGCGAGTTTTGTCGGCTGTTCTGGGCAACACTGTTCTTTGAAAATGTTGGGAATTGCCCCGACAACCTTTGTTGATGATACCAGCTATCAGTCGACGTACGAACTTCGTGAAGAAAGTATCTAATAGGCAGTTATTTGATATCCAATGCAAAATAATGTATATCACAAAAATTAGTTGTCACGAGTGTTACGTTAATTGTATTTATCAGCGTTCATTGAAAAATCCGAATGATACCGGCAAAAAATGTTGGTTAGGGACATTTATTCGAGTCCATCCTCTCATATATGTCCGACACTTGGTTTAGCTAAGGATATAGATTTTTTGTGAAAATGTCACGAGTGTTACGTAACACTCGTGACGGAAAAAAAAATCTGGGGAAGTGTTGTTATTGTTATGTTTAAATGCCTACATGATTCATTTCTTTTGTATAGCCATTTTAACAAGCTGTAGAAAGAAGCAATAGAGAAAAGAAAAAATAGACTTGGGACATAATGTAAAATATATTCTTAATAAAAAAGAGATGTTGGCCAAGAGAAAGAAAATAAGCAAATCGGCAGCTTGTAAAAATATTCAGTCTACTCAGCTTGTGAAAATACCTCTCAGTCTTTGAATTTGACCTACATGTAAAGCAGTGAACGAATTAATTATGGGTGAATCGTTCACACTGAACTGAGTAAAAACTGTGCAGCATACATATTTCACAACGAGATGATCAATGAGCTGCAAATAACCGACGAAAAACCTAAGGCTTGACAGAACGACTTATTTATAGGTCAACTAGCGAGAAAGTACAGGCTACTAAGCTTGGCAAGTAAAGGAGTAGGAATAGACGCCAGGCTCGTAATTATTGTATAACAAAAGGAAAACAAGATTCGATGCCTTACAAATGAGTTTTTACGCCGTGATATGGAGTGACGAGAGTGAGCGAGAATAAAAAAAAAAAAAAAAAAACATTACAAAAAACATGTAAATAAAAATACAGAAACGCTCCTACTAAACTCATTTTCGAGTTGAAAAAAAAAAATAAAAAATACTTATACTGAACGAACTGACAAACTTTGTTCACTTTTGTTTCGTTGAACATCTTATTGATGATATTCAGATAAAATTTTATTCATAAGTTGAATTTTTTTAAACCAAAAATTCCATTTCTAAAACAGTTAAATGGTCAAATTAAATGAGAATCACCCATATGAGTTCAAAGCATTATTATAATTAAAAAAATTGACTTTGACTTATACGCTCTTAGAATTCGAGTATGTGTTATTTATACCTGAGGATGATCATATTATGGTTTCGGCAATTGAAGATTACTCGCTAGGGAATATGTAAAAAGTCTAAAAGCGAACGCGAGGGCTCAAAGGAAAAAGAAAAAAAAAATCGGAGCTTCGAGATTGAGCTTTGGTTTAGGGGAAGCCGTTGGGGGGGGGGATTCTGGGGCTAAAGTCCCCCCACCATCCTGATAATCCTTTCTTTCACCGGCTTCTCTGATATATCGCCCTCCCTTTCAAATACCTACCGCATTGTAAATTCCAGAGGAGAGTTTTCAGTGTATTCCAGTTCAATAATATGTTACATATTTCCTTTATATATTTTAAACTTTGTATGACAAATATCTTAATACTTATGTAATTCATGATTCCTGTACTCGTGAGGCAGTCGCAAATCCATTAAGTTTCACAAAAACAGTATTATTTATTATTTGATAATTTTCGTTATAAATTAATATTAATTTTTATTATCGTTATATATATTATTTCTCAAGGCCTTTTGTTAACCATTACTCCATAACTTCCTTAATACTTCATCAAATTGCATTAATTAGGCATCATTTCAAAGCTTTCCTTAACCGCTACACCGGAAAAAATATACAAATCACTCATTTCGTCTTCGATTGCGAGTATTAAGCGCATAACCGCGGTGATCAGGAGAAAAATGGTCGTAGAGGTTTCTATATGGTGTCAATCTTTTTAGGGTTTCAAGGAGAACGTTTTCAGTCATATAATTTTTTTTTCGGTTAACTACTTCATTTGCGACTTTTAAGCGAAAAACTGCAATTCTCTGCGAAAATGGTCACAGGGCTTTTTCGAAGGTGCCATTTTTTTCAGTTTGTCGAAACCAACATTTTTGGTTATATACACTTCCGATTGTCGCCGTTGTTTGCAAGTTACAAGCAAAAACATGCAATTTCAGTCAATAGAATCAGCGGACTCGCTTTATTTAGTGTATTTAAGAATACCATCTTCTAACCACATAACAAAGAAAAAGGAATTTTGGAGTTTCAAAAAATAAATAATCTACAATTTAAACACATCTTATCTTTACTTCAACCCTCACCTATGCCCATGACGCACTAAATATGCACTATACGGCGTGTACCTTAATTAAGTTAGAGTGTATGTTAGAGTGTGAATGCTTCGCACGGGTCAGCTAGTTATTAATTAATATAATTTAATCATTTAATCATCATTTTAATTTTATTAATTATTAATTTAATTTATTATTAACTATTATATTTATTTTTATATTATTATATTTGTGTTCGGGTGTTTCGGAATTGCACGGCACTATTTTAGGTACGTGTTCTCTAACACAAAATAAACAAAAAAGTTCATATTAACATATATCTCAAACTCATTTATTAAACAGATATCAAAGGTTAAAGATTTATTATTTATTTACTGCATTAAGACTGACTGTACAACGTTTAACGTGTTTAATACTAAATAAAAGGTTTTAATCACCTGATAAACAAATGAACGATAAGCAATGACAGTAGTTGCTCATCTGTTTGTCTAGTTCTGTGTGTTTTAGTGTGAGTGAATCTTGTGACACAGTTCAATTTATGATTATCATGGGAGATACCACAAATTTATTCACTTTTGATGAACAAACAGACATGCTTTTAACTTATGGCGAGGTACATACAAACGGTGCTGCTGCTGTTCGAAGATATCGTGAAAAATTTCCTAACCGAAGAATACCAAATCGTAAAACGTTTGAGGCCATTGAAAGACGTCTTAGGGATAATGGTACGCTAAAACCTATACGAGTGAACGCCGGTCGACAACGATTTCGACGATCTGCAAACGTAGAAGAAGAAATACTCGATGCTGTTCAGTTATCTCCTACTACTAGTACCAGAAGATTGTCACGTCGTTTCGATGTTTCCTCTACCAGCGTATGGCGAACTTTACGCGAACAACAATTATATCCATTTCACGTATCAAGTAGGCAAGATTTGTTACCACAAGATTATAACAAGCGCAGAAATTTCTCCCAGTGGTTAATTCGACAATGCACACGAGATCCTAACTTCCTGAACTGCATTTTGGTTACTGATGAATCTTGCTTTACAAGAAACGGGATTCTTAATTTTCGAAATACCCATACTTGGGCCGAAGAAAACCCTCATACGACTGCTGTTGGACATTACCAACATACATTCTCTTTAAATGTCTGGTGTGGTCTTCTAAGCGACAAAATCATCGGCCCCTTCTTTTTGCCACCTAGTCTGTCAGGTATATCTTACTTGCATTTTTTGCAAAATAATCTGCATGATATTCTAGAAGATATTCCGCTAGGCATTAGGCAAAGGCTGTGGTTTATGCATGACGGTGCTCCAGCTCACTTTTCTCATAGTGTCACTGATTATTTAAATGCAACTTATGGAGACCGATGGGTTGGTCGAAACGGACCTGTTAAATGGCCACCACGATCTCCGGATTTAACGCCATTAGATTATTTTGTGTGGGGCTGGATGAAGTCTATGGTTTATTCTGCGGCAGTTGACACGCAAGAAGAGCTAAGAAATCGGATCGTGGAAGCCGCAGTAACTATCAACCACCATCCTGATGCTATACGAAGAGCCAGAGAAGCATGGATTCGTCGTGCTGAATGTTGCATTCAACAAAACGGAGGCGCCTTTGAACATTTACTCTAAATGTTGTAATAATAATAAATAAATAGTAATAATAAATCTTTAACCTTTGATATCTGTTTAATAAATGAGTTTGAGATACATGTTAATATGAACTTTTTTGTTTATTTTGTGTTAGAGAACACGTACCTAAAATAGTGCCGTGCAATTCCGAAACACCCTGTATATTTATTTATATTATATTTAATTTTTTATTTTATACATTATTGTATGATTTATTGGAAGGAATAATAAAATCTGCTACATTAATGAGCATTACTATTAATGATCAAAAGACTCATGCACACTTTATGTACATAATAATAGAGCTCAAACAAATAAAAATTTGTGACTTGATGGAAGAAAATAAATAAGCCATACTATAATAATGAAACAGTAATAAAAATGAAACAAAATGTTCCCACATTTATAGTTTATGATCAAATAATTAAGTGGTGACATATTAAATCCTCCTTATGTTTTAAGTCAAATCTTACATATTTTTAAACTATTTTTCCGAATTGCTTCCATCTTGAGGTTTTTTTTTTATCATTATATCATCGTTGCCGTGATGAAACCTCCTATGTTAAAAAAAAAATCCAAAATGGGATTTCGATATCATTGGAAATGAAATTTTACCGCCCATGAGCTACTAAAAAGCACTCGTGTGTTAAAAAAAAACGTAACACGATTTAGATTGATCAACGAAAATCCCCCAACGTGTGAGAAATTTTAGTATGACTTTAAAATTTTCAATTTTTCCCGCTTCGTAAAAAGTACCATTATAAATCACATATTCTTTTTATTGCTTTGATTGTACGATTTCGTGGTAAGAATTATAAGATTTGGTTATTTTGATATACATCGAATTGCCCATTTTTCGGGGGGGGGGGGGAAATTACTATTTACAAATCAGTTATTTGCCTCTCCTGTAAAATCATGTTTTAGTCACTTAAGAGGTTTTAACGCGGCAACGACGCTATGTTGTCATTTAACTCTATTCCTTTTATTTTTTGTATTAAGTTTCTTATTTTCCATTATTAAAAAAAATAGTTCATCTTTAATCACAATAAAACTTATTTATTACCAGGTACAACATATACTAAATGCTATACTATCTTGATATACTATCTTTGTACTATCTTTGTTTGATATATGACATACTATCTTTGTCACATACTTTTTCTTTTATCTTTGCTGTCTTTATGATAGTACTGCTTTTTAATCGTAAAATGTGTATAAGCTTTCTAACTATCGAATTTTTTACGGATGGAATTAGTTTAATAGGAAGGGGTGTTTTAATAAGCATTTTAAGGTCTTCGTTCTTAGACAATTGTTAATAGCTTTAGATTGACTAGAGAGGAATATAGAGATAGAATAGGAGTGTCTAGACACTGAGGGCTTTGCAATGTTCCATTCTCTATCCTGTGCGTCCATTGTGGTCCTTATTAGTACTTTGTAGATGGAAATTTTATCAGTCAATTATAAGATGATAAGCTAATAAGAATTTCGCCAAAATTCAATTTCTTCAATAAATCTAATATATATAAATGTAAAGGATCCTTTGTAATAGACTTTCAATGGATTAAGAAGTGGAGCAAGAGTTGGGCTAGGCTGAAGAAAGGGCTCACTCACATTATTAATGGAAGGTCCTCAAGCATTAGGAGAAGGAGAGCCCTAACCTAGCTAATCTTATTTCCTCTTACAAATTACTGACATTAACAGCCTTCGCTCTATCCTAAGGTAACATTACACTGTACAGTAAGGGCTCAGTTAGCTTGCTTCTGTAGTTCTGTACTGGGAACCTAAACTACACAAGGTCTCGAGTAGACTAAGGTAACCTTAAACATCAGCTCATGGTTGAATCTAGAATCTATCACCGATAAGCCGTAACAATTTTTAATTTACTATCCAAAAATCTTTTTAATAATATGTATAGCCCAAATTGACAAGCGACGTTTTTTTTTTTTAAATATTATATGCCTTTCATAGTTATGCATACCGTTGGAGATCAAGATGAAAAAATCTAGAATGGCAGAATCATTATTTAATAGGCGCAATTTACCAATTATTTCAAGAATTAAAATGTGGTTACCATTGCTTTGAAGCAATTTTATATATTGTAGGCATGAAAACATGATGTTTTGTCTAAAATGAGCAAAAAACAGCAGGACGTTACAAGAAGTACGGCATTCGGTAAACTTTAGGATGTGTGATGCTCCGTGGTCACCGAACATCATTATGTATACTATTGATGCAAACGATAATCATACGGCCTGGGAATTGGTTAACGGCCAAAATCTTATAATAGACGGAGACCCCGGAAATATAGTTGAGGTAAGAGGCGTCACTGCTACTAGAAATTGCCTTGACGTCTTATCGAAAATTTAAGTTAATGAATCCCATTTAATTACAAAAAATCCGATTCCTAAAAACCCCCACCAAATAAACTCAATGATGTGGGAGATTGCGTAGCATTAGTGATATTTTTTCAAAGATAATCTGGTCAAAAGTATTTTGAATTAAAATCTGATGCTGTAGGTGTTAGCGTGTAGCCCGAAAATCTGGATACCAATTGCCGGCGAATGGTGAAGAGCGAAAGATGCGGGATTCCATACAATTTTCTTTTTCCCGAATGTTTAATACAAATGCTCTTTTTACAAAGTCCAAAGGCTTGCTTACTTTTTGATAAATTGTTAAACTTCTGTCATTTGAGTTGGCTTCCTTTATACCACCCATGTAGCATTGTTTCTTCCCCAATTGCATACTTGTGCTCGTTTGATAAGATGACAGCGAATGTCCCAAAGATTGTGACATAGTGCTCAGTGTGTATCTCTTAAGTCCGCTGAGGTTTTGGCTCCTTTCTTGGTTTTACAAGTGAGTCAGTAAGCCCATAAAGAAATAATTTTCGTCTGTCCGACGTATTTTGGTTCCATGTTGACTGGCTCATTGTAAATAATGTATGTTCATTGAAAACAGAAATATCTAATAGTGTGAAAAACAAAAGAGAGTGTCCATCTGTTTGTGTCTCTTTTGCATGAGTACAATCTCTAAATAAATTTATATCCATCAAGCATGCACACCACACCTCAGTTTCCCTCGGTCTTGGCCGACGGGGGGATACTGCGCGCCCGCTAGTCCGTTCGGACGTGAAAATGCATTATCTAGGGCATAAAAAATATATATGTTACTTCCATTCTTTCCCAGTTTCATAATCTGTAGTATTTTTCTGACATATGCAATTTTTTTCAAATTTTTGAAGACCATATTTGTGGAAATTTCGGCGTTTTAAAATCTTCAGGGCTCCATGAATCCTCCCCCCCCCCCACCTCTTGGCCATACTTGGGTTAATAGATACTTTGATGAAAAAAATTATTTTTTAACTTGAATATCTTTAAAAGATATTTAGTACACATAAAATAAATTAAATAAGTGTTATAATATTTAACAAGTTTTGAGAATGAGACACAACCCCCAAACGTCAGAGAAGTAAAGCTGTAAAAAAAAAAAAAATAAATAAATAAAAAGGAAGATACATTGCTAATATTTCAATAATAAAATGAACTTTAATCACAATTTCGTAACTACTGATTTTAATTATTGACTGACCAGAAGAATACAATAACCACCATCTTTCTGAAAAATATTAAATATACTGAAATAAATACTGAAAAATACTTAAGCACTCAAAACTTGAAAATTCAGTTTCGATTTATAGGAACTTTATCGGCCATTATTATAAACCTTTCTACCAATTTGCATATATGATATATTGAGAATAAGTTGATCATTCAGTGTAAAACTCTAAAGTTATTTCTATAATTCTCTAGAAAAAAATACCTACAAAAAAAATTTGAAGCATTAAAATCTAATTCCTGACATTGATAGTTTTGGAATCATAAAATAGATTTGAATAATCACAACCATTTGTACATTCCCTCGAGGATATCTTTGATAGATCTGCTTAATGTCATTAATAAGGGCTGGAGATAAACAATTTATTTCGGTCATCTCTGAGCCCAATCAAGGACACTCCCCCCCCCCCCCCCCCCCCTCACTGCGGGCAACCAAAACTCAGCCGAGATCCGAGGTCTGCATTAACAGAATTATCCAATTAGGCAGCTCAATCTCAACTTCGGAGATGATTAGCAGCCTCTTTGCTGACAGAGCATCCGGAGGGTTCCTTGATGCCTGGGTTCGAGTCCTTTTGTTAAAGGATTGATCGGATTCCGGCCTCCTCCTCGGACAATGCCCTCTTCCAAAATGCTGATTTCGGAAAGGCATTAGCTTCTGGGTCACGTAGAGACCAGAGGAAATACAGTGTTGATTTGTAAACCTAGAAGTTTCTCCTCTAAATAGTTAATACTCAATATTTTCCATTTTGCATGGATATATGAAAATATGAAAAAAAGAGTTTTTTTTTTTTATATTCACACCTGTAAGCCGTCAGCAAAAATCTGTGAATGTGTTGATATAGAGGAATGAATATGATACATAATATATATATTTAATATACTCAAAAGTCTGTTTTTAGAGTTTTGTTACTTAGGTACTTATCAGGGAGCGTCTGTTGTCCTAAGCTTTTTGATCGTTTGTAATTTTTAAAAAGTCCAACTTTTAAGCTGACTCGGAAACTGTGAGCCGTATTATTATAAAATAAAAGTTGTTACTTGTGATAATTCGCCGTTGCAAGCATAATACTCCAAATCGTTTGATTTTATAATACTGTATGTAGTTGTTGAAAACTTCATTTAGTTACCGTGAAACAAATAATTTCCATTAAATCAAGAGAACGTCTTATATTATAAACAAATCTCTGTCATTAAAGGCGTGCTACGTATGCGTGGTTTCAACGTGTTTTATGAGTTGACGGAATATTTTATTTTTATTCTCTCGTATATGTTTACTTGATTTTTTCATATTTCATATTTAGTCATTTCTTATTTTTAGGCGAAACGAGAAACAGATCATTTTTCCATATGTCCAAATGGGTTTAAGTAAGTAGGTGTATGTATTCAGTTTCTCTATAATTTTCATTTAGAAACAGAAGTAAATTATTTTTAACACTCGAGTGTTAAATTAGCATTATATGGTTTATTACATGGGTGGCGGGATGGCCGAATAGGCAAAATCGTTATGAAATACGCGTTGCCATGGACAACACATGATTAGGAACCCGAAGGTTCGCAAGTTCTAAAATCGCAGCCATTGGGTATTTAATAATACCCGGCGTAGCCCAAAAGGCAAGGAAGAGGAAAACCAAAAAAAAAAAAAGTATATATATATATATATATATTTATACTTAATTCAACTTATTTATTTTCATAAATAGGTTTTAGTAAATATAGATATTTATTCGTTACCTTTTTATACTATTTCAACAAATTTCGGCACAATTGATTTTATTACACTTGTTTATTTAAACTCATAACTTTCATTAAATGTACTTCAATCTCTTTACCAATTAAAATAACGTAATTTTTACTTTTCCGGTCTCTTAGAAATCTTGTCTTTCAAGGCCTCTATTAATCTCTAGACAAACTATGAACAAAGAATATGTAGTCTACAATCCTAACTTGGCAAGTATTAAAATATATAGTGTGTTTAGGACTAGAACATACAATGAAATATATGAAATTTCCAACAAAAAATTTGTTATAAAAGCCTGGTCTATTTTCGATTAGTATTGAGTTTTAATAAAGAGGGATAGGAATTTTTCAACCCAGTTAATGGAAATTCAGCGCTCTTTAGAATGGTAAAATTCAATCTGTTTTTATTTTAAATATATAAGAGATCTTCCATAAAAAAAAAAAAAAAAAAAAACTACTACCAGTGGAAAAAACCTAACGACTGTGATTAATAGGAAAGAGTGGAAAATAGACCATGCTTTTACAGGGTATACAACTACATATAAACAAGTGTGCTAAAATAAATTATGCCGAAATTCCTTTGAAAAATCATATAGAACGGTAATTAATAAATATCTTTATTAATTAAAAAAATAATAAATAAATACAAATAATTATATATCGTGAGAGAGAGAGAGAGAGAGAGAGAGAGAGAGAGAGAGAGAGAGAGAGAGAGAGAGAGAGAGAGAGAGAGAGAGAGAGAGAGAGAGAGAGATTGAATATATATAGGTCAATGAATAATTCATAAGTAACAAAGCTTGATTGAATTATTATAATCAATCAACTACGGTTAAGATCAATAATTAATCAGGACCCGCATTCATCAGAAGGAGAAGTTTTTTTTTTTATTTTTTTTTTTTATAATTAGCTGTTTATTTAAATGTGGAGTAATTTTATGTTTTCTCCCACGCGTTTTCATATTATATATTAACACTTCTGTGGGTTAACAAATATTTATTCAACAAAAATATACAATTATCAATGCTAACGAATTAATACAACTCAAATATCCGAGCATGATACAGAAATTATAACTTTATAGCACACAAATCATACGTTTTGAGCTTCACAGTCCAGACTAATTGGCCCTGTCATTTGCTCCTTATATATAGTTATGAAAGGGAGGTTCCTTATATATAGTCCTCCTGGGAGGTTCCAGGTCTCCGTTAAAAAGATCTAGGTCCATCCACCTGCTCCAACGTTTTGTTCCGACCAATAGTTCGTTTCAACAAAAGGTTTGGGATTTGGAACACTGAGGAAGCTCCTAGACTTGGTTTACACCTCTATTCTACCTGTTTACAACAAATAAGCGATAAAGCAGATAACTTAAAATGACGACGTTCATATGGCATTAAACGTTACGTTGTTACGGTAATGCAATACTTTTAACACTGCGTTGCCAACCACACCCCATTTATTTTTCCGTCAGGTGGCAAAGAAGAAATAGTTTGTTTTCTCTTTTATCGCATGAGTAGCAGATATTTTTTTTCTCGAAAAGTCACAACGTCGCTTAGTAGTAATAATAATACATTTTTAGTATCCTAAACCCAGTGTTTCATTTTGTATTATTTTTTTAAAATTTAAAATATATTTCTTTTTCTTTTTTACAATTATTATGAAACACTAAATTATAAGGAAATACAAATAGGTGATTGTGGTTTATGGAATTTTGTTGTACCTGTGTCTCTAAATGAACATAATTTTAACAAAGAAATGATGTAACTAGAATGTTACCTCTGCAATATTTTATAAAATTATATCCATAAGACACATGTAATAATAATATAAGAGTAGATATATATAATAGACATACACACCCACACACCATACCGTACACACCGAAAGAAAATAAACGGGAAAAATGTAAAAAATACAAAAGCAACATCCCTATCAGAATACAGATATCTTTTTCTTTTTTTTTTTGCTTCATATTTATATTCGCACCTGTCGCAGCTAAGCGACAATCAGCAAATGTGATATAAACTGCTCTGATGTTGGCATTTAGGCATGAGGGAAGATAGTGCCCAGCAGCACATCATCCCGGACTTGTTTCAGGAGAGGAGGTCCCTCATCCAATTCCTTTTCAGTCGCCTCATAAAAGGCATCTCATTCGTGGCCATGTCATTAATAAGTCTATTGTTATGTCCGTGTAATTTAATATGGAAGCCAGAATAGAGAGTCCTTATTTGTTCCTCGATAGTTGGTAGTTGTAAGTCGGTATGTAGTGTTTTGTTACTAACGTACAAAGGTTCGTACTAGTCGTAAAATTTTGGATTGGAAGGTTTGTAGTTTTTGTAAGTGTGTTTTTTTTGCTGATCCATAAATTTGTGAGGCGTATGTCCAAATGGGTTTCAGTAAGCATGTGTATGTATTGAGTTTCGGTCTGATTTTCAATTTTGATGATTTGGAAAATAGTGAGTACAGTAGCTTCAGTCTTTTGTTTAAAGTCTGTCTTTTCATTTTGACACGAGGGCCCCAAGTCATCCTTCTGTCAAATATTAGTCCAAGGTACCGTACTTTGTCTGTTTGAGGAATTTGGTGGTCGTCGATATAAACAGGAGGGCATGTATCTCGTCGGAGTGTGAATGTTATATGTTGTGATTTGTCATGGTTTAATTTCATTTTCCAAAGTGAGTAATATCTTGTCAAATGTATTAAGTGGTTTTGTAAGTTTAATGAAGCCAGTCTAGGGTCATGGTGTTTTGCTAAAATTGTTGTATCGTCAGCGTACGTTGCAGTTAATGTTTCGGGGTTTGTAGGAATGTCATGTGTGTAGATAATGTATAGTAAGGGAGCGAGTATTGACCCCTGTGGAACTCCTGCTAAGATTGGTCGGACTGAAGAAATCTCTGAGCCCTGTCGGACAGAGAAAAACCTGTTTGAGAGGTAGGATTGTAGCAAAAGGTAGTATATCTTTGATTTTGAAAACACAAAAAATCTCAATATAGTCCATAAAAAAAAAAAAAAGAAGAAGAAGCAATATACATTACGAAAATCATAGGAAAACTATAAATTACAAAACAATTAAACAACTCTTACGCCCGCATCATAATCAATTTAAAAAGCATATAGAAAATAACATAGAAATAATCATAATAAGTAAATAGAGGCATGAAGGTGATAAAATGAACTATACTACGATATAAAGAATAAATAGAAAATACAGGAAAGTGTGAAAAATAGATCCACATACAAAGGGAAATAGATCCACAACCACAGAAGATATTGTTCAAAGTTAATTATTATTTAAAGAAGGGTATGTGTATCTTACATAAAAAGTTTCTCAACAAACTGATGGTTGTGAAATCATGAAAATGTAATTATTATTAAAAAATTATTAGTATAATATCATACTTCTTTGTAATATCTACTAATTCATGCATTGTATAATACACATATCCCTGGAAGATAGGACAGAAGACCGAAACGTTGAGTGAATTAAGAAATCAAAGAAAATATGGAAGAGATTCCTTCATTTTAAAAAAACCTGAATTAATAAACTCTTCCTAACACATGTGCATATACAACAAGTAAAAACAACTTTATTATAGATAGATAGATTTAATTGGTAGGGTAATAAAATGTTATTATGCCAACTTTATTATGGCGTAGCATTAAGGAACATGGTAGGTGTCACTGAAGCTAAAATTATGTGCCAATATTCTCTAATAACTAATAAATATTTTATTTTCTGGACTAAATAAATTTAAAAAGAAAAACATATTGATTTGCCGTAATATGCTCCGAATATTAGGAAAGTTTTAATATATTTTATAAGTTTTTTAGTACTAAAAGTTTGCTATCAAAAAATTTACTTATATAAAGCTAAGACCAATCAATAGCTTAGATCATCTTCCTAAGGGGTAGGGGAACACGTTCCAATCGACTTTTAATGCCCCTATGCGATGGTTTTTAAATTGCAGGTGGGTTATAATGGGCCGTCATTAAGCCTTTAGCGAATAGATAAGGCGAGGTGATATTGTGTACAGTAACTTAAGATTAATCTCTACATGGTAGGTACTCATCAGTGATTTTTAATGACAAATTTAAATGTATATTATCGTAACAATAAGGTGTATCGAACCGGGGGGTTCGAACCCGGACACCACCGATTACTCCCTACACAATTCCAGCCAATCTGATTTCAGCAGATCTAAGCGCAATCCTCCCACCTCCTACTCGGCAAACTCCTGGGACGTTTCCCAATCGGAGCTTATTAATCATTTGGTGATTCTTTATCTACCATGTTTTACAATTATATTTACCCAGTAAATTTCTTTCAGTTCAGGGTAATTGTCTGAATTCTCCGATTGATTTGCCCCTCCTAGGTCCATGTCTACGTAGTACTCTATTTTCAATAACCTTTAATCGTTGTTCATCCCTCAATTTATGCGGCTACGTTTACTATCCGTAGATCATGGGCGTCACCAGCACCAAATTATTTGGGGGACGTCTCAATATTTTCCTGGATAGGGTAAGTAGTAATTCGAGGGAATAAAATTTGAAATAATAAGTCCTAAAAACAACTGTTGGGACCTTTAATTCATCCTCCAACGATGTATTTTAAAGGTATTTATATTCTCTTAAAACGTCAATTTATGCCTCAGTTATAAAATAAGGAGTCATTAAGAAATAATGTTGAAGGATGTGGGCCAAAATTTCTTGATTGAATTTTACATAATTTTTTTTCTGATCATGGTCCCGCTAATGTCATTGCTTCCCATCAACTTCTATAAGCTTCATCGAATTGATGGAAAGTAGGATCAAGCTGCTTAGTTAAAAAAGAAATGGAGATTTCCGATTCCGGGGATACAAGTCTGTTACAGAATTCATAAATCAAAACAGTCCAAGCTCAATTGAAAAAAAATTAAATCATCAAATTTTGCTATAAGCCTGACTATGCTTTTAACAATAGAGTGTGCTGTAATTAACTAATATTTAATATTTATATTTTATTTGTTAAATTCGGATAAATTCGTAAAGTCGCATTTTTATTTAATTTTTTAAATTGGGTCCTCTCCTGCCAAAATATTGGTGGCGATGCGCCCCCCCCCCCCCCGGCAGTGACGCCTGTGCCGTAGATTATTCGTAAGCTGAGTAATTTCATAACTGAAAAGTAAGAAACATTTTTAACTCTTCAATAAAATGTTTCTTAGTTATCGAAAAACCCTAAAAATCTAAATATATTTATAAACGTAATACTGCCTCAGATATATCCCTATATAGATATATACCATCCCTAACCACCACCATTTCTGTTACTATCCATGTATTTTTCTTCACCTTATTTATTTCCCAATCGATTCCTTTTCGTGATATATACTCCTACATATAAAGTTTTATTAATGAGAGTACATAGAATAAAAAGAGCAAATGTAAATAGCAGTAACGGTTAAAGTGCTGAAAAAAAGAAGAAGAAAAGATTCTATAATCTAAAAATAAGAGGGTTCGAACCCGAGCGTGGTCCCCTTTAGCTATTGCGAGTCGTTCAGAGCTGAAAAAAATTGAGGCTACTTGGTTGCTGATGTTATTTTGACCTTCCATTCTCATTAGAAAAGGTTTGTTATAAATGTAGGATATCACTCGCTCCCTTTCGTAATCGATAAATGACTAGAAATGTTTATAAATAGGCGATAATTAAATAAATTAGGAAATAATTATCTGACCACGAATGCTGACCCTGAAATGCTGTAATCCATGGATATATAATGATCAATCACTGTCCCTAAACTTAATTAATTTGGGTGAGAGAGACAATGACTGCTAATTTTGCCTAAAGGGCATCTTTCATGAATTGAAGAAGGCAGATTTTGGTGTATTATGGAAACTATAGTTGGCTACAACTTGACATTAATTTATTTAATTGTTATTGTTTATAAGATTGGTTGACCATAAATGATTGGTTGATGGTAATTTTAGATAAAATAGTTAGTTTTTGTTTAAAATAGATTCCTATGACATCCTTAATGAAAACCAAATATTTTGGACGAAATTTAGGAGCAAAATATGATATTGTTATATATAATACTAGCATTTCCCGTCGCGGCTTCGCCCGCGAGCCTTTAAAGTAAATTCTGTGACCATTATCTTGGTATTGATCTAATATAATATGTTAAGGAGATTTAGTAGAATCTGAGCTTCCGGTAGGTGGAATGTTGGGGGGGGGGGGAAGCTGCCGGCTCGGTAGAAGAGAGGGAGAGGCGTAATGGAGAGAGTTCACTAAAACCGCCGAAACAATAAATGACTTACTCGTCGGGAACGCTTCATTTTTCGGCTGTAAAACATGGTTTTCGACGCCCCATAGGGCCTTTCGAGTTAAACTCGTCGTATCAAATTCTTTATAATGAGTACTAATTAGATATATTTTCTCGAAGTTCGAAAATAGATGTCCTTTAGATTTAAACGACAATTTCGCCATTTAAACCCCTTAGGGGTTACATTTTTGATATTCCTTTCTTAGTGGTTAACTACATCGCTTTTAAAATCTAAATTCCGAACTTCAAGTTTCTATCATAAGTAGTTTTTGCTCTGCGTTGATTCTGTTAGTCAGGACAAAGCTTCTTATATATATGGAGAAGAGATCGAAACAAACACGCACCATCCCCAATAATGGGAATCACAGTGTGCATAATTTGATTACCACTAATATTTAAATAATCAGTAGCCATATTTTATGTGAATGTCTATTTTAATACTATTGTAACGTTAAATCGATATTCAAATAAAAAACATATGGTTTAAAATCTCAACAATAGATATCCGTTAGAGTTAAACGACAATTTCGCCATTTAAGCCCCTTAGGGGTTACATTTTTGAAATTCCTTTCTTAGTGGTTACCTACATCGCGTTTAAAATCTAAATTCCGAACTTCAAGTTTTTATCATTAGTAGTTTTGGCTCTGCGTTGATTCTGTCAGTCAGGACAAAGCCTCTTATATATATAGAGATTATATTTACTTTTCTATTGTATATATAAACTAACATACACTAATCGTATATGTTAGTTTAATATATTTTTTAAGCCTGTGATGGTCGAGAGTGCGAGGTATCGCATTCTCGAAAATCGTAGTTCCGTTTCGAATCCTGCATGAGCTAGTCGGTATGTATTTTATAACTAAACCATCGATGAATCTAGAATATCCTCTGCTGGTTATGATAGCATTTTTCAATTATTATTATTTCTGGAGATAAATTTTTCTCCTAGAGAGAAATATTAAGTTTTGGTTAAATACATGGGCCTTATTTTTATGTATTCACTTTAACTGCAATTTAAATTCAAATCAACAACATTTAGAGTCTTTGAATACATACTAATGTGATGCATGCCCCCTCTAGTTATGTGAACCTTTATAGAACTCTATAATTTTTTCTATAATTATGGGTGGTAGTACTACAATTTTTTACGGATTAATGTGTTCTATTTTTGAACTAAGTACTGAAAAATTCAACATGAAATATACCCTTTAACCATTTCACGGGTGAGGTTACGTATCCATGAAACCATGGAAATTGGTTATAAAACGATTATAAAGATCAATGCATCTTTCTCTTAAACAATGTCGGTTTAAACAGTTATTAAATAAAAAATAATTATTTAGGTTCACCTTTGGTGTAGTGGTTAGCATAGCACCTACAGTACTAAAGGTTGCGGGTTCGTGTTTAAGGCAGATAAAAATCCTTGTCTTTGTCCATTATTTTTAAATGAATACAAATTATTATTATTAATGATAATCATAACTCCCCCTCACTCTCTCTTTAGTCTCACTTTGATCTTCAAAGACAATATTTCCCCGGTCATAGAATTAATACATAATGCAGCAAGTAAGTTTTTCAGCCAGATCATATGTAATTGACATGTCATTCCTCTCTTTTATTTAGAAAACATTTACGCTCCACATGACATCCTTTGGCATATATATATATATATATATATATATATATATATATATATATATATATATATAAAACTGTACACGTGTACCTGGGGTATCTAAGGGGATGGGTTATATGAAATATTTATGTCTTACCTTTCTGTGGCTTGGCCTCTGGCAGCTGGACAAGTGTGAAAAAATACAGTAGAAATATAGGCCACAATGTTTTGGAGACCATCTTATACGGATGCTTAACTGTGAAAAAAAAAAAAAAGATTAAAATAAAATTATATCAAATAAGTTATGATTATGATTAGTTAATCGTAAAAGTAAAATATTTATTTCTATAAATATCAGTCACACTAAGTTCTTATATTGATATTTGTTGCTTGTTACCGAACCTTTATCTGGGAATTTAGATTGCTAAATTAGAAATTCCCTGGAACCTCCCCGACATCTTTTAAATAAAATTTTCCCAGTTTGACAAGATATTTCGAAATATTTCAAATTTTTTTTTTTTTTTTTTTTTTATTCGCCTTTCACAAACCTTGGATAAGCCAGGATGGTACCCTAGAATTAAAACAGAAATGGCCATCAACGGCAACACCTTAAAATGATATTAATACAGCTAACTTTCTGTGTGTAACTATTACAAGACTATTTTAACATCACAATTTCATTACGTACAGGAATTGTTAATATTTTTCATTTATTAGTCACAAAATAACATTGAACTAAATAAATAATACTACCAAATAGGAGGGGGGTGTTTGAAACCTATTAATATTTGTCCACCCTGTTTTGCTCCTAAATTATTAAATAAAAAGTCTGAAAAAAAAAACATTAAAGGAAGTAGTCAGAAAAACATTCAAGATTAATGTAAATTTGAATTGAATTTTTTCTGTAGCATTTTATATTTAAATGAAATAAGTAGTTAACTACAAAAAAAAAAAAAAAAAATCTGGTGCGTGCGCGCAACACACAACTTTCACTTACCAACTTAGATTAGAAATTAATGCGTTGTGTTAATGCCACTTCTCACTCACTTACACATTTTTCCACTTTCATTTCTTATTTTTGTTTTCATTTGCTCTATAACAAACACTAATTTCTTTTATTATTAAATAAAAGTTTTTACTTGAGATAATTCGGCAATTCAAGCGTACTACTCCAAGTCGACTGATTTTATAATTTTCTATGTACTTGTTGAATATTTAATTTAGTTCATTAAAAAATAAAAGTTTTTACTTGTGATAATTCGGCAATGCAAGCATAACACTCCAAGTCGTCTGATTTTATAATTTTCTATGTACTTGTTGAATATTTCGTTTAGTTCCCATGAAACCAATAATTTCCATTCAATGAACAGAACGGCTTTAATTATGAACAATGATCTGTCATTAAAGGCTTACAACGCATGCGTGGGCTCAACGTGTTTTATGAGTTGCCGGAATACTTTTCTTTTTTCTCCTCTATATGTTTACTTGGTTTTTTATCATATCTCATATTTAGCTATTTCTTATTTTTAGGCGTAATGAGAGACAGTTAATTTCTCCATATAAACAAAAACAAAGATACTTCATAGGAAACAAAAACAAACAAACAAAAAAGGCCCCTACCCCATTTAAGCCCCCACAGAATTTTTCAATAATGTTAAAGCTTACCTGATATTAAAGAACACCTAATTTTCATTAGACGTGACGAATTTGATGAAAATCGTTAAAGCCGTTTTTGAGATAATCGAAAAAAAGGTAAAAATTGCAAAAGAAGTTATGAAATAAAGTCCTCCCTCCGGTTGATCAATTTTGATGAAATGTTGGCTATCACATCTTTGGCATATTCATACATCAAATACCCAGTTTGATCAAAATCGTTAAAACCGTTTTTGAGTAAATAAAAAAAACACGTGAAATTGATACAAAATATATTAAGTAAAGTCCCCCCTCCGGTTGATCAATTTCGATGAAATTTTTACAGTCATATCTCGGGCATATGAATATATCAAATTCTCAGTTTAATCAAAATCGTTTGAACCGTTTTTGATAAAATCGAAAAAAAAACGTAAAAAGTTATTAAATAAAGTACCCCCTCCCTTTGAGCAATTTTGATGAAATTTTTCGCTGTCACATCGCGGGCATATACATACACTAAATACCCAATTGCAGATTCGAACGGTTTATAGTTTTTGAGCTAGTCTGTTCACATACACACATACACACACACACACACACACACACAGACCATTTCGCGGGACTTGGTCATTTGGACTCAGGGGACCTCAAAACGTGTATTTCCGTTGAAAACCGGAAGTCGAAATTTTTCACGATCGCAATACTTCCACTTACTATATATTTCATAGTAAGTGAAAGTAAAAATTATGGGCTCACGGATATGATTTAAAATTATAAAACTATAACTTTATTTAGGCATTGATAATAAGTGTACTTACCTGAAGACACAATTTTTGAAAGTGTAAATTAGTTAAATATCTTATACATATTGAATTATTGATTTTATAAAAATGGAAATGACATTTCTAATCATCTAGTAAAATGAATTTCATTTACCTCCATAATTTTTTTTTTTTTTTTACTTGCACAGTTTTATAAATGTGTAAATATTGTAAATTGAATAACATAAAGCTAAGGGTTCGTAGAGCCCCCCCCCCCCTCTCTTGGTAAAACTGAGAAGTCAGATACCCCATGGTTATATATAAAATCGATCTAAAATAATAAACTTTAATCGATATTTCAAGTTATTAATTATAATCTTACATGATGAAATTAAAAAAAAAAAAAAAAAATATATATATATATATATATATATATATATATATACATATATATAGATAGATATTAGTAGTGCAATTGAAAAAAAAAAAGTTGTAGGACTATTGCAACATGAATCAGATGACAGCCTATATCATAAGAAGATATTTCCGGAAAATATCTGGGAACATTGCAGGCAATATCATGTACCCTCCCCTTGCTGTTAGAATAGCATAAATATAAAACCGGATGAAGGGTTGACTGTAAATCTGAAGATAATATAGATAAAAGAATATTGTAGAGTGAGGAGGAGGGGATGTAGATTTTATATTCTCGACATGGGCCTCCCTTAGCCGAGAAGGCTCGCCTCTTATTGCTTCGGGCTTCCTCTGTTATGGCTTGTAATATTCGGGGATCAGCCTTCCCTACACTCGAGTAGATCCCTATCGAACCGCATCTCGCGGAAATAGTAGTCGACTCCAAGCATTTATCGAGCTTGTCTGTAGTATCATCAGGATGATGCTCATGATAAAAATGGCCAAAAGGTCCATAAGAGAACAAAGAAGTCCATGAGAATACATAAATGTTCTATGTTAATGATTTATAATACAGTTGATCTTCATTGATCCGAATTCATTAAGTCCAGACTAGATTCGGATTATCCAATATTCGGATAATTAATCCTATCCGGGTATTTTTCGGAAATTAAGGAGAAAAGGAAATGGTATTTATGCAATCATATTGGGTTTGGCAAATAAGTCATTTCGGTTTTTCAGGGAGAAATAAAAGTCATTGTATTATTAGCATAAAATTTCTTTTAATCTGCAATGTTGGGCCATTATTTAGTATGTCTTTTTCCCATCTTTCCACTAACTGCATACTGCCTAGTACCTACATAGAATGTCTGAGGTTTATTGTTAAGAACTGATCCATGTGGTTTTTGATGTCCTCTTCCTTTAGGAATTTCTTTCCATTGTATTATTAACATAAAATTTCTTTTAATCTACAATGTTGGACCATTATTTAGTATGTCTTTTTCCCACCTTTCCACTAACTGCATACTGCCAAGAACATAGAATGTCTGAGGTTTATTGTTAAGAAGTGATCTATGTGGTTTTTGATGTCCTCTTCCTTTAGAAATTTCTTTCCATTCATGGAGTTCTGCAGAGACCTGAATAAGTGGTAGTCGCTTGGAGCTAGGCCTGGTGAATAGGGAGGGTGGGGCAAAAGGTCCCATCCAAGGCTCAATAATTTATTGCGAGTGACCAATGAGGTGTGGTTGTCTAGTGTTGTCATGCTGGAACAAAACACACTTCCAATTTGTCAGTTCTGGGCGTTTATATTTAATTGATTTTAAGTAATATAGAGTTGGATCAATTGTTCGTCCTGTTGGCAAAATATCATATAAAATAACACCCTTAAAATCCCACCATATGAAAAGCATTACCATTTTTGGATGCAAACCGGGGTTTAACATTTTTCTTTGAGTCTCACTACTTGGTCCCCAAGATTTTCTAAGACCTAAAACATTATCTTACAAGATTTTTCATCTCGTGTTCCACCCTTCTCAAAAATGTGTAGTTTTATTACCGTTCCCGTAAATACGTGTTGCCAAGTTGAATATAGAGGGTGAGAGACCCAAACATTAAGCCTTGAAACATAGACGATGATTTTTGCGTAAAATGATATTTTACGCTTTGTGAGACACATCTAGGGCCTTAGCAACATCTCGCACTGATTGGGTGGGATTTTGATTAACATTGGCCTTGATGTTTTTTGTTTCAATTTCATGTCGGTGACCAGACCGTGGAGTATCATTGACGTCAAAATTTCCTGAATGAAATTTGGCAAACCAATTCTAATAGACGCGTTCGGTTAAGGCGTCATCCACTTAAACACTGCGAATTTGTCTCTGAGCTTCTGAAGCACGCTTATTTTTTCAAAAATAAAAAAACAATGGGAGTAAAAAATCCTTAGCTATGCTGTCCCTCGGACAGTACGTAAAAGGAGGTCCGGTGCCTGTACGATGTCAGGTACTCGTTAAAGATCCCTATCCTAATTATACCTGTTAGGCAAAATTTAGGACTTCCAATGAAGCATCGTCCAATTAGCGTTAGTAGCATAAATTGACTTTAAAAAAATTAAACAAATAAAAAACAAAATATGGCTATAATGGATGATATTTTCTTGCATATTCACAGTGCAATAGCAAATATTAGCTTTAGTAGCATAAATTGACGTTAAAAAAATTAAACAAAATAAAAAACAAAATACGGCGATAATGAATGATATTTTCTTGCATATTCACAGTGCAATAGCAAATATTAGCTTCAACAAAGGTTAACAGGCATAGTCGTTGACATAGTACAAACAGTATAAACAATCCACCTTAGGGGTTAATTCATCACATAAGTGTATCATAGAGACATAAAAATAATTAGGAAAACCGAAAGAACTTATTTTCTAACCCAATATAACGATGAAAAAAAGGCTTTTGTTTACCCGAGTGAAGTGTAGCATTGAGCAGTTTGCTCAATTGAGTGAATAAAAGTCTATATGTTCCTCGTAACTCATCCGTTTTTTCTATTTTAAGATTTTGTCTACCTTCCCTTAAGCCGTTTATCTTATTATTGCCGTTTTTTATGTTTTCGTCAATGTTTACTTTTTCGATTAAGATCAATTAAGTTTTAATTAATTCTTTCAAATCCTTAACCTAGTATTCTTAGTTTTTAGATTCATTCTAAGGCTTTATAATTTTCATGACAGTAACGGAAATGGTCGCAGATCTTTTATTTACATACGATAGTATACGTTGGTAAGAAAATAATAAGAAATACAATACATCCTCCATACATACAATCCTTTAGTTGCAAAGAAAATAGAAACTTTATTAGAATCATCTATCATCAATTAGAAATCATCTAAATAAATTGCTATGTATTGTGGATGCTGCCAGGATAGTGCAAGTAAATTATATTAATTATTGAAAAGGATATGTAAAGTACTGAATATGCTAAAACCCGATGGTCAGTTTTCTCTGAAGGCAGCAAGGTCGTGGAACTACCGTCTTGGAAGTTATTGGGGCCAAAAACGTATTGTTACAAATTAAAAATAAGTAAAGCCGAAGACGGATAACGCTACCGACACACAACGAGGGAAATATCGGCAAAGTTTGCTATCTCCTCTGTAGAAATTTGGGGCCATAAACCCCGGTTTTGCCCGGCAAAGGTACCGCCGAAGAACACGAGGAGTTAAGAAAGGAAGGGTGGTGATGGTGATTAAATAAAATTAAGTATGATCATAATTCAATTCATTGTTTCTTTGTTTCCATTCATCATAAGGTTTCTTAAGGTAAATAAGTATGGTAAACACGTCACCTCTTGAAAAGAATCCAATATTCATTTATACCTATTATCAATATATTAATTTGATATATGCCGTTTGTGGTAACCCCCACCCGCCTTACAAAAGCTGGCAGCCAGAAACGTTGCAAAATACTACTATAGTTAATAGAAAGATCATGAAAATGAGATGCCAGTCAGAAAACCAAAATATACATGTTGATTCTTCTAAACCAATGAGTAATGACCAGTTCATTTATAAAAGTACACGTAGATTTGAATAAATTGCGCTCAAAAATAATTTTGTCAGTTTTTGCTCGAAACTTTTATTTTTAAATATAATTTTCTTTTAACGTTAAAACGTTTACAGATAAATTAATTTTTCGACATAAAAATGGTGTTTAAGTTAAGTATCCAGAATAAGAAAAACTGAACAATTTTATTGAGTAATTGTTAACATTTTCGGCTGCATTACCTCCAATTACATGCAAAAAAATTATAAATACTCAAGGGACACCTCTTACGCGACAAAATAGTAGAACAATCCTGCTGGATTAATTTTAGGAAATATAATTACAGTAATCTGAAGTAAAAAAAAATTCACTATTAATATTTAAAAAGGATACATGTCTTATAGGTATATATTTTTTAAACTCTTGGGTTCTGTGCTATGTTCTTGATCAGCAGTCGTATTAATAGCCATGTTCGCCCCTTAATTTTTCATTAAGAGTGTCCACTTTGACTGATACACCTACATGAATAAAATATACCTAGTAATAATTTAACTACAAAACTGCAGACACTCAAAAGGAACAAAGAGAATCAAGAAGAAGAGAGAGAATAAAGAAGGTGACGAAGAATAATGAGACTTTGGACCAAGGGAAAGTGAAGAGGTAGTGACAGTAGGTGGGGATAACAAGGTAGGTCAGCCACTTCACAACACTACGGCAGGCCTTTCCTTAATACTTTTTAATTGAGCTCCCGAAAATATATTTTTACTTAGGCTAGCTAAATCCGGGGTGGTATCTTTTGATAGGAGAGTTCTAGTAAACAACTGGGGTATTTATCAGGAAATGGAAGCTCATGAAAAACAACGCGCTTGAACCCATTACTTAAATACCCAAAAAAAAAAAAAAAAAAAAAAAAGAATAGTACAACAACCTTGAGGCTATCGGGCTGTTCGTTTTGGAACTAGTGTTTTCTTACATTGGTAGTGACCTTACCGATATCTCTCACAGCTGCCAGATTTTTGTTCTTAAGCAGCTTAGGAGCTTTCTGAGCAGTGCGAATGTATTGCCCTGTGGCCTTAGACCTTAGACCGAAGGCCGTGCCTGGTGGCTTGAATACTTTTTGCCACATTTACTCTTCATTATCTCCTTAGTCATATTTTTCTTCTAAAGTTTTCCATCATTCTTTTCATCCTACAGACTAAAGAATTCGCCCTAAGTGACTAAGGAGTAAAGTGCAGGTAAAATTAATTTGGAAAAACCCGAAAAGAACCCATGTCAATTAGTTTACAACCCTCGGAAATTTTTGAGGAAACCATAAACGTCGTCCCTGGAAAATACCGGACGGGTTGGAAACAGGGTTGGATAAACGGGAATGCCATTTATGTAACAATAGATTTCATATGTCCAGCACTCATCCTAAATATGAATAAGAAAATGATGACTATTTTTTCTGCTCGCCATGCTCCTCTAATTTCATGAAATTAAAAAAATACGTGTAGGAACGTACGTAAGTAGACATACTTACATATAATTTTTAGAACCTTTATGTTAAATGTTTTATATATCTGTTTATTTTATAACATTTTTAAATTATATACTTTTTATATTTTTTAGTAGAATTGTTACATGAATGTTGCATTCCTAAATAAAATACGATAAATCCGAAAGTGAAGAACAAAAATTTAATATTTATTTTAAAAGAAGCCATAAAAACATCTCCTAAGGTGCTGACTACGGGGGGTTTTATCCTAGTGCAATTGTAAAATTGAAAGAGTTTCAGTCTTCTTACGCTGAAGCGGGTGGAGCTGATATATCAGTCTACAGGCGTTAAAGGGCTAGGGGATCAAAACTGTGGTAACCAAATACGTATCACTGCTATATTCAAACCTTGATCACAGTTATATGGTATCTATCGTGGTCTTGGTGATTGGAATATCTGGTCTATTGCAATCGCAATTTCCTTAGGTCAAAAGGTAAAGCATCGCTTGGTTTCAATTAAACCTTGCAAACTGGTCTCCTAGCCCAATCAATGATTTTTTTAACTTGAATGTGATTAATCAAAAGTGACTGTTTACAAATTTAATGTGTTGAATTTCTTTCTCCTTTAAAGAAGCATAAAAGTTAGTTATAATCCAAAACGAAATGCTTCGTAAAATGTTAAATCAGATTCTTAATATCTATTCTGAACACATTTTATTCTTTTTTCGAACATTAAATTCATTTTCCAAAAAAATTATGTTTTCTGAGATATAACGTTGTATATCTCAGTATTATTTATTTATTTATTCTTCCTACCTTGCTTCTTAAGGCAATACGGATTTGCAGCAGTGAGAAGATTCTGAGAATCAACTCACTGCCGCAACATGGCATAAAATAGCAGTTTAATCACTGATGTGTCATCCTGTTCACTGGTGTTCTTCTGTTTATTGGTGTATTATTCTATTCTTCTCCTCAGTCCGGCGGTCTTCCCGGAGCAGCTCCAGCTGTCCGTCCCAAGGTGAAGCGATCTTGGCCAACTGCTTCCTTCCACCCGTATCCAAAGGATTTGAAGTACGGGTAGTTCTCTTTCACCATCAGCTGAGGGAGATCGTTAGCAGTCAGAATGTAGAGCCCTGTCTCTCTCAGCAGGTTGGCTCTTAGTGTCTCATAGGCAGTACAGGTCAGTAAAACGTGCTCAGCGTTCTCCGGTTTCCTGCAAGTTGGGCATAGGGGATCGATGTCCTTACCATGTTCTACGAGCTTGGCTCGGAAACCCCCATGCCCCGTGAGTAACTGTGAGACCCAATAGTCAGGGACAACCCATGTGGCTTTTAGCCTGGAATGAACGGTGGGAAGGTATTTCCTTAGGGTAGCCCCTTTTATTGCCGTCACCCATCGCTGGCTCCAATTTCGTATCGTGTTCTAACGAATAATACTTCTCCATCTTCGTGGGTCTTCACCTATCCTCACTCGAAGGTTTACCGGTAGATCCGTAATGCCTTCCCTCTTCACTTTGTTTCTGAAGTAATCTTCTCGCAAGAGGAGGTATATCTCAGTATATGGATATAATGTTCACAGATTTACGGCATTGCTAAAAAAATACACTTACAAAAACTTCAGACCTTTCAGGCAAAATTATTACGCCTTGTCTCAAAAGCACCTTGATACGTGACTAATCAAACCTTAAATACTGACTTCCACATGCCAGCAGTCGACCAACACATTTTTTTACTCTTAACAAACGTTTTCACACTAACCTACACGGACATATAAACCTAGTAATAAGAGATATGGCTACAGATGAACTGCCCATAAATGTGAGGAGGAGATTAAAAAAGGCGTTGGATGAGAGATCTCCTTCTTTAACAGACATGAATATCTGAATCAAGCCAGGGAAAAGGTACTGTCGGTTGCCATCCTTCCCCATGCCTGACATGTCATTTTATACGGCCATTACATCTGCTGATTGTCGATATATTGTTGACAGGCGCGGATATACAAATGAAGTTAAAAAAATTCTAGAAAAATGTGAGCAATATCTGCTAAATTAAAACAAAAATGCACACGAATAACCCAAGTGATTTGCTTGATACAATGCGTGTAAAATATAAGATGGCAGAGGTTAAAAAATTGATTATCTATTTTTAAGGCCTGCAGAATAAGGGCAAATATCAAATCGATATCAATATACAACGCGGATAACATATTCATTGTTGGAGTTCAGTCGAATTCGTTGTAACCTTACACATTGTGACAAACTCGTCCCTGGAAAACAGTGTATATGGCACGGCTATATGATACTCGAGTTGGGAAGTGTTGATGGTCGCAGCTGTATAGGTGCAATTTTATTGCTCTGTTGAGGCCAGCGTTTAGTGTCCCTTCTGTGCTATAAAACCGAACCCCCTTTTGTTCTGTTCCTGTTTTGAAATCCCGTAGAAGTAAAAGAACGGACAGAGTATTCATTATTTGAGAAAATTTAGGAAAAATGGGGAAAATAATTCATGAAGTTTTTAAACTTTAGGAAAATACTCATAGGGGTGTAAGTAGTAATAAGAAACAGAAAAATTTCTAACCCTATGGTTGGTGCGTCCTCCATTTCTACCCCTATTTTCTGTATATTTTATTTAACTTTTTTTGTACAAAACGGCACACTTAAACATGCATAGGATTTTTTTTTTTAGCAGAATTTACTAAGAATATTTTGAAAACAATGGATTTCTACAAAATGTAAAATGTTTTGTCTAAAAATTACATAAAAGAATATATAAAAGAGTAGGAATGTGTCAATACTAGTGATGTAAAACTATATATAATGTCGATAGTTTTAAACTATCGAGACAATAGTTTTTTAACTGTCGATAGTACCATTGAAAACATTATTTTTATAAGCTAAAGTGATAGCCTCTGCCTCTACGCACCCAGGTGATATATAATTAATGGAAATGAAAGAAAAGAAAATGTAACAGTGCAATTTTATTTCTGTCTCTAACAAGAAATGCTTACCTATTCTATAAAAAAAAAAAAATAAATAAATAAAAATAATATTAACTTCACTATAAAATATATGACTGAAAAATTGAATGGTTTGCTCATACAGTAAAATACAAATAAAACAATTGATTGCCTGCCAGTCCCTTGACTTGAAAATTATTTGGCTAATGGCATAGGAACAAAACCACAGTTTTTGTAACAAAATATTTTCGACCTCAATAAATGAACGACTAGAGAACATTTTTTTTGCATGTGCACGTTCCAAGGTATGTCTAGACAAATGTCACAACAACATCCTATTTTCTTCAAAAACTCCGACGCTATCAAGAATTGCGTTTCGAATGTTGTCAAGTCAAATCAACTACTTCGACAACTGGGAATCCTGGTTGCATGGTTACTCGAAGACGCTTGGTATAGCTTTCCTCTAAATACAGTTTCTTTGACCTTTTGAAAACGATTTTATTCTTTGCACTTACGACTTAGCTTGAAACTGATACAAATTATTTCAAGGAATAATGGACCACATCCTCTATTCACAGAAATGTTCACGGATGATCAAGGGTTGTCTGACTTCTTAGTTTTACCAAGAGGAGGCTCTACGGAACAAGAGCTTTCTTTTATTATTACGTAATTCTAAATGATTTTTTAAAAAATTTATTTCAAGAGATTACATATTTATAAAACTGTGGGTGTAAAAATAATTTTTCTAGATGATTAGAAATGTCAGTTCCATGATTTCTAAAATTCATCATTTATGATATCGCACAAGTATTTCTAAAGTGACACAACTCAAAATTTAACACAACTGAAAATTTGTCACTCTTGCCTATGTAGGGGCAATAGCATTAAGGCAGCAAGAGAGACACAAGTGCCTTCTGGCGGACAAGCTCTGAAGCTAGGTTGATACAATTGTGATGATTGATAAAGAGATATTTAACAATGTCTTTCATAGTCATAACTCAAGAACATCACATTTTAGAATTACTAGTGCGATATATAAGATATTTAACTAATTTACACTTTCAAAAATTTTGTCTTCAGGTAAATTAAAGAAAAAAAACAATGCCGCGGCGTGGCCTAGGGGATAGCGTCCCCGACTCCTACGCGGGCGTTGCGGGTTCGAATCCCACCCAAGCCCGCTCGATTCTGTTCGGTGACGGCCTCTCTGAAAAGACTCAGCGGCTTGCCGTGGATTAGAAGAGGTTGGTTACCCATGGATAACCCGTCCCGATTAGCCCTCATGGCATAAGCGGACGTTAAAATTAAAAAACAAACAAAAAAAATGTGGTGCGTGCGCGCAACACACAACTTTCACTTACCAACTTACTTAGATTAGAAATTAATGTGTTTTGTTAATTTCCATTTCTCAAAGTTACACATTTTTCCACATTCATTTCTTATTTTTGTTTTGCTCTCTAAATTACACCCTTTTTTTTTTTATTAAATAAAATTTTTACTTGCGATAATTCGGCAAGTCGTCTGATTTTATAATTCTCTACTTAGTTGTTGAAAACTTCATTTAGTCACCATGAAACAAATAATTTCCATTAAATGAACAGAACGGCTTTAATTATGAACCATGGCCTGTCATTAACGGCGTACTCCGCATGCGTGAGCTCCACGTGTTTTATGATTTGACTGAATATTTTTCTTTTTTTCTCCTCTATATGTTTACTTGATTTTTATCATGTCTCATATTTAGCCATTTCTTATTTTTAGGCGTAACGAGAGACAGTTAATATCTCCATATAAACAAAATCAAAGGTACTTTATAGGAAACAAAAAAACAATAAAACAAAAAAGGCCCCTTCCCCGTTTAAGCCCCATCAGAACATTTGAATAATGACAAAGCTTATCTGATTTTATAAGAACACCTAATTTTCATTAAACATGACGAATTTTGATGAAAATCGTTAAAGCCGTTTTTGAGATAAACGAAATAAAGGTAAAAGTTGGAAAAAATGTTATGAAATAAAGTGGCCCCTCCGTTTGACCTATTTTGATGAAATTTTGGCTATCACATTTCATTGGCTTTGGCATATACATACATCAAATACCCAGGCTGTTCAAAATCGTAGAAGCAGTTTTTGAGTAAATAAAGAACACGTGAAAATTATATAAAATTTATTAAGTAAAGTCCCCCCTCCAGTTGATCAGTTTTGATGAAATTTTTACAGTCATATCTCGGACATATGAATATATCAAATACTCAGTTTAATCAAAATCGTTAGAGCCGTTTTTGAGGAAATCGAAAAAAACCTAAAAAGTTATTAAATAAAGTACCCCCTCCCTTCGACCAATTTTGATGAATTTTTTGCTGTCACATCGCGGTTATATACATACACTAAATACCCAATTTCAGATTCGCACGGTTTATAGTTTTTGAGCTAGTCTGTTCACACACACAGACCATTTCGCGGGACGTTATCAGTCTCAGGGGACCCCAAAACGAGTATTTCCGTTGAAAACCGGAAGTCGAAATTTTTCACGATCGCAATACTTCCACTTACTATATATTTCATATATAGGTAAGTGAAAGTAAAAAAACATCAATATTTTGAAATTTATCATTTATGCCTTTATACAATTATAGTTTAATAAATTTGAATTATATCGGCGAGCCCACAATCGGTTTTTTTTTTTTTTTTTCCACACAACTGTTTCTTTTGGATATAAATTGTTACAGAAAAAATTAACATTCACGTTTCCATTAATCTTGTATGTTTTTTTGACAACTAGTAATTTTTTTTCAGATTATTCATTAAATAACTTAGGTGCAAAACAGGGTGGACCAATATTAATGGTCTCAAAGAACCCCCCCCCCCCTAGGATTACCAAAGGTTTAAAAAAATTTATACTAACAACCACGTATACTCGAAGTGCAAGATCATCATGTATTTTCAAGCTTTTTATTTGAGTCTGTGTATTTTAGCATGTCAAAGTTGAAGGAATAAATTTGACTAAGGCAGTGAAAGTCATGCCTGTTAAATCCTACCTCCTCCCTCTCCTTCCGAGTTAAAGGCTTGCGTGAGTCAACACGGGACCTTAACGTGGGCTAAATTTTAACAGCCACCACCTTGTGTATTCCGAAAGGGTTCCTAGTAGCAATTGACTAAAAGTAAATCACTTAACAAAATCTCTACTGATAAACAAAATAAAATAGAATATATTGAAAATATGAGAAGCATATAAAAATAAATACAAAATATTTCGTCTGACAGGTGCAAAACAAATCTTACACTTGCCAACCTACTTCGAGTAAAAATCTACGCGTTTTGTGAGAAAACGCGATTTAGGAGCTTCAAACGAATTAGCTATTTCCACATTTAATTTCTTCTTTTTGTCTGTTATTCTTCATAAGGGATTAGGTATTATAGTCATTTGAAAAATTGGAAGTCCTGAGTTCGTTTTGATTCATTGTTAATTATTTATTTTTTTAAGGGGCCTAGAGAAAATAAAATTTCAACAATAGTCGAGTTTTTATTATGGTTTTTTGTTAGTAAATCGTGATGGATGATCGATAGAAGGGGTATTTACGGCTCATAATCCTAAGGTTATGGGATTGAAAACTTCATTTTCAAATTTTTGTCTCTTATGCCTTTCAAGATATTGACAAGATTACTGTTACAGTAAAACTTTCTTATTTTCGTAAAACTTTCTTCTTCGAAATGTTCGAAATTCGAATAGCCCGTGTGACAATTGTAGGGAGTGAGAATTGGCGTGATTATAATTTTTTCATTGTGAATATACAATACAATTTTTGATGTCAAGTTAGTGAGTCCAAAGATCGGCCAGATTGCTTTATCTCTCTAAAATTTTTAAACTTTCTATGACAGACGGTTTATGCATAGAGACTGTGTTACACAAAATAATCCATCTTTTATTTTTTAAATCATACTAAAAATTTATTATAATTCAATGCGATCAGGAGAGAAAAAAAAAAAAAAAGGTTTTGGAGAAAGATATAAAAACATGCTGACTAATTCAGAAACCGTGCTAGGAAGCATCGTTAAATTTTCCACGATATGGAGATTGGATAATCTTGTGGGAACGTGTTAAGGCAACACATTCCCCAAATAACCTTCAACAAAATAATACAACTCTCTTTCATCTGGAAGGGAATTATTTCATCATTTATAGCCATCTTCACGAAGAAAATTCATCATGCACTAAATATTGCCGAGCTTCTTCTATATTTTTATTGTGTTAAAATTATTTTAACACATCTCTTGTAAAAGTTTTAATTTATAATAATAAATACTGCCTTAGACAGCTAAATATGTATAAATTCATTATCTGAATTTGTACAATCGCTCAGGTATCGACTAGTAGTATCGTAAAAATCTTAATTGAACAGTTCTAATAAAATCCCTTACACAACAGGCTCTAATTGTAATGAATAGAGAAAGTAATGAATTTAAATGAAACTCTACAATTTAACATTGGAATGTATCACCTAATAGGTGATTTTTCTAATCAATATTTTTTGGTCCTACTATGAACAATATTATCTATGTAAATCTATGTTACTCAGTGAGCGATTATTGATATAAATTAAATTAATCGACGACAAATAAAGGTTTTAATATCTAATACATGTATATATATATACTCGTATATACAATTACTTCTATGACATCTCTTCAGCCTTGTGATTACATATCTATCTCAACAGATATATATATATATATATATGTTTCGATGGCTTTCATATGATGATATTGTCACGTGGAAGATGTCCATTGAACCTAGGAGACCCTGAGAGAGAGGGGGAACTCCTAGAAGAGGCTGGCCCAGGAGAGAGTGGGGCAGTCTGGGGGAGTCTGAGAGGGGCAGTCAGAGACAGTCAGCGTATACTGCGTCTTTAATTACTACGCTAATTTATTAATGTAATCGTTTAAATCTACAATTTTGAAATTAGGTATAGGTTTTAAGGAAATAATAAAGGATGGAGTCCGTCAACTTGTATAACTACAATCCTTAAACTCTATCCTTTTTAATTAAATACTTTTATAAACCAGTTATACTAGATTTTTAACCTTAATTGGGACCTTTATTTAGTATGAGTACGCACTTGAAACAGCCTGGGTGGGATTCAGACCACATAGTTGAAATGGCTTTAGTAGCTTTAAAAAAATATTGCCTGGAGCATAAAAGGTTCCACTCCTTCACTACCTTGTTGTACATTTGCTTCTTATTTGAATATGAAGCGAATGAATAAGTATTGTAGAGGAGATGGTAAAAGTATTCCAGAGGAAGTAGAAAGAATGGATAAATATTTGCTGAAGAAAGTAGTTTCGTGTGAGGGGGAGGTATAGATCAATAGTTTGGGATCTTTTATTTAAATAACGGATAAAGGAATGTTGAGTGGGGGATTTCTGAGCTATATATATATATATATATATATATATATATATATATATATATATATTTATTTATTTATTTATTTATTTGGGGCCGGGATGGCCGAGTGGACAAAGGCGCTTGCAATAGGTAATCAAAGTTAAGCAACGTCGACCGTGGATAGTACTTGGATGGGTGACCGCTCCATTCGGGTGACCACCCGCCAATGAACGCCACGCAGTCCAAGCCTACCCCCACCCCCCGTATGTGAGGACCGTCAGCCTACTGGAGGCGACTCACACACACCGACCGGGCGTAGGAGTGATGTACCTTCCCCGTGTATCCGATCGAGGAGCAAATACTGATATCAAGCGAAAGTAATTTACTACCTATATGCTTTTTGGAAGATAAAAACAAGTTAATAAACGAATTCTATATATTAATAAGGCCATCCCGTAAATGATTTAGTAAAGTGTTGTTTTATTTATGCCATTGGAAGTACCTACCTTTTCCAATAGAATTTACGTATTTAGTGAATGAATTAATAACGTTCTAAATATCTTTACCCAAAGTATTAGAAGTGACTACAGATTGAATTTCATAAAGAAGTTTGTAATTTAAGTCTTTAATAGATGAAGCTTTAGTAAGTTGGAGTTCATGGACCATCTCCACAGTGATTTAGCAAACAAGTGTGTAGGAAGAGACTATTTAATTATAAATATAGAATGTTAAGCTTCTAAGTCTCGGATTATTTTAAAAAGCTCACCATGTAATCATGGTGCTTGGGCTACAAGGGTTCTATAAGCAACATAGAAACAGACTGAAACCTTGTAGGCTTGAAGATGCCTGAATAGGCGAAAATTTGGCATGTAATCTGCATGATTAGGTGATTTTTTAAAATAATACGAGACTTTGAGTCCTAACATTCTATATCTAATATAAATCAATATTTGATTCTTTTCCAGAGGCAACGTGTTTAATTTTTTATTTATTATATGAAAACTGTCGCTTGTAAGTTATTGGAAATGAGAATCACATCTGAATCATGACTTTATATAATTTTATTTAACAAGTATTAACTATATGTGGCCTTTTTCAATCACCTTTATGTGACCAACACTCGAGTGTTTTGGGTGTCTTGGCGTTAGGGAACATTGGTTGAGAGTTGTATCTGCCCTGTGTGACTTCAAATGATTTGTCTGCCTGTTTTGCTGAACTAAAGATGGCTCAACGTCTAATAAATAAAAAAATGTATTGTTGAGACTAATTTGGTCCCCTTCTTGATATCCTAGAGAAAATGAAGTCAGTCATTATCTAAAGCGATTTGCTGCATAAAAACAAATTCAGTCGGAAGTTTCATATCTATTCTGAGTACTTTTGATTCTAGTTTTTTAGACAACTCTACTTTTTTATGGTATGACATTGTTAAAAGGAGTGAGCGATATTCGTTTGTATGCCAGCATGTTTTCAGAAATCTGTTTCAAAATAAGAGAAACATTTTAAAAATATTCTAAAAACTTACAAGTACATTAACAAATATAACGATTTAAATTGCCTGACGTTTCGAATAATAATTCAAGTATACGCGCTTAATTATGTACCCGCTTAATTATAAAATTCGGACTCTTAAGGGGAACAAATTAAAAACTAAACGATTTAGGTAAATTAAATATTTTTGATTGGGAAATAATTCATCAGCTCGGAAATTTTAGTTAGTTCCAAGAAAAACGATAAGAAGGACCGTTTCGTAGCTCACGCTACTCTAGATTTTTAAGATTACGCATCGAAACGAATATATTAAACTGAAATATATTATCGATTCAGTTAAAGCCTAAAAGGAGAAAAAAAATAACTCTTTGGTGGAACTTTTTTTTTTTTTTTTTTTTTTTTTTTTTTTTTTTTTTTTTTTATTCGGTACCCCTTCCTGGCCATGTGTGGCATACGGGGGGTTACTCTACAGGTGTAACCAACCTATCCTAACCATGGTGGGTAGGTCGAGATTTTATTCCGTGGGGCCTCCACGAAATAAAAGTCAACCATCCCAGGGCGGATTCGAACCGCCACCGTTCGGCTCGAGCGTGTTAAAGCGGGTCGCGCTCCAACACGCTCGGCTATCTCCGGCCCAGTCTTTGGTGGAACTTTATTCAACATCCTTAACAGACTGAGGACTATTTCTATTAAATCATTGAAAAGGAGTTGGAGGGAGAAGTGTACAAACAGATCTTCCTCTTCACCTTTATGGCAAGATAGGATTGTTCGGTAGGTCAACAACAAAGGATTCTGAGTCATTGTCGAAACTCGGTCAGGTACAGCGACAGCCACTCTGCCCTTTTTGATAATGGCTTATACAATTATCGCCCTTGCTGCCTTACTACTTAATATTTTTCAATGGTCACTATTTTTAATAGGGAATTATTATTTTCACAGTACTACTATAATAGATCAATGTTTCACATAGCTATTTTCCTCATTAGTACAAAAAGTGGTTGTTTTCGGTGCGCGGTCGTACGAGGCTTAGCCGAGCGCGGAAATTAGACCAACCACCGAAAACTCACGTGTTCTTTGTTTGTTTAACGTCACTTTATACCACTAGAGATATTTAACGAGTACCTGACATCGTACAGGATCGGGACACCGTTTTACGTCCTATCCGAGGGACGGCATAGCCAAGAATTTTTTACTCCCTTCAAAAAATCCTATGGCCACCACGGGACGCGTACCTGCGACCATCAGTATTTACGTGTTATCAACAAAACATTTCGTCATAAGGCTCATACTTGAGTACATTGTAACACTTTTTTAATTTAATTAATAACTTACAGAATTTATGAATACGAAATGTAATAAGAACTTGAATTGGCATTTTTTTAATTTTTTTTTTTTTTTTAACATCAGTCTATTAACCTAGAAGAAAGCTTAATTAAACGTTAAAATCTACTCGTGTTTCTTCTTAAAAATATCGTATTTTGTACTTCAAGGATTCTACATCGAAAGAAAAGCAGTATTACTACAAGTTACCTCTTTTAAACAGGTGTTTATTAATGTGTATTAGTAGTAGGTGAGGTTAGCTTACCGAAAAATTTTTTCAGGCCTAGAAACGAAACACACATGTCCTTAATGTAACACATTAAGGACTCAAAGCATTTATTTAAATCACGTATACGAAGAAAAATAATTTTTAATGTTAGACATAAAATTAGTATGTAATAGTGAAATCAGAAAAACGCCATGTAATTTTTTGTATCCTAAACCTAAATCATAAAAGTTATTTTCGATGATTCGATGATATATGGTAAATTTATTAATATGACTACAATCCATGATCCGAAATTGATATTTTTTTTTTAGTGTACTTTTAAAGTAATGGTTAGCCGTCAGTAAATCATATTGAATATGAAAAACAAAAAATATTAAAACAAAACATCCATATTTCTTACTCATTTTAACATCGTTCCACCTCGAAAATTGGCTGTTTATAGTTAGGAGTGTGTTCCGAATACACTGAAAGAATATTATGTAAATCCAAGCAACATCTATAAAAAAAAATTACGTCATATTCTTGTTCAAACAGAGAAATAGATTCGATATTATGTCTAGACCCATCTTTTTTTTTTTTCCTTACTCTCCTTCCTTTCCGTTTAGGCTATATGGAGCTTCGCGGACTGGGGATTGGATGGGGAATTGATGCCTAGTATTACCGTCGAGAAATATCTGCTGCATATAAGATTTTCAATCGGAGGCTAATCACCTATTCGTGATTAATATTATTTTATTTATGAACTTTAGATTAACACTCTTTAAAATCACGTTTCGGAGATATAACGTTGATGTCATAATGAAATGTTGATCAAAACTAGAAATTAATGAGGACCACCACCAAAAAAATCAAAATCTTCAATATTAATATTAATAGTTCTTAATATGTAGCAGGAGTTAAGACAAGAAAAAAAGCTCTTCAACACTTTAACATGCCTGTTAGCAATGAACACATAGTGGTTATTTTTTAAATAGTAAAAAATAATATTAATATCAGCTTAGAAATGTAAAAGTTGTAGTAAAATAAGGTATAATATACGATTCGATTATATGAGTTTTTACATTCACTTACTTATATATGAAATATATAGTAAGGAAAGTATTGCGATCGTGAAAAATTTCGACTTCCGGTTTTCAACGGAAATACACGTTTTGGGGCCCCCTGAGTCGAAATGACCAAGTCCCGCGAAATGGTCTGTGTGTGTGTGTGTGTGTGTGTGTGTGTGTGTGTGTGTGTGTGTGTGTGTGTGTGTGTGTGTGTGTGTGTGTGTGTGTGTGTGTGTGTGTGTGTGTGTGTGTGTGTGTGTGAACAGACTAGCTCAAAAACTATAAACCGTGGGAACCTGAAATTGGGTATTTAGTGTAGGTATATGCCCGCGATGTGACAGCAAAAATTTCAACAACATTGCTCAAAGGGAGGGGGTACTTTATTTAATAACTTTTTACGTTTTTTTCGATTTTCTCAAAAACGGCTCTAACGATTTTGATTAAACTGAGTATTTGATCTATTTATATGCCCGAGATATGACTGTAAAGATTTCATCAAAATTGATTACCGGAGGGGGGACTTTACTTAATAAATTTTGTATCATTTTCACGTGTTTTTTTTATTTACTAAAAAACGGCTTTAATGATTTTGAAGAAGCTGGGTATTTGATGTATGTATATACCAAATATGTAAAAGCCAACATTTCATCAAAAATGGTCCAACTGAGGGGGCACTTTATTTCATGACTTTTTTCCAATTTTTACTTTTCTTTCGATTATCTCAAAAACGGCTTTAACGATTTTTATCAAATTCGTCATGTTTAATGAAAATTAGGTTTTCTTTAATATCACGTAAGCTTTATCATTATTAAAATGTTCTGAGGGGGCTTTTTTTTTGGGGAGGGCCTTTTTTGTTTGTTTCTTTCTTTCTTATAAAGTACCTTTGTTTTTGTTTACATGGAGAAATTAACTGTCTCTCGTTACGCCTAAAAAAAAATAAATGGCTAAATATGAGATATGATAAAAATTAAGAAAACATAAAGAGGAGAAAAAAAGAAAAATATTCAGTCAACTCATAAAACTCATTGAGACCACGCTTGCGGTGTACGCTTTTAATGACAGACCATTGTTCATAATTAAAGCCGTTCTGTTTATTTGAGAAGTGGCAATTAACAAAACGCATTAATTTCTAATCTAAGTAAGTTGGTAAGTGAAAGTTGTGTGCTGCGAGCACGCACCAGATTTTTTTTTATATTATTTATAGAAATGGCAATTAAAAAAACATGTCAATTTCTAATGTAAGTTGGTAAGTGAAAGTTGTGTGTTGCGCGCATCGCACCAGATTTTTCTAATGTGGATTAATGAGTTGCCCCACGTCTATCTAGACGTATGTAACTACTTGATAATGAATTGCTTCAATAACTTTAAAACAATAATAACGAAAATACCAACATAAATATCAACAAGAACGGTTCAAAGCTCGCTAGCTAAGAAGTAGCGTATCTGGTAGCAAGTTTGAGGAGAAATGGATTTATTTATGCAGCCCATTAAAATAATAATAATCTATATAAATAAAGATGAAATTATGTTTGTTTGTTCCTTATAGAAATCCATATCGTTTGTCCTAAATTCTCCAAATTTCGTTCAGTGGTTCTTTCATACGCGGTGCGAACACCTGTCCATATTAAAATTGCATAACTTAAGCCAATCTCTGGGTATATTCTTTATTGTTATAAAAATCGTTATGATCTCGCTTCACATTGGTTTTTACGAAATCGACCGTTTGAGTCGAAAGAAAAAATGAATTTCCCTGGGTGAAACCGGGATATACAGCCAGTAATCAATAAAACGGAAATTGTTGACCACCATCATATTTTTTAATAATTAAGAAACAAAAATAAGTCATAACTCTGAAAAAAAAAAAGTTTTTCTCGTGAATTTGCTAAATGACTCTTACACATTTATAAAAATATGCCGTTAGGCTGGTGAGTAAATCTTCTATGTTGAATACATCACACCAAATTTTACAACCTATGTATTGAAATTTTTCGTACAACAAACAGTTGTCTATATAATATAAATTCATTCCGGAAAAATTATAAAATTGATTAATACCATATTTTATTGATTCTGATTTAATTTTCAACCCAATAGAAATAAATTAAAAAAAAAAAAAAAAAGCAAAAACTAACGAAGACCAAAGAAAATTTCACATGTCGGCAAAAAGATGGTTATATATCAATTTTGAGTGATGAATACAGTTGGAATCAGAATGACAAACTCTATAATAAATATAGTCACAATAGTAATAATAGTTTCCTTCGCGTAATGCGCAATTTACCGTATTCTCTTTTGGAGGGTAGTTAACGCAGATGAGAGGGCTTCTTTGGAGTTACGGAGGGTATCAGTTGTACTAACTCACCCAGTGGTAGACTATTTGTGATCAAAGACCATTTTGGCAAGTCGCGGTTGGTAGGTAGGTACATAGTAAAATTGAGAATGCTGTTGAATCATCACATATTATTATAACAAATAAATAAATAAAGAAAAAAATAGTTTTAACCATCTTCTTGCCGACGTGCGATTCAATAGATCCTGTACGGTTAATTACACTGCCTAATTTCGGTGAACAATTGCTAGTCCTTGGGTCCTATTGCTAGTCACTTGGGAGAACCCTAAACCTTATTCAAACAAATTTTTACATGTACCATACCAAACAGAGAAGTAAAATTTAATGCCACTATTAAAATTTTTCGTTGAATAGTTATAAATACATATGTTCTTGGGGAATAGCTGGATGAAGACTGGAAGCTAAACACAACGTGTGTTAGATCTGACACCACAGGTTTTGCAATGTCTAAGGTATTGTTGCTAATTATTCATCTGACTGGAAGTGACATTGGTACAATTGTCGGGACCTGTATCAACGGAAATCAAAATTGGAAATAAGCTAGCGAATTTTCGATGGAATGAGCTCATTCTTCATTTACAGAAAACTGAAATATCTTTACGTAATTTATTTCGATAGTATAACTCGAAGTAATATATAATTAATTTTGTAATTAATACAACGTAGTTGCTCCTGTGACGTCACAAAAGAGTGATTGAACGAAGAATATGGAGATCCAAGAATATACTCAAACTGCTACTGATATAAAATGCTACATAAGCTTAGATTTACAGAGACTAAAAAACTAGAATACTCCAATGTAACAAGTCAAATACGGGACTGTAATAGGTCCTCTTTGTGTTACCGAGTTTTTTGTTTTTTGTGTTACTTGTTTGGAAAGTTTTCGTATATACCATAGATATGGTATTTGACATATTTATATTATTTTAAACTATATTACTAAATTTCACCTATATACCTTGTACATTTTATTGTACCCTGTTTGTTCACAGAAAGGCGTTATTAGGCGATAAGTACAGTCCAAACGTCATCATAAGGTGGTTGCTACTTTATCGACTAAACCTCGAGAAACCTATAGAAGCCCCAAATTATTTATATGTAATATGCAAATCGTAAATACTTTTTAGAAATATGTAGTATACCGCTGATATTTAAAACTTGTATTGCAAACAGAAAAAAAATCAAAATGACATAATCATTTTTTATCAAAATGTTGGGTAATTTTTTTTTTAGGTTGAAAATGCCCAAAGCGTGGATCAGTTGTTATATTATTTCGGCCAATATTTTTTATATCCTTATCATAAAATAAAAAATGTCCTACACGAAATTAATAAAAGTTTCAAAATATTTAACTAAGTTAAATGGCTCAGATGTAATTTAGTTAATTTTTATTATCAATTTAAATTTTTAATGGGTATTTTAAAAGTAATTTTTTTTTCAAGGATTTAATTATCTGTGAGACTGACTAGGAGATGTCTAATAATAGAACGTGATAAGTTGCCGCCTGGAAGGGCTTTTAAATTTTCAGAACTCCCTTTTAGGGGCTAAGCCCAGAGCCACCAACTTTTCCTTCCGTGGACCTCATTTTTTAAAACATATTTTACTCCGGTTTTAAGTAGCGTTAGATGATTCCGGACCAGAATGAATATTTTATTCTCCGAACTGAGTTTAGTCTTCCGGGCTTATTTTAAAACAAACTTTTCATTTAGTTGATGTTAACTATTTCCATGTAGATAGGCGATTCGTCCTACTATGATGTCAGGCAGTTATTTTTATTATTAATCGGACATTCAAATTTCCGTTGACTTATTGGGTTACATTAAATATATCTGCTATGCGTCCATTATCAGAAGAAAGAAAGGTAAACCAAAGCCTTTCGAATTATAATATACAGCGAAGAAAAAAAGTTTAAATGTGAAAAGCTGTGAACTGCCGAACGTAGTAGGTATGTCTAGCGCTCTGGTTGTCTAAGAAAATAAGTATTAATGCTGAAAATAGTAATATTATCCAATAAAAATATTTCATAGCATATATTTTTTGATTTTTTAGTAAATAATATAGCATAAATCATATGGAACTGAAAATTATATTAGAACACAAGTTTTTTAATAGGTATAATACTTATTTTGTTCATGATTCAATTTGTTGTTTCATTCTAATTCAAACATAACATCTTTTTATACATGGGTGTGACGAAAGGAGTCGTAATATACTGTCATATAGCTGTCAATATAACACCAATTATATTTTTGAACTCATTTTTTTTAAAAATCTTAATTGAAATATATTCATAGAAAAATTTATTGTTTATTTATAGCCTTTTTCATTTATAAATGAGCAATATAACATATTCCTAGCGGATAAAATCATCACGAAGCATCCTTGGTAAAGTGATAGAGAAAAAACGAAGTAAGCTGTCCAAAAAACGGTTTGCGCTCGGTAATGTTACAAAAACCATGGCGCCTGGTGGTGGTTTAAGGTCGGAACGGCCCTTCAGAATTTGCATTACTAATATAAAAAAAGGATTAAATGGGAAATCAAAATAAATGATAATACGTCAAAAAATATGGATTATTCCAAAAAATTATGCACGACTTGCTGATTGTCGACATGTTGACTGGCGCAGATAAAAAAAAAAAGAATAGTAAAATAAAAAATCATTATTATTTATGTAATCCCGTATCACTAAGTGTTTGGCCATTATTTTCAATCTAATCAATAAATATGTAATTAAAAAAATATACAAAAAAACGATTAAAATTTGTATTTGTATATGAAGCATGATTTTTTTTTTGTTTTTTTGTTTTTTGGAGCGTCTTTTTAGTCTTCTCGTATCCATGCGTATGTCAGCCATATTACTGATTAACCCGTCATTGGTCGCTCCGTGAGAATTTCTCTCACATATTTTTTTTTTTTGGCGGGAAACAGCTCTTGGTGATTCTGAAAACCTCCCCTCCTTACTATCTGTATTTACCTATTAATTGACCGTTTTGTAAGTATAGCTTTATTGTTAAAATTTAAACTAACGTATGATTCAAATGAGAAAAAAAAAAGTAGTGAAGAATTCAGACATTTCAATCAAAAATTTTAAGACTCACAATAAAAACACCATGGTACGTGACCAACAATACCCTATATACTGACTTACAAATGCAAACAGTAGACCAACATATAAAGACACTTTACAAACGTTTCCATACACACTTACACTGTCATCTCAACCAACTGATCAGAGGCATGGCAACAGCTGATATGCCCATAAATAGGAGATTAGAAAGGCGCTGGATGAGAGATCTCCTACGTTAAAAATCCAGATTACCTAAAACAAGCAGGGAAGAAGTACCGCTGGGTGCCAATCTTCCCCATGCCTGACATGCCCTTATTTCAATTGTCAATGTATGTTGACAGGCGCAAATTGAAACAGGAAGCCAAAAAAAAATATATACATAAGAATTCCATTATTGTATGGCTTTTTGGAAAACAGGTTACAAAAAAATAATCACTTCGTAACACCATAACCACATGACTAGAGCTTCAGAACAAGACTAACTCTCCGTAAGGAGAACGATCTAAAACCTTTCAGGCCAGCACAGATATAACACGAACATCGTAGTCACAGAGATGTACTATGATGAAAGTTAGTTCCAACTGTTATTTCGTAGCAAAAAAAGGTCTAGAAGTATTCTGAACCATAGGTTTTTTGTTTTTGTTAACGTTACAGTAAGAAATAACCAGGACGGATCCGATTATATCCATTCTAATCTATCTATATCTGATACATGTAGAATATATAAAGTTAGAGGTGAACTTCTTAATTCAAATTATAAACCATTTATTCAGGGGAAGAATTATAATTGTTCCATGTGTAAATTGGGAGAGAAGAAAGATGTATTCCATTATTTAGGTAGGTGTAAAATCTTAGAGGCAATGAGGAAAAATATTTTGGAGCAGTCACCATGACAGAAGGTGAAATGGTCAAATATTTAAATGGTGAAGCCCAGGCAGCTCTAGTGAGTTACTTAAATGAAGCCTACATCTATCGTTCCTTTTTTATTTAAAATTTTAATTGTTAATACGTTAATTTAATAACTTAATAAGAGTTGGGCCGTTGGTATTTAACGTTAGAAACCATGGTTGTGTATAGGGATCACTATATAGTATAGTTGGATAATTTAATGTAAGATCCAATCAATATGTTATTTTCATATTTCATTGGATTATAACTAATAAGGAAAGAAAATCTAGATCTTAGTATAAAAGCATTCTTGACAAACAGCCATAGCTATGTCATTATTTACTTTTGTAAATATAAATTAGTATCAATAAAAGTTTTTTCTATCTATCTATCTAATCAGACGGGTCGTTTCCTAAGATTTATGTAAACAAAGCAGATAGTTGCTAGCATAGAACCTTTACAGTTATCTGCTATGGAATATGCTAACTGATGATTTGCACATTTGTTTAAGCAATGTAAATGGCGGAGCTATGGAATAACACGGGGATGTTAGCTTATCCTCCCGATGACCGACCGCATCAACAACCATGTCCCTTCCATACCTGTTGTTATAGTCCAGTGGAGTAATCCGAGGCCAAACAATATCCAGCAATTTATTCATAAGTTTACTGTCACATATAGTATTTAATTTAATTTATTTGTTAAATACTGAAACATCTTATCGTATAATATTCGGTAGTGTTTTCTCTTATTCAGCTTAAGTCTTCATCTGACATGTTTCGATTGTAAAAGTTTAAAACGATTAGGAGTTGGGGGGGGGTGGAGGGGGAGAGTTATAACTTAAGCTATTAAATTCTAATATATTCTCATTTTATGACCATCAGGTATACGGTACATGAATTATATTCGTTCATTTTATGAAAGAGCTTTGAATGTACGGCTTCTGAGCCTGCCCTATTCGGCGCCGTTTAGTATTGCAACTGAAAAGAATCTCATTTATCGTTTCTGAGAGAGCAGAGCGAGCGGAAATCAAGAGCTGGAATTAAGTAAAGCTATTCAAAACCGCTTATAACTAAAAGGACTCGATCACAGTCGAAATAAGCTACGCTAAAAAGGCTCTGTTCCAAAGGGGAACCCAAATTAGGTTACACTACGTTATAAAGAACATACGGATGTTGGGAAATACAAGTTCATTCTGAATAAATACAATTTTTTTTTATTGTTAATATTTTCTTCAGACGTTCTAAAACAATTGTTTTTTTTCGGATTCTTCAGTTCTGCAGATAGATAAAAAAACTGACAAAATGAAGTGACGGTTAGTAAAGGTATTACTTTATTTTAATACTAAATATTTACTGCATACATATACTTATATGTCTATATGTATATTTATACCTAGACAGACGACTATTGGTCTAATAGGAGGAAAGAAAGAAGATTGGGAACCGCAGAGAATGATCGGTTAAGAACTCATGCTGTCAAAGCCCTTCCCATGTGAAATAAAATTGATGATGGTGATTTTTTAAAATTATACTCTTTTTTTTCTCTACTTTTTATATCAAAGCAGACAACTCGTTTTAAATTTCTTTATTTCTGATACCACTCTTCGCTTACAATTTAAAAAAGGTCCTAATCCAAGGGATGAGAACTCGTAATCTTCAAGTTACTCAAGGTTTGTGGGGAAACGAGTTACCCCGCTAGGCTTCCCTGCACCTAGATCAAAACTGCTAGTTCCTAGTTCCCACTCTCTCATTGTTGGAAAATGTGTGTGAGGCTTTTCCGCATCGCTATATATGAGACTAGACATACTCGTGAATTCCTTTATAAGATTCTCGCTCCCTTTCATGGTTCCAGATATTGCACCGATTTTACCATAGCTGTATCCTTCTTCCCGGGTACTTTACCATTTTTATGATTTCCTCTTCCTAAGGAAGAGGCATTCCTGAACCATTGAACCTTTATAAATCCTAGAATTCTCCAATCTGTCCATTACTATTCGCTCTTTCAAAATTGAATACCAGATTCCATTCCTAAAATAAATATTTCCTCGTTTGTGCAACTTCCGTCTGGAATCTTTAGGCAGTCTATATTCCTCTACATGATATTCCTTGAAAAAAATGTATTTAAGTAATCAATAACATTGTTACTCAAAGCGATACACCTGGATAGTTTTAATAATTAAGATGACCACCACGTTTCGCTAATTTCACACCACGTTTCGCCAATGATTTTGAAGTTTTTTAGCAATATATATATATATATATATTTTTTGGAATAGAGATTCACGGAAAACGGAAATCACACTTGTTGTAAGAAACGTTTTGGGAATAATCACCGTATAGTGATTTTTCATCAGAATTCAATAAATTATATGTTTATCTCATTATAATTTGGGATGTTTAGATGGGCTAGACACTAGGCTAGAAATAACGTCTCAATAGTAGGAAAAAGAAATACTTCGCGGCAGGCCAAAAAATATATTTTTTAAAAAAAGAAAAAAATATATACTGAAAATTTCAAAGGAAAAAAGAGGTAAGATTGAAGGTTGAGCGATAAAATGAAGACTTTTTTCTTAGAGAGTCTATACACGAGAAACATTTATTAACCTTAGAATTACCAAAGGGGTGGAGGGGGGGGGGGGGGCTCTGGGAATCTAATAATATTTTTCCAACCTATTTTGAACATAAAGTATTATGATGATAAATTCTTAACAATGAATTTATTTATATATATATATATTAACGACTTTATTACAACGCGAGGTCATATGTCGTTTCCTAACAATCCATCCCGCCATTTTTTCCTGTCCTGACAGTCGTCTTCTTGCAATCCTCTTGCTGCCATAGCTTCTTGCAGTCCGTCCATCCATTTCTTTTCAGGACGACCTCTCTTTCTTCTTTCACTTGAAAATGCTTCAGTAACCTCTTAGGCCACCGGTCGACCGACATCCTCATGACGTGTCCGAACCAGCTCAGCATTCTTGTTGCGATAGTATGAAGGATATTAATTGGTTCTTGGACTATTTCCCTTATGATATTATTCGGGACATGTTGGATTCGAGATATCCCACAGCTACGTCTCCAAAAATCCATTTCCATTGCAAATTTATTTTTACATTTTTAAATTTTTACATCCACTGTTTTATAACTATGTAAACATTGCAATCTCAAAAATTAGTTTTTGAAAAATATTTAGAGTTAGTTAACAATTAAATAAAGGGTTGAGCTTTGAAGTCCGATACCCCTTGGTAATCCGAGGGTTAAGGTTAGCTGAAGGATTCTTCACCTTGTTTTTTACACTAAATTTTTGAATTTGAAGACAATTATAACTGAAAGAAAAACTTTGCATTTGGGTTGACGATGTATTTTTCTTAATTCTTAATTATTGTTAATAATACCGAAAATGCTTCTAATCAAACCTACCTGTTTGGAAATCGCTGAAATAAATGGGTGATGTCAAAGACTGTGAAAATGGGTGATATCCAAACTACGGACAAGTTTCAGGTGTTAAATTATCCAGTCAGAAATAAATTTCTAAAATTTAATAAAGTTGTAGTTATTTGGGGGATATAATGGATTAAGAAAATAAGTCTTTTCTTGAACTAATCTCCATTTTTTTTCCAGAAACTGAAACCTTGTTGAAATATTGGACCACGGTGTTTACAGAGTTTATAGAGAGATGGTAACTAAGCCTTTTCTGTTATGACAAAATATTTAAAATTTTAACTCTTTAAGTATTTCGATCCCTATAAATAATGATTGAACTAATTAATTAGAAGATAATAGATTCGACCAATGCCGGGAATCGAAACCAGATCCTCGGCCGTGGTCGAATCTTTTATCTTCTAATTAAATAGTTTAAAAATTATAAATTAATTATCTAACAGATAACCATTGATTAAAGAATAACATACGATATATAATTTAGACGTATGTCAACTAGACCCAATCTGTCTGGACAATTGTTCAGCCCCCCGGTACTTCGCTACAATGTGGCGAGACCTGGTGGGAGGGATCGCTGAAGAGAAAGGATCGACGCGGCTGGGACTGGTCCCACGGTTAGCCCAGTGGTAAGAGCGCAGCAACGTAGATGCAGAGGACCTGAGTTCGATTCCCGGCCGTGGTCAATAAATAACATTATAAATAATGATGAAATTCAAATTATAGATTTTAATATAGCTAGTCATTCTTAAGGAAACAAAAATAAAGGGTATTTCAAGATACTAAAAAAAAAATCTGGTACGTGCGCGCAACACACAACTTTCACTTACCAACTTACTTAGATTAGAAATTGACGTGTTTTTTTAATTGTCATTTCTCAGAGTCACATATTTTTCCACATTCGTTTCTTATTTTTGTTTTTATTTGCGCTCTAAAGTACACTATTTTTATTTTATTATTAAATAAAAGTTTTTACTTGTGATAACTAGGCAATGCAAGTATAATACTCCAAGTCGTCACATTTTATAATTCTCTATGAAACTGTTGAAAATGTATATGTTTACTTGATTTTTTTCATATTTTATATTTAGCTCTATCTTATTTTTAGGCGAAACGAGAGACAGTAAATTTCTCCATATACATAAAATCAATAGTACTTTATAGGAAAACAAAAAAGGCCCCTTCCCCATTTTAGCCCCCTCAGAACATTTTAATAATGATAAACCTCACCGGATATTTAAGAAGACTTGATTTTGATTAACCATGATAATTTTAACCAAAATCATTAAAGCCGTTTTTGAGATATTCGAAAAAAGGTGATAATTGGAAAAAAAAGTTATGAAACAAAGAGCCATCTGGGTTTTTTGACCAATTTTGATGACATTTTGGCTGTCACATCGTGAGCATATACATACACCAAATATCCAATCTGATTAAAATCATTACAGCCGTTGTGAGTAAATAAAAAAAAACACGTGAAATTGAGACAAAATTTATTAAGTAAAGTGCCCCCTCTAATTGATCAATTTTGATGAAATGTTGACTGTCATATCGCGAGCACATATCCACATCAAATATCAAGTTCAATGAAAATCGTTAGAGCCGTTTTTGAGAAAATCGAAAAAAAACGTAAAAATTAGACAAAATACTTTAAATAAAGTACCCCCTCCGTTTGACCAATTTCGATGAAATTTTCGCTGTCACATCGCGGGCATATTCATACACCAAACACCCAATTTGAGGTTCGTACGAATTATAGTTTTTGAGCTAGTCTGTTCACACACACACAGACCATTTCGCGGGAAATGGTTATTTGGACTCAGGGGACCCCAAAACGTGTATTTCAGTTGAAAACCGGAAGTCGAAATTTTTCACGATCGCAATACTTTCCTTACTATATATTTCATATATAGGTAAGTGAAAGTAAAAAAAAAAAATATTTGAGTTAAAAGAGACCATGTTAATTACAAGCAAGAATATACCCAACTAAGTAGGCTTATTAGCCTACCTTAAACTGATTTTAAACGTTATACAATGCGAAATGTGTATGTAATTTAGATTTATAAACATATGAAATGTATGTTATAATTTATAAATAGTTTATAAATGAAATGGGTAGTATCATTATTTATTTAAGTGAACCTAAATATTCTAATGTATAGATACTTTATAAACGTATGCAAATCACGCTGACTATGTTTATTAAAATTTATAACGCAGAGGGGCATGCATATTTGGCAGCCTACCCTGCTTTAAAATGCACTAAATCAAATCCTGTAGCTCGGTGGAAAGGGAGGCATTTTCATATTCATGTCGTGGAGGGCTGACATTGACGATGCACCCGTCTTCTACCTCCGCTGGAGAATGGGCTTCGTGAGAAATGTTCCAGGCACTTCTTTTCCAGGGCCAACTGGAGCGTTCCCATGTCAGTAAACTGTCTAACAGCCTTGTTTTTCTGCGTTACGCTCCCATAGCTGAGGTATTGTAATCAAAAACATTAAATAAATAATAAAAAAATTCATTATACAGACGTAATCATTATTTTTGATTAGATAATTTGAAAAAGTTAGCATTGTTTCTAATATTTTTTTTAGTATTTATTTATTGAAAGAATTAATACATTCTGCCACAATCAATGCCATTAATATTAGAGCTGTAAGGATTCATTCACACAATAACTATATGCAAATGTACATAACAAAAAAAAAGGAATAATAATAAATAAACCTCGAAGAAGGAAAGAAAAATAAATAAATAAAATAACAATCACAAAATAAAATGAAATTAAAGTCTCACATTCATACCTATATATTCGTACAATATATATATTCTGAATCGGAAACTCCGATTCGTGCTTTGCCGCCCACTCTTGGAAGGCAAAGCAAGACTGGGAGATCCCAGTGCTTCTCTTCCTGCCGCATCACTGCAAATTTCTGATAATTATCCAAAAATCAAAAGTTCCCGTGACCTTTGAAATATTGTTGCAACAGAAACCGATGTCCCATACTATGATATAATATAGTAAGATGACATGGCTATTAAGAGGGATCTTTTCCTTAATAAATGAAAAAATGATACTATATAAAAAAAAACAAAAAAATAGAAAAACAACCAGTTAGCATGATTGGAAGTAATGTGTCTATATAAGTTCAACTATCTTTAAGGTATTTTTCCAAAAAAATTTTTACATTAAAACAGAAATTCTTATATATATATATATATATATATATATATATATATATATATATAAATATATATATATATATGTCTTGTATGCATGCATATATAAGAATTTCAGTAAGATTCTACAAAAAAGTAAATTATCTTACATACCCTACATTTTACTGTGTAGGGAAAATTGTGTTATGTTTAATGCACTAACAGTGTAACTCCTAGTTTCCCATGTTTGTGCATTCTTTTGTGGTCTTGTGAAACAAGTAGTACCAAAACGTCTTCACATAAACCCTTATCATATAAACCCTTTAATATCTCAAAACATAAAAATTGGAGTTACACCACTTGTGCTTTAAGGGGCTCATATCACAGTATAATGTATAGTAGATAAATAAAACAAACTCTGTTTAGCCATTTATGAATCAAAAACGGCTAACCGATTGTTATGATATTTTGATTTTTCGGGATTTGTCTCCGCTTCGAAAAGCAGGATAAGTATTAAAAATTGGCTAATGAAACATATTATTAAGTACAAAAAAAAAAATATTATTGAAAAGACTTTTAAACTTTTTATTGGAGCATTGGAACAAACTGTTCTAATACCTCTTCTACGCTTGTCAGGAACCTTGTTCTTATGAGACTAAATATATGGAGCGATGGATATTTCGGTCATTTATGTGTTACTATACTGGGTGTCCCAGACCTAGTGTAAAAAAAAATTTGGTGATACTGCATGTTAAACGGGAAGCTGTCAAATTTTCTAAAAACTGCGGAATTTAGGTAGCTTTTTAGTGGTGAAAACCATGATGCAATTGAACTTCACCTTTTAAGGCTAAAAGAAGTCTTTCTATTGAAAAACAAGCTAGAGAATGTCACTGCTGGGGCAATGAGGAAGCGAGCATCCAAAGTAATGGATACCGAACTTCCCATTAGCTAGAGTTAGTTTTACTTTTTTAAGATTAGAAAGAACAATGTATGAATTCTAAATAATCTAGAAAGGGTAATAATAATCTTAAATTAAAAAAAAAAATCCATAGTTTAAATTAAAAAAATTCTTTCTTTAAAATAAAATAAACTTTTTTCTTCTCTTCTACTAAAATTTGAAAAATTCTACATAAAAAATGTTAAAGATAAGCCTGCATCCACAGTAATGGAGGACATTTTAAACACGCGCTGCAATAATCCATTTTAATATGGTTCTAAAGTTATAATAATATCTTTTATGTAGAATTTTATAAATTTTAGTAGAAGAGAAGAAAAGAGTTTAATTTATTTTAAAGAAAGCTAGCGCGCTTCCTCATTGCCCCAGCAGTGACATTCTCTAGCGTGTTTTTCAATAAAAAAACTTCTTTTAGACTCAAAAGGTGAAGTGCAATTGTATCATGTGTTACACCACTAAAAAGATAACTAAATTCCGCAGTTTTTAGGAAATTTGACAGCTTCTAGGGTGCTCCCGTGTGGAGTGAGGAAATTTCAAAAACTATTAAAAATTTAAGTTTTAATAAATGTTTTGTGTTTATCGCGTTAAACGTCCCAGAGAAAGTGGATTTAGAAAAACTAGACCCATCTCATCTTATAGAAAATTTAATGGTGGTTAAGAAAATATCATCGGTTTTGTATCTGTGCTAAGCCAAAGTTGAGAAAACTGTCATTTTTCAGAAAAAACTAAGATTTTAAAAATAAAAACCAAAAAAATTTTATCCCCTCAACAGATTGAGATAGGAAACTCGTTTCTGCGCCATTCTACCCCGTTTAACATGCAGTATTACACATTATTTTTTTTTTTTTTTTTACACTAGGTCTGGGACACCCAGTAAAGTTACAACTTGATTCGTTTTGTAACCTTGTTGATAATTTCAGTTTTTATTGTTTGTTGACATTGTGGTGTGTTATTTTCTTCTAATAAATATGGTTTAACACTTTCGCGCCGAGACTGTAATTCACGCTCCTCGACCATTGGCGGCTGAGTTTAATGCTTTTCGCTCTATCGGACGGGAGCTATTCCAGGACATGATGCAGTATTGGAAATCCAACAATAATAAAATAAACAATAACAAAATCCAACTAGGTATGTTTATAATACAATATCAATTGTAATTGTTATTAAAAAATAAATGCTTATACGTTTATAAGTATAAGAATATAAATATAAATAAATGAATTTATGTTAAATTTTCATTATTTTAATATTATTCATTATGTCAGCTATATAGAAATTATTTATATTTTCTACACACTTTGGCTGCTGTGTCATGTGTTCTTTGTCAAAATTGTGTTGGAACGAGAGCGTGACTCTCAGGTACTCTTTTTCGGCAGTCAAAGTGTTAAAGATCTAATTAATTATTGTGCCGAGGAGACATTCTAGAGTGAGCCGCCGGTTGTACACGCCGCCCGATGAACCAGTCAAGTGTGAGCCACCGGTGGTACATGCCGGTGTGAACGTGTCAAACCCACAATAGTGTCATAATAGTTAGGTTTAAATAAATATGCGATGAATAAAGCATATTGATTATATTGTATCGATTACAAAAAGAAACATGTTTCTTACAAGTTATGACAAGGTAACAGAATGAAGTATCAAGTGTGATAGTTCTGGCTTTAGTACTAGTAATCTTAGTCTTGATAGTATTACCTATTAACTTGAAATAAGTAAAACCCTAGGATCAAATAAACTTAACAGACTAGAGCATTGATTAAACTATTCCAGCGAGTGCTCAACAGTGCATTGAAGAGATACTGAAGTTGTAGAATAAGCTTCAACTATCGGCTCGATCTCCGACCACAACCACGGAAAGGAAATAACTGACGTGTTTGCCCCAGACTACACCGGAAACTTCTCTCCCCAACTCAGCTCTGTTCTCAACGGATCTATTTAACTTGTAAATATTTAATTTACAATAAATTACAAAGGCATTGACTTACCTTCAAAGGCTATTAGTAACATTATTAGATCCAAGAAGAAATAAAAATATGGGAACAATTAATTAATCCGTATCACATCAACATATTGTAACGTGCAACAAAAACATATTATTGGAAAGAGTTCTATACTGGAACAATTGGATCAAACTGTACTAATACATGTTTGTGACTGTTCGCGCATAAACTACGCTTTTCCGGAACCTAGACGTTTCTACTTCATACTAAATATAGTCTGGAGAGTTAGTCTTGCTCTGAAGCTCGAATCATATGGTTATTTTTGTTTTACTGTATCTGATATTGTGAAGTGTTATTTTCCTTTAACTAAAAATTATTTCAATCCACGTAAGAGTTGCAATATAAATAAAAATAGTAGTTGCCTCCATACGATATGACAAAAAACTACATTTGACACAAGCTGCATACGAGACAAGAACCTATACATTTGGATACAAAGCAAGGTTTTTTTTTTTTTTTTTTCCGTATGTTTTAAATCTTTAGAATCTTGAATAAAAATATATTCAATTTTTATACTTTTAAAGGATCCATGAGGATTAATTGGGCATCTAATTCAACAAATAAAATTATTGTGATGTTTAATAATTATTTTAATTAGGATATGAACCATAGAATGACTTACATGTGGAGATATATGAAAACCTTAACAAACAAATTTATAAAATCTGGTGCGTGCGCGCAACACACAACTTTCACTTACCAACTTCCTTAGATTAGAAATTGACGTGTTTTGCTAAATATCATTTTCCAAAGTCACACATTTTTCTTCATTCATATCTTATTTTTGTTAATCGTTTAAGCCGTTTTTGAGTAAATAAAAAAACCCGGTAAAAATGATACAAAATTTATTAAGTAAAGTCCCCCCTCCCGTAGATCAATTTTGATGAAACTTTTACAGTCATATCTCGGGCATAAAAATACATCAAATACCAAGTTTGATCAAAATCGTTAAAACCGTTTTTGAGTAAATAAAAAAAACACGTGAAAATGATACAAAATTTATTAAGTAAAGTCCCCCCTCCGGTTGATCAATTTTGATGTAATGTTGGCTATGGCATCTTTGGCATATGCATACATCAAATACCCAGTTTGATCAAAATCGTTAAAACCTTTTTTGAGTAAATAAAAAAAAACACTTGAAAATGATACAAAATTTATTAAGTAAAGTCCCCCCTCCGGTTGATCAATTTTGAAGATATTTTTACAGTCATATCTCGGGCATATAAATAGATCAAATACTCAGTTTAATCAAAATCGTTAGAGCCGTTTTTGAGAAAATCGAAAAAAACTTAAAAAGTTATAAAATAAACTACCCCCTCCCTTTGAGCAATTTTGATGAAATTTTTGCTGTCACATCGCGGGCATATACATAAACTAAATACCCAATTTCAGGTTCGCACGGTTTGTAGTTTTTGAGCTAGTCTGTTCACACACACACACACACAGACACAGACACACACACACACACACACACACAGACCATTTCGCGGGACTTGGTTAATTGGACTCAGGGGACCCCAAAACGTGTATTTCCGTTGAAAACCGGAAGTCGAAATTTTTCACGATCGCAATACTTCCACTTACCATATATTTCATATATAGGTAAGTGAAAGTAATAAAAATAAATTCAATTTATTTTCCACGAATACGTTCGATATCACAGGCCTACATTGGTCTTGGTGCCGAGAGTTTTATAGCTGATTCTGAGTATAATTGCTGCGCTGATTCCAATTTTGCCTTTAGTTTCCCTCTATCAGTTCTATTTCTAGTTGAGCATTTCAAAAGTATACCATAACAAAAAGTATTTAAAATGATTTGCCAATCGGTAAAACCATACTAAAACGCGTTGTTACAAGTTAGATTTTATTATTTTTTAATTCTTACAAACAGTTATATACAGCGAGCTAATAGTTTAATATTCTAAAATAAGGAGAAAAGCGTGCTAAAATATTTCATTTACACATCTATATCGGATTATGTTACCTATATCATAGGTATTTAAATTTAAATAAAACAACGGTTAAGGTATGCTGAAGCTAATAAAGTTTAGCAGATAGAAAAAATCTGATTGCATTTATGAAATCAGCGCCCCATCATCGTAAAAATCAGCTGTGAGATTGAAAGCACAATTTTTTTTTTTCTGTAGGGCTGTGTAATTATCGGATGTATTCGTAGATACTTTGGTATCCGCAGCTGACTTTTATGAGTAGTATACGTAACTGTCGAAGAATCTTCAGAAACCCTAGATGGGTTGAAACATAGCGGCAATCAATTACACATACAGGATTTGCGGATACAATTTGCCTAACTCTGACTTAACCTAGATCCGATGGTAGTCAGCACATAAACTTTAATCTACCACGAACTCACATTGACATTTCTCGAGGTGCTGGGCAACAGATTTATTAACTAACTGAAATAGGGATTCCGAAAAAACAAACGTTTGCTTCTTGTATGTGTTTTCAAATTGAAAATAAAAAACCTGCGGTTGTAACACATTATTTTTTGGTTTTGAAAGTAAGATTTTTTTTAAATAGTTTACTTATGGCGCGATATTGTAATTTCTTGAAAAATTAATACATTTTAAAGTTGTTTTACAAAAATACATAGAAGAATAGATTTACTATAAATCTGTGTGGCTTTACTTGGTACGCTATATATCAGTTCTTGAAAAGCAACGCTTATTTGTAAAATTATTGTAATTCTATTTTACAAAAATATATAGAACATTAGTTTGGATATGAAAAAAAAAATCTGGTGCGTGCGCGCAACACACAAATTTCACTTACCAACTTACTTAGATTAGAAATTAATGCGTTTTGTTAATTGCCATTTCTAAAATGAACATAACATCTTTAATTATAACGCATTGGTTTGTCATTAAAGGCGTTCGGCGCATGCGTGAGCTCATGGTGTTTTATGAGTTGACGAAATATTCATCTTTTTTTCTCCTATATATGTTTACTTGATTTTCTTCATATATCATATTTAGCCATTTCTTATTTTTAGGCGTGATGAGAGACAGTTAATTTCTCAATATAAACTAAAACAAAGGTACTTTATAGGAAAACAAAAAAGGCTCCTTCCCCATTTAAGCCCCCTCAGAACATTTTAATAATGATAAAGCTTACCTGATATTAAATAAAAACTAATTTTCATTAAACATGACGAATTTGATAAAAATCTTTAAAGCCGTTTTTGAGATAATCGATCAAAAAGGTAAAAGTTGGAAAAAAATTGTGAAATAAAGTGCCCCCTCCGTTTGACCAATTTTGATGAAATGTTGGCTATCACATCTTTGCCATATACATACATCAAATACCAAGTTTGATCAAAATCGTTAAAACTGTTTTTGAGTAAATAAAAAAAACACCTGAAAATGATACAAAATTTATCAAGTAAAGTCCCCTCTCTTGTAGATCAATTTTGATGACATTTTTACAGTCATATCTCGGGCATATAAATACATCAAATACCAAGTTTGATCAAGATCGATTAAACCGTTTTTGAGTAAATAAAAGAAAACACGTGAAAATGATACAAAATTTATTATGTAAAGTCCTCCCTCCGGTTGATCAATTTTGATGAAATTTTTACAGTCATATCTCGGGCATATAAATACATTAAATACCAAGTTTGATCAAAATCGATAAAACCGTTTTTGAGTAAATAAAAAAAACGCGTGAAAATGATACAAAATTTATTAAGTAAAGTCCCCCCTCCGGTTGATCAATTTTGATGAAATTTTTACGGTCATACCTCGGGCATATAAATAGATCAAATACTCAGTTTAATCAAAATCGTTAGAGCCGTTTTTGAGAAAATCGAAAAAAACTTAAAAAGTTATTAAATAAAGTACCCCCTCCCTTTAAGCAAATTTGATGAAATTTTTGTTGTCTCATCGCGGGCATATACATACTTTAAATACCCAATTTCAGGTTCGCACGGTTTATAGTTTTTGAGCTAGTCTGTTCACATACACACACACACACACACACACACACACACACACACACACACACACACACACAGACACACACACACTCTCACACAGACCATTTCGCGGGACTTGGTTATTTCGACTCAGGGGGTCCCAAAACGTGTATTTCCGTTGAAAACCGGAAGTCGAAATTTTTCACGATCGCAATACTTCCACTTACTATATATTTCATATATAGGTAAGTGAAAGTAAAAAAAATGAACAAACTTTTTAAAGAATCTTCAGGAACCCTAGTTGAGATCAATTGTATCTGCTATGCGGGAATACCTTTTTTTAAAGCAGTATCTGACCATTTCTAATAAAATTTGCCCAATCTGCTTGAGGATGTTTCGCCACGAATAGTATTTTCTAATGGGGTTAGTTAGCTGCCTGTTCAACATAGCCGCAATCAATTACAAATACAGGATTTGCGGATACAATTTGCCTAACTCTGACTCAACCTGCTTCTTTGATCTTCGTGCCGACGCAGTGTGGCCGATCCCAAAACTAAATTCAAGAAGTTCTAAAAATACCTTCTGTTTCATTTGTAATAAGTTAAAATAATAACATGTTCATTAGAAAAAATCTTAAACTTCTTTATATTAGATTCTCTTGTAATATTAATGAAACAATATACCTACAATAAAAATATAAAAAACACACATGCCTCCAAAATTAATTGGAAAGGAGCAAAATATCTCCCAATACTAATTGCCCAACCTGTTTCGCACCTAAATTATTAAATACGAGATCTGAAAAAAATATTGGTTTTCAGGAAAACATTCAAGATTACCGTAAACGTGAATTGGAATTTTTCTGTAACATTTCATATCCAGTGGAGTGAAAAAAAAACAACGCTTGTTGCCTCGTGAGTATAATTTAAAATTATTAAACTATAATTTTATAAAGGCATCGATACTAAATTTAAAAACAGCTAATTTTTTTTTCTTGCCGTGTGTGTGTTCAAAGAGTTGTGCCGTGCATGTGCCTGAAAACAAAATTTTTGAAAGTGTTAGTTTGCTAAATATCTTACATATCATGAACGATGAATTTTAGAAAATATGGGAATGACATTTCTAATTATATGTAAAAATAACTTTCATCTACATCTGTATATTTTTGTTTTTACATTCACAGTTTTATAAATGTATAAATACTTATTTTAATCTCCTGATATAAATTTTTAAACAAATATTAAAAATGAGTTAATTAACAATAAAATAAAGCTTTGGGTTCGGAGAGGCCCCCGCTTGATAAAACTAAGAAGATTCCCCTTGGTAATCCTAGGTTTAAGTTAGCTTTAACTCTTAATTAGTGGCAGTTGGAACGTGTAGTTTCAACTGAATTTAAAAAAAACGTCTCAACTATTTTTCGTTGATCCCCCCTCCTTTCTACTCAATTCTCTATTATAAACACAAATATTTTTTTTTATGCCACTGTTGCTACCTATAAGTTGAACGAAAGCGGTCTTAGTATAACTAAGGGTGATGTTGGTAGAGCTTCCCCCCTCGGTAAAACTGAAAAGTCAGATACCCCTTGGTATGGTCAGATATCCTAAGGTTAATGGACAAAAGTTACTCAATATCGGTTACATTAGAACTATTAATAATAAATTCAGTTAGTATTTTGATCCCTCTGAAGATTTAAAATGAAGGATAGCCTTTCTTCTAATTACTCCTTTACAAAGAGGCGATGCTTAAGCAAATATTTCAGTCCTTTGAAAGAAAATGAATCTCATAGAAACGGCGGTTATATTTAAATATAAATCAAATGTCAAAGCCACTCTCTGTTTGTTTGTTTAACGCCACTTTATGCCACTAAGGCTAATCGGACGATGCTACAGTGGGAGTCCTAAATTTTGCCGATACAGGTATAATTAGGATAGGGATCTTTAACGAGTTCCTGACATCGTACAGGCTCGGGACCTCCATTTTACGTCCTATCCGAGGGACGGCATGACATGGCTAAAGCCACTCTTTGAAAAATGTTATATTATAGTTTTTTTTTTATTCTACAATTCATTACTCACTGCAACAAATTACTCATGTTCAACTACTTTGTTAGATTTTTTTTTTTTTTAAATCATATATATTATTTTTTAATACATATTTAGACATTTAAAATACTTCATTTACGAAAGGAAAATGTAGACAAGTAAAGCAAGAAATATAAAGGAAATGATGGGGCGGAAAAGGCGAGAAAAGATTGTAGTGTTTATAACAATAAACATAACAATGTGGACGGGTGCATTAAAACAGAGTACTCTAAGTGGTTGTCCGTGTCCTCAAACGAGAATTTGAGCCTAAAAGCATTCCACCCGACCTTCCACTGACAATAGCTTAAACTAAGCCATCGCGAACGACGCCTTCTTCGTTTGACTTTACAATGACTTTAAAAACAGAATTTTAAGTCATTAAATTAACTAATAACCAACATATGTAGGAACTTTGATGCACTTTGCAGGAGTTTGTAATGGAATAAGCCTAATCACTACAAGCATAGTATGTTTTTTGTTTGGACTTCATGGTACAGTCAGCATGGCCTTATAAGACTCATACCCTGTTGCCTGTACCTTTCCAACCGCTTTGACCTAAGATTTTCCGAAATAAATACTCCTCGGAGATGTACAGATAAATATTTTCGGCTTTTTATAAGGGAACATTCGACTTATATTGATTGCTGCAATTTCGTTCTTTTTGGGGCATAGATAGACAGAAATTCCTGGGATCATCAGTGGTATATAGTGGTTAGCATGGCAACCTACAGTACAAAAGGTCGCAGGTTCACGTCCCGAGGTAAAAAATCCTTTTTTACTTTTATTTTTTAATGGGAGTACAAAATCCATAGCTATGTCGTCCCTCGGATAGGATGTAAAATTGAGGTCCTGAGCCTGTACGATGTCAGGTACTCGTTAACGATTCCTATCCTAATTATACCTGGATAGGCAAAAGTTAGGACTCCCAATGTAGCATCGTCCGATTAGCCTTAGTGGCATAAAGTAACGTTAAACAAACAAACAAATACATCGAAATTCCATGAAAAAGAAGCATCTTTCTTTCATATTATTTCTCAATGGTTTCGGGTGATCAACACGCAACTATATTTCTATTATAACATCATCATCAAATCAAGCACCTTTAAATTTCGAAATTAAACATTGTATAAAATTTTACGCCTTCCTTTCCCTGCATAGCGTGTAAATGAAGGTGCTCGATGATCAACAGAGGCGTCCGAAACGTCGCACGTGAGATAGTAAAAATACTATAACAGGAATATAGTTGGATGTTAATCACCTGAAGCTAAAGAACATCAAGAATCATCCAAAGAAATTTATTAGGAAAAGAAAAAATGTTTAGTTCAGTTTTAAAATCATTTTTTTTTATTCTATCTTTTAGTTCGACATCATCACAATAAGCGATCTTACTTCAAATTAAAAAAAAAAACACGTGTCTAGGACAATAAGAGTAATGAATTTTAGAAAAAATGAACGGTACTCACGCGGAAAAAGAGACAAAGGATTTCTTCTTCGCCAGCTAAGTGTGGGGGGAATAGCATACCAAGAGGTGCCTTTACACTTGTGAGGTGCCTCTGCGAACTTTACTCTCGAACTGGCAATCCCCCGAACTTTGCCGTATATATGCATATATGCCGTATGCAAGTACTATAATAGCTACCAACAGCTTTTTATACTGAAACGTGAAGTTGAGCGAATAATGATGTCTGACTTGGAACTCGCGGCTGTTTTGGCTTTTGCTCTGATTTATTATGGATAAAAGCAACGTCAGAAAATTGCTAAAAGAAATTCTAGAAGCTTATCCTAAGTAACACAAATGCGTCTCTGGTGTAATCCCCGAACACAAAGGCGACCGGACAAATTATTCATATTCGAATTCATGTCTTATTTAGATTTGCCGAACAGGCTGTTCGAAGGTGAATTTCGTACAATGTAAAGGAACCGTAGTAGGGTTGATTACGGGACCGTCCTTTAGCTGAAAAATGAAGTTTTTTTGCGTATTTACACTTCGGAGGTTTGTGGTTAGCACCGCCCGATTAAAGAGTGGTATATGATGGAATACGCTTCTACCTCAAATCAGCTTGTGTCCCTCATACCAATATTGACATTTTAATGAATAATATTAGAAATTGGGACTATGAACTATTGAAGTAACTATATCCCAAATTCATCAGTTTGTTCGTCACTGTTAAACGTTTTACATCATTATGCTTACCATTTATTTTAACATTGAATTTTCTAATATGGTGTTCGTATTTGGTTTTTGCAATTGAAACGGCATTCAGAGAACCTTCCCCTGTCGTGAATATTTTGTTTATTTCCAAATAAAAGGTTACCATTGAGCTAACCGTGTGGTTAATCCTAGATGTGTCAACCTTCTCTCTTCAACAATCCTATCCGCTAGGTCTCGCCTTACATTAAACTTTATTTTTTTCTTTTTCTGTATTGATGTAAAATATCCTAGTTATTAAACTCAGGGAAAAAAATTATTGCAGTAAATTATGATAAAAGTTTGAGGCCGAAATTACCAATTTTTCTAAATGATGACTTTTCTGCTTGAGACCTTCAATTCCATAAACGTTTACCAGTCAAAATGTATTTGGGTTCGTCCCCTACATCGGGAAACCGACCTTTGAAATCCGGTAAGGATACTTTAGTCATACATCTAGAAAAAAAAATACCTTACGGTTCACTGTATTTGCTTTTATATACGTTTCTTTAAAAAAAAATTAAACATTCCAGGTTCTCATACAAGGATGAAACGAAAATAACTAAAAAGAAGGAACTGACTAGTATCTTGGTCAATATTACTCGGAGAGGCTTTCAATATTACTTTTAAATGAAAAACTAACTTTGTATAATGTTCTAATGAAAGCTGGGTGTACTCGTAGGATAGAAATGCACACAGTTCCGCTAAAAGGGAAAACAATAACTTCATCAAATATTGACTTACAACTACCCAAATATTGACCCACTATAGAAAATTTAAAGTGCCCTTTCAACCTGTAGAGCCCACCCCAAAGACAGAGTGGGTGGCCAAGAGACCTACTATTTTTTATTTTTTTTTAATGCTTGTAATGGAACGGTGTTAAAGCAGTCAACAAAAAATGCTAATTGCGAAACTATTCGGAGGTTGCAAATTTTTCAATGTCATTATTTTATTTGTTGTTAATAAATAGTAAACGTTATAAAAAGATATAGTTTAGTTATAGCCATATAATAAAAAAGATAATGACAAATGATAAAATAATGAGAAATGGCCCAGCGAAGACGGAAGGTACGATGTAGACTCACTTCCAGACCGGATTAAGACCGAGCCTAACATAATCCTCTGATCTTCATCCAAGCCAACCCAAAAAAACATAATTTTATTGAACAACATTTTTTTTTTAGTTCATAGTTTATTTTATTAAATAAAGTCTATAGTATTACTGTATATTGCTTTTACAAATGCATGAATATTTTCATAATGTCTAGTGTAATTACAAAATAACATTATTAAAACGAGATTAAGAATAAACATATTGGTAACACTTAAGTAGTTTTAACAATTTTTATTGAAAGAGAAATAACAATTTTCAACGCCACACAAATATGAAAACACAAATATTTAAACAGGTTACAAAATTTATCACTTTGTAACACAGAAATAGCCATATGACTTAAGCTTCAGAACAAGGCTAACTCTCCAGTCCAACGCTTCTTACATTTAGTCGCAATAGGACAACCCTCGAACCTTCTGGGCCTGCGTAGACGGTACTCGAACGTCGTAGTCAAACATGTACTTTGACAGTATATTCCAACTGTTAGTTATTTCCAAAAATAAGTGTAGAACCATTCTAAGCCGTATGTTATTTCTTTTTTTTTTGTTTAACGTTACAATATTGTTGTTGGTTAAACGTCCCTTTATGCTACTGCGGATGCTACAATGGGCGTCCTAAATTTTGCCTATCCAGGTATAATTAGGATAGGGATCTTTATCGAGTACTTGACATCGTACAGGCTCGGGACCTCCAGTTTACGTTCTATCCGAGGAACGGTAGAGCTAAGGATTTTTTACCGCGGGTCGCGAACCAGCGACCTTTAGTATTGTAGGTTGCCATGCTAACCACTCCACCACAGGTGACCCCGCGTTACAATATTAATCGATAACAAGAAAAATACGAAACCTACATTATCAATAATAAACAAATAAGTAATTTCAAACTATGATAATTGCTATATAATCCCTACATTATAAGTTCTACATTTCATCACAGGGTACTTAATATGTAGCATAAAAACACGAAGAAGTTATAAATTTTATTTAATTTTTCCATATTACCGATGTTCAAAGTATCCTCAATTTTTTTATTACCTCCGGAGGCTAAGAGGAAATTGCGGAGGTAGTTTTGCCTGTGATCAGTCAACTTTTTGGAGTTTATTATGAATTTGTCACAGTAAGAGGTGCTTTCTTTGTAAACAAAAATTAAATATTAAGTAAAATTTTAAAACTTTAATCATGGAAATTATATTAAAGAAAGTTCATTGCAATAATTTTCTGCTATGTTGTAAGTAGGGGAAAGTGCCCTATTATGGGATACTTTTTTTAAAGATTTAATTGCTTTGCTCTAAATTGTTTAAACGATTCAAAAAATGTTGTTATACAGTTAGCAGGTGTAGTAGACATAAAAAATAAAAAACATCCCATATCTCCTTTTTGAACTTTGTAATCATGGTTAATGTGAGAAAAGTAAAATTTGTACTATTTGAAAATGGGCTCTTATTATGGGATATGGAGGTGCCCTAATATGGGATACATATCCAGTATTAGGGACCATGATATAAAATGAAATATATAAGGGAAAATTTGTTTAATATAATATACATATAATATACAGAAGATATTGACAAAAATATATGCTGTAAATGCCCATGGCAACGTATGACCGGAAACCCGAAGATAGCAAGTTCAAAACCCCGAGCCAGGGGATATTTAATAATATTACTCGGCATTAATCCCCCACCCTCTCCCGTGGCCCGGGAAACCTCTTTTAGCCTAAGGGGCGAGGAAGGGGAGGAACAAAAAAAAAAATATATATATATATATATATATGTGTGTGTGTGTGTCGTAAATAAATCCATGTTTATTATGTTACAATTTTTTTTACCTTTATTTGACAATTTTTTTCACAAATTATTGGATTATGAGGTTAACACTGCTCTCATGGTAGGACACTCCACAGTCCAGAACGTTGGACTTTACTTTCTTCATTTTCTAAATTTTTATCACAAAACATACACGTTTCTACAAACTCAGTGTTTAAAGTAATATTTCATTAAAATCATTTTAATCTATTAATAACTATTTTTATTTCAGTGATAAAAAGATGCCTCAATACGGGATATCCCATAATAGGAAGTAATGGGTATCCCATATTAGGGGATGTGGCTTCTTTTTTTTAGAGGTTATTGTGCTTCAGTATGTAATAAAAAACAGAAAGCAGTTAGCAAATATTGTAATTAATTGTTCAACATTTAAGATAAAACAATGATTAAGATTATTCGACTTACCTTGAGGCCTGAAATATCAGGTTAAAATAATCACAAAAAAAGTTTTTCAACCCTAAAACAGCAATTCACTGAAAATAATCCAACAGGATGAGAATGTATAACAATGTGACAAAGTTATGTGCCAATGCAACGTTAATCTTCAATTTTATAGAATTAAAGCGAGGTGGCAGTACAAACTATATCCAGAAACCGCATATCCCATATTAGGCAACCATCCCATAATTGGTCACTTTCCCATAATTAATGCCCCGAAGTATATTGTATCATTCTTTAAATTGAGTACTCATAAATTGTCTGTCGGACCAAAGAAAAATAACCTGTAATAAAGTCTATGTGGTTTACAAAGAATACGGGAAGGTTTTGATAGGCATTCGGCAATATGTAGGGAGGGGTTCGAGCCCGGTCCAGACTGCCAAAAACAAACACTGGCCCTCGACTATCTGGATGTAAATCAGGGGAGATTGAGCCGCTGGGAGGACGAAGGCAGGGCCGGCTATAGGCAAATAGAGCTCGGACAGGGTGGATATTGATGGCACCGCCTGATTTATACCTTCTCTACTCTTCCATCTCCGTCTTCTTCCTCTTCCATCCTCTATCCTATATCCTTATCCTTATCCAGGATCCCAACACCTGCTCCAGTTTCAAATAACCACAAAAATCCAAATAACAACAATGTAATCAGCAAACGTCTAAAAAAATATCGCCATGACCCACGGAGGTTCTTGGCCTTGAATTAAACCATCCGAATAGGTTTTTTATTTTCACTTATCTATGTATTAATATATAATATATAGTAGGGAAAGTATTGCGAACGGGAACAATTTCGACTTCCTGTTTCCTTCCTTCTGAATACATGTTTTGTGATCCCCTGAGTCCAAATAAGTCCCGCGAAATGGTCTGTGCGTGTGTGAGCAGACTAGCTCAAAAACTATAAACCTGAAATTGGGTAATTGGTTTATGTATATGCCCGCGATGGTACAGCAAAAGTTTCACCAAAATTGGTCAAACGGAGGGGGCACTTACTAAATTTTGTCTAATTTGTAACTTTTTTCTTATAATGATCAAATGTCATAAGAAATTGGACTTATTTACACTTTCAAAAAATTTATTTTCGGGTGCATTTATTCATTCATAACAAAATGGGCTCTTCAACCACTTGGGTCATTTTAGCCCCCATACAACATTTGCAAAAGTATGTAAAGAAATATCATAGTGCAATTATAAATACAATAGTAACATAAAAATAAGGGTGACAATAAATGATAATAAATAATGAAAACAATAAAGAAGGTAGTATCGCTACAAGAATTTAGGTCTTGCTTGGGAAGAGAATAATGGATAATGTTATAGATGAATTATAGTGAAAACAAAAGGACAATGAAGGATAATAAAGACAAAAAATACATTAAAGTTTGACATAAAGATTAATTTTTCATAAAAACAAGAACAATTTTAATTTTCGGGTGCATTAAAAAAAAAACAAGAAAACGTTGTTTGAAATTTACTAACAATGTCTTTATAAAATTATAGTTTCATAATTTTAAATTATATCCGTGAGGCCACAAGTGTTTTTTTTATTTATTATGGATATGAAATGTTACAGAAAAATTTCAATTCCGGTTTATATTAATCCTGAATATTTTTCTTACTACTATTTTTTTCAGATTTTTTATTTAATAATTTTGTAGCAAACCAAGGTGGTAAAATATTAATGGGCCCCAAGATCCCTCCCTCTATGTAATCCTAAGGTTAATCAACATAGCCCCGCGGATACAATTTGGCTCATACCTTGTAGCAGCTATTCGAATGCTGTTCAAATTTTCATCATTAATTACTGTTTCCGGTAATTGTTTTGAATGAAATGTATATCGGAAATCGAAATCATCAGCAATTATATTGAACTGAACCTTAACATCATGCAAGGGCCTACCTCCATCCCCTTATCACCTAATTGGACAGGAATAATTTTAAAAAATGACTAATTCCGCAAGGGCTGTCATAGTTTGGTGCAGACTTCATAATGCGGGAATGAAATCAGAAGCAGTAAAAAAGAAACGTATTTGGAGCGTAATCATAGCTCGAGGGGTAGATGCTCGCTACTATCGATAAAAATTTGAAAATCCAACAATGTATGAGCCAGTGCGAAAAATATTGCACGACAAAAGTATAGAATTCTTTAGCATCTATGTCTACGATAGGATAGATGTCGAATTTGTTAACAATTGAAATGATTTTTAAGTCTGGAAATAGTTAACTCAATTGATTTTTCATGTATGTTGTTACAAATATGCGACGTGTCAGTAATTTCTCCCCTACTAATTTTCCGTGAGAGATACCAGTAGTCTTACTCGCTGGTTTGGCGATATCTCAGAAAGGTAAACATAAAACATATGGTCTACTAATGCCTAGGATTACCAAGACTGACTTCTTAGTTTTACCAAGAGGGGGGCTCTCCGAACCCATAGCTTTCTTTTATCGTTAATTAACTCTAAATAATTTTTTAAACATTTATTTCATGAGATTACGTGTTTATAACTGTGGATGTAAAAATTCATTAATTCATGATACACTAGATACTTAACTAATTAACGCTTTCAAAACATGTGTTTTCAGTTACATCAAAGAAAAAAAAAAACATTGTTTGGAAATTATTATTAATGCCTTTTGAAATTATAGTTAATAATTTTAAATTATATATGCAAACCCAAAAGCATTTCTTTTTTCACACATCTGCTTTTTCTGGATATAAAATGTTACAGGAATGTTGAATGTTTTTCTGATAACAGAAAGATTTTTTATTTAACAATTTAAGTGGGAAACTGGGTGTACAAATTTTAATGGGGTGCAAGAGCCTCCTCCCTTGGTAATCCTGAATGATTTAAAGTGGGTTTGTCATGACTAAATGCATTATTAAAACATTAATGCCCGATCATCTCTGCAGTGTGTTGAATAAGGAAAGTTGAAATTTAAAGGTGGAACGGGTATAGAATCGACCGAATAGCTTAGCAAGCCTACAAGAATAAAACCTTTTCAAGTCGCCATAACGGCACCTTTATCATTGCTAACAATAGAGCCGAGATATATATTAGCCACCGGGGAAGGAAATAATTCCGGGCTGCTCGCAACGTTTGTCGTCCTCTTGGTATAATGGGCCGCCAGGAAATTCTTTGATTGTCCTACCGTTCTACGGAGTCGTATGTCTCCCAAACGGGATGGGCTTGTCTTATGACCTTTACCATACAAAGGAATTTATCTCCTTTTAAAAGGATTAAAACGTGCAAGGATAAAAAAAGAAAATAAATTACGTTAGGTATTTTATAATTATGAATATTCGCACAAAACAATGCTCTCAGCTACTTTTTTAATCTTCAGTCTGTAAGCTTTTACAGTAAGCAAACGTGTGCTGTTCCAGAATCATCCAGTTAAGTAAAAACATCTCTTGGACAACACTTCCAAAGTAGTATGGTCGGTGTGGTATGAAGGACGAATTTGTGATCTGAGTTTTTGTCTAAAGCGGTCCATATTGTAAGTTAGCCTTTTTAGGGAGATTTTTTATCATCCTATGGCTATAGCAATGACTCATTTGATTATCAGTTCCAGGTGTAGTATTTTATCAAGTATTAAGGTGCGTTAATTCTATTTACTTTTGCGAAACCTTATAGATCATCCCATACATCCATAGCAATGCGAGTAGTAGAGAAGTCCAAAAAAGTTCGGAGCAATCCAAAAAAATAAAAAGGTCGGAGGGAATTTCGAAAAAAAAAAAGTAGTTGAGAGAGACATAAAAGAAGTTCGACGTTCGTAAACATAATGCAATGTGGCGATACCTGGTGTGCGAGATCGCAGAAGAGAAAGGTTCGATACTGTTGGGAATGGCTCCACGGTTAGTTCAGTGGTAATAGCAGTGCAACGGATATGAAGAGAACCTGGGTTCGATTCCCGACCGTGGTCGAATCTTTTCTCTTCTAATATAGTTGTTTTGAAATTAAAATTTACGATTAAAGTCTCGGTTATCAGGACTAACCATCGCCAGATATGATCCGATACGATAATTTTCCGGATAATCGACGCAGTAATTTTCAAAGTAAAATTCGTAAGTTAAAGTAACTGGTACGATTAAACGATTAAACATTGTAATCATGATATTTGTGAATAATCATTTTTAAAACAAAGAAGCAGTACATGTATTTGAAAATCTGATCTGGGAAAACATTTTGAAGCATTCCGCAGAAACCCATCATACGAATTCTATATCAGAATCTGAACCACAAGAATAATACATAAGAATCAAAATATTCTGAATAAGATTATAAAATATTACTACCAATCAGTTACTACTATCAGTTTAAGACCAAACTGATATTCACATTCCAAAGGTGTTTACTTCGCGAAATTAGACGACAAATAATTAAGCTTTGCAAATCTTTATTTGATTTTCAATTCAATTCATACCCAAAATAGGCTGGTTGAATGACGTTCCGGTTAATCGACGTTGGCATAATCAAGTTCGACGTTGCTATAGGTCTCTTGGCGACTGTCGTTTCAGCCGACGTGGTGACTGACCTGGTTGCAGTGAGAAGGAAAGAGAATGGATGATATGATTAGGTTGATATGCTATTGAAGAATGAAATGTTTGGTATTGATACAATTTGTAAGATTTTACTATCTTTATACATACATGATTGTTTGTTTGTTTAACGTCAATTTATGCCACTAAGGCTAATCGGACGATGCTACAGTGGGAGTCCTAAATGTTGCCTGTCCGGGTATAATTAGGATAGGGATCTTTAACACTCGTTAAAGATCACATATCGCACAGGCTCGGGACCTCCATTTTACGTCCTATCCGCGGGACGGCATAGCCAAGCATTTTTACTATGTTTAAAAAATCATAGGGCCACCCCGGGACGCTAACCTGCGACCTTTAGTATTGTAGGTTGCCATGCTAACCACATTTACATGAATACTTATTGCTTCTTTTAATTGACTAAACAAAAATCGAATCATTGCGAATGTTCTTAAATTAAAGAGATTGTTTGAGTGGACTAATGACCAAAATGAATTTTCTCGCAGTAATTTTAGAGCACACAAAACAAAACTTTTATTTTATCTAAATGTGTAAAATTCAAATTATAATTGCATTATTAGGCCAGTAAAAATATACCTGTTAATCCTTTAATGTTATTGGGTCACCTGTGATGTAGTGGTTAGCATGGCTACTTACAATAATAGAGGTCGCGGGTTCGCGGCCCATGGTGGCCCTAGGATTTTTTTAAGGGAGTAAAAATTCCTTAGCTATGCCGTCCCTCGGATAGGACATAAAATGGAGATCCCGAGCCTTAAGATGTCAGGTACTCGTTAAAGATCCCTATCCTAATTTTACCTGGATAGGGAGAATATTTGGTTATAATTTCATATTTACAAAAATTATAACTACTGAACTTTAGGCCTTCTTTAATCAAATCTTTACTCTAATCTACATTTTCTATTGATTTTTTATGTTCAGCCTATACATTTTTTTTAAATAACCAGCTTAGGTATGTATCAAATATATTTAATAGGCTCGCAAAACTATTTTCAGTAGCCAGTCATGAGAAATAATTGTTGAAGAAGAACCGGAACGGAAAGGATACCTCATTTGGCGGGAGGAGGAAGGGATCAATGTTGCGTGCGGAATGAAACAGGTTCACGAAGCATGATAAGGGGAGCGAACCCTAATTTGTTTCAATTTCCCCTGTCCACGGTGTACATATATTTCCCTCTAAATACTCAAAATTATCCTTCCAATTACTGAATAATTACTCATTGTATTATATATTAATTTTTATTGAAATTGATGACTCTTTGAACTCATTTAAATCACCCCTCTTCCAAACATGGCTTCAACGATATAATAATCCAACGATCGTGCCTAGTAATCATGAAGGTCGGCGCATTTCATTAACCTAACTAGCTAAGGTCAGTAAACCCATGTTTAATATTCTTATAAAATATTATAGCAATACCAGACCCAACTTTTGTTGGATCGAACTGCAGTGGCGGCCCCATCGCCTAAGGATCCCAGCCAGGCACTAGTACTCCAGGCTGGGGGAACAGTACAATTATCATACATGCAGTATCACACGGAAGGTCCAATACAGTACACACCCTAGGGCCACTTTCCCTAGGAAGACACCCTTGTGTGGATGCAATACTGCGGGCATCAAGATGGCAGCCCAATCAGCAGACTAGGGTACGGAGAGAAGGTGGGTAACTACTTGTAATGGCAACTATCGTGAAACCAAGAAACAATCTCGGATGCTGTTTATTTGTATGTCACTTTGTGCCACTAAGGTAAATCGAAAGAGTGAATGTGAGGAGAAGTGTCAGGGAGAGTCCTAAATTTTGCCAACCCAGATATAACTGGGGTAGGAATCTTTAACGAGTACCTGACCTCGTTAAGGCTCGGCACCTCTATTGTACCTCCTATCCGAGGAACGGCATAGCCAAGGGGCCTCCTCCTAAGGCCTCACCCTAGGGCCACCGCGGGATGTGAACCTGCGACCTTTAGTTTTGTAGATTGCTATGTTGACTATTACACCACAGGAGGTACCAGCCTCGGATGTTATGAGTCTGTTTTTATTTTATTGTATTTTTTATTGAACCTGAGCATAAAAACTACTTCTGAACTAATTTGACAAGTACAAAATTGAAATTGGTGCCAAAATTGAAATTGTGCCAAAAAATGGCGTCACTCTATCTACTTAGAGAACTTAAAAAATACTAGAAAAATTATATTTTAGGTAGTACGCCCATTGAAATTTTTTTTCAAAAAATGGCTGTAACTATTGTCATTTAATAATAATGATAGAAAATTTGAGATTAAAGAATGGTTGAAATTATAAAATGTTGAAATAATAATAAAATATATTATACAACAGCTTATCAGAAGGGGACCAAATTAGTCTCAACAATAAAGTTTTATTTAAAAGACGTTTCGGCTCTTTTGAGCCATCTTCAGTTCAGCAAAACAGGTAGACAAAATCATTTGAAGTCACACAGGGCAGATACAACTCTCAACCAATGTTCCCTAACCACAAGACACCCAAAACACTCACAACCTGAGTGTTTTGGGTGTCTTGTGGTTAGGGAACATTGGTTGAGAGTTGTATCTGCCCTGTGTGACTTCAAATGATTTTGTCTACCTGTTTTGCTGAACTGAAGATGGCTCAAAAGAGCCGAAACGTCTTTTAAATAAAAACTTTATTGTTGAGACTAATTTGGTCCCCTTCTGATAAGCTGTTGAAAAATACAGTCTCAAGAACTTAATATCTTATAAGTGTAAAATATATTATGTTTTAAAGTTAAAACGTTATTCTTAGGAGGTAAAATATTACCACAGGCAGAGTCGTTTGATTAAAAATTTTTATGCTCTGGAAGTCTTGCTAACTCACATACATAACAGTCACATAATAATTTATTGGTGCTAGATCTTGTCACTCGTTTTTTTTTAATAGAAAAATTCTGTTGAATCTTAATATCAGATCGATACAAATTCCGTTTACAAGACGCACACACAACGAGTGGTAGCAAATCGTTATTCTTATCATAATCACTGAATAATGAGCTTATTTTGTCTTCTAAACTTTTTGTAATTTTCATCATATTACCTTTTCGTGAACATAATAAACACACCACTTACCGATTTTCTTCGTCTGTTCAATGACGATTAAGCCTATTTTAGAAAAAATAATTTAATTTAATCACTTTCTGTACTTACTGAATATATTATATATACTGAAAGAGGAACCGATCGCAACAAGAGCAAAACTATTTGTTCAACACCAATTTTCGCTTCGATAATGTTTCTGTATAATAAAAATGAGAGTTCCGATGCGTAAATATTATTATTTACAATAATAAGTATACCGTCAATACCTAAACAAAGTTAACCGTAATATTCAATTATAGGACCACAATGACTATAAATATATAAATTGATACTACTACTACTACTACTACTACTACTACTAATTATTATTATTATTATTGTCATTGTTGTGTAATACTTACGTGTGTATTTTTATAATGTACAATAAACATAAAGATTGATCTTCATGTAATTTTTTTCTTCATTTAATAATTTTAAGCACTTCTGAATTCCAGAATTCTAATTATTAATTCATTATTATTCAATTACAATAATCTGAACAATAAATGTAATATAAAATTATTTTTGAACAAAATTTGTGAACAGCCGTGCATGGTTGTATGCTACATATAATATAATTTATGATATTTTTTAAAAAGTTCCATTTACTCGCGGTCGAATATTTTCATTTTAATTGGAAACTTAATGTTATTCGATATATTTTCATAATTTGGAAAGAACGCCGAAGTGCGAGCACTTTTGGGTTAAACCTTACTGAGCCCCACCGTGTAGGTTTAATATGATATAAAAATAATTGCTGGAGACTTTAATGCCAAGTTAGGAAAAGAAGCCAATCACTTAACCAATTTCGTACATTTCCATAAGAAGTGAAGCGCTGCTCAGCTAGTGCGTGGTAATCGGATGGGGCCTAATCTGGTGAATTAGCTGCATGTGGAAGAATTTACCAACCAAACACTTGGATCGTTTCCTTGGTCCGTTTAGCCGAATGTGAAGGGGCATTGTCATGGAGCAAGATCACTTAGTGTGTATTTTCTTGATATTTGGGACTTTTTGGCGCCAATCTTTATCCAAATTTATCATCTGTTGTAGGTAGCATTCCGTATTAACAGTTTCCCCAGGTTTCAGCAGCTCATAGTAGGTAACACCCATCTGATCACACCAGACACAGAGCATTTTCTTCCTCCCCAAGCGATGCCGATGGTTCACCAGGAGTTACCCAGGATTTTTTACGCTTAGGATTCTCGAAGTAAATTCACTTTTCATCACCAGTCACAACTTGATGAAGAAATGATATTTTTTCTGTAACTGGCGAGCAGCATTTGCCATGAGGTTTTTCGAGCTTCCTGCTGCCTGTCATTCATTTGGTGAGGTAACCATTTTCCGACCTTTTGGATCTTTTCCATGCCTTTCAAACAAATGGAGACGGTGTCACATGTAATAATTTCCGAATCAGCGTTTTCAAAGTTTTTTTTTGTTGTGGTTTTCCACAGTCTTTGTTTCTTTTATCGAAATCCATCTTTAAGTTTTTTGAACCAATCGAAACATTGAGATTTGCCTTGGGCATGCTCCCCGTAAGCTTCAACAAGCATCCTATGAGATAATGCTCCAATTTTTTTCAGAAGGAAACGGAAAATAAATGCTGTCCGCAAATCTTGATTTGTTGGCACAAAACTCGACATGTTCAACGCCACTAAAAACACGGTTATAGAATGAAACTGATGTTGGTATCAATTGGATCTCTTTATTACATGTAGGCAAAAGCAGATAACACCACTGACGGATTAGTTAGAAGATTATATTGACTGCTAACTCCAATCATTGGCGAATTCCGGTTTCATATTTACACACCATGTATACAGGGCCTTTCGGAGAATATATATAAATCATTTATAGAATTTGACATAGATAATTTAAAATTCGGAGATAAAGCAGGAAACAAAATTCTACGATTCAAAAAAGAATCTTACACACAATTGAAAGATAAAATAATAATTGAGAAGCAATTGAAGGTGGTATACCAGATCAACTGCTTACATTGTCCGGGAGCTTATTATGGTGAAACCAGACAACATCTAAACAAGAGAATTTATCAACATCAAAATGATGTGAAAAACAAAAATAAAAATTCAAACAAAACAGCATTGGTGAAACACGTGATGGATACAGGACATAAATTTGATTATGATGAGCCCATAATTGTAGACAAAGAGGGTAACAGCACGAAGAGAAAAATAATAGAGTCAATGATAATTTCTCAAAATCTGGATAAGGCGGTTAATTTTCGTACAGACACAAATAATTTACATCATGCATATGCAGAAATATTACAAAAAATAAAATAAGATAGGAGTGATAACTATTGTGATATTGAAATAAGCAAATTAAAAATACTAAATTATGGTTTTCATTGTTATATTGAATATTTTGATTTTTGTTGTTGAAATAGAAAATAATGATTACCTGCATAGAAATGTATATATGATGTGCTTGTGTGTGTGTGTGTAGATAGATATATTTAATTTCATATGGTTTTTATTTTAAAAAAAAGTTAGTTATTAATTGCTATTTATTAATATTTATTAGTAATCTATTGGAATTTATCTATTATATGTTTTCAAATAACTAGTATGGTAGCTATTTTTTATAATTCTTGGTTTGCTTCGATAATTCATGTATATTATGGAACGTTGGCTGTATTGTTTAGACTTACTCTTAATAACACTGGCCTACATCGTCGTACTAGACTACACAATCACTGGCCTGCTTGTAAATATGTTTAAGTTGACAGTTATTATACTTAGAATATATACATCCATGTTAAACCTTTTTGGTACGTTTAGGGTTAACTACTGGGAAGGCAGTAATATGATTAGGATGATGCAGTAATTTAAGAAGTAATATCTCCTTATTATACATACCTATTATTAATTTTTAAAAAGATGCCTAACCAATTTAATTTATGTAATTTTTAGACACTGAAGACTGCCCTGGAGGTCGAAAAGTTTGTAATGTACAAAATATGATAAACAGTAGTAGAGACAAAGATCCAAATTACTTTCCTTTATCAATTAAGTCATTTCAACATAAATGTTCACGATCGATTAATATAATTTTGCTTCACTGCACATATGACTCATCTCTGACTCTCAGATGCGCCCCCATCCTCTCTCACAGAACTAATCTTCTCTTTGAAGTTTTGAATGTATTTTCCAAGTGAGTCTTTTGTTCAAGTATAGTCCTAGGTAACTTACAAAGTTTTTGGAAGACAACTATACGTTATTAATTTTTTTGGTGAACGCGTTGACATTCTCAGATAGAAACTCATATGGCTCAACTTTGATGCGTTTATTTTTATTTTTATTTATCAAACCAATTTTCGAACTCGAATAAATGGTAATGACTGGCATGAAAGGATAATTGTGTCGTCATCTATCCTTTAAAACATTCTTGAACCTAGTTAATCACTGGTACCCGTATTCCGTATAGGAACCGAAAAAATAGAGTAGTAAGTTGTAGTTGTTTTTGGCAGATATTAAGAAATCTTGGAAGTAGATTCATAAGGAATCAAGACCTCAACAGTTTAGCTCTTATGATCTAGATCATGCTCAAATAGATTTTTTCCACTTAATCAATTGTTTAATTAAGAGTACCTACTTAAGAGTTACTGGTTTTTTTGAAGGGTTTTCAGAATTTTATACTCTGTTATAACAGGTTATTAAGAAGTAAGTACATGCTTTGAGCTCAGAAGATTGGAGTTAGACTTGCTCACTGAGTTAGACTCTCCCACTTTATTTGAAAGAATTATAACTAAGATCGTTATAATCCTTTAGAAGAAAATAAAAACACACCTAAGAAGAAATAATTTCTTACGCTGAAGTATCACATAACTCTTGTCTCTTGAACAAACAAAGGCTTAGAAGGGAACCTAAAGAAATGACGCTTATGTGCCAGCCGAGACAGTTCCACTTGAATATCCATTACCATCAATGGAGTTGATGGATTGATGACCTATTTTGAGGAGGGCCTCTATCGCTTTAATGGAACTTATTCCATTTTTTCCGCCATCTTCTGTTTTGTTTGCTCTCGAAGGAAGGAAAACAACAGACGATACGCTAATGTATCAAATTCAAGATAGAGGTCTCAATTTGATATGTGCTATAACTTTATCAATATTGAGATCACTCAACGATTATCGTTAAATTTTGTATAATTATTCTTCCTAAAATTATTTCTTTTTGCTACCTTTCTTTTCTGTAAAAATTATCATATTTTCACAATATAAAATTTTCATTCGACTATTTCGTCCTCGGCGTATAAGACATATTATGATGATTAAGTTTGATTCTTTTCAAAATCACCAGTAAAAACTGCTAATTCGATTAAACTATAAGTTAAAGAACGGTTGGTTATTTTTTTTTTTAATTTATACTTATTATTTTTTACTTTCACTAACCTATAAATGAAATATATAGTAAGGGAAAGTATTGCGATCGTGAAAAATTTTGACGTCCGGTTTTCAACGGCAATACACGTTTTGGGGTCCCCTGAGTCCAAATAACCAATTCCCGCGAAATGGTGTGTGTGTGTGTGTGAACAGACTAGCTCATCAAAAACTATATCTCGTACGAACCTGAAATCGGGTATTTGATTTTTTTTTTTTTTTTTTTTTTTTTTTTTTTTTTTTTTTTTTTTTTTTTTTTTTTTTTTTTTTTTTTTTTATCACGTTCGGATCAAGTGTAATAGATTTCTGATCTGATTCTCGTACCCCGGTAATCCGCATATTCCGATAATTCTTATGGATTCGCTGATATGATATTCTCCCTCTAACTCGTATAAAAACATTGTAATTTAGTCTTCTTGATAATTCGTATTTATTTTCGTCGAAAGAATATTTTGAATATCTAAATTTCATTAATAAAACTTCAACAAAGACCAAGTATACTGTGACCACGAGAAGTAAATTAAAGCACTTCATGATGAATACGCAGAACTAGATGAAATATTTTTTTTTTAAACTACTTGAAAGAAGCACGTAATTCTAACTAGGCGATCAGAGGTTACGTTTTAAAGAATAAAGCGTAACTTTTAGGAATACAATTGGAACTAGAGTATTTTCAACAAGTGATGGTTGGTTTTATATTTTCAAAATTTGGAGCAATACAAAATTTGACTGAATTATGGGAGAGAATGCGAGTTATTAAGAATTAACCGGGTTGTTTGATATTGGTATTTAAATTACAGTGTTTCCTAAAACATTTGAATGAACCGAACTTACATCTGATCTTTCCATGATTTCTTCGGAATTTCGATTTTCAACTAAATTTTCATCTGCGTTTAAATTTTCATTTTTATCTAAATTTACTATTAAGGATTCGTTTTCTAAACTTTCGTTTTCTCTGTAAAACCGTCACTGTCCAGTGAAGTTTGTTGTGATTTGAAACATGTCTCGAAAAATATGAAAGCTCCATGTATTCTTTTTTTTATGTAGATACAAGACAGGGTTTATTTTTCAAATGACTTTCCGATCGTGTTATGTTTTTGGATATGCTTATGATATTGGAAGCGTAATGAACAATTAAACAGTTTTTTAGCTACCAACATAGATGGAACTGAATAATTAAGACCTTCCATGATAGATAATGGATAATAAATCTTTTCCAATTATAAGTTATCCATCAATTATTTCTTATATGGCTAGAAGCTTGTATCACTTTTTAGCAAAAGAAGATGTTAATTTATACGTGTTATGGGATAACATGCTAGACTAATCTATAGGCAGGACCCGCCCTCAAGGATTACATTAAAAAGAAATACTGATTTTTTTTTTTTAAGTCAAATTGTAATGTTTGATTGTTCTACCTACATCCTTTGTGCGTATATATTAACAAGTGAATTAGTTTTGATATTTCATATTTTTATATATTCTCTTATTAATGGAAATCCGGAAAATTCGTATATCTTGACAATTTAACACTCGGTCCCTTGAAAATACGATATCGTGATTCTACTGTACTACTAATAATTCAATTTCATCCTAATATTCTTATGAATATATATCCCTGGTAAAACCCACCATGACTACGAAAAATAAACATGTTCTATATATAAATAGTGGCCGCCCTAGGGGAGTGGTCTGAAAGTGTGGCTAGAAGCCAAAAAGAATTTTTTTTCCTTCGCTAGGGCAAACAGTGGAGCGTTGAGGCACACAACTCTGTGCCGCTAAGTCAGGGACAAGTAGCCCCTAAACCTTCCTCAAACTCAACTCCCAAAATCAATTCACACCAACAGGCCTCGGCCAAAGGCTAATTTCGAGAGGGACTAAGTAACTTCCGTGTTATTGTCTGCAAGCCTCCAGGCAACTTAGATTACAAAAGTTCAAAAGGTCCTTCACCTGCAATTAATTTGCTAGAGCCTTCTGAGAAGTCCCGGCGAGCTTCTGAGGAATTTCAATTTATTTCCAAATCGACATTTCGAGCTTTAATAAACCGAAAGCAGAAAGGTCGCAAAAGAGAAAATGAAAAGATTAAGGTTTCCATTTCCTCCAATGCCATCTAATATTATTGGATTTATAAAATCAACAGTACGTTTAAAACATTATGTTTGCTAAATTACGTATAATTAAGGAGGGGAGACCATACAACTCGGTGTTTATTATTCGAATGATAACATAATTTTGAAGTATTAACTCAAACCCCGCGGTGGCCCAAGGGTTTCTTAATGGGAGTAAAAAATCCTTGGCTATGCTGTCCCTTGTTTATACGCAAAATGGCTGTACGATGTCAGGTAATCGTTAGTAATCCCTATCCTAAATATACCCGGATTGGCAAAATTTAGGACTCCCACCTTACCATCGTCCTATTATTTTTAGTGGCATAAGGTGACGTTAAACAAACAAACAAATATAATTTTGAAATATTAACGTGCATTACATCTGTAGAACAAGCCAAAATCTGTATAGTTCTATTATTTTTAAGACCCTCGAAAATATATACTGTATACTCTGCGCCCTACAAACAAAGATGCCTTTACGACAGAGACTTTCATTATTTTATTTATTATAGTTTAATTAACCAACAAACAAATTATAAAACTAACATACCTACATTTTTTTAATTTATTAGGCTCCATACGTTCTAGTTTGGGAATATTTCCATTTTCATCTATGCTGTGGTATACTTAGGGTTTTTTTTTTTTTTAATTACTTAATAGAATTACAATGATATTGTAATTAACAGAATTACATTATTGCCATAGATTATTTTTAACAAGGAAAAAGATGGTCCAAAAAAATCTACTGACGTTTCGACTCAACACGCAGGTTTTCTTTCAGGTTGAACAACACACTGACAGAAAAGGGTAATTGTTTTTGTTGTTGACTAGTTGTGTTGTGAAATACTTGATAAGTTTACAAAAAATAAAAGCTAAATGACAGACGTTTCTTTTAAATATTAGTAATTATTTTAATAACCATGTATTAACTTTGTAGTTACACTAATGCATTAACCATAACTAAAGTTAAGTATAAACTTAGATAAGCTTTTCACATTTCCTCAAACCCTCAATTACACAGAAAAGTTTCTCTAAATTAACATTGGTGAAAATGAAATATTGTCTTCATTTTTCCAAGAGGTCCGTTTATACGCTATTTATTCAGTCCTTTAACGAGACAAGGTTAATAAGCGGAAATGTCTTTTTAAATAAAAAAACTCCCCTTGAAAGAAAAGAAAAACGACGGAAGTTATACTCTTTCAAAAACAAGCAAAAAAAAAAAAAAAAAAAAACTAACTATCCAATATCTTGAGTAAAGAGGATTACAAAAAAATATATATATAAATAAAATAAAATAAAAATAGAAAGAGAGAGAGAAGTATACATCAAAGAAAAGCAGGAGGAAAATTTGCGCTTTTGTGAGTGTTTCCATTGACAATTTAATAAGGCATCAGTGACACCAATGAGGCACTTTAAGAAATAAGCTTAAAAATAAAAGGAATTTATAAGTATCAAGCTGAAAGGGGAAAGAACGTTAAAGGAAGATTATTTAAAAAATACTCATTTATTATTTCAGTGACTGTAACAGAGCGAAGCTGCTCAGTGCTTAAGTCATTGAGTTACTTCGTTAAGTTAGTTACATTGAGTTACTTAGTTAAGTTTGAGTTCCGAAGAAATGGAAAATCGCCGATCTGAGACTCCTCTACAAGGGAGGGGGAAGGGATAAGCAGCTTCCTAAGTCATATCGACCTATATGTCTCCTCCCTGTGATAAGCAAAGTTCTGGAGCATCTTATTTTAGCCAGCTTACAGCCGGTTCTAAGAACAGCAAGCCATCCACGGCAATACGGATCAACAAAAGGTAAAGGAACCGCTGATGCGCTGCTTCGAGTTCGCTCAGACGTTGAACAGAGGGCGGAGCGGTATGTCATGTTACTGCTTTTCGATATATCCTCCGCTTTTGACAGCGTCTGGTGGCCTCTGATACTCCAGCAGCTGCAGAAGTATGATGCCCCTAGCAACTTATATGCCCTCGTCAAAAGCTACCTCCAGGATAGGTTCGTAAGGATTCGAGGTAGCTCCTTTGAGGTGGAAGCTCCCATAGAGAGGGGATGCCCTCAAGGATCGGTTCTTGGGCCAGCTCTATGGAAGCTGGTATTTGACGAGTTGCTAGGGGTGCTTGAGGAAGAGCGGTTCCTTGCAACGGCCTACGTCGACGACCTGGCGACTGTAGTGGCATCCAACAGCAGAGCCGGTTTAAAAGCTGAAGCAGAACGATGCGCCAACCTGATAGGAAGATGGTGTGAGGCGAAGAAGTTGAAAATGGCAGCTGAGAAAACTCAGGCCATTCTTCTAAGAGGGAAAACTGACAGGGCACACCCTATAACTCTCGTGATTGAGGGTTCAAGAATACGTCCAAGTGAGGTAGTCAACTACCTTGGTGTGAGATTCGGTAGGGGATTTAACATAACCCCTCACTTGGACTACCTCAGGAATAGGGTGGCCCTAGTCTTAAACGGGCTGAGTCGTCTAGGGGGCGCCTTCTGGGGTCTCAGATTCCCAGCGACGATGACCATTTACAACGGATTAATACTGGGTATTCTGAGATACGCGTCCCCCGGATGGTTCAAGAATCCCTCACAGCGGCAGATACGCAGGTTGGCGTCGCTTCAGCGTACTGCTCTGCTACGAGTCACAAAATCATACCGAAGTGTTTCTCATGAGGCGGTGCAGGTCCTAGCAGGAGCGGTACCTCTCGACCTTCTCCTGCGTGAAGATTCCTTAAAGGATGTCCTTAAAAGGGAAGGCTCAGCAGCTCTACCGGAAAATATCCGCACGAGAATTGCTGAAAACCCAAGAAAATGGAAAAGAACAATGCGAGAAGTCACAATTGATGAATGGAACCGGAGGTGGGTGACTACAACGAAAGGAGCTACGTTGAGGAAATATTTCCCCACCGTCCGATCACGGTTATTGGCGACTTGGGTTATTCCGGATTATTGGGTTTCGCAATTTCTCACGGGGCATGGGGGTTTCCGCGCCAAACTGCACAGTCTTGGAAAGGACATAGATCCCCTATGCCCTAGATGCAGGGTTCCGGAGACGGCTGAGCACATCATTGTGGACTGCACACTCTTTGAGGCACTTAGGGCCAAACTGTTGAGGGAAACTGGACTCTACGTAGTGGCAGAAAACGATTTCCCTCAGCTGGTAACTGAGGCAAACTACCCGTACTACAAGTCCTTTGTGTACGGGTGGAAAACTGCAGTTGGCTTTGCCCATTTCAATTTGACAAGGCAGGGACCCTTGCCTGGAAGACCGCCTGAAGGAGGAGATGAAGAAGAAGGCCAGGAAGAAGGTGATTTGGGGAGCTGAAAAACTGAAGTAGGAAGAAGAAGAAGAAGAAGAAGGAACAGAAAAAACAAAACAACATCAACTGAAGTATACCTCCAACGATTCCCAATAGCAACATTTGAAATGTTGCCAACACCCGTGTTGCCGAAAGGCAAGGAAGGGCGAAATAAATAAATAAATAAATAAATAAAGTCATTGAGTTACTGTGCTCAATATACCGGGCTCAGGTCCGGTTATAGCAGATGCTATTTTAATGCGTTGTAACAACATATGATCGATCCTGTGGTAGGAAAACACTGGATCAAAACATCAAGCCACTTTAAAGGGACTGATCTCAATCAAAGAATCGACAAATAAAACGCATACAATTAAAGTAAAATAAATTAAACTGAAAACAAAATTTTATGTGTAATTTTTTTTTTTTCACTGCTTACTTTTATTTGCGCCTGTCGCAAATAAAAAGCGACAATCAGCAAATGAGATGAAAAACTGACGTAAGTTAGCCTTTTAAGGCATGAGGGAAGATAGTGCCCAGCAGCACATCATCCCGGTCTTGATTCAGGAGAGGAGGCCTCTCATCCAACTCCTTTTCAGTCGCCTCATAAAAGGCATGCTAGTCCTGGTCATGTCATTAATAAGTCTATTGTTATGACCGTGTAATTTGATATGGAAGCCAGAATAGAGAGTCCTTATATGATCGTCGATAGTTGGTAGTTGTAAGTCAGTAGTGGTAGCGTTTTGTTGATAACGAACAAAGGTTCGTTACTAGTCGTAAAATTTTGGTTTGGAAGGTTTGTAGTTTTTGTAAGTGTGTCTTTTTTGATGATCTATAAATTTGTGAGGTGTATGTCCAAATGGGTTACAGTATTGGACTTTTGTCTGAGTCTAATGTGTATGTATTGAACTTCTGTCTTAAGTGTAATTAAATTACATCTTTTTTTAATCTTTCTTAGCAAATAGGTTCTCACAATATGTGGAAATAAATACGAATTAACTAAAAAAGGGATTAAAAAACAGTGAGAAATAAATAGTGGCCCAATGTGCTAAAGGGTTAGTTACCCCTGACATGTGCTAGATATACCGAAGATAAGACAGTTCAAAACCCGTAGCCAGGGAACATTTAATAATATTCGGCATTGATACCCCACGCCCTCCCCTGGCATAGGAAAACCCCACATAGCCCTAAAGGGGAGGAGGGGGGAGTACCAAATTAAAAATAAATAAATTGATATCTTTGGTTTAAACTAGTTTTCGACCGAAACCAAAATTTTGTCCGAAACAGAAACGATATTTTACGATTGTTTATATAACACATTTATGTGTGTGATATATTAGTAGTTTAGAATTAATTTAAATGAGAGCTTATAAAATGGATGCAACTTTAGCTCCCCATTTATAACAAGGTTACTGACTAAAATATTTTTTACTCTGGTGAGCATATCGAAATAGAATGTGTGAAAATATCGGGTTTCTCCAACGAATAATTTAAATTTAATTATTTAGGAAATATATTCTTATTTAGTGTTAATCATATTTTTTTTAGAAACCTAATTTCATTATTAATAAGGAGATAATTAAAAGCACAAAAAGGTTCTGAACCTTCTTTTTTACGAAAGAGGTCGATCTTGCACTGTAAATAATGTAGTCCTACTTCCTTCTCGGAGGCAAGTTTCGGCTTAGCCGAAGACTCAGCCGATTCTTGACCGAAATCGCAACCGAAACTTCGGTCGGTCACTAGTTTGGACTAATGCGTACGTAAAATGCTTGGAAACTAGTGCTTTGAGATTTAATTTTTCATCCGTTCATAAGACGGATAAAACTAACGGATAAAAAGATAAAACTCAAATCACTATTTATTTTTAAAATAGGCGTAAAAAAAAACCTAGCTTTCCTAATATACATATTTGCCCTAAGGAACCCTTGGAAGAACATCAACTTGTTTTGGGTGAGCTCATTTGACATGATACGGGGGGGGAAGGGGGAGGTATGCGTGAGAAAAATCCCGGAACATCAATCATCCGAACCAGAGGAGAGACAAGACCTCAACCACGCATAGCATTTCCATATCTTATTCCTGTCACCGAAGGAACATCTATCCTCGACAAGAAGACTCAGGGGGAGCGTTTTATTTTTGAGTCATCGTTTTTGGGGTTCCTAACAGCCACGTTACTGATTTGCCAGTAGTCGTTGGGACATGATAACATAGAAGAGAATCTATCTTTCGATCGAGAAAATATTGTCACACTATCAATAGTATGGTAACAATAAAACCCATTAACGACATTCAAGAGGAAAGGATTTCGATGAGTTGAAACGGAGACTATACAAAACGTAATTTATCTTCGTAAATTCTACAAGGACTTAAATAAAATGGTATAAAAGGTATAAAAAACAAATAATCAATGGTTTCAAAATTATGTCCGTTGTAAGGCGGTGGATCGGAACGATATGTAAATGTAAATAGTTCCCGAAAATCGTTTATATTTTTCCATCACCTAGCTCTTCAACTACTTAACAGTTTTTGTTTGTTTAACGTCTCTTTATGCTACTAAGGCTAATCGGACGATGCTACAGTGGGAGTTCTAAATTTTGTCTATCCAGGTATAATTAGGATAGGGATCTTTAACGAGTACCTAACATCGTACAGGATCGGGACCTCCATTTTACGTCCTATCCGAGGGACGGCATAGCCAAGGATTTTTTACTCCCATTAAATGTCCTAAGGCCACCACGAGGCGCGAACCCGCGACCTTTAGTATGGTAGGTTGCCATGCTAACCACTACACCACAGGTGACCCCGCTTAACAGTTTTTATTTTATTTATTTTATTATGTTTGTTGTTTGTTTGTTTAACGTCACTTTATGCCACCAAGGCTATACGGACGATGCTACAGTGGGAGTCCTAAATTTTGCCTATCCAGGTATAATTAGGATCTTTAACGAGTATCTGACATCGTACAAGCTCGGGACCTCCATTTTACGTCCTATCCGAGGGATGGCATGGCTAAGGATTTTTTACTCTTATTAAAAAATCCTAGGGCTAGGACTGTGACCAGGTTGCCATGCTAACCACTATACCACAGGTTTATATTTTTTCTTATGCCCACAGACAAAACATTGTTATATACCTACCACAAAAAGTACCACGACAATAATGTGCCACCAAATTATCACATAAAGTAATGTAAAATAGCATGTTGAATGGGAAGTTATCATTCGTTTTGTAAATCTTTAAATAAATAAAAATTAAACTAAAAAAAGTACTTGACAATTTAATTCTAGAGAATACCCTATGCTTTTAGCAACAACTTATTCTATACGTATTTCAAATTTAAGTTAAAAAATATTGAGTTATTATATTTTAGTATGGTGAACTCCAGCCATTAGAGGACCGCAAAAAGCTCGACTTTTTTCAAACCGCGGAGCTAAACTTTTTTTTTCAAACTGGCGTAACTTTTTTCAGAATAACTAAACTAACACATTTTAGGAATACAGAGATTAATAGAAGCAAAGAAGAAAATATTTCAGAACTAAATATCAGAGGATTATTTTAAAATTAGTCCGAAACTCGAAATTAAGATAATTATTTTAAATCCGTCGTTCACGCCTTACCTTCACGTATCTAAGCCTGCATAATAACCTTTAAAAGAGTCCGGAAACTACGCATGAGAATTATTAACGACTATCCCCGTAACAAAAAATTCACTGCTCTGCTAAAAGACCTAGAACGACTTTTTAGAACGACGAAATTGCAACCGAGCAATTTGTCCCATAACAAACCTCTAAATACTTGACAAATAAACTCTGTAAAACAAGAAATAAGCAACTACTACTATATCAAAAACTCACTCTAACGCTACGTTCACAAAAGAGCTAAACATTTATTGTTAAACAAATATTTTTTTTTATATGTTGATGATGTGTCGTAGGTATGGACTCCTACATAAAATAAACATAAGTTACGTATGTACATATTCTTTTATTTAAATTTTATAACCTAATTTTGATAATTTTTGGTTAACTCTCTCTTTGGTTTTTTACTGTCACTTACATATACATTAAATAGACATAATAGACATACATTACATATACATATGTACATACTTATGTATGTACAGGAAAGTTTGCGATCGTCAAAAATCTCGAATTCCGGTTTTCAACGGTAATATACCTTTTGGGGTCCCATGAGTCTAAAAACCAAGTACCGCGAAATGGCCTCTGTTTGTGTTTGTGTATGTATGTGTGTCTGTGTCTACAGGCTACTCCGAAACGATACAACCCAACGAGCTTTAAATAGGGTATTAGATGTATGTACTTAGTTGCCCGCGATGTGACAACGAAAATTTCATCAAAATTGATCAAACGGAGGGAGAAAATTATTTCGTAAATCTTCAATCATTTTTTATTTTTGTTTAGGTTTTTTTTTTCTTAATTTTTCCTAATGTAAAAAAAAATTATCCTTATATACCTATCCATCATAAGTTTTCATTCAATTTCATCTTTGCTTGTAAATTTTTTATGGTTAGAATTACAGACGAAATCATATTCCTACTTTCATACAATAGAATACATTTGAAAACCAAAATATTTTTCTTCTTTTAAAATAAGGTGCTAAGATAGATAAAGTTATACTTATTGTGCAGGAAAAAAGTAAGTATTATCTTTATAAAAAGATCACAGTAGTTGGAAGGTAGGTATATAATCTTCGTTGTGTTTTGGGGCACAATTATTAATTGCTAGTGAGGCTAGAAATTTCGAACAATTTTTACACTTTACTGCTATTATTGGTCTCTCAGCATTCGTCAGAATATAAAATTATTTTTGAGAGTTTTTGAGTGATTTCAAAGAATTATAATATCACCTCTATCGAATATTAAATATTACAAAGTTATCTTTGAATATTGTCCCTTAACTTTAGAGGGCCCACGAATTTAATTAGTGTCCTCAGGTCTTCTAAACTGCTTCCGGGGCGGTTTTGCGGTCTGTCAGATAGCTGGAGAACTCTTACCCGTTGGAAACGGTTTATTTATTATCCGTTACCGCAGTAACGCAGTAACGCATTCCGGCGGCTGCGTTATTGGGCCGAAAGTTGGATCGAGGCGAAGCATCCCTCCAAGAGAGGACGGGGCGAACTGGCCTCGAGTAATGTAAGTGGTCGGATCACTAATTGCAAGGAACAACTTCTTACCCGAAGCGGCGAATACTTGAAAGTTGTCCTGCTTCTTGATGTGATCTTTGAAATGAATAGTTTTAAGTAACGCGTCCATAATCCACATTAGGATATGTTATACCCAAAAAAATTAACAATATCCGTGATGTGAGTTCGTATTAGTTATACTTATTAAACAAAAGAAATCAAATTTGTAATTAGGTTTAGCGTCCCTTAGGATAGATTACAAAAATCATACTCTGCATATAATTTTTATAATTTAAAAATAATAATTATAATTTTCGTACACTTTCTATATATATTTACCGCAATACTTGTTTGTCTATTTTCATAAAAATATATTCCCGTCTAGAAAAGTTATCAAAACATTTAAATCAGTCGCTTGAGCAATCCGACATTTTCGTATTATTTTATTTTCGAATTCCTCAAAAGAAATATTTTCAAACACAAGAGAAAGGCGACAAGCCCAGCTGATTTGTTGGCTTTTATAGATCATTAAAATAATCGTTATCAGGAAAAACTCGACAAATCCAGGATATTGAAAAATAACTTCCTCTAAACACAGCAGTAAGTACGTTTTGGTGTAAAGTTTTGCTTTGACCGGTCACTGTCAAAGAACCTATTGAAGATTTGAACGAAGAACTATAAATTGGAATCAAGACCATTTTAACCTATATTTTTATATCCAGTTATTTTTCATTTATTGGACGAAGCTTCATTACGATGCTTGTAAGTGTTTCGTATAGTAATTTAAAAAGTATGCTTTGTAACAATTTTTTGTCTTCCATAGTCAGGAGAAACACTACATGTCCAAAAAAAAAAACATATATTTTTCAGATCTATCTAATCAAGAAAAATGTATTTTTCTTCGTTTAAACGTCACTTTATGCCTCTAAGGCTAAGCGGACAATGCTACAGTGGGAATCCTAAATTTTGCCTATCCAGGTATAATTAGGATAGGGATCTTTAACCTGAATACCTGACCCGTTAAAAATTCCTAGGGCCACCTCGAGACGCGAAGCCGCGACCTTTAGTATCGTAAGTTTCTATGCTAACCACTACATCACAGGTGACCCCAAGAAATATGTATTATAAAAGGAATAAGTGTCGGAGAAAATAATTTAATGAAGGAAATCTTGTCGGGTTTTTTTTTTCGATTTTCCATTTTTTTGAATTTTTGGACGTCAAAAATTTTTAAAATATATAATTACAAATCTTTGAAATATGGCGCATTCGTTTTTATATTACGCTACTCAACTTTTTTTGGTGTTCTATTAAATCCAACAAACACACCCCCAAAAAAAGCCAGTTTGTTTTGTTTTAAATTAACGAAGGTTGATTTTTTTATTTAATAATTTATTTATCGAAATTTACAACACAATAAGTAAATCTGATATATGTACATCAATAACATGAAACGACGTGTGGAGAAACCCATTGGTAGCACTCGAATATTGTTTTAATTTAGAAGATCTCTAGGTCATCTTCTTTTCAGACGCCTCGGAGGATTGTCCGGGATAGAGGAGGAAGCAAGGTTGGAGACAAAAGGGTTAGGATGCGAAGAGAGTTTACTGTGAAAGGTCTGGTATCTGGATCGGGCCAAATCGGTGACATAAGGCATATTAAGGTCTTCATAGATAATTTTATTTGGGACGAAGTAAGGAGCATTCAGGATTTTAGGAAGGATTTTGGATTGTAGGGATTGAATGCGAGAGGAATTGGATGGTTTCCAAAGTTCGACACCATAAAAGGTTGATTTAAGATTAAAAATCAAGACAAATCGTATGTGCTTCAATTTTGTTTCATGTAACACTATATATTTTGTGACGGTGTGCCACAAGTGAACAATTTTGGCGAGAAAATGCAATGACGTGAAAACCAAAATAACCTACGCTTAAATTGGTTTTTTTCTGGATTAAAAGTAAAAACAAGTTAATAAACTACATCGCATTCACTTTCCCCGTTCTTCTCAACATTCAACTATTTCATTTTCTAATTCTGAGATTATACTTTATATTGTGTTGTAGGACATCAAATAAAGTGAAATAAGTTTTTTTTTTCTTTTACATGGTTACAAAAAAAATGTCTTTATAATTTATGTATACTTCATTAGATCAAAGTCAGTGTAGCGAATAGCATTTAGATCACAGCATCCAGATTATGAAATACCATATTTGTTAGCTTTTTAGAAAAAACCGATAGAAAATTTTAATAAATCAAAATCCACCTAATAGCCAAGCTAGCGAAAAAACGCCTTTTAAAATTAAAAAACGTGGCATTATTATATCTACGTACAAACAATTTTCTTTTAGGCCGGCATATTAGATAAAAATAATAAGAAATTGTATTAAAAAAAAAAATAAATAAAAACATTGCTTACCTTTTGAAAAGATCGCGGAGTTTAAGACAGCCGACAGGATATCCTATTCACCAATTCAATGAAGAACATCCAAGATGGTCGTAGAACAATTAACGAATCCTGTAAATAAAAGAAAATTCGTTAGTTTCCTCTAATATCATAATAAAAATATATTTAAGCAGGCAGAAAACATAAAACCCTCATCCACCGTACCATGTTGAACGCAAATATAGATTATTATTTCAAAAATTAAAAATTTCTTTTAACATTGCGTTATTAGTCCAAAAAAAATAAATAAAACTTGTTGACCCCCTCATAATCGTATAGGAAGTCTATATTTCTTGATTTACGACTTATAAATTATATTACTCAGCAAAATATTTTTTTTTTTTTTTTTTGGGTAGGAGGGGGTCGATCCTATTACTTTTATTTATTTTTTAGGACTTATCTTTAATACATTTTGTATGAGTGAATTTCATTTTAATTATAAGCTAAGTAATAAAGTAAATTATCCAAAAAATTAACATACTGTATTGAGATAATATTTCTGGGTCAGGGTAGAAATAGATTTCCTCAGAAGGTATTGTGGATTACAGTTTAATGCAGTACCATGATGCATCTCAATCCATTAACTCTACCTGACAACGCTGATGTCTTGGATGTATATATATATATATATATATATATATATATATATATATATATATATATATATATATACACACATATACATTATTGAACAAGTTTGAGGCTTTCAATAAATGTTTAAAATAACTTTTATTTAAAAGATGGACCTTCATTAAAATGTAGACAGGAAATAGTTAAGTTTTTTTTTTATTTATTTAATAATATCACTTATATTTTGGAACGTATAAGGCCACCCAAAAATGAAAGAGGAGTTTAGCCGTTAATCGTGCGTTGTCTTTGAGTGAGGATGAATTTATTGCGAGCAATTTGTATTTACCCAGATTTGAGAGAGAAATAACGTCTGTAATGAGTGTGAAGCTTCACTTCGTAACATAAGATAATTTACATAAGAGCTGAAATCATTCCCGCAAGATACAGACATCTGGTTAAAAAGAAAGCTCTCTTTCGACTATGGCTGTACTCTGTAGGATTTTTAAGGGATAAAAAATCCTTGGCTATTTCGCCCTTCAGATAGAACTTAAAATGGAATCCCAGAGCCTGTTTGATGTCAAATACTCAATAAGGATCCCTATTCTAATAATGCCTAGATTTGTGAAATCTAGGACTCCCACTATAGCATTGTCCGATTAGCCATAACAGCTTAACGTGACATTAAATAAACAAAATACCTTTTTTTGGAAACAAAAAAAGTTGAATTGGGGTTCGCTGATGAAATTGCTCTCATGAATACATATTGTATTCGCTTTTTCAATAAAAAATACAACAATCGAGCAATGAACAATTTTATACTGTTGAAATAACATCTGTAATGAGTATGAAGCTTCTATGTGTAACATAAGATACTTTCCATAGGAACTGAAAAGTGGAGTGGTGTAGTAGTTAGCATAGAATAGCGTCCCGCGGTCCCTAAAGATTTCTAATGGGAGTGCAAAATACATGGCACAATATATGGGATAAAATACATGTCAGATACTCGTTAAAGATTCCTATCCTAATTATACAAAATTTAGTACTCCCACTGTATTATCATCCGATTAGCCTTAGAAGCATAAAGGGGCGTTTAAAAAAAAAAGAAGAGAGAAACAAAAAAAAAAAACCGAAAATATTTTTGCATGATATAAACATCACGTGGAAATAGAATGATCCTTTAACTACAGCTGGACTCTGTTTCACAAATATTTTAAAGCTGTATATTGACTCATCCCCTTTTCTCGTCTTTTGTATTCTAGTCAACCAAATACTTGTGGTATACTGTTAAGCTAAGCCAACAAATGCACAGAAGGTCGGTGGTTCATATCTTACAAGGTGGCAATAGGATTTTCTAAAGGGAGCAAAAAATGCTTGGCTATTGCGTCCTTCGTATGGGACGTAGTTAGGCGAAATTAAGGACTACCCCTGCAGCATATATGGGACTAAAAATTGACAACTGACTAAAACATTTAGGGCAACTGTACCAATAGTTGTCAGTTTAAGAAAAAAAAATTAAATTATTGACACTGTTTACCAATATATTGATGTTCGGATAATCTTTGTTATGAATTTAGTTGGGCCAATCCCTCTAGAAAACTGGGAATACAATATCCCATAGTCTACATTTATGGTTTTTATAAAAAATGATTTCTTAGAAACTTCTAAAATTAACCAATAGTTGACACACCAAAATGTAAAGGTTTAGAAAGTTGACATTTATGGTTTTAAAGTTGACACATGCATTAATTTTCGATTTCCTAAGATTTTTATTTGGCAATAAGGTCTGCAATAAAAGTTAATATTGTTTTTATTTATAAACTATTAAATTCACAATAGTAACGAATTAAAATTTCCACAATTTAATCATTTTATACAAAGAAAGCTTAAATGGGAAAAAAAAATAACAAAACATATTTAAACGAAAAATCTGGTGCGTGCGCGCAACACACAACTTTCACTTACCAACTTATTTAGATTAGAAATTGACGTGTTTTGTTAATTGCCACTTCATCTTTCCACTTCAATTCACAAATCTTTCCACATTCATTTCTTATTTTTTCCTTTTATGAGTAATTTAAAACACAGGTGAAAATGATACAAAATTTATTAAGTAAAGTACCCTCACCATTTGATCAATGTTGATGAAATTTTTACAGTCATATCTCGGGCATATTAATACATCAAATACTAAGTTTGATCAAAATCGTGAAAACCGTTTTTGAGTAAATAAAAAAAACACGTGAAAATGAGACAACATTTATTCAGTAAAGTGCCCCCTCCAATTGATCAATTTTGATGAAATTTTTACTGTCACATCGCGGTTACATACATATACTAAATACCAAGTTTGATCGAAATCATTAAAGCCGTTTTTGGGTAAATAAAAAAAAAAACACATAAAAGTGGGACACAATTTATTAAGTAAAGTACCCCCACGGTTGATCAATTTTGATGAAATTTTTACAGTCGTATCTCGGGCATATAAATAGATTAAATACTCAGTTTAATCAAAATCGTTAGAGCTGTTTTTGAGAAAATCGAAAAATACTTAAAAAGTTATTAAATAAAATACCCCCTCTCTTTGAGCAATTTTGATGAAATTTTTGCTGTCACATCGCGGGCATATACATACACTAAATACCCAATTTCAGGTTCGCACGGTTTATAGTTTTTGAGCTAGTCTGTTCACACACACACACACACACACACACACAGACACACACACACACACAGAGACCATTTCGCGGGACTTGGTTAATTGGACTCAGGGGACCCCAAAACGTGTATTTCCGTTGAAAACCGGAAGTCGAAATTTTTCACGATCGCAATACTTCCACTTACTATATATTTCATATATAGGTAAGTGAAAGTAAAAATGAGATCTCCCAGTTAAGTAAGTATGTAAATAGATTTTTGTAATGGCCAGAAGTTTCTTTTTTAATGTTGGGTTTGCACAATTTTAGACTCTCTATTGATGAACTTCACTTTTCCAGTGCTCTTTTAGACAATTAAAGATGGTCACATTCATTGGTTAGATGAAATGTGTAGCATTTTGATAGAGTGCGACTAATAGCAAGTATCCCATGTTTTTTGCAAAATTGGGGAGTGGGGAATGTCAGATGAGACGCTATCCATTCTGGAATAGGGTTATTGGCAATGCAATTTTGCTCTCATTGATAGAGCACACAAGCTATAAATTCATAAAATAAGACACCTGTCATCCGGCCTGACTCAGACTTCCATAAACCACGCCAGATTTTCTAATTCTGTCGGAGAGTTGACATTGATGTCAACTATTGAAATTAAGGATTAATTTCTGTTCTAATAGTTGACACCTACATTTAAGCCCTAAAACATTGTATAAATATATTAAAAAGGACATCAAATGATTCGCATGAACTTAATGAATACCATAAAAGTAATTAAATCATAATTCAACTCAAATAAACCAACTAAAAAGCTTATTTAACTTGACTTCCACCTTAATGAAACACGGAAGCAGAAACCAATTTTTCAGGCCACCAGAAAATTCGCTATTATAACCTCTCACAAATAAGCTTGAGTTTTCATCGAACTAATGCCGATGGCAGCACAGCTAACTAGTATAACTTGGCCAATTATCGCCAAATTTTGAACCAAAATAATCAACCCTGAATCTTATTATTCACACTTTTTGTACAAAATGTCAACTATTGGAGCACTGTCAACTAATGTCTTACCACTTCGAACCTCATGAGATATGAGATAAAAGAGGATTCTTTAGTGTCACTAAGGTAAAGATCTTGGTGGTGTTGCGAACCATGATGTGATGGATATATGATGTCTAAGTTACCAACAGAATGTAATATTTTTAATTTAATGAATTTAATGTGCGTCTATTAAGTTGTGCCCTGAAGGTTTTTGAGCCAGCTAAGCGATTGCTAACAAAAAGTAGGTACGTGGACTGGACGGGAGAGCAATGATGGCTAGGTAGTTTATGATGGTGAGGCAGGAGGGAGAAATGAGGCTGACCCGGGCAGGAGTAGGCACCGCTCCAACAGAGCCCTCACGTAGCCCAAGCCCTACCCGGAGTTATTTCGCCCTAGCCCTCGGCCAACATATGGCTTCATCGCACCACGCTAGCATTTCTCTTTTTTAAGGCTCCACTTTTAGTAGAGGAAAAAAAAATAAACCCTCTGCCATAAAAAAAATTAACTAAACTAAAGGCTTGATATAAATATTTTAAAAAGTCATTTTTCGATTTACGAATAGGAGGAAATATTTAATTAAAACATATCCTCAAACAAGATAAAAGCGGCTAGAAACCGTTCGACTTCACCGTCTTCTTAAAATATTGGGTCTTTTTCATTTTAGGCAACCTATTACCTACTAGAGTTTCTAGTGAAGTTTTGTAACTATGCAGCATGGCCAATAGATTTACTGGGCCCGTACGGTGAGTAGATAGGCACGCAGTAGATCCGCACCGAATGTGTTAAAAAAAACATTTTATAAAAAAATATTAAACCGACTTCGAAACCTAGGAACCATTAAAAATAAATTCACTGAAAAGTATGAAATAATTACCTTCTGATTTTTATGAATACACAGCAAAATTGAAAATGGTATAAAAATTGGAAAAATGCAATAAGACGAATAATTTTATTTTGATTTGTACAAATACACACTAATTGTTAATAAAAATTATTAAATTTAAATATTAAATACTATGTTCAATACAACACAATATTTTCGGAGGCGGCGCAAAATAGAAATAACATGTTACTGATAAAATTCCATTAGTAGGCATTGAAATCAATAGATGGGATGAGAAGATCCATTTAGAAGATTTTCATAATGTCTAGTGTAAAAATTTTAAATTTTGCACCGCCTCCGAAAAGATTGTGTTGTATTGAACATAGTATTTAATATTTAAATTTAATAATTTTTATTAACAATTAGTATGTATTTGTACAAATCAAAATAAAATTATTCGTCTAAAGAACTCTCAAGTGAATATGGCAGGTAATTTATGAATCTCATTGTTTAATTAATATGTAGTTTATCTAAAAATAAATTACATACATGCGTTTTAATTTAACTAGTTCTAATGAATGAATTTCCTTCTAAATATGATCAAATTAGTGCAGCCGTTGGCTAAAAAAAAATTATTAAAAAAAAAAAAAAAAGAATCCTCGGTTATAACGAATCTCGTTATAGCGAACTATGAATATCAAACCCCCTACCAGTTCGCTATATCGAGGGCTTACTGTATTTTCTCTTTTAATGCATTTATTGGGCATTCGCTCGGCATAAATTCTTCTTACAGACCTCTGCCACCTAATTCTTAGTTCATCATTTCGAAACTGCAAAAAAATATTTTTAAAATGCCCGGACTTTACTCTCGTTTTTTTGTCAGTATTTGATCAAATTTTTCACGAAACCTTTAAAAATAAAAAAAATATTCTACATCATTTTCAATAATATTGATTTCTCTAGTTTCACAAATAATAAAAATGTAAACATATAGACCAAACCTCCGAAATTGACTTCGTAGCCCCAAATCTTCCCCGACACAGTGAGACTGAGAGAGAGAGGGTGAGAGAGAAGGAGAGCCTCGTGTGACCTAACTCGAGAAACATTTTAACTCTGAATAAGTTCTAAGTTGGACGGACGAGAAACATCCTCCAAGTTTCATAATACGCTAAGCAGAGGAGTGTTCTTGGCAAGAAATTTGCAGAGTGAGTATCTTGAATCAAGGAGTTGACTCATTCAAGACGGAGGAACATCATTTATGGATTTACATATTATTTTATCATATCTTCTATAAAATAGATTAACCTGATTAGCACTTTCTATTTGGGAATTAAGAATCAGGTACTCTTGAGCTTTGAACTAGGTAAAGTTACCGGTCTAATACATAAGAATTAAAAAAATTTATTGCACTAAATCAAATGGCATAAATCGGATTCTGAAACTAATTAGAACAATGTAATAACTAGATGATTATTGTTATCAAGGAAACATATAAAGATTTTATATTTAAATCTTTATATTAAATATAAATATATTATAATTATATTATAAATTAAATATTATATATATATAATTTATAAAAAAATTTTATAATATATATATATATATATATATATATATATAAAATAAATATACAAAGTCAAGTAATTTAAAATTTATTAATATGGGTCATATGTGGACAAAAAAACATTTCCACGGTTGTCATAATGTTGCTTTTTGAATAAATACTGAGCGTTGATAATTTGTGTTAATTTACGGCTGGAAATCCTCCGATAAAAAAAAAATAAAAAAAAATTGAAAAAATTTAACAACTACAAAAATATTTGTATTTTTTAATTTAAATGAAACTTTGTATTTTCGAAATACCAATATGGCTAGACTTTTTATATAAGTAAGATTTATTTACTCTGAGCCTCTTGTGATATTTTAATTTTGCACATGCCTAAATTAATCCTAGGTTTACCAAGGGGTATCATACTTCTTAATTTTATCCATTGGGGGGCTCAACGAATCAACGAACCCAAAGCTTTATGTTGTTATATTGTTAATTACCCTTACTATTTTTTTTAACTCATGAGATTGCAATATTTCTATATTTATAAAACAGTACATGTAAAAAAAAATATAGGGGAAAATGAAAGTCATTTTTCTAGATAACTAGAAATTTCATTTCCACGTTTGCTAAAATTCATCAATCATGATACATAAGATATGTACCTACCTAATTTACACTTTTGAAAATTGTGTTTTCTGGTGCATTAAGGAAAAAAAAAAACATTTTGCCATTTATGCCATGTCCGCGAGCCCACAAGCTTTTTTTTTTTTCACTCAACCATTTCTTCTGGATATAAAATGTTACAGAAAAATTTCAATTCATGTTAACATTAATGTGGAATATTTTTTGACCACTAATTTTTAAAATTTGATATAAATTGGTTAAGGTGAAAAACATGGTGGAGATATATTAATGGCCTAATAACTAGAGACCCCCTTGTTAATGTTAGGGTTAATTTGGTTCAATGTGTAGTTTTATTTAATTTTATTATTTCAAACTTTTGTAACTTTCCAATGCATGTGGGTGATTTTTAACATGATTGTAAACGATTTATTTTTTTTTTTCGCAATATAATAAATTTTGATGTAAGTATATTTTACCTATTTCAGCGGTTAAGGTGAAATTGCCACGGAAGATTAATTGATTTGGGATATAAAATTAATAGTTACAGGATCGATGGAAGAACAGAAACTCATCGAAGGCTACCTATCGATAGTAGAGCAGTGAACTAACAAATGATGTCAGGTCAACAAAGCACTCGGTTCCGCTCGGCTGATAACAAAGTGGCCTCAACGTGTAGCTCCAGAGGGGAACAACGTTTCCAATAAATTGGAACAAACAAAAAAGAAAAAAAAAAAAAGGAAACAAAAGGCGCAGTAGATTACCGAAATTGAATGTGTCGGCAATTAACCTGATTGCCAGTGAGTGGTTTATTAGCTTAATCCAACTTAAATTAACAGATCTCTCACCAAGGCAGGCACGGCTTAGTGACCTCCCACCATTTACTTTTTATTTTATTTATTTTGTATTTTGTTTAAAGCCCAATTTTTCTTCTTTATACCCATTTTTTTTTGCTATTAGTTTCCGGCAATAATATTTTAATTTTGTAATAAAGACTGTATAACAAAATAGTTATGTGCTTAGTTCCAAAAAAAAAATCTGGTGCGTGCACGCAACACACAACTTTCACTTACCAACTTACTTAGATTAGAAATTAATGCGTTTTGTTAATTGCCACTTCTCAAACGAAGAGAACGGCTTTATGAAATGAATTATGAACAATGGTATGTCATTAAAGGCGTACTCCACATGCATGGGCTCAACGATTTTTATGAATTGACTGAATATTTTTCTTTTTTTCTCCTCTTTTTGTTTTCTATATTTTTATCATATCTCATATTTATTATATAGCTATTTCTTATTTTTAGGCGTAATGAGAGACACTTAATTTTTCCATATGAACAAAAACAAGTGAACTTTACAGGAAAACAAAAAAGACCCCTTCCCCATTTAAGCCCCCTCAGAACATTTTAATAACGATAAAGCTTACCTGATATTAAAGAACGCCTTATTTTCATTAAACATGGCGAATTTGTTCAAAATCATTCAAGCCGTTTTTGAGATAGTCGAAAGAAAGTTATAAATTGGAAAACAAGTTATGAAATAAAGTGCTCCTTCCGGTTGATCAATTTGGATGAAATGTTGGCTGTCACATCTTTGGCATATACCCAGTTTGATCAAAATACCCAGTTTGATCAAATACCCAGTTTGATCAAATACCCAGTTTGATCAAAATCGTTAAAGCCGTTTTTGAGTAAATAAAAAAGACACGTGAAAATGATACAAAATTTATTAAGTAAAGTCCCCCCTCCGGTTGATCAATTTTGGTGAAATTTTAACAGTCATATCTCGCGCATATAAATAGATCAAATACTCAGTTTAATCCAAATCGTTAGAGCCGTTTTTGAGAAAATCGAAAAAAAAACGTAAAAAGTTATTAAATAAAGTACCCCCTCCCTTTGACCAATTTCGATGAAATTTTTGCTGTCACATCGCGGGCATATACATACACTAAATACCCAATTTCAGGTTCACACAGTTTATAGTTTTTGAGCTAGTCTGTTCACACACACACACACACACACACACACACACACACACACACACACACAGACCATTTCGCGGGACTTGGTTATTTTGACTCAGGGGACCCCAAAACGTGTATTTCCGTTGAAAACCGGAAGTCGAAATTTTTCACGATCGCAATACTACTTACTATATATTTCATATATAGGTAAGTGAAAGTAAAAATAATTTTTGAATTAGGATAACATGATTTATAGTCGGATTTTCAGTTATACATTTTTTCTTTTTTGAAATGCCAACGTTTCGATCCCAATATGTGAATCCTTTAACTTTTTTTTACATTTTTTATATACATTGTTACCTTGTGTATAATCTCACTTTAATATTATTATTGAGTCCAGACATAAACAATTTGTATAATGTACCATCTGTATTGTTAGTTTTTACAATTCCTTATTTATCTTACACTTAGTCGCCATGTAGCCTTCACTTCTTTGGGTTCACCCGTTATAAATCGGAAAACCAACCACCTCTCACCTTATAATTTTTTTTCCTTCAGTCTCCGTATTAATCTGGACTTAACAAGTAATCAAATACTTACATAAATATTTATGTATAACTTTAATATCTTTTATATATTTATCAGATTTATTAAGTACCCATATCTTTTAAGTATAGCATCAATTGGATTTGGTTTCCATTATTTTTTTTATTGTAATTGTTGTGTTCTATTATTAATAATTACTTGATAAACATTTGATTATCATCTTCTAGCATAAATACATTATATTTGTCTTCTTTTTAGCCCTGATGAAAATCCACGTTTTGGGATCTAAATGTTGGCTTAAAAAGATAAGGTGTAACTGAAAAGCCTGACTATTAATTATGCTATAGTAAGAAAAACCGTTGACTATTAAGCACCCCTAAATTTTTTAATTAGTTTGGCCCTGCAGCTTTACAGACATTTGACATTTTGAAGAAGAGAACTTGATATATAAATAAAAACATTCAGGTGATTGTCAACCGTGTTGTGCATTATAAACTTATAAAAACAAAAAAAAAAACAGACTTTACAGAAGGCCAATGGCGTTTTCTTAGATCCGAAACTTTGGACCTAAAAGAATTAAAACTGAAAGCACAGCTTTAACAGAAAATATAATAAGGATTTACAAGAAGATATATCCGTCAACATAATTAAGTAACGAATTTAGAAATAATAACTTCTTCAGGAGAACAAGGCATTAAATCAAGTTTTAAATGGATAATCTAAGATAATAAAAATTTAAAATTATTTTTGAAAAAATCACAAACTTTTTTGAGCTTTGGACTTTGTTTATATGATTCAGAAAGGGGTATCTGCACTAAATGAATTGCTGTGAAGTTGAAGTTTGACTTTAACGGAGCATAAAAAAACAGCAATATTTCTTAATTGGTACATTTTATTATTACTCCATTTTTAAATCTGTGCCTGTCAATAACATATCGACAATCAGCAGACTTGATGGCTGTTTTGACTAAACCTACAGTGGCATGTCAGGCATAGGGAGTGATGGCACCTAGAGCAGTACCTTCATACCAGGTGGTTTCAGTTATTTTGGTCTGTTAAAGAAGGAGATGTTTCATCCAGCGCCTTATTAATCTCTGTAGCCAAATATTGTATAAGAAGGTTTATAATTCCCAGTAAGTTGGTGTGAAAACGTTTCTAATGAGTGTTTATGTGTTGGTTGACGGTGCATGTGAAGGTAAGGTACCTTTTCAACCTTAAAATGCATTATTTTCAGCAGTCTAGATGATTTTAATACATCTTAAAAATGGCGATCAAATCGAAGGAACAATGGTTTTAAGTCTGATTTACGCACTTTAAATTTGGGGACGGGTGCGTAAACCTCTTCTAATAACCATAACAGAGCATTGATTATTTATTGGAAACAATGCATTTGTAAAGATCTCCAGCACTTCAACATCAAGTCAAACCTAAATAAAAAATTATGACTATGAAACGAGTGTCCCAGTAGGATACCTCTTGCAATTCAGTAGATTAAAGTTCCCACTTTATCCCACAAAAAGCGGTTGATGTAATAAAAGCGTATTAAATTTTCTTCCTATTAACTAAAGGTGTAATAAAATTTATTTTTCATCATACTGCATCAAAAACATGTGTCTTCAATAGTCGGTTTGAGTCCGTAAAGTAGTAATTTTCGGGCCTAGGCCTGAAAAATATTTTTCATTACACTGCACGGAAAGTAACTACTTTCGATGCATGCAAACAGTACAGAAAACAGCTGTTTCCCGTTTACTTCTAAAAGTACACCGAAAATTTGCACGCGCACGGAAAATTTATAAGTGCACCGAAAATTTTCGGTGCACTTGTTATTTCGTTTCCCGGCCACCAGCAGCGCTTGCTGATTGTATTAAGAACAGCTGTTTAATGAAAAATTGAAATCAAGAAAACTGAAAATCCACCGATTACAATTAGTTTTTGTGTCATAAATATTTTCAAAAGTTGTCAGTTTGCTTAGTGCTTTGAAGAAATGGCATTGCCCGATGAATTACTGAAGAAAGCAGCTGAAGTGGCAGACAGTCTTTGGTATCAAAATCAAGCTGTCCCATCTAACCAAGTAAATGACGAAGTCATGCAAGTGTATTTATCAGAAAAATCTGAACAACTGAAACCATCAAGTTTATGGAGCAGATTTTATTTTATTTATTTTGTTTGTTGATCAATAAACTAATCAAACAGTATACTAGTGTTTGAAATTATAATTTAAGTTAATTAATTATGTTAGTTTGAGATTTCTGTTATACTGCCAGTTTGCAGTGTAATGAAAAATATCGTTCATAACACGTACCAAAAGTGCTTTTCCCGAGCTCACTCAAACTATTCCCGTACTCTACGCCTCAAAGGCCATTTTCGGTACTTGTAATGAAATATACTATTTGGTGCGCTAACCTAACCTGCTATTAATATATATTAATAAACATGTGTTTGAAGGAGGTTACTTATAGCTATACTGTGCTTCATTCTAATATAAGTAGTATGTTTGAAGTGCAAAATAACATGGCAATGCCAATCAAATGTTTTAATATAGTGAATAATCAGAAATGTACAATAAATATTAATGTAAATGTATAAGTACTTTTCTTCAATCATAGGTGTCAATCAAAAAAAGTGTCAATTTAATGATTATTAGATAGGGGGGGTCGTGCCTACCCCCCCCCCCCCCCCCTAAAATTTCGTGCTGGATCCGCCACTGCTCATTCATTATTTAGGATCTGATTTCGTAACGGCCACATTCTGAATACTCGTTGAATAGCAATGAATAAAATTCATATTATCTGATACAAATTTAGTAGCTATTTTCAGTTAAGGTCATACTTTAATCAAGATAGATGGATTGATGGCATTTATAACCGGCAAAGTAAGCAGGAAAGAGGGCTTTTTGGGCGCTCATTGGAGGGACTGCAACTGTCAGAGAGCAAATGTCAAAGTGTCAATTGGAGTGGGTCGCTAATTTGTATATTAGTGACATGCCGTTCCGATTCGGCGTAGTCACCGGTGCACAAAAACAAAGCCACCCTTCTCTGAATCGAAATGCGGCTTTGTTTAAAGATCATTAAGCCCTGTTGCGCCATCAGTCTATGTTTGTTTTCTTTCATTTGGTTGTATTAGGTAATCGAACGGAAGCTTATTAAACATCAAATAAGTTTATCTGAGAGAAAATAAAAATAACAAATCAAAATAAATGCAACTCTTGTAACCCATTATAGCAGAATAATTAGAGCTAAATTATATTTAATCTTTCCCCTATATAAGTATGATTACCTAACTATTAATCAATTTAATTATTTATGATTAATTAAATAGAGTTCTCTAAAAAACGTTTTTTTTCTGTTTTTTGTTTTTGTTTTTTTTGTCAATAGGACGGCCATATCCTTCATCTACAAACATCATAGAGCCATCATGATAGAGGTTTCATTTCCATGATTAATTCAGAACTCCTAGTCCCTTGAATCCGTACAACAGCAGCCAATCGGAAGCCTGCTTTTGATCCCGTGACTCTCCATTTCTTTTTCTGCTGCTTAGGAGAGGGGTATAGGAAATTATCGGCCTCGAGACGAACTTATTCGAATAGATTTTTACTCTTAATCCTTATATTTATTCCTATCTTACAACTACTTTGTGTATATAGAATCTCCGGCAAGTATTACATATAATACAACAAACATAGAATTTACCTAACCGAATCAGTAGTTCGAGAAACTCTACATGGCAGAAAATATTCTATGGAGTTAGAAAAGAAATCTCAATGTTAGATTTTAGGAAATCTGTTCTAAGATGAAACATGCTGAAGCTGGGTTAAAGTAAAAACTTACACTTGGGAATTAATTAAGCCAGCCGGCGGAGTATTTACCACCAAATCATGGCCAAAAGTCCACAAAAAAAAATTGTGCTTCAGAACATCACAATACGTATTCCCTTGTAGCTTAGGAATGTTTGCTTCGAGATATATTTATTTCGTTCATTGTTTTTAGCAAGTTTTAATATCATAACGGTTAACTTATAGTTCTTCTGATTACGATGTTGAAACGAAAAAAATTAGACTTGTTTAAAAGAATAAAGTAGATTATGGTGTATTGTCTGGCAGATACTTTTGCATTAATGTAAAGTTGATCCTTCTACTTGCCATACCGCAAAAGAAAACTCAGGCCAACATACCCACCCTCTATTAAGAAATGTATGAAAATGAAAATACACTTAAAGTGAATTTTTTTATAACCGAGTTGGTGTTTAGCCTGCAATAAATAATTTCAAACTCTTTTAAGACGTGTAATGGAAAGTTTATAGCCGTAATTGGTTAAAGAAACATTTTAGATGATAAAAATTTAAAGTCTTATAATTCTAATCATGAAATCATTCTCTAAAAAACGATTTTCTGAGTATTTTAGCTATGCACGTAATTAGTGACTTACCAAAGTTTTATACCCTTTTAAGTAAGTTTCTTATGGTGCCAAAGGAAGTTTAAAATTAAAATCAACCGCGCGAAGATTTCATACAGGAACTAGAACTGCAAACTAGTAGTATAGTCTAGAGGCTTATCAGGAAGTCGGCTGCACGTGAATAACGCGCATTAATAGACGATCAAAATTAAAATTTAATATGCAAATAATGTATTTAGTATTTGCAAAAGCTAGATATGAAATTTCAATATAACTTTCAAATGTCTTATGTCTTGAAAATTTTCCGAATTCCCTGATTTTTCCAGAAATTCCTCCCAATTTTTGTCAAAACTTGAAATTTTTTATATTTTATAAGTTTGATATGTTTTTAGATTGCTAATAAAAAGTTTTAAGTATTCCACAGATATGAAAAAATAGGTAAATAGTTTTGGCTAGGATTTCATGGCTAATACTTCACTGTGCGGCGTAGCACTTGTAAACGTTACCTACCAGAATAATTCATTTAAGGAAAAATTGATTGTTATCGATCAGAATATTTCCCCCTGTACTAGGTCGGTTAAAACAAATCAAATTGAACTGGGCAGACATACGTCACAGAATCACGGACACCTTCCTTGGAAACTACTCATGAACAATTCAAGGATGTTTTTGACAATAAGACAATACATCCTTTTGTGATTTATTTTTCTGTCCAGTCGTAGTATGATCGATGCGGTCATTAAGAATCCAGGACAATATCTTCATAAAAACCTCGTTTGGTCAAGACTTAAAGCGATCCAACCGGAAGAACGTCCTAATAGGACCAATACTCAGTCCAATAAAAAGGATTCCGACTGGTTCCGATAAGGCCTGCAGACTAAGAAAAGCAGCTCAACCTCCAAAGGAAACTTTTTTTAAAAAAGAATAAATATGATTCAAAGGAGCCCCCGGTATCTCCCAAGGTTTAATCTTCTCAACTCAATAGCCTATGAAAAGAAAAATCTTACTCTTATATACTCGGGTCAAAGGACAAGTGCGGAGGTCAATAGGAAAAGCAAGCTTCTTATTGCAATGCGGATCTCTAATTTTGCAATAGATACAAAGAAAAAGAAAAGAAAAGTTATTCATGGTTAAGGGCCCTTAATTATTATTAAGTATAAATAGTTAATTATTTTCTATGTTTTACCTATCTCCTGGATGTTTGAAGGTATTTGAATATCCAGGAGAGGATAGAGATTTTATGGCGATCAACTACTAGATTGCAACGCCCGTTTGAATTCATATTGGTACAACTTTCCTTATGTAACTTCTACTTGCAAAGTAAGCAAGACCTAGAAATCAGGTCGCGTTTAGTGTATAAATTGCGGAAGTATATTTTTTTTGTTTAATTATTATTTTATATATAAATAATAAGTCGGGGAAAATAGAGAAAAACTGGTGGTGTTGCCGCCGGACGTGAATTTCCCTTCCCAAAGCAAGGACGTTATCCCCCATTACGGCCACTTAACATCGCCCGACATGAAATAACACGGCCGTTGAATTTCTCGCGCAAAAGAACCATTGTTTTGTTGGCTGTGTGGCAAGTGGCACCATCCTGTTGGAATCACATATAGTGCAGGTCCATATCCTTAATTTCTGGTCACAAGAAGTCTGTTGTCATTTCGCGGCAGCGAACACCATTCACGTTACGTCTTGGCCGACTTCAGTTTCGAAGAACTACGGCCCGATGACGCAGCCAGCCCATAAACCCAACCAGTCACTCTTTATGGATGCCAGTCACTCTTTCAACAATCACTACTGGATTCTCATTTGCCCAAAGTGCAAACGACATTGAACCTCAATTATGTCGTAGAGTCATTGAAAATATGGACCATCGGATAGAGGTATGCCACCGAAGCCGTGGCGAGCATTTGGCTGATATTTTGTTTTCCACATAATTGTTATAGATCCTTCTATTATAATAAAAAATATTAACCCTGGGTAGGGCGCGGCTGATCTGACAGGCACAGGTTTTGGTTTTCCTTGTGTTGCTCTCTTCAACGGGTCGAGGAGAGCACGCCACGGCCTGTAGTCAGGTATCTTTTCGGAGTAAATCTAATACCCTCAGTCAGTTTGTCACTAGTCATCAGAGAGTTGTGAAATAGCCATCTTGATCTGACAAGCTACCGCGCTCAATTACGTTATCAACCAAGGTAAGTGTTTTCTTCTCCTAAATTAAAAAAAACTATTTCATTTAAATTTCCTTAATCCTTTTGTAGGGTCTCTAAGTTCGCATTACCATGCATTATAGGAGCATGCGCGTATTAGGCTCACCGCGCATGATCGTCCAAAATCACCTTCACCCCGCTCTCATAAGAGGTCGAAATGTTATGACTGCACGGTGGAAACAGGGATATGTCGACTCTCGAACTATTCCTGCGTGAAATGTAACAGAGGAATATGTCTAACCCATGCAAACCTCTTTATACAGCTTGCTTTTTAGCGTGCTCATGTGCACCTCCCTCAGCAGTTATGGATAATGAATCTGACTGATTTGTCACCACATACCTTAAGTAAATCTTAAACCATGTTAGTTATTTTTTCTATTTCAATGTGATCTTTTTGTATTATATTATATTTCCATGTTTTGCGTTTTTTGTATTTCCCTTGGTTTGTTTTTGTTTAGAGAAATACTCATAATATTTTAATATTTCATTTTTTCCCCTTTTTTTGTCTGCATTATAAAGATTATTGGTAAATTTTGGTTTAATTTAATACGGTGTTTTATGGATATTATGTATTTTTTGTAAAATGTGCCTGTCAGGCTCAGCGCGACCCTATCTTGAGGATCCTTCACCGCGCCCTACCCAGGGTTAAGTTAATTCTCTGAAAACTTTTTGTTTAATTTACAAATAATGTCGTTCGTTTGAGTTGGACCACCCTTTACTGTATAAAGAACTGGATCTCTTAGTAAAATTAAAAAAAAAAAAAAATCTATACTTAACCAAATGTTATGTAATGGGAAATAATTAAAACACCCATATTTTATTTATTTGTCTTTTTTTCTACTTCATTGAAATATTTAAATTTCCGGGAGAATGTTAAGAAAAATTAATGAATAAGTAACCAATAATAAGTATATTAAATTCTAAGCTACAGCTAGGCTGTAGAGTAGTGTGGAAGTGGTAAACAAGAGCGAGTGGTGGGTCGTTAGGTTGGCTGAGCAGTTTCTGATCAGGAAGGGATAAGGATCAATCTGCATATATTTTATTTGCATATCCCATCCGCCAACTTACCCCACTCTCCCCACCCTATACTAAGCCGATTTAATCAAGGTCTTCGTCTTGATAATGCCCTACCTCCTGCGGTTCCAAATCCTCGATCGAAAGCACACCATAATCAAATGGGAATATATACGCAGGTGATATAATGATAATAAAATAGTATACACAATTGAAGCATGGAAATGCAAAAGGGTGTAAGTGCCTTAGAAATTTTCCCAGAAATGACATGACTTACAACAAGGTGCCTCACACTGCTAGGCATTAAAAGATGACTCGATTAAGTAAGTAAGGGTCGGCGCACAGTGGAGTATTTACCATCAAATCATGGCCAAAAGTCCAAAAAAAAAACTGTACTTCAGAACATCACAATACGTATTTCCTCGTAGCTTAGGAATGCTAGCATCGAGATATATTTATCTCGTTCATATTTATCCCCTTCCTTCCCGAGGGAACTAGTCTGAATCCATGAATCGAGTACGCAGACGCTTTTTCCTGAGTTGTAGGATGCTGAAAGATGTTGTGATTTCTGTGGAATCCATTTAACAAATGATATGAAATTTCTCTACATAGTTTCGAAAGGTATGTATTTCTCTGTGATAACTAGATTTTAGCAAGTTTTAATATCATAACGGTTAACGTGAAGTTCTTTTGATTACGATGAAAAAATTAGACTTTTTAAAAAAATAAAATAGATTATGTAGTTTTGTCGGGCAGATATTTTTGCATTGATGTAAAGTTCAATCCTTTTACTTGCCATTCCACAAAAAAAAAAAAAAAACTCACACACACCCCCTGTTTTTAATAAATGTATGAAAATACCTCTTAAAGTGAATTTTTTTTATAACGAAGTCGCTGTTTAGAGTACAATAAATAATTTCAAGTTGAATATTTAAAAAATCTCGGAACAAAACAAAGTATTGGAAACAACTTGATATTGCCAGTGACTTAGGTTGTGCCCTTACTAAGATTCAACCGAGAATAGGCATACTTGTTAAGAAAATGCAAGCTCATCCATCTCGCTAACTTATTACTTTCACTTACCTATATATGAAATATATAGTAAGTGGAAGTATTGCAATCGTGAAAAATTTCGACTTCTGGTTTTCAACGGAAATACACGTTTTGGGGTCCCCTGAGTCAAATTAACCAAGTCCCGCGAAATGGTCTGTGTGTGTGTGTGTGTGTGTGTGTGTGTGTGTGTGTGTGTCTGTGTCTGTGTGTGTGTGTGTGTGAACAGACTAGCTCAAAAACTATAAACCGTGCGAACCTGAAATTGGGTATTTAGTGTATGTATACGCCCGCGATGTGACAGCAAAAATTTCATCAAAATTGCTCAAAGGGAGGGGGTATTTTATTTAATAACTTTTTAAGTTTTTTTCGATTTTATCAAAAGCAGCTCTAACGATTTTGATTAAACTGAGTATTTAATATATTTATATGCCCGAGATATGACTGTGAAAATTTCATCAAAATTGATTAACCGGAGGGGGGACTTTACTTAATAAATTTTGTATCATTTTCACGTGTTTTATTTATTTACTCAAAAACGGTTTTAACGATTTTGATCAAACTGGATATTTGATGTATTTATATGCCAATGATGCGATAGCCAACATTACATCAAAATTGATCAACCGGAGGGGGACTTTACTTAATAAATTTTGTATCATTTTTAGGTGTTTTTTCTATTTACTCAAAAAAGGCTTTAACGATTTTTATCAAATTCGTTATGTCTAATGACAATTAGGTGTTCTTTAATATCACGTAAGCTTTATCATTATTAAAATGTTCTGAGGGGGCTTTTTCTTGGGGGCGGAGGGGGGTTGGGGCCTTTTTTGTTTGTTTGTTTCCTATAAAGTACCTTTGTTTTTGTTTATATGGAGAAAATAACTGTCTCAGATTACGCCTAAAAATAAAAAAAGGCTAAATATGAGATATGATAAAAATAAAGAAAACATATAGAGGAGAAAAAAGAAAAAAAATCGGTCAACTCATAAAACTCGTTGAGCCCACGCATGCGGAGTATGCCTTTAATGACAGATCATTGTTCATAATTAAAGCAGTTCTGTTCATTTGAGAAGTGGCAATTAACAAAACGCATTAATTTCTAATCTAAGTAAGTCGGTAAGTGAAAGTTGTGTGTTGCGAGCACGCACCAGATTTTTACTTTCACTTACCTATATATGAAATAAATAGTAAGTGGAAGTATTGTGATCGTGAAAATTTTCGACTTCCGGTTTTCAATGGAAATACACGTTTTGGGGTCCCCAGAGTCAAAATAACCAAGTCCCGCGAAATGGTCTGTGTGTCTGTGTGTCTGTGTCTGTGTGTCTGTGTGTGTGTGTGTGTGTGTGTGAACAGACTAGCTCAAAAACTATAAACCGTGCAAACCTGAAATTGGGTATTTAGAGTATGTATAAGCCCGCGTTGTGACAGCAAAAATTTCATCAAATTTGATCAAAGGGAGGGGGTACTCTATTTAATAACATTTTAAGTTTTTTTCGATTTTCTCAAAAACGGCTCTAACGATTTTGATTAAACTGAGTATTTGATCTATTTATATGCCTGAAATATGACTGTTAAAATTTCATCAAAATTGATCAACCGGAGAGGGGACTTTACTTATAAATGTTGTATCATTTTCACATGTTTTTTTTATTTACTCAAAAACGGTTTTATCGATTTTGATCAAACTTGGTATTTGATATATTTATATGCCAAAGATGTGATAACCCACATTTCATCACAATTGATCAACCGGAGGGGGGACTTTACTTAATAAATTTTGTATCATTTTCACGGTTTTTTTTTTTATTTACTCAAAAACGGCTTTAACGATTTTGATTAAACTGAGTATTTGATATATTTATATGCCCGAGATATGACTGTGAAACAAAAAAGTTTGGGAACCGATGCCATAGTCCATAGCTTCTTATATTTAGTCCGAAATCGAACATTGGAGAAGGGCGTGGAGAGTTCTCGTAAGATCCAGAACATGTACTAATACAGTCATGTAACTGTTCCAAAAAAAAAAACTTTTCAATGTAACAGACAAAATCATATGATTTCGGTTCACGTTACAATATGATACTGCGTGGAGAAAAATAATGTAAAGTAATGTTTATCAATATAAGTTATTGAACGAAAAATTAACATTGAATCATAATAACGTGGGAACATTAACCTTAAATCATTTGAATGAAAAAATCATTATAAATGTAATACAGATTCAAAATAATACCAGCCTTAGCGCCTGGTGGAGGATAATAAAAAAGAAAAAACACATCGACGATAATTCAGCAAAGGATGAACGGATTAAAAAGTAATTTTAGTAAAATAACAATAATTTGGCCAATCTCAATACAATAATAACAAAATAATTTAAAATAATAATAATAATTCATTAAGTATGTATCCGGGAATTGAGATGAGTAGATAATTTTTTTTTTCGATGTAAAATGAGAAATTGACTTCGCCTTAAAGGGAAATGGGCATATAAAGTTTTTAAAAATTATAGGGGGGCACCTCTTTTAAGTGAGATGAAAATATAGATGCAAGAGAGCGATTCCCGTATATTTTTTTTATCTCATCGAAGTTTATTTGCCTTATATTTATTTGATTATCCTCGATAAAAAAAAGTATCCGATATACCAAACCTCTCAAAGATATAATTGAATATTTAGCTAAAATAATAATGTATAGAAAAAAAAAACTGATAATCTACACTTACTAAACTAAAAATATTCGAGTAGGGACACACTAATACTAACGCTAATACTAAAACAAGGGGTATTTACTCCAAATAGCAAGGAATGTATAAACATAGTAGGCGCTCTATTAGCTTTGCCAACACAATTGCATAAATGCTTTACACTTGCGGACTTAATTAAACTTACTATGCAACTCCATTTCATTGCATGATCAATTATACAATTATCGATGTAGGGTGTTTAAACTAGCGATGATTCTAACCACCTGACTGGTTGTAGAGTTTTGACCGTATAATATTAAATTTAAATTACAATCATACTTAATGAGAACATAATTTTTTAATTTAAAATTTTTATGGGCCTTAAAACATTAAAAAAAAATCTGGTGCGTGCGCGCAACACACAACTTTCACTTACCAACTTAATTAGATTAGAAAATAATGCGTTTTGTTAATGCCACTTCTCAAAGTTACACATTTTTCCATATTCATTTCGTTTTCATTTGCTCTATAAAAAAAAACTTTTTTTTATTATTAAATAAAAGTTTTTACTTGTAATAATTCGGCAATGCAAGCATAATACTCCAAGTCGTCTGATTTTATTATTCTCTATGTACTTGTTGAAAATCTCATTTAGTTACCATGAAACAAATAATTTCCATTAAATGAACAGAACGGCTTTAATTATGAAAAAGCCGTTTTTGAGTAATTAAAAAAACACGTGCAAATGATACAAAATTTATTAAGTAAAGTCCCCCCTCCGGTACATCAATTTTGATGAAATTTTTACAGTCATATCTCGGGCATATAAATACATCAAATACCCAGTTTGATTAAAATAGTTAAAGCCGTTTTTGAGTAAATAAAAAAAACACGTGAAAATGATACGAAATTTTTTAAGTAAAGTCCCCCCTGCGGTTAATCAATTTTGATGAAATTTCTACAGTCATATCTCGGGCACATAAATACATCAAATACCTAATTTGATCAAAATCGTTAAAGCCGTTTTTGAGTAAATAAAAAAAAACACGTGAAAATGATACGAAATTTTTTAAGTAAAGTCCCCCCTCCGGTTAATCAATTTTGATGAAATTTCTACAGTCATATCTCGGGCACATAAATACATCAAATACCCAATTTGATCAAAATCGTTAAAGCCGTTTTTGAGTAAATAAAAAAAAACACGTGAAAATGATACGAAATTTCTTAAGTAAAGTCCTCCCTCCGGTTGATCAATTTTTATGAAATTTTTACAGTCATATCTCGGGCATATAAAGAGATCAAATACTCAGTTTAATCAAAATCGTTAGAGCCGTTTTTGAGAAAATCGAAAAAAACCTAAAAAGTTATTAAATAAAGTACCCCCTCCCTTTGAGCAATTTTGATGAAATTTTTGTTGTCACATCGCGGGCATATACCTAAACTAAATACCAAATTTCAGGTTCGCACGGTTTATAGTTTTTGAGCTAGTCTGTTCACACACACACACACACACACACACACACAGACCATTTCGCGGGACTTGGTCATTTGGACTCGGGGGACCCCAAAACGTGTATTTCCGTTGAAAACCGGAAGTCGAAATTTTTCACGATCGCAATACTTCCACTTACTATATATTTCATATATAGGTAAGTGAAAGTAAAAAAAAGAAGCAAATATTACCAACGACGGAGTCCCGAAAAGAATAACATCATATTTGCACATAAACAGAACATTTTGATATATATATATATATATATATATATATATATACGATAGATAAAAGTTCACTCAGTAGTTCTTTGATACCAGGTGCGAACACCTGTCCATATTAAAATTTCGTAACTTTAGCCGATCTTCAACTGATATTCTTTATTCTCCAAATTTCGCTAAGCGTTTCTTTCAGACCCGGTGCGAACACCTGTTCATATTAAAATTGCATAGCTTCAGCTGATATTCTTTATTGTTATAAAAATCATAATGATTTCACTTTACAATGTTTTTTTTATGAAATCGACCGTTTCTTTAGAAAAATGAAATTCTCCGTGATAAACCGGGATATACAGCTATAATCTGTGTAAATAAAGATGAAATTCTGTTTGTTCTTTATAGAAATCCATACCAGGTGCGAACATCTGTCCATATTAAAATTGCATAACCTCAGCCGATCTTCAGTTGATATTCTTTATTGTTATAAAAATCATAATGATCTCACTTTATAATGTTTTTTTTTACAAAATCGACCGTTTCTTTAGAAAAATGAAATTCCCCGTATGGAACCGGGATATACAGCTATAATCTATGTATATAAAGATCAAATTCTGTTTGTTATTTATAGAAATCCATACCGTTTGTCCTAAATTCTCCAAAGTTCGCTCAGTAGTTCTTTGATACCAGGTGCGAACACCTGTTCATATTAAAATTGCATAACCTCAGCCGATCTTCAGCTGATATTCTTTATTGTTATAAAAATCATAATGATCTCACTTTATAATGTTTTTTTTACGAAATCGACCGTTTCTTTAGAAAAATGAAATTCCCCATGTGGAACCGGGATATACAGCTATAATCTATGCATATAAAGATGAAATTCTGTTTGTTCTTTATAGAAATCCATACCGTTTGTCCTGAATTCTCCAAATTTCGCTCAGTGGTTCTTTCAGACCAGGTGCGAACTCCTGTTCATATTAAAATTGCATAACTTCAGCCGATCTCTGGGTATATTCTTTATTATTATAATAATCGTTTTGATCTCGCTTTACATTGGTTTTTACAAAATTGACCGTTTGAGTCGATAAAAGTCTTAGTTTATAGATTTAAAAATTGGAATTTTCCGGGTGAAACCGGGATATACAGCTAGTTAATTTATATTTTTATTATTTTAGGCAACAATAGATACTTTTATATATTTGTATCATTGTCACAATATTTATTCATAGATAGTAAACTGTAAAAAGATGAGTGCTTATACAATTATAACACTGCCTCTGCTTGACATTTACAATATTTGAATTTTTTTTGGCGAAAAATCGATAAAACTATAATTTCTAATCATTTTAATTGGGTCCTGATTCTGACCGACCGGTGATAATCATAATAATAAGCGCGGTTTTCTAGAATAGAAAATTAAATTTTCTTCTTTTCCCATTATTTGATATCCCTGGCTTACGAAATAGAAGGTTAATATATTTCCCGAATCGATAATATAACAATCTATAAGCGTTATGTAGAGAAATAGAAGAGAAATATTAGAAGATAATTCGTAAAAAAAAAAAAAAAAAAAAAAGATTTTGAGTTAAAATACTCTTGTATTGGATAAGTGATGGACCCACCCACATGTAATGATCTATCAACGCATATCTTGGGTCTAAAGGTGATGTTGTGAGCAATTTTTTTTTTTTTTTTTTTTTTTTTTTTTAGCGATTACTATTCAGAAAAAAATTCTCTACCGATCTAGTCGGTCTAAAATACAAAAGTATAAAAATACTATACTATGAAATATGAATATGAATATGAATATGAAAATTGCTCACAATATAATATTGTATTATATTGCTCACAACATCACCTTTAGACCCAAGATATGCGTTGATAGATCATTACATGTGGGGCCATCGCTTATCCAATGCAATTTTTTTTTTTTAGCAATTACTATTCAGAAAAAAATTCTCTACCGATCAAGTCGATCTAAAATACAAAAGTATAAAAATACTATACTATACTACTAGAGGAGATGAGAGATGGTCAACTGTTCTTCAATTACGATAGGTTAAATGATGGTCAGGATTTTCAGTTACAATGATATTTATTATGGTAAGCCAACGTTTCGATCCAACTTGTGGATCTTCATCAGGGCTAAAAGACACAAACAAACAAACAAAGACACAAACAAACGCGTAAGTTGACCATCTCTCATCTCCTCTAGTAGTGTAGAATAGTATTTTTATACTTTTGTATTTTAGACCGACTAGATCGGTAGAGAATTTTTTTCTGAATAGTAAGCGCTAAAAAAAAAAAAAATTGCATTGGATAAGCGATGGACCCACATGTAATGATCTATCAACGCTTCTATCTATCTTGGGTCTAAAGGTGATGTTGTGAGCAATTTTTTTTTTTTTTTTTTTTTTTTTTTTTTTTTTTTTTTTTTTTTTCGCGATTACTATTCAGAAAAAAATTTTCTACCGATCTAGTCGGTCTAAAATACAAAAGTATAAAAATACTATACTATGAAATATGAATATGAATATGAATATGAAAATTGCTCACAACATCACCTTTAGACCCAAGATATGCGTGGATAGATCATTACATGTGGGTCCATCGCTTATCCAATGCAAGAGTATTTTAACTCAAAATCTTTTTTTTTTTTTTTTACAAACGCGTAAATCGTCTACATCTAAATTAGCAGAACATGCCATTGCCCACAACCACTCCTTCGACTTTGAGAACCCCTCCATATTAGCAACTGTATCTAACCACGACAAACGTCTCCTCTCAGAATCCATTTTCATCCATCTAGAAACAAATAACCCGGTAAATCACAAAACAGATAAAGAGATAATTTCATCCACTTATTCTATCATCTTCCGCATCCTCAAATCCTAGTTTTGATTTCATAGGTACCTGCAATTATCTCTGTACCTCTTGTACTATTATTATTTTTTGTATTGTATGCTTCTTTCTGTATATTTTCCATATTTGTATGCATTGTTACATTATGTATTATCTCATTTTTATGTTATTATTCAGTCCAGACACAACTATTTGTATACAGTACCATATATTTTGTTAGTTTTAAATATTTTTGTTCACTCAGTTGTCATGTGCCTTCACTTCAAAAGCGTTGGATTTCACCGCCATAAACCTTTGAAGTCGGCAAACTAACCCCCTACCACTACCTCTCATCTTATTTTTACCTTTAGTCTTAGTATCCACCTGGACTCAGTAGGTAAATATCAGATTCTATTTTATCTTGTCAACCAGCCTCTTATTTTAATATTTATGTATACACCATCTTTTATATTATTATCAGTTCTGTAATGTATCCATTTATTGTCACCCTTTAGCATAGATACTCATATATTTGTTTTCTTTTAGCCCTGATGAAGATCCACAAGTTGGATCGAAACGTTGGCTTACCATAATAAATATCATTGTAACTGAAAATCCTGACCATCATTTAACCTATTATACTAGTAGAGGAGTATCTAATTTTCCATTTATCTTTATTAAAAAAAAAATAATATTAGTCATGTTCAGGCCAACAATATATTGGAATAATGAATAAAAAAAAAAAATGAATGGATTAAGGCATGAATGCTAAATATGACAGCTGAAAACATTAAGTTTGCAGTTAATTGTTTTTGTTGTTTTTTCTCATTGAGAGAACTTTTTGAACCGTTAGAATGAAAATCCGCTTTGTAGACTAATAATTTTACGTCTAATTGTCCACCGCTCAAATTTATCTTATGCCCTTTAAAGTATTCAAGGACAAATCTTAGCGTGCAGGTCTACCCAGCAAATACGGGTGAGACGCTAATTATACCCTTTGAGGCTGGATTTAAGACCGCCGCAATGGAGTCAGGTGTCCAACTGCACAGCCGAGGGGAAGTGAGAAATGCTCTTTCAGTGCTTGCTAAATCGGGCTGCAAAAAGTTAGTCCCTATCGATCCTCACTGAAGTCGAATATTGTCGATACTTAGCTCACAACTGCCTCCATTATATCCACCGCAACAGTTTCCTCAAAAGAAAGGTAATAGTTTTTGGCTACCGTAAATCAAATAGTGATAGAAAACGGAAGATTTATGGAGGAGAAAACCCTTTCAGGAGCAAAATAGGCCTTTTATGAAGGAGTGGTCTATTGCTCTACTAACGTTTTCTTTAAATAGATTTTATATACCAAACTCCAAAGTCCAGTGGAAATACAATAAAAAAAAAAAAAAAAAAAAAAAAAAAAAAAAAAGGTAATTTCTTCTTTGTACCATGAGTAATATATATTAATGTTATTGTGATAGGACTTTGGCGAAATTCTTGCAGGAAAAAAACTTGAAAGTTCATTTTTTCTTAAGAGCACAAAAGCCTTTATGTTGGGCTATTTACATTTTGAACGAAACATCTTCACCTCCCGTACGAAATTCATTTTTTTTTTTAATGTTTCATTTTTTCACAATTAACTAAATGATGATTCGTACTTTATTTTTATGGAAGATTTAATGAACAATTTCACCTACAACGAGGCTATGGATTAAGAATAGTTGTTTTTTACTTTCACTTACCTATATATATGAAATATATAGTAAGTGTAAGTATTGCGATCGTGAAAAATTTCGACTTCCGGTTTTCAACGGAAATACACGTTTTGTGGCCCCCTGAGTCCAAATAACCAAGTCCCGCGAAATGGTCTGTGTGTGTGTGTGTGTGTGTGTGTGTGTGTGTGTCTGTGTGTGTGTGTGTGTGTGTGTGTGTGTGTGTGTGTGTGTGTGTGTGTGTGTGTGTGTGTGTGTGTGTGTGTGTGTGTGTGTGTGTGTGTGTGTGTGTAAACAGACTAGCTCAAAAACTATAAACCGTGCGAACCTGAAATTGGGTATTTAGTGTAGGTATATGCCAGCGATGTGACAGCGAAAATTTCATCAAAATTGCTCAAAGGGAGGGGGTACTTTATTTAATAATTTTTTACGTTTTTTTCAATTTTCTCAAAAACGGCTCTAACGATTTTGATTAAACTGAGTATTTGATGTAATAATACGCCCTAAATATGACTGTAAAAATTTCATCAAAATTGATTACCCGGAGGGAGGACTTTACTTAATAAATTTTTTATCATTTTCACGTGTTTTTTTTTTACTCAAAAACGGCTTTGACTATTTTGATCAAACTGGGTATTTAATTTATTTATATGCCAAACATGTGATAGCCAACATTTCATCAAAATTGATTAACCGGAGGGGGGACTTTACTTAATAAATTTTTTATCATTTTCACGTGTTTTTTTTTTTACTCAAAAACGGCTTTAACTATTTTGATCAAACTGGGTATTTAATTTATTTATATGCCAAACATGTGATAGTCAACATTTCATCAAAATTGATCAACCGGAGGGGGGACTTTACTTAATACATTTCGTATCATTTTCACGTTTTTTTTTTGTTTTTTTTTTACTCAAAAATGGCTTTAACGATTTTGATCAAACTGGGTATTTGATGTATTTATATGCCAAAGATGTGATAGCCAACATTTCATCAAAATTGGTCAAACGGAGGGGACCACAACAACGCATTAATTTCTAATCTAAGTGAGTTGGTAAGTGTGTGTTGCGCGCACGCACCAGATTTTTTTATCTTATATTTATACCCAAGGCCATTGGCTGGAAACCCGGCAGATGAAACCTAGATTTTAAATGAGAGTAAAGATTCCTTGGCTGCGTTGTAATTTGGAGGGGATGTAAAATCGAGGCTCCGAGCCTGTGCGATACCAGGTGCTCATTAAAGATGTTTGTCGCACCCATGATAAATGCTGGTCAAATTTTGAAAATCAAGGCGTCGAAACGACGTATAGTTGGCAAAAACATCTTTATCATGAGTGGGAACGATAATCGAATTGATGTGTCATTTTCTTTTTCTAGAAATTAATGGAGTCTTTTGATTGACAAAAGGCTTATTTTGTAGTTGCTTTTCCTAGAGCTTTAAATAAAAATATAAAAGTTATCTTATTTTTGAAATTTTAATAGAAAATTATTAAATTTTTCTACCGATTCCCCTAAAATAATCCCGCAGATCTAGAAACTGTATAGGGGACAAACCTCGATATGATGTATGGCTAGAAATAAGCGAAGGGATTTAAAGGGTGGTAACCATATACGGACATTATTTTTTTGTTAACTAAACTATTTTATTTACACCTTGAGGGAGACAGGAGGTCCCTCATCCATCTCTTTTTCAGCATTCGTCGAGGTACCCTAAGAATGTCACTTATGCCATATCTAGTACAAATTTATTGGTATGGACTTGTAGTTTGTCGTGAAACATTTGGTAATTCGCCCGTATATAATTTGTCACACCTTGGAAACGCTTAAGTCATTTTAGAAAGTCTCATTTGAAACTATGGCGGTGAGTTCGTTATTATTCTAAAATATTGAAATTGAAAGGATTGTATTTTTTAAAAATGTGCCTTTTTGGCAGGTTCCTAAATTTGGCTAGCATAGATCCATATTAGTGTAATTATTTTAAATAGGCTCTTTTGCATTTTTGTCTGAGGGGTAATTTAGAACGTCTGTATATAACAATATAAGTTAGAAATTAAGCGTTTTACGTTTCATCTTGACATGTAGGCCATTTATGTGCTTTTGTGTTCAGTATTTGTTTGTGGTATTGGGTGATTTTCTATGAAGACTGGAGGACGCATACGGTCTTGGAAAGGAAAATACATAAATAAACTCAGCCACTCACAGGCTAACACTAAAAATCCTGAGTATTGCGGAACCAGAGAGACACGGCGGAAGAAGGTTGGCTTGTGTTTAATTCAGGTGACATTGGCTCGGATGGTGGAGGGGGGGGCTAAAATATCGCAAATACGTTGCCACTTACCGAGGCTACATTAAGGTACTGTGTTTGGTATTCCAGCAGGCTACCGACCTCTCCGGCTATTTTGGCTTCTACGTGTCAATCCGGAGCTATTTAAATAGGGCTCCCGTATCGCTCCTTTCCCTACTAATAGAGGCAGACTTGGATATGCCGTATGCGGCACGGATCTACATATCTGCAACAGACTACGATCTGCCTCTGCGCCAAATTATTATTTTTTTTTTCTTTGCTTATATCGTTGGAACCCAGTAACATATTTACTTCGTATTAAGAGCCAATAACAGCAAGTTGGAAACCGTTGATCCTTAAATCTTTGATTTGAATTGAATTTTTATTCGCATCGGTTAATATCCCCTCTAAAAAACTAAACTTAAACTAAAATCAATACGAATGTTTTTTTTTTTTTCAGATGATTCCTGAATACTGGGTATAAATACTCCTTTTAGTTAGACGGTAGAAGCATTCAATGAAGAGCTTTATGGAGTGGTAGGATTAACTCGAGAAACAATCCAAACTTTTTTAATAGCAAACTTCTTTTCTTGCAATTAATTCCCCCCCCCCCCCCCCCTAGCACTCTTTACGTACCCTCTTCCAGTTCCCTCTTTGTTTTCAACTCAATCTAGAAAGTATTTTTTATTTATTCTACGTTTCAGTTTAGCCCTTAACAATTGGTGATTGGGAAAAAGAATATAAATAAGAGATTTATCTATATTTTTTTTCATTTCATGCAGCTTCTTCAAAGGGACTGTTACAATACTAAAAAAATGTCGGCAAATATATGCAACTTAAATGTACTTATGTACTAATATACTTTAGAATGTATCCCAAAAGACCTCCATTCCAAGAAAGAAATAAAAACTAAGGAAACGCGGTCTATTGGCAGTCCTCATAACTACTTTTCTTAAACTTTGAAAATAATGTTGAAAACCTGTACGAAAAGCGATACTGGGCAACTCAGAGTGGAGTCTTATCAAGTTTTTTTTTTCTGTTCTTTTCTTTACCAAGAGATATGGAGTAGCACTTCATAGTGCGCCCCTTATAGAAAGGTAGCAATGAGGGATAAGGACTGGTCAAAAGGAAGAATAGTTATTTATTATACAAGTGACGAAAGTAGATCATTTTACAACTCAAGTGAAACGTTCACCCACACGAGCGAAGCGAGTGTGGTAATTTCACGAGAGTTGTAAATTCTAATTTTTTCACGAGTGTAATATTAAATTTTTTCTGTAATCGTGTAGTACATGATCAGATTTAACCAGAATGTGAACAAAATTAGGATGTTGTGAAGATTATGGTATGTTGTTGGTAGGTTATAAGCATGGTTGTGAAGTAATGCAGTTATAAACAAGTGCAGGTTATAAACAAGGAAGGTAATTATTATTATATTTAAATTTTAAAATATATTGATTATTTCCACCAATAATTCATTCACATTTCAATTTATTTTGTTAAAATAAATTCTTACAATGTTAAGAAACATTTCGAATTTAATTTAATTTCGAATTCAAATTATTTTTTAATTTATACTTATCACTAATTAAGATGGCAATTCACTTTCTTCACTTGTGAAGAAAGTAATCACTTTCTTCACTCTATTGCAAAATGTTTCACTTTCTTTACTCATTTCAGTTTAGTAATGTTACCATTATTCAACGATTATAGAAAAAGAATTTTCTTTTATTCAAAGTAAATGCATGCAAGATTGAAATCCAACAATCAATTCTACAGTATTTCAACCTAGCTTCATCAGTTGTCATAGATGATTCACCATATCCACATTAATTGTATATAAATATTATAGTCTTTTATAATGTTAAAAATAAAGGTTACTAATTTTTGTTCCAATTTATTAGCGTCAAATTAAAACCCATAGCTTGTCAATTTTCCACCAGCTAAATAATTTTTTTTTCTCTTCCAGTTTCATTTTATTTCATGCTTATTTCAGTTCATTTAATATTACATTTCTAATTAATGGTGAACAGACCGGGAGAGCCGATTGTTCATCATTAAACAACCTCCACATAAATAAAGTACGTTAAGCACAAACTAAATTTTATAACACATTGTGAACGCAGTCTTTTATTTGAAAACACCCCCCCCCCTTTTATATGATTATATGATTTCTTGATCTAATTTATCTCCTCATGGATTAATTAGCTTTTACTGCATTTATGTGCATTTTAAGGTGTATTGAAAAAATGTAATTATTGTGGAATGGGTGTTTTGCTAAGTTACCGATGATGGGGCTCATCTCTTTCTTGAATAAACTTAAATTCTAATACTTATATCCTAACATTCACATACATGTTTCCATCGTCTTGGGAAATTTTCTGGGCGGAGTGTATTAAACAGTGGATTTTCAGTGGATCAACAGCTGTTACGATTTATCCAGAAAAAAAAATCCTGCCTCTTGGTTATGTATTCTCCTGTTTTTGATAATTTAATTACTTGTTGTGTACCTCTAAGGTCCTAATTCGTTGCATGTAAGTCCCTTGTATTCATTCCCTACGGCGACGAACTTTTTTATGTGCGTGTGCCGAACATTATTTATCGAGTTGCTGTCGTACTATAAAAATTTAAAAATAAAATTAATAATTAATTGTAAAAATGATATTTTTAATTATAATTCATATTGTATTCATATTTCATATTCATATTGTAACCCTAATGTGGGTTAGGATGATTTTTACTGTCGTGTAATTATAATCAGAATAAAAGCTCAAATCAGTAACTTAGTAAAAAAAGTAACTACAAGTTATGAAAACGTAACCTTATATTCCTTGTTCAAGGAAGACTATGAATTGTCCCTCGCTTCTAATATTTAGTCCGAAATGGAACTATCCTTAAAGTTCTAGATCATTCCCTCACTATTGTGCAGCTAGGAAATGTTTTTATCAATGCATTGTACGACCTTAAATAAAGATTCATATACATGTTTGAATTTGTTTTATTTGATTCTTGATGAGTCTAATACGAATATCATAGAATAAATTTGAACCCTTCATACCCTATTCGTTAGAAGATGGAAGCTACGATAGAAGGGGATATCCCAAGTCATTTTTATTCAGTCCCTGAGAGAGGAAAGGGAACAGCGCTTGGAACACTAGTCACGAAGTCTTGTTGTCCCTTAAAGCTCAACCGGTCCTGTTACAAATTATTAAATGCCACAAAGTCATTCCGTGACACCAAATTTCCTCCTCTATAATTTTCCCCTCGATAGTTATAAAAAAAAAAAATACATTTTTTAACGGAAACTGATTGCTCGGATAAAACGAACCGTTTGGAAATGCAAATTATTTTAACCATCACGATCGAGTCACGTTAAAATATCGTTGAACGATCACAAAGTTTTTCACAGAAATACATGTGTAAATTTGTCATGGGAATAATATATAACTTAACAAAATACAGTTTTACCAATAAAACTCTATTTTGTTAAGTTACGGTACCAATACCGTATAGTACAGATTATTGAAACTACTACTACTACATAACTTCTCCAAGTGATTAGGCTAGATTTTTTTTTTTTTTTTTTTTTTTTTTTTAAAGTGCCTTTTTTTTTTCTCTATAATTCTAATGACCATTACTCAAACGTTTTAAGACTACTTCCTCTCTGCGTTTAAGTCTTATTGAGGTTTTAGGACATTTATAATAAATAACACCACATAAAATTTCTTAAAATAACTTTGGACGACTATCTGAAATTTGTGTAGCGTAGCCCTTTATTGTAATCGAGAACAATCCATTTAAGAGATTTATCCATTACATTACCGCAAACATAAGTGGGAATCATCTAGTTACCAAACCGCACATGACGAGAAATTTCATTAAAAGAAAATAATAGTAACTGTCTTTTTTGACCATATACCGGCACGGAATGAAATTGGTGTATCTTTATAACGTAATACCTGAATAGAAATTTTGGATTCTTGTAACATTTACAAATGAGGCCAACAAGGTATTTTAGGAATAATTTATAAATAGGACGAAATGGTAATTATAGTTTGCATAGGCAACCTCCATAACCCGTGGAATAAATTATGAAGTAAAAAGGGTACTACAAAAGCGTACCCTTTTTACTTCATAAAAAACTTTTCACTTTTTAATTTTTTCCCAAGAAGATTGAGGTCGAATTGGATTCGTTTTGCCCCCTCGCGATGATGACATAATCAAGGACAATTACTAAGCTTAGTTTACTACAATGGGTTTCTATTATCACTAGAAAGTGATTCTATTGTGGTTGGATTCACTTTACTTACGCAACTTTATTTCTTTATTCTACAAACTTCTAAGTAAATTGATAAAGAGACGTCTGTTTTATATACATATATATATATATATATATATATATATATATATATATATATATATATATATATATATAATTAGCTATACACAGAAATGTAAACAAAACAAACCTTGAATTTTTCTTTTTTTTTCGAATTCTCATAGTTCGGACTCTTCCTATAATCCTCAGTGCTCAAATTAATTATCATAATGTCAGATTATAAATGAAGAGGCGAGATGCAAAACTCGTTCGTTCCACCTGAACACATTTTTCATTAACTCAAAAAACTTACCACGTCTTGTAAAGTGGCCAGATAAAGATGATTTTTTTTGCCTTCCAAAGTTGCAGCTACCCTGTGTAAGTGAGCTTGGAATAAAAAAATTTACTGATTTAGAGATAACAAAAAAAAAAGTAATAACATATGAAATGAGAAACTTTTGCAACAAAATGTTTAAAGGAAAGACTTTTGCTGCATACCACATTGGTACGAAGGAGTTTTAATTCACATCGCGTAAGTTGATCTTCCTAATAAAGATATTTATTTAGGTTCACAACTATTTTATAAATGAATTCGGTACCATTTTACGAAATAATATCACTCACTGTCTTAAAACATTTACTAAACAATTTTTTTTTTGACGAATTTTTCAAAAATATCATCGTACGGATATGAAACATCAGACTACAAATCGACTAGATCCTAAGCCTATCTTCTTCTTCAACAATAGCGACTTCTTCATCCTGTTGTTCGTTGTCTCCCTCGTCTGTGGCAGATATATTGAGAACTCCTGTGTAATACTTCAATGAATCATTGGCCTTCCACTCGTCACAAAAATGCTTTTTCAGCAGATTATCAACGCCTTTCAGCTTGTTGGAGCCATTAAAAAATCAATTATTAATATAGCTAGGTAAGAAGAATCGAGTATAAACTGAAATAAAACACGCGAGTTTAAGGAGATATTTTGTTCAGAAAGAATAACAGAAACTGCTGAAGTGAACGAATGGGATGGGTGCAAAGTGATAGGTCCCCCACTTGGGACAATGGGCAATGGAACGAATCAGTTCTGCAACAAACCGCTATTTCGTATAGCAAAAATCCATAAGAAATTAAAAGTTTTGCTGCAATCTGATTAGATATGTTGAAAGAGCATTAAAATATCTTTTAGAATCCATTGCTATCTCAATTTTTTCAAATAAATGGAAAGAACGAGTTTTGCACATAACCTCCTCAAATAAATAATCCAAACGTAATCAAATTCCATATTTTGCGCTGACTATATAAAAATAATATATCTCTTTTCATTCCAAACTCTTATTCCGCACTAATCTGGTAGTTAGTGACATTCAGAAATATAAGCATTGTACCATCTAAGGTAACATAACTTCACCAAAGTAATATTTTATTTACAATTTTATATATGATAATATTACAATTTTTCAATAAATAAGTTAATATCAAATGTCTCGTTACAGTGATGCAGCTGGGGGACAAACACTGGGATCTCCCAGAGTCTTGGACGGCAAAGCACGAATAGGAGTTATCAGGCAGAATTTATATATTGTAAACAGGTATGAATGAGAGACAGTTATTTCATTATGTGATTGTTATTTTATTTTTTACTAGCATTCCACGTCGCGGCTTTGCCCGCGAGCCATTAAAATCAATTCTATGATCATTATCTTGGTATTGATTTAATATAATATGTTATATATTGACAACATATGTTATATCTTAACAACATAACAGGGATCAGAGCTTCCGGTAGGTGGAATGTTGGAGGGGGAACCTGCCGGCTCAGTAGAAGAGAGGGAGACGCGCAATGGAGAGAGTTCACTAAAACCGCCGAAAAAAAAATTGCTTAATCGTCGTGAACGCTTCATTTTTCGACTTTAAAACTTGCTTTGAGTTAAACTCGTCGTATCAAGTCTTTAAAATGAGTCCAAATTAGATATTTTTTCTCGAAGTGCAAAAATAGGTGTCCGTTAGAGTTAAACGACAATTTCACCATTTAAACCCCTTAGGGGTTACATTTTTGAAATTCCTTTCTTAGTGGTTACCTACATCGCGTTTAAAATTCAAATTCCGAACTTCAAGTTTCTATCATTAGTAGGTTTTGCTCTGCGTTGATTCTGTCAGTCAGGACAAAGCCTCTTATATATATGGAGAAGAGATCGAAATAAACACGCACCATCCCCAATCATGGGAATCACAGTGTGCATAATTTGACTACCACTAATCTATATAAATAAAGTTGAAATTCTGTTTGTTTGTTTGTTTATTTGTTCTTTATAGAAATCCATACCATTTGTCCTAAATTCTCCAAATTTCGCTCAGTGGTTCTTTCATAACAGGTGCGAACACCTGTCCATATTAAAATTGCATAACTTCAGCCAATCTCTGGGTATATTCAGTATTGTTATAAAATTCGTCATGATCTCGCTTTACAATGTTTTTTTCACGAAATCGACCATTTGAGTCGAAAAAAACGGCCTAAAAAATCATTTTATAGATTTTGAAGAAGCCAACAAGGCCCGGTAAGACCGTCCCTGGCAGGCGTCGATTTCTGGGATTTTTAAACCATATGTTTTTTTTTTTAACATTACAATACGTTTATTTACATGTATGGTGAATTTATTTTTTAAAAATGCCTCCTAAGAAGCGAGCTTCAATAGGAGTAGTGAGCTCAAAAGCTAAAAAACAACGTCAAATACGAGCAGCTGAAACTCTCGACGAACATCAAAATAGGATTGAACAACAGTGGCTTAGACAGGAAGAACTGATTCTGCCCAGGAATACGAGGCCCGCCTTGGCTTAGGCAAGCCGATTTGCGAGAAGCTGAAACTGCAGGGCAATTTTCCAGTGTGTTTGTTTGTTCTTTATAGAATTCCATACCGTTTATCCTAAATTATCCAAATTTCGCTCAGTGATTCTTTCATACCAGGTGCGAACACCTGTCCATATTAAAATTGCATAACTTCAGCCGATCTTCAGCTGATATTCTTTATCCTAATAAAATGATCGCGCTTTACAATGTTTTTTTTACGAAATCGGCCGTTTCATTAGAAAAAGGAAATTCCCCGGGTGAAACCAGGACATACAGCTAGTATTTAAATAATCATTAGCCATTTTTTATTTGAATGTCTATTTTAATGATATTGTAACGTTAAATCGATATTCAATTAAAAAACATATGGTTTAAAATCTCAACAATAGATTTCCGTTAGAGTTAAACGACAATTTCGCCATTTAAGCCCCTTAGGGGTTACATTTTTGAAATTCCTTTCTTAGTGGTTACCTACATCGCGTTTAAAGTCTAAATTCCGAACTTCAAGTTTCTATCATTAGTAGTTTTTGCCCTGCGTTGATTCTGTCAGTCAGGACAAAGCCTCTTATATATATAGAGATTTCCTTCTTGGAAGTTACATTTTATTTATTATTGTTACTTTTTATTCTTTTTTTTTACAAATATTAATACAAATTTAAAATGTATATAGTTTTTGTCTGAATAGCCATAAAATCTATTAATTCTTTCAATAAATAAAAATATAATAAAAGATTTGTTCGTTCCTTGATTTAGCGAATTAGGTATGTTCAAGGCATTTTTATACGGTTAAGTTTTTGGAGCATAGTAATAGAGTAAGTGTTTTAAGTTAGAGTATTAGAGTAAGTGTTCGTTTCTGCTTAAAATTTTAACATTTCACAATTTTTTCCTCCCAACAAAGCCACAAGAAGTGTTATTTTACTTTTATTTAAATAATTGCTTCTCCTTGCGAAAAAACATCACGAATTTCAATAGCGATGATGAAATTGAAAACCTTACGATATTCAGATTTATATTTATAAGTAAAAAGTTATATATTTCCTATAGATTAATAAACAGAAGAAGAAAGGGTTGATGGTGCACTGAACTAAAGTTTTCAAAGATTAAGCGTACTTTTGCTAGCAGGCCCTGAATAAATAGTTTATTATTAATCAATCAATGGATATTAAAATAAATGATACATCTATATTTTGATTGGAAGTTTATCGGTATATTTGGGTGAATTGAATATCATTGGTTCTAGTTTAGAAATGAAATTGCAAGCTTAGGAAGATATATTGCTAGATTAAATTGGGTCTTAAATTCGAATCAATTTTGATTTGAATCATATAGTTGGATTGTGGCTTAGGGATCACGTTTGCTTAAGATCCTGTATTAAAAATGGTATAATTATTCGAATATATATAAAACTATTATGATTTCTAACTAAGAATCTTATTAAAATTTATTTATATTTATTATAGCTAAATATTCGTTCCGGTATTTAATTAAGAATTACGCGCATTCTTCAAAATTATCGGCAGGAATCTAGTTCATGTGCCAAGGCAAATTTTTAAACCTATATATTTTATGCTTGGTTATATTTCACCATCCTAAATTTATTTTTAGGATTTATTTAATGAAGGTGTCTCTTCCAATTTTTTTGTATTATATTTAATTATCCCAACGTTTCAGGCTTTTGGCCCATCCTCTGGGGTTATCTTTTCTATAAGTCATTCTTTCTAATGCTAATTGTCTTCAATTCAAGTTGTAATATATACACATCCAACTGCCCATGTTCTTATTTTAACATATATTTGGCACTAGATCGATTTCATTGTCACATTTTTTAAAACTTTAGTTGCTTTGTGGTTTATATTTTAATATTTTAGTTAGCTAGGATTCACTAAAACTTCAACTCTCTCTTTTACTTTTGCCAGTTTTACCTCCTTTTGAAAAGCGACTTTCAATTCAAGAAACAACTTGGTCATCTTTGGCGTCTTTTTATGAAAGAAATCGAAGTAGAAAGGATGAATACTCGAAAGAGCTTTTATATATATATATATATATATATATATATATATATATATTTTTTTTTTTTTTGTATACATATAAAACAAAATGAAAGGTAAAATAAAATGTGAACAGATTTGAATTCTTATTTAATCATAGTCAATAAAGATTCTTTATTAGTAATAACGATTTTAATTATCACCGAACAAATAAATTAACTGTATACATATAAGAAACAGACAAAAAAGGTTCCAATAAATACAGCCTCGTGAAAAGCTAAATAATGATTAAAAATTAAATGAACAAAATAACACCAAGCAAATAAAATATCAATAATGTACACTGCTAAAGAGCAAACACGAATGTAATATTGGTAATGAATAATTGAAAAAGAAGTCACATTTTTAGTTGCTTTATTGTATCATTACTTTTCGTACATAATTTTTTCCTCCACTCCACAGCACATTATTTTAGCAGTAGAAAAAAAAAACTTGATAGGGAATCAAATATCGCATTTTCTGTAAATAAAAATGATTTCAAATGATTATCTTACCCAATATTTCAGTCATAAAAAGACTGAATTTATATTAGTATTACAACGTGAAATAAAAAAAAAAAAAACATATGATTGAAAAGAGTTCTTTTTTTAGAACAAACTGTTCTAGTACATGTTCGTGACTGCTTCGAATAATCTTCGCTTGTCTGGGACCTTCTGGACTGTTCTAATTCAGACTAAACATAAGTAGCGATGGACTGGACAGATAGTCTTGCTCAGAAGCTCGAAAAACACGGAGATGCAACGCTCCATTTTGAAATAAACAGTTTTTTATTTATTAATAATATCCAGGTGTAAGGTATATTTTGACTGTTCCGCAGTTTTGACTAATCCACAGATTTGAGTTAACAATAAAATCAGGGTTTGACAATAAAGTCACCAGTTATTTATTAAATAGATACCCACCATTTCAAAAATCTTTTGTTTGTTTAACGTCACTTTATGCCACTAAGCCTTATCAGACGATGCTACAGTGGGAGTCATATCCTATCCAGGTATAATTAAGATAGGGATATTTAACGAATACCTGACATCGTACTGGCTTTGAACCCCCATTTTACATCCCATCCGAGAGACGATATAGCTAAGTAAAAAATCCTGAGGCCACCTCGGGGCACAAAAGTGCGACTTTTAGTATTGAAGGTTACTATGCTAACCACTACACCACAGGTGTCCCCGACAATAACCTTTTAAATATTATAACTTGTACCTTCACTCTGTTTGACTCTAATCTGACAACCGCATTGGAAGGTGTAATAGCATTTTTAGAAAATCTAGGTAATCTTTTTCTTACAAATCAGCGTAATAAAGTTTGATCAATCGTTAATCAGCAATTGAATCTTAATAAGTCTTATTTAAATTGTTTCAAAGAGACAATAACTATAGATTTACCCAGGAAATGGAATATGATTAAAATTATTTACAGTTTCAATAATATTATTGTCATACTTAAAGGATTTAATCTTTGCAGAACGGCAACCCTTGTGGAACTGGAAAATCTCGATTTTATTATCGTTAAAATCAGTAAAATTGTTTTCTTGAGAGTACATATGCAGTATATTCAGCTCAGTAGTAGCGCCTGTTGCCAAGGTGATGCCATCAAGACAATGTCGTCAGCGTACATTAGCATAATAATGTCATTAATATATGTAAATCATGGATGTACAAATACAAAATCCTGTTTACCATTAGTACATTAGTGTTCGATAAGAGGCGTTCAAGATTTGTTCAGAACTTTATTTTTTAAATGAATTACTAATTCGGGTCATTGCTTTCGAGATATCTTTTCATCGCCCTCCTCTGTGGCTGTGTTAATACCGATGGTTGTAGCAGATAAGATTGTTGATTTATAAAAAAATGAGACTTATCTCCTAGGATAGCCAAGGGGGGGGGGCTCTTGGAGCCCATTAATATTTCTCTAATTTAACTTATTAAATACAAAATTAGTAGTTGTCAGAAAAACATTCAAGATTATTCAAGATTATTTTTATTTCGTGGAGGCCCCACGGAATAAACCTCGACCTACCCACCATGGTTGGGATAGGTTGGTAACACCTGTAGAGTACCGAACAAAAAAAAAAAAAAATCAAGATTATTTATTTTAAACGTGAATGGAATTCTTTCCATTACATGTTATACCCAGAAGAAATAGTTGAGTGAAAAAAAAAAAAATTACTGCTTATGAGCTCGCAGATATAATTTAAAATTATTAAACTACAATTTTATAAAGGCATTGATAATAAATTCAAAACTATTAATGTTTTTTTGCCTTAATGTACCATAAAACAAAATTTTAAATTTTAAGTTGTAAATGATTTAAATATCTTATATGCCATGAGTGATGAATTTTAGCGAGCATAGAAATGACATTTCTAATTACCTAAAAAAATGATTTTCATTTCCCTCTATTTTTTTTCTTACATTCACTTTTTTATATATTTGTAAATATTTCAATCTAATAAAATAACTTTTTAAAAAATTATTTAGAGTTAATTAACAATAAAATAAAGCTATGGGACCGCAGAGCCCCCGTCGGTAAAACAAGAAATCCTATACCCCTTGGTAATACTAGGGTTAATGCACCCCATTGGCTATGAATAAAATAGTGATTAGCAGAGTAACAATGATTTTTTTTTTCCAGGTTTTAGTTTTACCTTTGAGAATAAAAATTAGCCAAAGAGCTGAGCCAATGGGTTACAATTCTAAAATGGTATAAGTTGTAATAAAATATTTGTCAATAATTGGGAGAGACTGTTTTCTTCGAGATAGGGTGATAAATTATCATGATTTATTGTCGTTCCTTTTTGTAAATTTGTTATTAATATGAGTTTTTATTGTACGTCTGGCATTGTGTATTATGATTTTTCGAAAAAAAAAATTATTTAAACCCCCAAATGATGTTACAATATTTTAGCTTTTAAAACTGTTGAAAATAAGAATGATTAATATAATGAGGAAGTACTCCTAATTGTTCATGGTTTCATTGGACGTCAAATAAAAACCTAACAAACCACTAGAAGAGGGTCTGTTTTCTAAAATATAGCTTTTTATATCCTGGCTTATATTTGTATATTTAACTGCAATTAAATACAACATTTTTAAAAAATAGAAAAAAAACACGAAGAAAAAAAAAAGAAGAAAAAATACATTAGTAAACTGACTATTAGGTTTTTAGAAATAGAAGGTTTGGCCTCAAAGTCCCGTTTTATTCCCAAAACTCACCTAATCATGCAGATTGTTCAGGACCAAAATTTTTATTTTCATTTATTATATAATAATTCATGCAAATTAATTTTTACCCTAAAAATCTAACGTGACTAAAATACGGCATTACTCAGTGCGAGCTGGTAATCAACACAGCTGAGCGCTTTACCTGCGGCCTAATCCTCTGGCTATCTCTGTTGATAGTAGGCCGCAGGTAATAAATATTTATTGCGTCACTTCAAGCCCATGTCACGCAGGGGGCAGCACTATCCAGCCCATGGAACTAATTTTTGGAACTACCCCTGTGATGTCACGCGGAAGGATACGAAAAAATGGTAGCAGTCACCATAGGACTACACCAGAATCAAGTAAAGTGAGGAGATCAAGATTTTTTATTTTCAATTACGGCCAGAGACTTTCAATATCTGGGTGCACCCAACCACCACATCAAGAAAATTATACACAGTAAGACATCCTCGCCCAGCTCGTCGATGCCGTGAGTCAAACACAGTCACTGATTTTTTTGTGTTCGAACTATTTTTTGTTTATTTTTTTTCTATCTTCATTGCAAGCCAAGAAATTTAATTATTCATTTATTTATCATTTTTATCAGCTATAAAAAGTTTCTTTTTTTTTTTTTTTTTGCCCATCAGAGGGAATTTTATTTTGTTTTGTTAGAAATATATTTTTGTTTCACAACATTTATTTTTCTTAGACCAGCCCTGGATAATTAAACTTTATAATTTTCAAATAAAAATTTTCGCCTATTCAGGCATCTTCAGGGCTACAAACGTTCTATAAGCAGGATAGACACAGGCTGACAATGGACATGTCATAGTCTGGCTCTTAAGATCATAGAAACGGTTGTTTTCTGTAACGTATTAATAATTTGAGTTAGTTAAGATGTTTTTATAACAAAATAGAAGGATCTTAACAAACTAGAGCGTGTTCACAAGGAAAATAAATAAATAAATTGTTTTCGTAAAATAATTTATTTTTTATTTACATAATGAGATGAGAAGAAAATAAAAGAAAAAGAAATAAACTCACGTTGATAATAACTTGGCAAACTGCGAAACTGACGAAAGTTGATTCAATTTTAGGCAGCAAGGATTGATTTCTTGGTTATGATAAACTCTTTCCATGCAGTGAAATTGATTATAATGATAACCGTCTGTTTCCAACCAGCAACGGTAAAAACATTAGTCTTTACGAAAAGTGTTAACCAGTACACCTCACCAATTATTAACATCCATCCAGTGGTTGGGATCCTGAGATAACCTAAAAAAATATATTACCGAGCTGCTGGTAACAAGGCAGAATAGGCACTGTCCGTTCGAGCCAAAAAATCTATTGTTTATTTGTTGATAGAGTTTTCATATAATGCGTTTGTAAAAAAACAAATAAATATGGCTTATAAATATATTTCTATGGCTTAAAAACATTTAATTATATATATATATATATATATATATATATATATATATATATATATATATATATAACTAAATATATTAAAATAAACATATTTCTATGGCTTAATCCTCTTTGTTAGATCTCTTTTTTTTTTTTATAAATATTATAGGTTTTTAAGAAAAAAATAAAAATAATGAATGTTTCTATGGCTTAATCCTGCCTATTCGTTTATATATTTTATAAATATATTGGGTAGTTTCAATATATGTCCATTTTCAGGGCAAAAGGAATTTAGTAAAAATACAATATTACTTTCCCTGTGCACTTTAAGTGTCTTGAAACGGTAGGTGCACTTGCATTTAGTTGTGCTGAGAGTTCTCTAACTGTTTGGTAGGGGTTCCCTTTTACAGTGTGTTTGCGGACATCGTTGGGTCATTCCATGTCAAACCAACACACTGATGCAGACGTGATGTCTCAGATTTTCATAATTTTTGGTATGCAGCAATATATTGTCGCTTATGACTATACAAGGCACCCTTTTTTTTCAACAATGTTTTAGATTGTCGAGCTTAGTAGTTGGATGCCGATAATTTCTGCATTACTTTTTTCACACTCCAGCTGTCTGGTACAAGAGCTTCAGCAGTTGAACACATCCATGAAGTGACATGTCTCAAACCTTTTCTTGCATGGGAGTGATTAGCCTTATTAAAAGGATTAAAACAATCGATTTTTACTATTTCATCAATGGTATCCATCACGCAGGTTATAATAGTGAGAAATTAACAAGGGAAAGTGGAGTTGCCAAGAAATGGGTTGTGTTCTAAAGATACAATATCACTGGAACCACCAAATGAACTTCCTACAAGCAACTCAGATGCTACACTGGCTATAAATAAGTGTTCTTGTCTGCTTGACCAACCAGCTTCCACCTTGTGAAAAAAGGGGATTTCCCTCAGATAATGAAAGATAAAATAAAGATATGTATTGAAGTATTACAAACTATTTTTGGTATTTATTTGAAATTTTTAAAATCGCCCCTTTTTGAGAAATTTAAATTTTAAAATTTAATTAAACAATTCCAAATTGTAACTCCTATTTTGTGGCATATCATATTAAAGCCCCATTCAACAGCTTTACAATGAGACTACTCCTATGTTTATATTATCACTGGTTGCCAGCCTATAGGCATCTAAAGGTGCCAAAACATGAATTTTTTTTTATAAAAATTTAAATCTTTAAAAATTAGCAACTTCGAAAATAATAGTGCTACATAACTGAAATTTGGTATTTTTTCATAAGCCCATGATATATTGCTGCATACCAAAAATTATGAAAATCTGAGACATCAAGTCTTTAAATCTCCCAAAATTGACATGGAATGACCCCGTTTTTAATAACAGATGCAGGTCTTCTCGCGGCTGGTTTTCCAAGTTGGTATCCCCAGCCGAAAATTTAGCAAACCAATGCCGAATGGTTCGTTCATTTACATTTCCTTCCCCAAATACCTTACAGATGTTTTTAGCGGCCTCAGCTGCCGAATGGCCGAGTTTAAACTCCCAAAAATCGCGTGATCCATGTTCATATTTGGAGAAATACTAAAAAGTGTGTGATTTATTGGGAAGCTAATGTTTATAAAAGAAAAGTAGAGGATTGTAAACAACAGGGACCCGCAAAATCCTCTATGCATTTCAAAATTATAGAATCGGACATTTCATGTGAAACAACGCAATAATAGGCTTGAAACAAATTAATAACAATTCTTTTATTGCTTAATCCTGTTTATCCGTTTTTCTATTTTTATATATATGCTGGGATGGTAAAAAAAAGAAGGAATAATGTTCGTCTGGGATAATAGTTGATTTAATTATTAATATATTTTTTTTTAATTTTTGATCAAATTTATACTTCTTTTATGTACATCGTCTTTTTCCCCAAAATATGTATATTAACAAAAACATTTTTATTTTAAAATCAAGATCCTAATCATAGTCTTTCATTTTAAAAAATTGGCAAACAAAATTCATATTGAAATTGAATTTTAATTAAATTTTATTTAACTTATAAAATATTTTTTTTAATTTTTTATATATGTTGATTTTCTTTCAAATTACCGAAATATGTCAATAGGTTTATTACTCGACTAAAAATGAAAGTTTACTAAAACAACTTAATATATACAGCTCATAAACATAAAGATATCAAAAGAAAATATTTTATATTTTATAACTGAGTGAATAAAACGTATTCAAATTACTTAGCTTCCACTTTCTAGTATATATCCGTCAACGTTTCAGGCTACACTACACCTTCATCTCCAATTAAATTCATACCTACGTATGTTGTCACATTTTTTTTCTAATGGTACACTATACAAACTCAGGCGTTTTACAGGCGTTAATGACCCAATTGCGGTTTTACGCTTTTAAACCAAATAAACCGAACCAAACTCAACATATATCATATATTTGTATAGATATATTTATTTGCAATATTTATATCACAAAACATGTGTCCATTCCTAACATTATTGTCACAGACTTCAGAAAAGTTTAAATAATAGATTTAATATCATTTTATTTTAATTTTAGAGATGATTTTCAGAGTTGTGGAAATATTTCAATCGATTCTAAAAATGGATTCATGGAGTAGCAGACGAAATAGGATTTATAACCATTTTCCATAGTTGTATTAAACTTATAAATTATGAAAAAAATTATAGGTACTAAGAATTTAACAAATGAATTCCAATACTATTGCTCAAAAATCTTCAAGTAATAAGGTCAAAGGGTAAAAATAATACATATAAGTATCATATAGATAATGAATAAGTAATTTATTGAAAGCAGTAATACACGAGGATGTTAATACCATCCATGAGACTTTATAAATTTATGTCTATAATATTTCAGATATATTTTTTCCACACGAACTTTATTCATTTTTTCTGTATTTGAGAACATACGATATTATTGAACTCTTCTTTGAATTCTTTCGGATATTTGAGCCCCAGGATAGTGCCGCTGAGTACAAAAGAAAGCTCCTTGTGTATTATATCACTAACCGTTCGTTCTACATCTTTTCTTCCAAATGGAATTTCAGCATCAGAGCTAATACTCACTTGGTAATCGTCTAAATGGCTGACGTAAGCATCGTACAGATTGGCCGAACAGTTTCCATTTGTACCAAGGAAAACATGAGCTTCGAGATAAAATGAATTGCTTGGTACATCAAAGGAAAGATTACCTTTCGGGTTGAAGAATATAAGATGTCTTTCGAACCAGTATTTTACTTTCATTTTCTTCATTGCCAATTTCAATTTAAATATGTACTTCACTCCGTCTTCTTGAGGCTCTTCTGCGATCGTAGGACCCGATTGGAGTTCCAAAGTATCAAGACTGCTCATTCGACCTTTGATGAAGAGATAGGGACTATTGAAAAAATCACTTATAGGAACTTCAGTAAGATTCTTGTCGCGGAAGTACTGGTTCGAGGTAGCAATAATTTTTTTTACAACCTCTGCATCCGGTTTGTCACAGAGCGCGACGCTGAAAAAAGCGCAAAACAGCAACGGTACGAATAAGTAACTCATTTTGAAAAAAAAAAAAGTTATAAAGAAACACACTCGAGGTATTCTCGTAGAAAAATAACTTAAAGGTGGTGGACCGGAGGTGGTATATATACAACCATGATTTCCATGTCCTAACACAGTAATTAATAGAAAAATAAATTTGTCAATATAATATTTGTTTTAGGTTCACGGTAATGTGATATATGAATAATTAATGGTCTGCTAAATATGGCGTTTTTTTCCTCAATATTTAAATTACCTTTATTTCAAGGTGAATCAGTTCTTATTTAAGGATTAAAACAAACAAATACAAGAGTACTTGTGGAACTGAAAGTTAATATTTTGTACATTTAATGTTATATGGCACTTTTGTATCATCTCAGTAGACGTTTAATGAATTCAAAAAGTAGCAAAACACTTCCACACCACCTCAGCAACCTCAAATTATTCCAAACATTTCATTGACATAAAACAATTCCGTGAAAGTGCTCCTATAATCATTACTAACAATCCAACAGATCCCATGAATCATAATTTCTCAATGACCGAATTTCTTTCTGCTTTAAAATCAAGAAAAGACTCCTCACCCGGTCCGGATCAAATATGCATTAGCATGATCAAAAACATGTGCCAGTCAGATAAAATCATAATGTTAAAAATCATAAATAAATTTTTCGTATCCGAAATCTTACCAAACACATGGGAACCAGGCATCACCATTCCTATCCTGAAGAGAGATAAAGATCCCCTGAATGTTAACAGTTACAGACCAATAACACTAACCTCATCAATCTGTAAACTTATGGAAAAACTAAAAAGTAATAGACTGACCTGGTATTTGGAATCCAAAAGTTTACAACCAGAATGGCAAAGTGGGTTTAGGAAAGGGAGAAGCACAAGGGATAATTTAGTTAGATTAGAGTCGGATGTAGCTAAGGCCTTCGAAAACAAGAAAAAAGTGTTAGCTGTGTTTATTGACATAGAACAGGCATTTGATAGAACTTGGAGAAGGCTTATTCTAGATTCATTGGTCACCATAGGTATAAATGGGCACACCCTGGCATTCATAAATAATTTTCTAATTAATAGAAAATTCAAAGTAAGAATTGGGGATGTACTTTCACAAGAATTTGAGCAAGAGAACGGTGTGCCACAGGGCTGCGTTTTAAGCGCGACACTTTTTTGTATTGCCTTTAACCATGTCCTAAATGTAATAAAGTCGCCAGTCAAATGGATGCTATACGCCGACGATCTCGTAATTTATTCGGAAGGTAAACAGATAACGGACTTACAAGAAAACATACAAACCGCCCTGAACAACATCAGTAACTGGCTTGTAGACAATGGCTTTAAAATATCAACCAACAAGACTGTCGCTGTTCTCTTTAGCAAAAGAACTCCTAATCTTTTGCCATCTCTGCTTATAGATGATAAACCAATCTCCCTCTCCAACACTGTCAAGTACCTTGGAATGACGTTTGACCGAACTCTCAACTGGGTTCAACATATTAAACAATTAAAAGCCAGCTGTCTTCGATCCTTGAACCTTTTAAAAATGTTGAGCAATACACAATGGGGTGGTGATCGAAGTAGTATGTTGCCCCTTTATAGATTACTTATAAGATCGAAGTTGGATTATGTTTGCAACGCATATAGCTCGGCTTCTGGTAATTTCTTAAAAATGCTTGACCCAATCCTCAATACAGGTCTCAGAATAGCCACTGGTGCTTTCCGGTCCAGCCCATCCATTAGCCTATTTGTAGAGGCTGGTGAGCCTCCTCTCGACCTAAGACGGAAGCAAATCGATCTCATCTATTTTGCTAAAATATTATCTGCTTCCAACCATCCTTTGAATTATTTGTTCCCGAACAGACAATGTTTAAACCAGCAAAAGATAGTCACATCCAAAAGATCATCCTTCATAGTACGGGTTTCACAATCTGTAATAGACTTGGATCTTGAAACACCCAAACTCCATGATACTGCAGCATCACCAATTTATCCTTGGGGACTTCCTACTCCCGAAATCTGTCTTTCATTAACTAAACTGCTTAAAAAAAATACATTTCCTTACATGTACAAACACGAGTTTAACAAACTTCAAGACAGACTAGGCGACGCTGAATACATATACACTGACGGATCCAAGAACACAACAGGTGTGGGAGCCTCTATCGTTTGTAACGGCAGAAAACATCTTTTTACGTTATCATCCGTTTGTAGCAACAACACAGCAAAAATAATAGCTATCTACAAAGGTTTAAACATCATTCATCCGACAAAGAAAAAAATCGTTATTTGTACTGACTCATTATCTGCCCTTCTTAGTCTCGGAAACACATTCAGCAATAACAAAATTATACAGGACATTTTACTCACCCTAATGGAGATCCAAAGGAATAAGATTCCAACAGTCTTTACTTGGGTTCCCGGTCATTGTGGAATAATGGGAAATGAGCTGGCCGATCGGGCTGCCAAAGAAGCTATCACTGATGGCACTCCATATCGCTGGGTCCCAGCCGAAGACTTTATCTCTCATATCAAACAAAAAATTAAATTGAAATGGGAGCAAAGATGGTTAGCGGTGTCTGAAAACAAACTGAGGGAAATAAAAAATAATGTTATCGAATGGAAGTCTTCTATCCCAACCAAGCGAAGAGAGGAGGTCATTTTGACAAGATAACGTATAGGACACACTCGTTTGACCCACGGTTACCTAATGGCACGAGAACCTCTCACTGAGTGTCAGACATGCGGGTGCCCGCTAACTGTAAAGCATTTGTTGACGGAATGTAGAGCTAATGAATCTGAGAGAGCGCATTTCAACATCCCAGACAATCTATTTTCTGTTTTATCGGACAACGTTGAGATGACCAATACACTTTTAAAATTCTTAAGACAAGCTAACCAATACTACAAAATTTAAATTATAACCAGTGACCTGAGGAGATAATGACCCTAGTGGTTGACCCCTCTATAAAAAAAAAAAAAAAAAAAAAAGAATGAATTCAAACTTATTGTTTATCACATGTGGCATTGGAAATGTTCCATCAGACACCGGCATGCACCTAGTCATATAAATAATATTTTCTTTTGGCTAATGATGTTTGCTTTTATTTTTCAAGTCATTGCCATGTATTAATTTTGTAAAAATTTGCATATTATTTACAGGTAAATATTTTAATTGTACGTTAATTAAGATGATATACACAGGTACAAGGAAATAGAGCAGTAACTGAAATTTACAGAACCACGAAGACCTTTTTTTTTAATATTATGGTACAGCAAAAAAAACTTCCAAAAACTACAAACCTTTTGTAAACAAATTGTACGGACATAACAACAGATTCATTGTTGTCATAGCCACGACTAACTGCCTTTAATGAGGCAACTAAAAAGGAGTTGGATGAGAGACCTCCTCTCCTGAAACAAGACCGGGATGGTGTGCTGCTGGGCACTATCTTCCCTCATGCCTTAAAATGCCAACACATAGCAGTTTTCAACTCACTTGCTGATTGTCGCTTATTATTTGCGACAGGTGCAAATGGTTCAGATTAGATCAGAAATCAGAGAATTGGTAGGTACCGATTAGATCAGTTTCATCAAAATTTTAGATAAAAAATAAAGGTGTTGATTTTTTTTTTTTTTTTTAATGCACCTAAACACGTACCTTTAAAGCGTCATATATGATAAATAGCTCTTTCATTTAAAAATAATTAAACAATTATAATTACTTTATATTTCGACACCGTTGGGGCAGGGACAGCCGAGCGTGTAGGAGTGCGACCCGCTTTAGTATTCTCGAGCGAAGCACAGTGGTCCCGATTCATGCATTATGGTGCAAAAAATCCCAAAAAACAACTTTTTTTTTTCTAGATATAATAATTTTTCTTGGTTTTTATATGAATGCTGGATCTTGAAAATATAGTTGAAACAAAAATAGAATAAGCTTTGTGGAATATACAACATTCGTGTTGGCCCTATGATATTAATCCTGACCTGTCCACCATGGTTAGAATATGCCCACCATGGTTACACCTTTAGAGTAAACCTCGCATGCCACTCATGGCCAGATATTATTTTTGACTTATTTGGTTTGATTCTTTCGAGAATTTAAAAACGTTCTTTGCAAGCTAAGGAGCAGTTCTGTAAGGTGAACTTTTTACCATTACAGTTTTTACAACTAATAATTCAGTGATTCACTCAAGAAATTTCTTAACATTTGTGTGAATTATAAAAAAGCGAAAAATAAACTTTTCTCAATGATTTGTACTAAGGGAATCTCGTATAAGGAATATCGTAACGTAAAACAAAAAAAAAAAAAAGAGTTCTTGACTGTTTTTTGGAACAAATTGTTGCAATGGTACATATTCGTGACTGTACGAGAATTAACAAAGCTTTTCGAGAACCTTTAAGAATATTCGATTTCTGACTAAATATAAGCAGCGATGGACTGGAGAGTTAGTCTGGTACTAAAGATTGAATCATAAGGTTACTTTTGTGTTGCTGTGTAGTTACAAGTTGATACTTCATGTAACCTTTTTAATAATTTAAGTTTTTATTGCTTCTCTGACATTGTGAAGTGTCATTTTCTTCTAATAAAAATTATGTAAACCTACATAAATGTTAGAATATTTATTGGGGCAAGGGGCGTTTCGTGTTTGAAGTGCAATCCTTCCCCGGTTAGAATTTTGTCTCCCCCCTCCAAACGGGCAAAGACGAAATAAATGGACTGTATAAACAAAATATGGGCAAGGTGGGTTTTGCTGTAAGGAAAAAAAAACAATGGTGAAAATATAAATTAATAAAAATAAAAACATTTGATGCAATGTGAAAATAAAATAAAATCAATATAGTTTATAGGTTTTGCTTTAAAATAAACAAAAGGCCCTTCCATGTTTTACAAAAAATATATTAATGAAGAAAAAAAAAGGATTAAAAAAAAAATAAATTGATAACAGTTAACCCCCAAAATTAACATACAGATATTCAAAGAAACATAAGAAAACAAATTAAAAACAAAAAAAGAATAAGTTAGAAGAACAAAAAAAATAAATTAACTTCTTTAAAAAATAATGGGAAAAAAAAAAAATGAATCTAACGTGTAAAAGAAAAGATGTTCTTCGACGTTGTATATTCCCATTAGAAAAATTGGTAAGTAAGGAGGATCCTACCTTATTTAGAAATTCTCAGTGTATCCACTGTTTTGTTATATATTCAGCGTCCTTGTAGATATCATAGATCTTGATATGCAGGATCTTAATATATTGAAGATGAAACAATAATGGTGGGGGAGGGCACGATTGGTGAGAATATAAGTGTGCCCATACAACTCGCATACTACAACTGGTGCGCCGTTATCGCCGTTGTTGTGGTCCTTAATACCACTAGACACCATATATATGATATTCTTTCTTAATAATATTCGAAATAAACACACTATTTACAATACACATATAATTATTATTTATTAACCAATAAATTAATAAGTAAGAAAAAATCATTATAACATATAAAAGGGCCTGGGAAGAAAAAAGAGAAGAAAATTACTTAAGATTAAAATAAAATTTGACAAGGGCTTTAACAACATTAATATCTAATAACATGATATCCATGAATTTCCATTTGAAAACTCTCCATAAAACATTGTTCTGTAAAAATTCAACAAGAATTCAACGGATAATATGGAGGAGGCAACACAATCAAATGTATTCTCTAGTTCAATTTGGAATAATATTTTAAAGTCTTAGCAATTTTTAATTGTGGTAGCCGTCAAAAATAATTTAAAACGGCATTAAAAATAAGTTTACAACGCTAGAAAAGTTCTATTATTCAAACTAAGCTCACTATAATGGAAAAGTTATAGCTGAGTATTGTGAAAAGCAGCTGTTCCCTAGCGGTAGCTGGCTGGCATTGTAGTTGCCATCTACACAACAGATTGTTCGATTGTTGTCAGGATTTATGGCACTTGGCCGAAGATCAATATTATGATTCATTATCGGAGGCTAAATAACTGCAGGCTATAGCTCATAATTTCCAGAGTTTCTCAATCGCTTAGAAAGTTATTTTATTCTAAAAAAAAAAAAAACCTTTCCTAATTATAGCAAACCATTTTTTTTTTTTTTTTTTGTAACACTTGAGTTAATTAAGACGAAAATATCAAAAAGCTGCTCCTAGATTTCGAGCTAAAATATGGTGTATAATCAGAGACGAAGTAGCACTTGACTTTAGTTCCCAAGATGATCACCATTGCGCATATTGCTGTTGCATCCAATATTTTGGTACATTATGCTTCATTGTACCACAAAACAAAATTTTAAATTTTTAATTGTTAATGATTTAAATATCTTATATGCCATGAGTGATGAAGTTTAGCGAGCATAGAAATGACATTTCTAATAACCTAGAAAAATTACTTTCATTTCCCTCTATATTTTTTTCTTACGTTCACTTTTTTATAAATTTGTAAATATTTCAATCTAATAAAATAACTTTTTAAAAAATTATTTAGAGTTAATTAACAATAAAATAACGCTATGGGATCGTAGAGCCCCCTTGGTAAAACTAAGAGATCCTATACCCATTGGTAATCCTAGGGTTAATGTAACCCATTGGTTCAGAATATAATAGTGATTAGCTTTGTGACAATGAATTTTCTTTTCAGGTTTTAGTTTAACATTTCAGAAAGAAAATTGGCCAAGAAACTGAACCAATGGGTTACATTTAAGTCATATGTTTTACAAATTAACAATCTTATCTGCTACAAGAATCTATATTAAGACCGTGACAAGGAGAAAATTGACGTGGTTAAGAAATTAATAGCTTGTTTTCACAAATAATTCAGGAACACAACCTCACTCGAATCACTCGCTATTCCCTGTAAGCTCAAGGACGTTCGAATGAGCAGTCACAATACATTGGAACTCAAAATGAGTCCTGTAATCGTGACGATTCTAAAATGGTATAAGTTGTAATAAAATATTTGTCAATAATGGGGAGAGACTGTTTTCTTTGAGATAGGGTGATAAATTATCATGATTTATTGTACTTCCTTTTTGTAAATTTGTTATTAATTTAAGTATTTATTGTATGTGCGTCTTTTATTTATTATGATTTTTCGATAAAAAAAAATTATTTAAACCCCCAAATGGTGCTACAATATTTAAGCTTTTTAAACTGCTGAAAATAAGAATGGTTAAAATAATGAGGAAGTACTCCTAATTGTTTGTTCATGGTTTCATTTGACGTCAAATAAAAACCTAACAAACCAATAGAAGAGGGTCTGTTTTTAAAAAATATCGCTTTTTATATCCTGGCTTATATTTGTATATTTAACTGCAATTAAATACAAAATTATTAAAAAATAAAAAAAAACACGAAGAAAATAATATATTAGTAAACAAATGTGTAGGAAGAGACTATTAGATTTATAGATATAGAAGGTTAGGCCTCAAAGTCTCGTATTATTTCCAAAACTCATCTAATTATGCAGACATCTTCAGGGCTACAAACGTTCTACAAGCAGGATAGAAACATAGTCTGGCTCTAAAGATCGTAGAAACCTGTTGCTTTTGTGCCACTGTATTGTTACAAGTAGTTGCTTTCTGTGACGTTATTAATAATTTGAGTTTCTATTGTAAGTCTGTCATTGAGTAATAATAGTGTCAGTCTGTTTCTAACCTGCTTGTAGAACGTTTGTACACCTTAAGATGCTTGAAAAGGCGAAAATTTGGCTTTTATCTGCATGATTTGGTGAATTTTGGAAATAATACGAGACTTTGAGGCCTAAAATCTATATCAACAAATATATTGGTAATTTTTGCTTTCTAATAAATCGGTTAATAAAATGATATTTATAAACTGCTATTTACAAGAAAAATGAGCTAACAATAAGCCCTCATTAGACAATTTAAAAAAAAAAAAATAGAAATATTTTTTTAAATCAAAACCCCAAAAAACTTGCTACTTGACTATTCTAGTTCGAAGTAAAGCATTCACAGTGCGGACTTATCAAAAGGGACGAATACTAATCGATAGTTAATAGGCCATAAGGAGGCCAGAAGGACCATATTGCCCCAGGGCCTGGGGGAGAGGGGGCTAAATGAGGTTCCAACTTCCCCCGGGGCAACAATACACAAAATGCGAGTTAAACCATTAGCAAGTTGGGTGAGGAATTGAATAACAGCTGGTCAAGTTGGGCTTGGTCATTAAGTAGCCTTCAACTTCGGTAGCCGCTTCGGGTCTTTTCGGCCTCCGGCAGCCTACCAACAATTCAACCACATTTAAAAATATATATGTTATACATAAAATCTATTGTTTACTTGTTGATAGAGTTTTAAAAATAATGAGTTTGTGAAGAAATAAATAAATATGGCTTATAAATATATTTCTATGGCTTAAATAAAATATTTAATAATATATACATATATATATGTGTGTGTGTGTGTGTGTGTGTATTAAAATAAACATATTACTATAGCTTAATCCTCCCTATTCGTTCATATATTTTATAAATATTAAAAAAAAATTAGTAATAAATGTTTTTTATGGCTTAATCCTGTTTTTCTATTTTTATAAATATGCTGGCTTGGTAAAAATATAAAGAATAATGTTACTTAAGAAGGATAGTTTATTTAAATATTAATTTAATTATTTATAATTTTTTTTTATGAAGTTCTTTTATGTCCATCGTCTTTTCCCCAAAATATGAATATTTAAAAAATTTAGATGGTTATTTTAAAATCAAGAACCAAACATTAATCAATCGTTTAAAAAAAAAAAAAAAAAAATAACACGTTTTACAGAATTTTTATTCAAAAGTCAAAATATGACTGGTATGAAATGATTTTCATATTAAAAAAATTGGCAAAAAAATTAATATTTTTTTGATAATTTTTTTTTAAACTGAAAATCTACATTTTTTTTTTATTTCTGTTGATTTTCTATCAAATTATCGAAATATATCAATAGGTTTATTACTCCACTAAAAATGAAAGTTTACTAAAACAACTTAATATATATATAGCTCATAAATATAAACATATCAAAAGAAAATATTTCTGATTATTTTTTTATTTTATAACAGAGTTGATAAAACGTATTCAAATTCTTTAGCTTCCACTTTCTAGTATATATTCGTCAACGTTTCGGCCTACACTACCCCATCATCGGGACTCATCACCAATTATATTCATGCGTACGTGTGTTGTCACATTTTTTTATTTTTAATGGTACACTATAAAAACTCAACATATATAATAAACAGATATATTTCCAATATTTAGATCTCAAAACATTTGTCAATTCCTAAAACATCATTGTTACAGACTTCAGAAAAGTATAAATATTAGGTTTATTCTTCTAAAACCATTTTATTTTCATTTTAGATATAATGTTCAGAGGTGTGGAAATATTTCAATCGATTCTAAAAATATTATTTATTAAATATTAGTATTAAAATACTCATGGAGTAGCAGACAAAATAGGATTTATAACCATTTTCCATAGTTGTATTAAACTTATAAATTTTGAAAAAAATTATAGGTACTAAGAATTTAACAAATGAATTCCAATACTATTGCTCAAAAATCTTCAAGTAATAAGGTCAAAGGGTAAAAATAATAACTATAAATATCATATAGATAATGAATAAGTAATTTATTGAAAGCAGTAATACACGAGGATGTTAATACAATACATGAGACTTTATAAATTTATGTCTATAATATTTCAGATATATTTGTTCCACACGAACTTTATTCATTTTTTCTGTATTTGAGAACATACGATATTATTGAACTCTTCTTCGAATTCTTTCGGATATTTAAGCCCCAGGATAGTGCCGCTGAGTACAAAAGAGAGCTCCTTGTGTATTATATCACTAACCGTTCGTTCTACATCTTTTCTTCCAAATGGAATTTCAGCATCAGAGCTAATACTCACTTGGTAATCGTCTAAATGGCTGACGTAAGCATCGTACAGATCGGCCGAACAGTTTCCATTTTTACCAAGGAAAACATGAGCTTCGAGATAAAATGAATTGCTTGGTACATCAAAGGAAAGATTACCTTTCGGGTTGAAGAATAGAAGATGTCTTTCGAACCAGTATTTTATGTTCATTTTCTTCATTGCCAAATTCAATTTAATTATGTACTTCACTCCGTCTTCTTGAGGCTCTTCTGCGATCGTTGGACCCGATTGGAGTTCCAAAGTATCAAGACTGCTCATTCGACCTTTGATGAAGAGATAGGGACTATTGAAAAAATCACTAATAGGAACTTCGGTAAGATTCTTGTCGCGGAAGTACTGGTTCGAGGTAGCAATAATTTTTTTTACAACTTCTACATCCGGTTTGTCACAGAGCGCGACGCTGAAAAAAGCGCAAAACAGCAACGTTACGAATAAGTAACTCATTTTGGAAAAAAAAAAAACTTTTGAAGGAGCACACTCTTGGTATTCTCGTCGAACAATAACGTAATGATGGCGCGCCGGAGGTGGTATATATATATATCCATGATTTGCATGTCCTACTTCAGTAATTAATAGAAAAATAAATTTGTCAATACAATATTTGTTTTAGGTTCATGATGATGTGATATATGAATAATTAATGGTCTGCTATGTACGACGCTTTTTCCTTAATATTTAAATTGGCTAACAAATTACCTTTATTTCAAACTGAATCAGTTCTTGTTTGAGGATTAAAAGAAAGAAAACTGCATGAGCACTTGTGAAACTGAAAGTTGATATTTTGTACATTTAATGTTATATGGCAATTTTGTAGCATCGTAGTAGACGTTTAATGAACATTTAATGAATTCAAACTTATTGTTTATCACATATGGCATTGAAAATGTTCCATCAGACACAGTCATGCGCCTAGTCATATAACAAATATTTTATCTGGCTAATGATGTTTGCTTTTGTTTGTCAAGTCATTGCCGTGTAATGAGTTGCTAATTTTAAAAAAATTGCATATTATTAACGAGTAAATTAATTTTAATGTACGTTAATTAAGATAATGTAAACAGGTAAAGGAAATAGAGCAGTAGCTGAAATTCACCATTAACTATACAGAACCACGTAGACCTTCTTTTTTTTAATATTGTTGTTTAATTTTACGACTAATAGCGAACGCTCCAACTACTACTATGAGAGCATTATTATTACATTTCAAGATGTCCAGTATATGTCAATATAAGTGAGGTTTAGATAATGTGCAATCTGCGACGAAATAATTATTATTTATCAGATTTTTATCTTTGATTTATCAGATTTGTATATTAAAAAAACAAACAAAAAAAAAACAGTTATATTATTTTTTCTGTTAATTAAATACTTGCAGTTACATATGCTCGATTATACAATCAAAATAATATCCTAAACCCGCTGTAATTATATCATCTATGAGAGTTGAACGATATGGCAGAGGACTGGATGCGCCCGAGTCACTGGCGCCTTTTCGCCGCTAAGGTCCGTTTTCTATGAAACTAGTTGATATATCATGCAATTTGACAACTGATTTCTAAAGAAGAATGATTGCTCGAGATGTTTTATTTCTAGACCTTTTTCGTTAATTATGGCCGTTTAATCACAAATCAACTTGGAATTTTAACTTTTATGCAAGTGACTTTAAAGGTATTTTATGTTGTCTAGACTAGTTATTTTAGTAAGTTTGTTTATATATTCTGAATCTAATACTATCTAGCTTTAATAAAAGACCATTTATGGCGAAATTAAGCATAATGGTGAATGTCAGTAATAAAAAAACGAACTAAAATCAAATTCGTCATTCCGCTATATTTGAATGCACCTACCTACCCCCCTATGTTTTGCCTCATCCAATTTCCATCACCGATAGTTAGCTTCTACCCTTGGAGCCGTAGCTACGCTCGATTTTTTTTTTTTTAATATTTCGATCTAATTAGTCCTTTCTACTCTTTCGATTTAATTTGCAATTTTTAGACTGCCTAACACTCCGCTCTCTTTCAATTTGTATGCTTTCGAGGTATGATATCTGTAGCCCGAAAATAGGGTTAAGTGGGTGGGTAAGAGCGGTTACACCGATTTTTAATGTCCCGATTCAAGCATTATGGTGCAAAAAATCCCAAAAAACAACTTTTTTTTTTCTAGATCTAATAATTTTTCTTGGTTTTTATATGAATGTTGGACCAGGAAAATATAGTTGAAAGAAAAATAGAATAAGCTTTGTGGAATATACAACATTCGTGGTGGCCCTACGGTATTAATCCTGACCTGTCCACCATGGTTAGAATATGCCCACCATGGTTACAGCTGGTGTTGTTATATATTCATCGTCCTTGTAGATATCATAGATCTTGATATGCAGGATCTTAATATATTGAAGATGAGACGAGATGAAACAATAATGGTGGGTGAGGACACGATTGGTGAGAATATAAGTGTGCCCATACAACTCGCATACTACAACTGGTGCGGCGTTATCGCCGTTGTAGTGATCCTTAATACCACTAGACACCATATATATGATATTCTTTCTTAATAATATTCGAAATAAACACACTATTTACAATACACATATAATTATTATTTATTAACCAATAAATTAATAAGTAAAAAAAAGAAAGAAAAAATCATTATAACATATAAAAGGGCCTGGGAAGAAAAAATAAAATAAAATTACTTAAGATAAAAATAAAATTTGACTAGGGCTTTAACAACATTAATATCTAATAAGATGATATCCATGAATTTCCGTTTGAAAACTCTCCATAAAACATTGTTCTGAAAACAATATTAGAATTCAACGGATAATATGAAAGAGGCAACACAATCAAATGTATTCTCTAGTTCAATTTGGAATAATATTTTAAAGTCTTAGCAATTTTTAATTGTAGTAGCCGACAAAAATAATTTAAAACGGCATTAAAAATACGTTTACAACTTTAAAAGTTCTATTATTCAAACTAAGCTCACTATAATGGAAAAGTTATAGCTGAGTATTGTGAAAAGCAGCTGTTCCCTAGCGGTAGCTGGCTGGCATTGTAGTTGCCATCTACACAACAGATTGTTCGATTGTTGTCAGGATTTATGGCACTTGGCCGAAGATCAATATTATGATTCATTATCGGAGGCTAAATAACTGCAGGCTATAGCTCATAATTTCCAGAGTTTCTCAATCGCTTAGAAAGTTATTTTATTCTAAAAAAAAAAAAAAAAAAAAAAAAAAAAAACCTTTCCTAATTATAGGAAAACAATTTTTTTTTTGTAACACTTGAGTTAATTAAAAGACGAAAATATCAAAAAGCTGCTCCTTGATTTCGAGCTAAAATATGGTGTATATATATAATCAGAGACGAAGTAGGACTTGACTTTAGTTCCCAGGATGATCACCTTTGCGCATATTGCTGTTGCATCCAATATTTTGGTACATTATGCTTCATTGTGTCTTCGCCCACATCTTCAAAAATGGGAAGAGTGATTACAATAGGTTTTTGTTTGCTCGTATTATTGTCAGATAACACCATTCTACAGAAAAAAAAAAATTTTTATGCTCCCTAAAATCTTATAGCTGATTTGAACTATGTTTGGGGCGCTGATTCCAATGATTTAATCAGATTTTTTCGATCAGCTCTTCTTTTTTAGCTTCAGCACACCTTAACAGTAATTTTATTTAAATTTAAATACCTATGATATAGATAACACAATCCGAAATAGACGTTTAAATGAATCGTTTTAGCACGTTTTTCTCCTCTTTTCAGAATATTAAACTATTAGCTAGCTGTATATATGTACAGCTAGCTAATAGTTTAATATTCTGAAAAGAGGAGAAAAACGTGCTAAAACGATTCATTTAAACGTCTATTTCGGATTGTGTTATCTATATCATAGGTATTTAAATTTAAATAAAATTACTGTTAAGGTGTGCTGAAGCTAAAAAAGAAGAGCTGATCGAAAATTCGTAAGAATTAAAAAATAATAACATATCGAAAGTTCGTAAGAATTAAAAAATAATAACATCTAGTAATAACTTGTAACAACGCTTTTTAGTATGATTTTACCCACCGGCAAATCATTTTGGAACCTAAAACAAGACTTTTTAAAGAAAAATTCAAGAAAGTCACACAGAAGCTTCCGAAGTGTAATATAGAGTCTCTTTGACATGCAACTTGTTTAGTTACAAATGAATATGTATATATGTATATTCAGAATCAGCTATGAAACTCTCGGCACGAAGACCACTGTAGACCTGTGTTATCAAAAATATTGTTCTATTATTATTATTTTTGTTTTAACTCTTCAATGGTCATGCTTGTGTAGTAAATGGATTTGATTTCATAAATTTTATCATAGTATGTTGCCTTCGAAATGTCAATAAAAGCATTGGTAGATGCCTTTTATTAAAGCGAGATGTAAAATTAGCTATATTGGTTGGTTGGTTTTGTTTAAAGGCGTTAAACCGTTGTTCGGTCGTCAGTACCTGTAGTAAATATTGAAAATTGTCATAATTTTATAGAAGAAAAATGAATTATAAGTATATAAAAGTCAAGTTTTTGCTATTAGTTTCAAGCTATATTGGTGACTTCGTACCTATGCATTTAATTTTTTTTTTAATAATGAATCACTAGCAATGTATCTTCCTTAAAACTTTACTTTAAACATAATATCGTTTACATACTTCAAAATAATATTTCGGGGTTGTGTCCCCATTCCAAAACATATATTTCTCAATCATATGATTGAATGCCCTGTATTTAAATAATATAAGATTACAACCGTGTCACATTTATTTGAAAATTACTATAAAAAATTCTCATAAATTAGCTTTTTTAAGCTTCATGCTTTTTCAAATGCACATCAAATCTTTTTTATTTTAGATGTGATAATGGTATGATGTAAATTTTTTACAACCATTCTGATGGATTTTTTTCTGACAGCTGTTAAAAATGGAAGTCAGCTCTCCTATGTCGAAGTTTGCACAGCATTTCCTTAGATAGGAAATGTGGAGTCAAACGTTTTTTTAAAAATTATATTATATCATTTTTTATTTAAGATAAAGTTTACATTATTTTTTACCTCCATCCTGAATATTGTACATACCTATATACAGAATACAGCAGATTCTTGGATTTTTCAAAAATGAAATAATTTCATGACGCCCAGCAGCGTTATCCCCCTCGGTATTATTTTTATTTGATAAGATAAAACAAAATTAAATCTATTAATTTTAGTTACTTATAATTAATTTTATTTTTAGAAACAATCTTAAAAAACGTTTCGTTATTTTTTTTTAAATGCAAATCTTTCAATAGTTATGTTCTATTCACTATATATGACTATTCGTTTCTTGACGAGATTGTTTGTTAGATTGGTTGCGGAAAAAACATCTTTGCCACCAACTTTCCTACCAAGAAAACAGGATTCACTCACATAAATAAAAAGGATATCAACTTGTGTCTCTGTTTGTCTATTTTCATTCGTTAAGCGAATATATTAAGTTTCCTATTTATTTATGAACTTTTGAATTTCAAAAATAAATTAATGTTAATATGTCATTTTTTTTAATGTAACTGAATCAACATCTATTGAACGTAAAGGTTATAACGGTTAATTTTTTATTGTTTTTCAAATCAACCATTCCATAAGAAGGGAAATTAAAAACCAAAAAACTCATATGTCAATATTACTTATTCACCTGATTAAGTTAAGAATTAGAGACATATTAACATTAAGTATCACTAATTAAAAAACAATGGTAATCTGGAGCAGATAGTTGCTGTAGGTAAGGATGTATTAATAAATCGTTTCCTTATTATCTCCAAAACCTGAAAAAAATGTTTATGTGATTTCTTGATCTCTAATATATTTTTTGATATTTGCTTCGCTGAAATAAAAGGAATGAAGAAACGAAATCGAAGTAAGGAAAAGGAGAAATTTTAATTGCTTCTGCTGATAAATCTTATCATCATAATAAATATTCAGTAAAAATTTAACGCACACTAAAAAAAACACGAAGCCAAAAAGAAGACTGAGCGATACTTCAGAAATTTGTTAAATCTATTACAGATTTTTTTCAAAGTTTAGATGTATAGTTTATTTATTTATTTTTATTTTTTGTAGACTTCACGCGTTATTTTAATGAGTTAAATTAAATGCTGTCTCGATAGGGTCATTAATGATATTAATACAGGAGCGAATTCGCGCCATAGTCAAAGAATAAAAAAAACAACGTAAATTAACAAATTTCTTGAGAAGCAAGAATCATTGCGGAACAGCAGACTAGTATGAATAGTTATTTAATTGTATGCAGAAATTTCTGACTATGTTTCAGGGCTTCGAAAGTTGACAGTGCTCCAATAGTTGACATTTTGTACAAAAATTGTGAATAATAAGATTCACGGTTGATTATTTTGGTTCAAAATTTGGTGGTAGTTATACTAGTTATACTAGCTGTGCTGCCATCAACATTTGTTTGATGAAAACTCAAGCTTATTTCTGAGAGGTTATAAGAACGAATTTTCTAGTGGCCTGAAAACTTGGTTTCATTAGGGTGGATGTCAAGTTAAATAATTTTTTTAGTTGGTTTATTTGAGTTCGATTACGTTTTAATTACTTTTATGGTATTCATTAAGTTCATGAGAATCATTTGATATCTTTTTTAATCTATTTATACTACGTTTTGGGGCTTAAATGTAGGTTACAACTATTGGAACAGAAATTAATCCATAATTTCAATACCGCCAGAATTAGCAAATAGTGTTCCATCTGGAGGTGGTTTATGGAAGTCTGAGTCTGGCTGGATGACAGGTGTCTTATTTTATGAATTTACAGCTAGTGTGCCCTATCCATAGATCATTAAGAGCGAAATTGCATTCCCAATAGTCCTATTCCTGAATGGACAAGCGTCTCATTGGACTCTCCCCACTTCCCAATTCTGCAAAGAACATGTGATACTTGCTATTAGTTGCACTCTATCAAAATGCTAAACATTTGATCCAACCAATGAATGTTTCATTCTTTAATTGTCTAAAAGAGCACTAGTAGAGTGAAGTTCATCATTGGAGAGTTCAAAATGTGCAAACCCAACTTTAAAAAAACGAAACTTTTGGCCATTACTAATCCATTTATCATACTTACTGAACTGGATAATCTAATTTTTTGTTTAATTTGTTTGTTTGTTTTTTTGACTTATTTAAGCTTTTTGTGTATAAAATAATTAAATTGTGGAAATTTCAGTTTGTTTTCATTGTGAATTTACTATTTTAAAAATAAAAAAAATATTAACTTTTATTACAGTCCTTATAACTATTAAAAATTCTAGGAAATCAAAAATTCATGCATGTGTCTACTTTAAAATCATAAATGTCAACTTTCCAAACATTGACATTTTGATGTGTCAACTATTGGTTTATTTTAGAAGTTTCTGAGAATTCATTTCTTATAAAACCATAAATGTAGACCATATGATATTGTATTCCCAGTTTTTTTGAGGGATCGGCCTAACTAAATTCATAACAAAGATTATGTTAACATCAATATATTGGTAAACAGTGTCAATAATATAATGCTTTTTTTCCTTAACTGTCAACTATTAGTACAGTTACCCTATATGAAAAATATTTTAAAAATTTAATAAACTTATGATTTTAACTACGTTCTTATCCCAGAAATATATTTTTTTTTTTCAATTTAGATTAAAATCTTAATAAAATATTATTAACATTGAAGTTTCTGCTGCAAAAGGAAGAAGAAATTTTACAAATTAATTTTTTTCCTTTCAACGTTTTAAAAAGGAATTTTTTAGTCTTCAGCCTCGCCTTAATTAAGGGTTATTGGTCTAAAGTTCCATGAGGACGTTGGGGATGAGCTCGCCTGTAGGGGATTTGGGAGGGGGGCAGGATCTCTAGCTAAACCCGGGCCTAAAATTTAAAATTAATTAATAAAAATCATCACTGATCCATCGAGGCACAAGAATATTTTGCTTGGAATCCCCTACTTTTAATAGAGGCAAAAATAAAAAATCTATATATTAATTTATGTACTTTAAACCCTAAATTCCATGCAAACAGTGGGAGGTCTGTTCATAATATTTTATAGAAACCACTAAGCTAAAGTTTCTTTTTCGCACTGGAAAACCCTTAAATATAAGATTCAAATATAACATATTGCGGGATGGGTTGAATGGAACAGGCAGTAAATTCTTTAGTCACTAAGAGGAAGTTAAAACCATCATTAAAAACGTGAACTACAAGTGCTTATAATTTTGTCGAAATCAGATACCAGTAGACGTTAATAAAAATAGAAACCAATTCACTTTTAGAAAGAGTTATCGTTGATATCAGTAAACATATGTAAATAATCTTAAATGAAAAACACCTGTTTTGGAATGGAGAAATTGCTTAGTTGATGCGTTTGACAGCTGATCGTAAAAGATCGTGTTTGAAAGGTCCTAAGAAGGTAATGAAGAAGGATGGTGGTATACAACATTATTCCCAGGTGCGCCAATAGATGTTTCGCATAAAAACAAAAAAAAAATGGCTATATTAAAAGTGTAATTACAAAAAAAAAAAAAAATTGCGTGAGGGGATATGGAAGGTCCTCAGCCTTAATCCTGGGCATGTATAACAATAGCCCTTAAGGACGTGACAAAGAATGGTCGCCAATTATAATTCACGCGTGTCTTTTGTCGCCGCCTTTTTTTCCCGTATCGCTCTCGAAGGGCGATCTTTATCTCCTCTTACCGGCTCCATTCAAAAACGTCAAACAGTATGTGAGTCTATAACAAACAGTAGTGATACACTCACTATATGATGTAATAAAAATAGAAATGTCAATATTATCTGTATATTTAAAATATTGTGACTGTCGATAGTTTTTTAGAATATCCATAGTTCAACCGAAAATAATTTTTTTTTTATGCTATTAAGGCTAATCGGACGTTGCTACAGTGGAAGTCGTAAATTTTGCTTATCCAGGTATAATTAAGGATAGGGACCTTTAACAAGTACCTTACATCGTATTAAACCTTACTCCCGAATTATCTTTTTCCACTTGTTTGGCTCATTCCCAATTCTTATTCGAAGTTCCTCTGGAAGTCCTGTTGAGCCCTCCCTCTTGTATTTTTGTTTTATGACTGTTTCTTGCAGGAGGAGGTCGAGAGGTACCGCTCCTGCAAGTACTTGCATCGCTTCATGAGACGTTGTCTTGTTGGGTCTAGTGACCCGCAGCAGAGCCATTCTCTGGGTTGAAGCCAGCCTTTTCCTTTGTCGCAGTGTGAGGTTGTGGCTCCAGAAGGGTGATGCATAACTCAAGATACTTTCCACTACTCCTCTATTGATATTCATAGTGGTTGGGTATCTGAGCCCCCAGAATGCACCTCCCACCCGACTCAGACCATTGACAGTTTGGGTCACCCTTGTCGTCAGATAGTCCAAGTGAGGCTAAATATTTAGGCCTGTACCTAGCCTTACACCGAGGTATGTAACCACTTCACTGGGACGTATCCTCTGTCCTTCTATGTCCATGTTGATAGGGTGCGCCCTGTCAGTCGTGCCTCTAAGTAGAATGGTTCTCGTTTTGGCAGCAGCCATTCTCATTTTTTTATGCTCACACCACCGAGCTACGAGTCTGGCACATCGCTCTGCTTCTCTCTTTAGCCCAGCTCTGCTATTAGATGCCACCACAGCTGCTAAGTCATCAACATAGGCAGTGGCATGGAACCGCTCACCTTCTAGCACTCCCAGTAACTCATCGAAAACCAGCTTCCATAGTGCTGGGCCAAGGACTGATCCCTGAGGACATCCCTTTTCTACGGAAGATTCCACCTCGAAATAACAGCCTTTAATCTTGACTCTTCTGTCGTGGAGGTAGCTCCTAACGAGTTCATATAAGTTACTGGGAGTTTCATACTTCTGCAGCTGCTGGAGCATGTATGGCCACCATACGCTGTCGAATGCGGAGGATATGTCAAATAGTAGAAGACATACCGCTCCGCTCTCTCTTCAACATCACCCCGTACTCTCAGCAACGCATCAGCGGTCCCTTTGCCTCTTGTTGACCCGAATTGACGCGGATGGCTTGCTCTGTCAAACACTGGCCGTAAGCTCGATGCCATTAGAGTCTCCAGGACCTTACTCATCACAGGGATTATTGCTTATTGCTAGTGATCCCACGACCTTTCGTATTTTAGGCTGCTATGCTAACCACTAAACCACAGGTGACACCAAATTTGTTTTTAAGTGAAAATTGATAGCCTCTGACTCCAAGCACCCATGTATGCCTAATGATATATATGATTAAAAAAAAAAGAAAAAAAGGATGTTTTTCTGTTACTAATAATTTTTCTTTTGATGATTCTTGATATATTTTAATTAGTCTTTTGTTCCAGGTGATTAACATCCAACTATATTTCTATTGTAATATTTTTATTATCTTATGTGCGACGTTTCGGAGTCTCTGTTCATTATAGAGCACCTCAAAATTTCTAAATTGTATAAAATGTTAGGTGATCCTTTCCTACATGGTATGTCCAAAAATCATACCATCCCTTGGTTTTTAGAAGAATATATAAATACAAATATAGTTAGATGTTAATCACCAGAAACAAAAGATAAATACAAACATTTAATATACATTTATTTGCCCTATATATTGCCTATATGTATATAAGCTACAGGGCTTGTAGGATAAAATAAAATAAAAACTAAATCTAGTAATAATCGCTCCTTAAATAATTTTTCTTCCTCCGCTATGCTTATAATCACCAGTGGGTTCTGAAAAACAGAAGGCATCCGGACCATCAAATTTTGAAACATTAATTGAGTACTACTAATGCCTAGTTTCTCTAAAATCTTTGTATACTATTATTAATTCTCATTCAGTGGATTTATTTTTACTAAATACCGCAGCATATTCCAATAAATATTTATTTAAAAAAAATATTGCATGCATTTAGAAATAGCAATAGATAAGGATCTAATCAATATTTTAAAACCGGTCCATGAAGTCATAACTCACAATAGGAGCCTCAAGCGAGCAATATATTTACACAAACAGGAGATAATTACGTGCTTAGGGGACTTATACAGGTGCTTAATCAAGTTTGCATAATAACGGCGAGGAACTGAACTTCCAATGATCAGACGGAGAACTTTTCCCATTAATGTTCTGACTTATGCATGGATTTAGGCTTACATTCGTAAGTTCCTATCTCTAATAATATCTTCCACTTCTCTCACATTGTCTCTTTTACATTCCTTTGTTTTATAGCAATGTAGCAGTTGTTAAATGTTTCAATTCTGTTTATATATGGCAAATTCAGTTCTGTATATATTCTGTCTTTTCTGATTCCATGAGTTAATACATTTTTTAATTTACTTCACCATTGTTATTAGGGTTAGATAATATTTTAAACGAAGGAGATCTCTCATCCATCGCCTTTTTAATCCCCTATTTATGGGCTTATCAGCTGTTGCAATGCAATGCAATAATTAAAATAATATCAACACTCAAAACAAAATCTACTACTACTCGATTACGATATTTGACCTTCTTTTTCGGACGGTACGAGTTCAATGACGCCGGTAGGCTGACTTAACGGTACTTCCACTTGAACACCCGAGGTCAGTCGAGGTCCATCAGAAATTTAGAGATTTTGAATTTATAAAATAAAATTAAAATTGATGTAATATTGTAACACTTATGTGGGTAACAAATATTTATTCAACAAAATATACAGTTATCAATGCCAACGAAGTTATAAAACTTAAACACTTGAGCAGGTTACAAAAATGATAACGTTATAACACACAATCATATGACTTGAGCTACACAGTCAAGACACAGACTTCAACTAACTCGTTCAGTCACTGCTCCTTATATATAATCGTAAACAGTCAGGCCTGGAATGTTCCAGAAAAATGTGGACAGTTCTACGCCAGCGTGGACTAGGCACGAAAGATCTAGACCCAAACAGTTCGTTTCAACAGCTTATTTTGTTCCAACAAACGGTTTCGGATTTGAAATCATATGTTTTTTTATTTAACGATTTAAAGTTACAATGTAAATAGAAATAAACAGTATCTGTTCTTTTTGAACAATTCTACTGTCTTTTATAGTGAGTATTGCGATATGTAATATTCTACAAAGATATGCACGTGATATTGTCATAGTAAAAGATAAGATTTACAAAGTATTATTAATAGGAACAGAGATATCGAGGGGGGGAAAAATATCATGGGTGTGAGGGCAGCGTGAAGGTCTTATCAGGACATAGAGGACACCCCACTACAGTGCTGGGCTAAGCATCCTATCATTTTTTCAGCCTCCCCCTTACATACACACTCCACTCACTCTCACTCTCTCTCTCTCCCTCTCCCTCTCTCTCTCTCTCTCTCTCTCTCTCTCCCTCTCCCTCTCTCTCTCTCTCTCTCTCTCTCCCTCTCCCTCTCTCTCTCTCTCTCTCTCTCACTCTCTCTCTCTCTCTCTCTCTCACTCTCTCACTCACTCTCTCTCTCTCTCTCTCTCCCTCTCTCTCTCTCTCTCTCTCTCTCAAAGAAACACACTCACACGCTCTCTCCCTGGGAGCGATCTATCACTCTTTTGATGAGGACCAAAAAAAAATAAAAATCGTGTTATTTATCTTCACCGGTGTTTCATAGGTTGTGTCCTAGATAAAAATTATGACTGAGGTATTAAATATACTCTTGTATTATGTACATATGGGCTATTTTTTCTTGTTATTTGTTCACTTCGTTATTTATCACAACAGGGTAACGTGAAACAAAACGGATATTATTTTGTCTGTTACATTGAAAAGAGTTCCAGACTTATTGTTGTATTTGCTACCTAATTGTTCTAGTAAATATTCTAGATTTTATGAGAATCTTCTAAGTCCTTCTAGAATATTATATTTCGGACAAATTATAAGGAGCTTCTGGACAAATGGCCTGGAGTCTCAGTCTTCTTCGGTACATCGATGCATATGATGCTTACTTATTTGTTACTGAATTGTTACAATTAGTTTCTTTGTGTAACTTTATTAATGATTTGACTTTTCATTGTTTATTTGTTACCCCAAACCCAAGATATTGTTACAATATGACAAACAGTTATCCTTCAGGTAATTATACTGTTAATGTCTACTTTTCTTATTACCTGATCCCATTACTCTAAAAACCACTTTTCTAAATCCGCCTGCCTCAATATTTGTCAAACTATGCTACGTTCCTGGCTAGTCCCTTTAAACAAGGTGGATGCAAGTTGCAATAAATAAATTTTATTTAATATTAATTTATTGACTATTGTTAAATATCTTTTATTTTTATTAGTTACAATTTGGAACCGATCGGTTAAAAAGTTTATGAGATGAAAAATCTGGTGCGGTGCGCGCAACACAAACTTTTCACTTACCAACCTATTTAGAGTAGAAGGAAAGATATTATTTTGTACCTAACTGGTCAACAAGACCCCCGTCCTTTATTACGCTATGCTCGCCATGCTTGGAAATCAAGGTACAACTGGTTGTCTGATATAAACTGTTTTCATTTTCTTGGTATTTATTTTTTATTTTATTTAATTGTATTTTTTACTTTACTTCCTGAACTCGGTAAAATATGACTTCCTTAAATTGTAAAATATTACTTCATATGTCTGTAAAATATTATTTCTTTACTCTGTACTATTTGGCTGCCAACGCAATATTACAAGGATACTTCATGGATGTTGACTAAGGAAGGACATTCGATGGCTGATAATGGTATCGATTCTACCTTCTAAGTTCCTCCAGCCAATATTCTGTTCTACGATTAAGGACCCCATTCTGCATCTCCTGTCTAAATGATCTTTCCTCGACTCTTATTACCCTTACCGTACATTTGACCATTTCCTCAAGAAATCCCAATCTATCTGACCAGTTGCTCTTAATATTGTAATCAAAATTACCAACAAGAGAAGGCACGCTTAGTCTCTCGAGGATATCGATAGAAACGTTATGGAGGTTCGTGATGGTCTATATTATGTATTAGATTTTGCAATAGCTCTATGATCTATATGAATTATATGAATGATATGAACTATGTATTAACCCTTTAACCGGGGAGTTCCCTTTTAAATTACGTAGCCCATAACGGGCGCGAGCTCTTTCACTAGGACGTGTATATACGTCACGCCCGGTGCAATGTAACTTCATATTATTATTTTTTTTATATATGCTTAAAATAAATTTAAAGGCTATGAAATATATTCGTTTTCGTTTATTTATTATAAAGCACAAAGGAAAACACAAAATGACAAACAAAAAGAAAAGAATACCTACAAAAATATAGAAGTATCGAATTAGGAAATTATAAATTTTACAGTCTTCACCAGTTATAAAGAGTACAAAAAAAATATAAATGAATATAAATTAAATATATTATTATTATAAATATTATAAATTATATATACATATATATATATATATATATATATATATATATATATATATATATATATTGTTAAGTAATAAATTTAAATTAAGTAAATATCAAGAAAAAAAAATGATTGAAAGTAAAAGGGGATTAAACCCTGGTGAGCTCAGAGAGCAAATGGAAATCAAACAAAATTATATATGTAAAATCGCTTACCTCGAACTGCTGGACCGCATGGCATAACCTGAAATCAGAGCTACGTGGCAGAAGGAAAAAGGGGTAAAGGGAAAAGGGATACAATAGGACGAATCACATGGAGCCCTGATCCTGGCAATAGGCAGCTAGTCTCAAGCTGGAGGTGAAGAAAAAGACGATCCCTTTCAAGAGATTATATAAAAACGCAGCGTACATGAAAATGACGACACACGCATATATTACAAATTCGTAGTTGAAGCACATTAATTTACTTAAGTACATAAAAATGACTAGTAAAGGGCCTATGACTACGAACGACATCCGTTCGTTCTGAATGACGACACAGGAGTGCCGCTAAGGGCCCAGACGTGGATTAAGGGGTCAGACTCCACATAAATAATTTAACGTAGTTTATTTAGCCTTTGAGTACCCCTTATAAACAAATTAATAACTTATCGAATTATTATAGAAATTTATTAAATATAGATGATTTATAAAAATATGAATTTTATTGAAATTAATGAACATATATATAAAATCACGTTGATACACATATCGATGACTAATACCTCTGTTGTACGAAAATATAAGACCCAACTGTTCCAAGGTACAACATATATTTCAAGGACGTATTTATACGTCCTGCCCGTTGACGCTATTCTTTAGGTTGGACGCCTATATACGTCCCGCCCGGTTAAAGGGTTAATAAATGAAGTGATAGATTAAAAATTATGGATTGAAAATTATGGTTATAATTATACTGATTAAGGGCTCTATATTGTATGATATATTATTGATTAATAGGCATACATAGTTACATTTGATTAGTATAATTAATTGTAGATAATTATAGGGCGTAGATAAATTAGTAAATTTGTAGTGTAATGTTAATTGATACGGAAAGATGTCGTATATCTTATAAAATAATTGATTTCTATGAGACATAATTACCTTAGTACATTTTAAGTGTTTTAGGATATTGTTTGCATTAGATAGTAAGATATAAATAATAGGTTGAATTACTAGGCCCAACTTACTAAGAAAATCTCCATTCCAGAAACAGTCTGTAAGTTGTGACGCAGCTCCGTGAAGTGAGGTGAGGTGACGCAGGGTAAGTATTTGTGATCGATAGAATAGAAAGGAGGAGCGAATGTTAAACCTCAATGCAAGGTGACGCAGTTTTAGAGCCACCGTTAGCTGCGGAAGTTAATGTTCCTGACGCAGTTTTCAGTGACTGCCCTGGTCAAGTGAAGTTAACATGGAAGACGAATTGATTGAGGCATTTAGGGGCAGCGAAATTTTATGCGATACAATTTTGTTGTCCTAAAAGATAATCTATTTGACAGCTATGATGTTTTTTCTTAAATCTACCAAAATTATAAAAATGTCGGTGCAAGAGTTGTGTCGATATAATTTGTTATACTCGAGATATAATACAAAGTAGTTAGATGGTATTTTTTCTGGGCTTCTGTGCGAACGGCAGGATATGTGTATGATATTTCTTGAATAGGAATCTCAAAAAAATATTTTTATTAGAATCCGTGACATACTGATCGTGTCCTACCCTTGTTAATCTAACCACAACTTCTAATTTGTCAAATTCCTCTTCCAAGTTTTTCTTTCCTCTACCATCATTCGCGGGAATTGGAAGCTCGAAATTAAAAAATATTTTCCTTTAAATTTTCCGAATTCTTTGATGAAGTTTCATGGCACTCAATGTTGATTGGAATCAATCGGATTTACCCCCGTTTTTCCTGACGGAGTGGACCATGCTTCATTTTTTTTTTTCAATTATATTTTGTAATCGTGTAGGTGGCTAAAATCTAAATGGTGTTTTTTTAGTTATGAATGTCGATACGCCATATCGTTCTTCAAACTTCAACAAATTCGATGATGAGGCTTCATTTTTAAGACTTTTTTTCTCTCCAGCGCAGAAAAATAATCAGATACCTAGAGAGAAAAAATAAAACATTATGTGCAGATTACTCAAATACTATCGAATTTTCATTGATTAGGTAAATGCCAAATCGAAGAGTCCCTAGATTCTTCACTAAAATAAAAAAATCATAAATATCGGAATATTAGTAAAATAGTTCATCAAGATAACAGCCTTTTAAATTTTATTCATGTTTTAGTTTTCATAGTGAAAATAAATTTATTTTCTGTATAATAAAGATTCTTTACTAATTCATATATTAGGACTTTTAGCTCACTGATAAATGCTGCAAATATTATTTTTTTTGATCCCATGTTACTAACGTTATTCATTTAATTATGTTATAAATTTGTTGTTTGGAGTATTAGTTTAATTTTTTATATACCTAATAAATCGTCAAATAATAAATAGAATCCATTTTCCATAAGTAAAATTTTATAAATCTGACATTTTTGAGATATGCTTTAAATTGATATTTCCATCTTTTTATTGGCTTTCTCGATGGTTTTATTGTTTATTTTTTAAACAAAATTATTATTTTAAGTTGATATGTTAGGTGTTATTATATTCTTAAATTTTAATAATATTATGATACATTATAATCTACTACGATTCAACGCACAGCTTAGTATATAGTTACAACTACATAGCTCTAGTTGATAGGTGCGAAACACGAATATTTAATATATTTATTTAAACATCAAAGACAGTTAAAAATCAATCGATCAAATTTTTCTGCTAAGGCACCATGCTTATAGAACAAATCGTGAAAAAATAACAAAATAATAAAACCTTAAGCTGTATTTGCGCTATTTAAAAAATATACTACGACTTTTCACACGGCTAAAAGCTGTGGGTCTGCGGACACAAATCAGTGGAGTAGAGGTGACGTCAAAACGGCTTTATCTTTGCCGAAAAATGCCCGGCCACGATCACATTGTTCCAACAAACAAAGACCACTTGAGGCCGATTTCGTCCTTTTTTACTTCTTTTATTTTTTTAGTTTTATCACATTCATATGAGCTGGCCATAAAGGTGAGAGTTGAGCGCTGTCGGGCATTATGTCATGTAAAAGCCGTAAAGACATTTAGCTTGGAAAAACGGTTCAAATAAAAAAAAAAAAGCCGTTCAAATAAAATAAAAAATGAAAGAAAAAAAGTCCACCGAGTAAACAAAATTACAGTAGCTATAGAAATCACACATGACATTCCACCTGATACGAAACTAGTTTCCATGTGTAAAAAGCTTAGGATTCATTAGAAACATAATGAGCAAATGACCGGTGGTAATGACAAATGAAAGGTATCTGATAAACTGAATAACACCCGAAAATAAAAGGACTAAAAAATTCTAAACTATGACTGGCAGTGGATGTATTGTTAACATACTTTTTGGCTAAAATATATTCCAATCCTTATTATACTGGATAAACAATAATTTTAATAATATTTCACATTACTGTAAATATATATAAAATTATCTGGAAAAAGATTTAGTCTTCAGTTGACCCTAACAACTCTAAATACTTCACATTAATATATTTTCAAATATTAACCCTTTGCACTCGGCACTCGGCAAATAGACCTAAAAATTGTGTAAAATTTTTGATAATTTAAAGAACCGGAGCGGATAACGATGGAAATCCCTCAGATTTCACAAGAGTGTCATTATCTGAAGATGTGTAGATTCCACTTGCTAAAATTTCATTATTTAAAAGTTATAATTTCGGGCTGAAAAAATTCATACGTACTCAGTGGTATATTACCTTCACGTTTTAAATAGTAGCCAGACAGGAGAAACTTTAATTGTTCTTTTAAAAAATTAGGAAAACCATTTCGAAGTGAGAGAGTGAACGGTAGTGAAAAATGTGTTAAGGTAGTGAAAGCAAAAACGCGTATATTTTAAAGAAATACAATCTTAAAAAACAATAGAAAAAACAATTTCAAATTCAAAAATATAAAATTCCAAACGCGTATAGCCAAAAGTAAGCTTAATATTAGAGTTAGGTTAGGTTACAGTTACATACTTTTGGTCATAGTTTAGGAATCGTCAGCTTTACATTCAAAAGCATTCTCAAAATCTTTTGATAATTCAAAGAATGGAGGCATTCGCTCCCTCATTTAAGAAATTTTTGGAAAAAGTGAGGGAGTGAAGTTTTAAAGTCTTTACTATTTTTTAATCACTGTAAGAAGGTTAAAGTTGAAAAATATTGCAGAATCGAAAACTATGACCATTCTCCATCGAAAAACAATAGTTGAGTAAACAAATTACTTGGAAATTCACCAGTTTTTTTGAAGTGAGGGAGTGAAGTAGCTATTGACCACAGCGTAGATTTCCCTTAATAACCTAAATCTCACAGCGGAGGCAAGCGATCGCAGCTCCTGGTCGGCAGTCAAAACGATCCTAGGGTCTTCCCTGAACCGATTCTTTCAACCCCGGGCTTTGAGCTATGCTCCTCTCAACGCTCAGACCATCCAACACTTGATGTGAGGGAGTGAAGGAAAAACGTCTGGTCATACCTTTTTTATTTTATTAATTTTATTGGTAACAATAAATGACACCGCTTATTTTTTCATGGAATCTTGAAGTAATTACTGACTTAACCGATTAATCAATTTAATCAAACCCTCAATTGTTAAAAGAATACGAATTTTTAAAGTAGCTTGCCTGGGAGTCGGACAAGGTGAGGGACTGAAAAAACAATTACTTTTAATTATTTTTAACCAATTATAAATTTAGTTTGGAGCTAAAACATAGCCTACATAGAACAACAAAAGGAGTGAAATAGTTCTCTTTTTTTCTAGTAACTTGTGCTATGTATTGTGGATGCTGCCATGATAGGAAAAGTAAATTGAATTAATAATTTAATATCAAAATTTGTAAAGTACTGTATATGGGCAACCCGGTGGTCAGTTTTACCTGAAGGCGGGTAGGTCTTGGAAATACCCCTTGTAAGTATTGGGGCAATAAACCTTCTGTTAGAAATTTAAAATAAGCAAAGCTTAGGACCGACAATGCTGCCGACAAACACCTAGGGAAATACCTAAGAAGATTGTTAAAGAAATTTGTGGCCATAAACCCTGGTTTTGCCCCGGCAAAGAGGCCGCTGGGAAACACGGTGAATATAGAAAGGAATGGAAATTTGAGGCAGCCAGCCAATCAGAAGAAGTCTGGAACCAACCAGCCAGCCAATCAGAAGAAATCTGAAGAGAGTGGGGGAAAGAGGACTTATACGGTGAAGAAGGAGGCTCGAGGAGTCGGGTGAAGAGTTCGGTGGAGAGTTCGGAGGTGGACAGAGGTCGGGCGAGTGTGCCAAGAGGGCGTGAGTGGAACGAGAAGGGCAGAGGACCAGATAGGTGGGAGCGGCAGAGTCCAGATTTCCGAGACAGGCTGAGATGGGATGCTGTGCTGAGACTGAGAGAGCGTCAGAGATGGCAGAGACTGATCCAGCAGATAGGCCAGAGACAACACCAGAGAGTACCCACCAAATAAGGTTAATACATATACAGTACTAGTTGTAATATTGTGTGGTTAGTATTTATTAAAATAATGTTAAATTGCCAGTCAGCATCCATTATCTAATTTGTGCTAGTAAAATATGTTTATATGATATATTAGAGGGGGTATAAATAATTTACATTATTGGTCAATAAAATTAAAGAAATGGTTCAATTTAGATTTGTTTATTTATTATCATTTACCCTATGCCACAGGTTTATTAGAATAATATAGAATTGGTAAACACGTCACCTTTGGAAACGTATCCAATTTACATTAAGGCGAATTAAGTACATTAATTACAATATTAATTAGATATATGCCGTTCTGGTAACCCCCACCCGCCTTAGAAAAGCGGGAGACCAGAAACGTAGCACTTGCTCTCATTTGAATGGTTGAAAATGGACCGGACGTACGATTTACACATTTTCAGATAATGACCCAAGGGGTTTCGCCGTTCCTAATATATATAAAAGCATAAAAAATCTAAATGGAGAAGTAAAAACAGTTAAAAAATTACGAGATGGGATCCTTTTAGTTGAAGTTTTCTCAGATATCCAATCAGAAAAGCTCCTAAAATAAGAAAATCTACTTAATAACTTTCCGTTTAATGTAGAAACACATGGGAAACTAAATCAAAGTAAAGGGATTATTTGGTGCCCCGAACTAAATTATTGTAGATGGATTGGCGTATTATAAAAATAATGAAAAACACCGCGAACCACGACTGTCATTTATCACCAAAAACGAAATATCCTATAAATAGTTTTTACGATTTGTTTACGTTCTTATATGCTAAAAACTGATATTTTTTTGCATTGAGCCCTCGAGTTTGAATACAAATTTTAAATGGCTGCACTCCGAAGACCTCGAGTGCAAAGGGTTAAATTATACTGTAACGTTAAATCTATAAATAAATAAATATATTAATACGATTTCCTTCCCTCTCTTACAATATCTTACCTTATAACTAATAAGATATAATATAATACAATTATCTATAGCTTGGCTGCTTGTCCTAGGTAGTGGTCCCTCTTGGAATACACTTATATATATATAATTATAATTATAATCAAATACTATATTTTAATTATGAGAGGTAAGGCTCGCATTAATATTAAAATTACTATAAACAAAATTATTATTTATCATCAGGAATGAATGATATATGAGAAGAAAATTAAGTTACTATAAAATAATTTATTCATTAATAGTATTGAAATAGAGTAACTGTATTGATCTTGAACTATCTTTAATATTGATACAAAAAAAAATTAATTATTTAATTTTATAATTATTTAAATGTAAGTACTTATTCAAATGATTCTAAGGAAAGCAATGTTATACAATTATTAAATCGCTTTTAGTTAAATTAACTGTGACTATTATAAAATATTTTATTATTGTAAAACATTATATTTATTGTACTTGCTGTTGGCGATGTTTGTGATACTGATGATAGGCTCTGCAACCTGGATTCTTCTAATAGATCATAGATGAAGACTGCCGGTGAGATGTCGAGATGTCAAGTTGAGGTGTTGATGGGCCTGATATACGAGACAGAATGCCCTTAGTTTCTTCTCCCACTCTCGACCTGTCCTTCCCTTTTTTAGCGTTATATCCCTTAGACGTGATAACTCTATCTCTCTTCGATACATCCGCTGGAACATAGGATGCTACTTTCTGGCAGGTGGCTACCGGATTTCCACTAATTCCCTTTGTCTTCCCTTTTTGAATCTTGAGTCACCAGATCCTCCCTTATTACATAAAAAAAATATCTCCTAATTTACCTTTCAATAAATTTTAAACGGGCCCTACTTGTTTCACGTATATATTCATATAATCCCGAACCTTTTGTTGGAACGAACTAGCGATTGGAGCGGACCGTCAAAGGACTAGTTCTAGGCCTGGATGATTCCACGGGGTTCTAGACCATCCCAGACCGTTATTTTACGACGATATATAAGGAGCGAGTGACTATACCAATTAGTCTTAGTCTGTGTCTGGAATGTAAAGCTTAAGCCATACGAATTGTGTGCTTTAAAGTTATAATTTTTGTATCCTACTCGATATTTATGTTTTGATAATTCGTTTTGCATTGATAATAAGATAATAACAAGATAATAAAAATATGTTAGCATCCACTAAGAAGATTCAAATTTAATAATTGACGGCGTAATACCGCATTTCGGTTATCAACGCCTGTAGAAAAAGTTATAATTATTCTGAAGTTAATGAAAGTCAAATTTTATTCGCGGTTAATCGAGGTTTTACTACTTATGGGTTTCTTTGGGGGCTTAACCAGCCAAATAAACACTGTAAATCGCTAAACACATTTAGCGATTTTTTTTTTACAGGTGGTGACAATGTTTTTGTGATAATTTTATATGGTATTCTTCCCTTATTCTGATTTACAGTTGTTTCTTCTTCTTTTATCACTTTTGCTAATTGTCGATGGAGCTGTTAGATTCTAATGGAATATGAAGAAAAAAAAAAAAAGTTGTTCATTACAGTTTTCATTTATGTAGTGAACACTTTATTGGATGGAGGAAGGCTTGTCTTGGGGAAACAACTTTTTTAATAAACGAGGTAGCCGTTAAGATCAAAGAAAAAAAAACCTTTCTTTGTAATTATTTTTTTTTTGATGGAGTACCCCGAAGAGAACAAAAAAACAAAACAAATAAAAAACATGAAAAACGTATTATTTGGAATAAGGGCTAAGTCAATAAAAGAGTTAAATTTAATAGGAGCAGTTAGTTTCCATTCCCTTTCTTCTGGTTTTAAAACTGGCTCTGTATAATCAGGCAACTCTTGTTTGATGGTTCAGAGGTCTCCTATATTAACTTAGAAACTTTTCTTAAGCTGGAAGTGAACTTCGGGGTAATTAAGCCCCAATAAGCGGCTAAAGGGTATCTGAATAAATTTATAAGTAACGACATTTTTGTTTATTCCAAAGACTGAATTCGTTCCAATTTTATTTGTATTTTATTATATATGCTATAGAATTGATAGTATTAAATTTGAATCCTCGTAGTGGATCCCAACACGATATTTTTATTTATTTTTTCCCCTTTAATGCCTTAATATTCAATTTTTTGCATGTCATTATCTGATTTATTTATTTTTTTTTTGTCGTGCACCTCGTTTAAATCGCAATAATATTATTACAAAAATAAATTAATCTAATCCCTCATATTAAAAAAAAAAAATTGTTGTGATGCGCGCAACACACAACTTTCACTTACCAACTAGCTCAAATTGGAAACTGACGTGTTTTTATAAATATGTTTAAAATTCACACATTCATGTAACTATTTTTCTTTGTATTTTCTCTCTAAAGTACACTAAAAATTTTTATTGTTAAATTAAAAAATTATACCTGTGATTATGCGGCAAGGTAAGTATAATACTTCATCGCGTCTGGTTTTATAATTCTCTATGCAGTTATTGAAAATTTCATTTAGTTACCATGAAAACAAATAATTTTATTTATTTATTTATTTCGTTTGATTTGCCTCTACCCGAAGGGGTCATTGGCATTTTTTAAATTCTATTGTAAAATCCAGTAAGCTTCAAAAAATTCCTTAGCTTTTCAACATTATCTTCGGTATCCCGTAGCACTTTTTTTAATGATGTGTTCATTTTTAGTTTTGTTCATGCAGGCTGGAAGTCTTCGCAGTCCACTAGTATATGGGAGACAGTAGTCAGGGCACCACATTCCATAAAGCCGATGGACTTGCTACGAGCGAACAGGAGGATGTCATCCGCAAATAGGACAACTTTTGTTGGTTTCTCAAATAACTTAGCCAATTCATTGATTAATATTAAGAATAATGTAACACTAAGTGGCGACCGTTGTGGAGTTCCGTTTTTCAGTGTGTGAATTGATGAATATGAGCTTCCAATTCATATACACGGAACTTTCTATTCTGCAGGAAGTTCTTTATATAAATGTATATATTTCCTGTTATTTTCCAGCTCCTTAGAATTTTTAACACCCGTTCCCTACACATTGTGTCGTACGCTTTTTCGAGATCCAGGAATATAGTTATTAGATGTTCCTTCCAAGAGAAAGCTTCTTCTGTTTCTCCCTGCAGTATAAGGATTGGATCCATCGTGGAAAGATTCTGTCTGAAACCGAACTGAGAGGCAGAAAATACCCCTTTTGTTTCTATTATATTGATTAACCTCGAATCAACCATTTTTTCCTGAATTTTCGATAAGCAAGAACAAAGGGAAATAGGTCGAAAATCCTTTGGTTGATTGCTATTAACTTTTTTAGGGATTGGCACGACTAAAGTGGTTCTCCAAGCGTCAGGGAGACTGCCACTGTTCCACAGGAATTATAAAGTTTCAATAAGTAAGCCTTCCCCTCATATGGCACATTTCTAATCATTTCGTAGGAAATTTCATCGATACCTGTGGCCGATACCTTTTTACATTTATTTATGGCCTGTTCTAATTCATTCCAACCAAACGGCTTGTTGTAGGCTTCGCGTGATGGAGTTAAGTTTGGTTGTTCGGATTCACTATCATTATCACTTATCAGTAGATCATTGTATTGCACATTTGACGTTTCGGAAAAAAATTTGCAAATAAGTCCGCTAGAATATTTGGATCTGTAACAATATCTTCTCCAAGTTTCAAACCCGGTACGTGGTTTTGTTGCTTTATCCCTCTGATAAAACGAATATCTCTTTTTGAGGTGTGAGGTTGTTAATAGAAGAAACATAATCCCTCCAAGATGATTTTTTGTTGTCTTTAATAATTCTATTTGCTATTGCTCTTAACTTTTTAAACTCTATAGCATTTTCAAGAGTCCTGTTTTTTCTAAACCTATTTAGAGCCCTTTTTTTCTCTCTTACAGCATCCTCACATTGTTTGTTCCACCATGGAACCCTTCTTACAAGTTGCCTTTGAGTTTTGATCGGGATATTTTTAAAACTCGCTTGAGTAATTATGTAGGTAAACTCATCTACTTGTTCGTCTATGCTACCTCCCACACTATAGAGTCCATTTATATTTGCAGAAATCGAATCTCTAAAACCATCCCAATTAGCTAACTGGTATTTTCAATGCTTAAGTATCGGTCGTGATGGTAAAGCCTTCCTAATCCTAAGGACAATAGGGAAGTGGTCGCTACCATATAAGTGAGGTTTTGTTTCCCATGTTATCTTTGGAGCTAGCCTAGCATCAGCAAAACTGAGATCAATGGCGGAGAATGAATTGCTCTTAGAACAAAAGTGGGTATGGGTTCCCCTGAATTGAGAAGGGTAGTTGTTTCTTTCCTATCTAGGAATGATATTACCCTTTGGCCCCTATTACGGCGCAACAAAATATTTTTCCAAGTTTTTCCCCTGTAGTTCTACCAATTGACAGAAGAAAGCTTTAAATGTTTTTAGTACTAGCTCAAAATTTTCAGTTTAATTTTTGCGATAAATTTTTGAAACTTTTCAATAGCCTCGTTTCCAGCTGTTTTTGTTCAATTTCAAAAAAAAAATTAATTAAAAATGTATGTTTCAAAACACATTTACAACACTTTACCATGGACATAACGTCTTTTATTGTAAAAAATGGTCCGTCATTATAGGCGTCAGCACTTGCGTGGGCTCAACGTTTTTTATGAGCTGTCGGAATATTTTTCTTTTTTTCTCCTTTATATGTTTTTTTTTTTTCATATTTCATGTTTAGCCATTTCTTATTTTTAGGCACAGCTAGCTAGATACAGTTAATGCCTCCATATAAAAAAAATCTGGTGCGATGCGCGCAACACACAACTTTCACTTACGAACTTACTTAGATTAAAAATCGACGTGCTTCGATAATACGCCGCACTTTAACACATTTGCATGCTTATATTTGTATATCTCCATAAGTTATAATGTATCTGTAAAGCAAAACTTGAAAGTTCTCAGTACTTTTCGATTCATTATTGATTATTGTTTTTTTTAAAGGACCTAATTTCATCAACAGTCTAGTTTTTTTTAGTGCTTGGTTGTTTTTTACAGCGATTTGCTTTTTGTAAATATATCGTGAAGGTTAATCGATAGGAGGAGGTGTATTTACGACTCGTAGTAAAATTTGTCCCTTATGTCTTTTTAGAAATCGAGAACGATTACTGTTCCTCTAAAATCTCTTTATATTGCCTTCAGAAATTTATTATGGAATAAAAGTTTATAAACTAAAATATAATTAATAAAAGATTATTTTGTACCATATTTTTTCACACCTTGAATGCTTTAAAGAATTTGAGCATCACGTATTTACTCTCTAAAGTGAAATACATTTTTTTATTGTTAAATAAAAGTTTTTATTTTCATCAGTGATAATACGGGAAATGAAATTTTGGCTGTCGCATCGCTGGCATATACATACATTAAATACCCTGTTTGATTAAAATCGTTAAAGCAGTTTTTGAGTAAATAAAAAAAACACGTGAAAATGAGACAACATTTTTTAAGTTAATTGATCAATTTTGATGAAATTTTGACTGTCACATCGCGGCCATTTACATACATCAAATACCGAGTTAAATCCAAATCGTTAGAGCCGATTTTGAGAAAATCTAAAAAAAACCGTAAAAGTTAGACAAAATTGTTTAAATAAAGGACCCCCTCGGTTTGACCAATTTTGATGAAATTTTTTCTGTTACATCGCGGGCATATAAATACACCAAATATCCATTTCAGATTCGTACGGTTTATAGTTTTTGAGCTAGTCTATTCACTTACACACAGACTATATGGTGGGACTTGGTTATTTGGACTCAGGGGCCCCAAATCGTGTATTTCCGTTAAAAACCGAAAGTCAAAATTTTTCACGATCGCAATACATTCCCTTACTATATATTTTATACATAGGTAAGTGGGGTGAAAAAATAAATAAGGGTAGATAGAAAAAATAAATATAGGTAAGTGAAAGTAAAAATTAATAATTACACAGAATAAAAGTAGTCACTACCTATTTTTATAATTTACTTTATATCGCTTATTAGGGTATAAAAATCCTGCGTATTATGGGTAATTATATACTTGTTATATAAATAATTTTTTTTTTGTTCAAGCCGCAAAATGAAATATGTTTACTAGTTACATGAACAAAAAAATAGCCTTTAGTAAAAAATAAAAAATGAATTTTCTTTTTTTTTTAACTAATTCTCGTTGTTTATAAAAGTAATTGGAATAAAATTATTTATAAAGTCATCCTTTATTTTAGGAAAGTGATTCCATCAAGGGATAAAGAAATGGGAAGCTCCCATTCCAAATATTCATATATATTCATTCCCCCCCTGAGACTGGTATTTCCGTTTCCAGCGATAAAGATGGCTTGGATTAGCATGAAATGAAAACGGTAACCTCCTCTCCCACCTTGATCTAGAACGGCATTTCCTCTTTCCTTTTACCTTCGTCTTTCACAATGTGCGATTATTTTAATTTGTTCTATATACATGTTTTATTTAACTTATTAGCTAGACAGGCAAGCTCAAGGACTAAGACACTGTACTACTATGCTTCATGTGTTAGCTTAATCATGGATTGGACATAGGATCTCGAGACCCCTCTACTACATATAATATCACTATGATAATTGCGTAAAAATAAATTGTTTGGGAATTCTTAAAATTATCATTATGATTATTTCATTTATTAAATGATACGTGTAGATGATCAAGGAATGATTTTTATCTAAACTAAGGAATGCTCAGAAGATCTCAGTGATATTTTGAAGTAAGTCTTTTCATATTTGCAAATTAATTAATATTGGGCTAAGGATGCCTCCTTGAGGTTTTTCTTCTTTAATACACCTAAAATTCTGTGATAATAGTTCTTACATTCACGTTAAAATGCCTGACTTTCATGAATATTCTAAATGGTAAGTCGATAAAAGAAAAAACAAAAAGAAAGAAAAACATTTTGAAATAAATGCAAACTGTATTAATAGCCTGATATTAACAACAACAACACTGGGATGATGGAACTTCTAGACCCTAAAGAAGTATTAATTGTAATAATATTATAAGTTATAACGAATAATAGAAATTCTTCTATTTATCATGAATAAATGGACTGAATAATATTAAGTATATTTGAATTAAACTGAATAAAGTGCTAGTAAAATAGTTTCAATAAACCTGTGATTAATTGAGGTAATAAACATCTAAGGGGATATGAATTCACCAGAGAAACACAATCTATCATTTATATTTAATTGTTATCCGTTAACCGATGACAATTTTGTACAGTTCAATGATGTTAACTAAAATCAATCCGATCACCATATTAAATTTTTTTTTTTTAGTTTAGAAAACATTCATAAAAAAGGACATGAGGAATTAAAAAAAAAATATTAAATAGAAAGAAAATATTTGAAAAAAATTCGGATATAATGGTAAAAATGTATAGAATTTAATTCCTAGATACTTCGAGTTTGTAAAAAATCAAATAATAGAGTGGTTTATTAAATTTTCTCCTTTTTTTTATTAAGTTTATAAATTTCGACCATGAGATTTATAAGAATATTCATTAAATAATGAGAAATAACTAGGGTTTGAAAATAAATTAAAAATTTTCAATAGAAAATGAATATTCTTTCAATCAATTTTATACTATGATTGTATTTAAAATTTTTGTTTACAACTCGAAGATGACAAAAAATAAAGAATATGTATATAATAAGTACAACATTGCAATATGACTTTAATAAGCATAAAAACATGAGTCTTCGCTGTAAAGAAAAAAACTTGAAAATACTAATAAATACAATAGATTCATAGCGATATGAAAACTATTTCAAAATATTGTAATACTTTTGAGAATTGTAATAATTTTTATAAACAAAAATTTATAACACAATGGTAGACAAACAATTTACAATATCGACACAGTAACACTAAAGTAACTATTTGATTAGAACTAGAGCAGGACTAACTCTCCAGTCCATGGCTCTTTAAATTTAGTCTGAATCAGATTAGCCAAGAAGGTTCCAGACAAGCCTAGATTCTTCTCGAATAGTCACGAACATGTACTAGAACAGTTTGTTTCAACTGTTCCAACAACAAGAACTTTTTTCAATCGTATGTTTTGTGTTTCACGTTATGATATTATAATATATAAAAATTATAATTACAAATTATATATGTTATATAAAAATTGGCAATTTACCATATGTAAAACAAAACAAAAATTCTTTCATTTTTATTATTGGATATTTGTTATTAGAATATTGCAATACCTTTCCAGCTGGCCTAACCACGCGCCGAGTCCTTGCTGAGGGAGGGTGAAAGGGGCGATGCGGTTTGGCAACTTTGTGACGGCTGAGTACGTCGGATGTGGGTTGTGGGATCTGGGTGTAAATTATACAGGAAACCCGCAACTTAAACCCACCTGTGTTTCGCATTTGACAGAACATTAGCTACAGCCAGGGGATGCATTATGCTAATGGCGGGATCCTCGATTCTTAAAAAAAACTGCTGTGTGTTGCGCGAATTTGATTCGTTCTATACGAACGGTATAGAATAAAACTTGAAGCATCGAATGAGTACCTCCGAAGGTAGAAACAATAACCATAAAAATTGTTGGTGTAGATAACAATATCGAAATGTAATTTAGCATCGAATTATTAAAGTATTGTAAAAAATGCATCAGGGAAGCTGTGCAGCTAAGGGAACCAATTATCTGTCGTATATGTATCGGATTTCCAAATTCCGAGATCGGGAGAGAGGGATCGGTGAAGAAAAAAGGTAGGCTCCACTTGGAAGCGAGCTCGGTGGCCAAGTGGTTAGCGTATCGAGCATGTCACGCATGAGACCAGGGTTCGATTCCCGGCCGATCCGAATCTTTCCTCATCAAAAATAAAAGTATTTAATGATTATAATATAATATAAGAGAATATACTAGAATAGTATCGAAAATATCGTGTGGCTGGCATTTTTAAGTAAAAATGCAGAATTCACCATATCAAAATAATCTCCGAATTGTAAAAAAAGAAGAAAATCAGTAAATGTAACAAGAAATATAAATGTAACAAGAAAATCTAACATGCCTAAAATGTAAATAACAACTTTCAATGATAAAGAAAATATATAAAGTAATAAATACATATTTATGCAGAGACACTGTTTTTATGAATATCGAATCAGTGATAAGCAAACTTCCGACACATAAACCGTTCAACAAAAGCATTCATTGACAATGAGCGATTCCAATCTACACAACTCGGCCAAACATTACAAAACCGATTCATGAGAGAATGGACATCGCGTCAATAGAATCATCGACTTGCGTGATTCTGCATAATTAAACACTTGATATGAGGCAGATAATGATTGAGCAAAGTAGTGTAAATTATAGAAGGTGAAATAAGTATCTTAATCTTATAAACTTTTTCGCTTGTTGTCATTATTATTATATTATGATTATAAACTGTCAAATTGCTGGTTATAATTATATATTTATAGATAATATGGTTTATATAATATGGTCTACATGATTATAGATAGTATGGTGTATATAAAATGGCCTTAAATTTATAGATAATATGGTTCCAGAACGTTCTATAGATAATATAATCTTATATAATTATACATTTGTAGAATATATATATATATATATATATATATATATATATATATATAATCTACAAATGTATAATTTGTATATATATTATATATATATATATATATATATATATATATATATATATATATATATATATATGGAGGGAGATCTCAAGATAATGATAGTAGAGAATTGGAGAGGTAAAGCGCAGGATAGAGAAAACAGGAGAAAGATCGTGGAGGCCAAGATCCATACCGGACTGTAGGAGCCAGTCAGTAAGTAAATAAGTTTATGTATTGACAGATAATATATTTATATAATATATAATGCTATATATTATCGTATATTTAATGATATGGTAATATAAGATTCATGTTTTTCCTTTCTGCATGGAGTAGTAGTCTCTGACCTGAAGTCTCAGTAAAGATTGTGATTTTCGATCAAATGCTGTTACTAAATATGTAGATAATACTAGTACATGTGGGTTTTTTGGAGTTTATTTATTTTCGAATATTTAATATTTGTTTCGGGAAACGTAGATACGTCAAAAGATTATGAGTTAAGAGAAGGCATATTCGAAGCTTTACAATCTTATTAAAAATCTTTAGTAAGTCATATTTCGGATTTTTTTGGAGAATGGAATTTAGTATCTTAAGAGACAATAATAATAGTTAAAAGCACCATTGGGGAGTAGAAGAAGAAATCAAATATATTTGGCTTAAAACCTTTTTCTTACAAAACTCGAACATACCAACGCTTGCCAAACCGTACTTAGTACTGTATCATTACAAGTTGATACTTTTCGTAACCTTTTCGTTATTTGAGTTTTTATTGTTCAATCTATTGGACATTTTGTATTATTATTTTTTTTTAGTAAAAATTATGTATACTCCACAATACCGTGGAGTATTAAATTTACAACAGCAAAAATATTTATATGTATTCCTAACAGAGTAGTGTCAAATAAAATATATGTTCAAAAAAAAAACTATAAATGTGTGTGTGTGAGTGTGTACTTTTTTTTTTTCTTTTCCTGTTTATTATTATCACTACATTAAAATTTTAAATATCGTAATAAATTAAAAACATCATGCCATCTTTTCCGAATAATAAACGTTTATTAACAGCAAGTAATCAAGAGAGCAAAAAAAAAAAAAAGTTATACAAAATTAAAAAGGAGTTAAACCCTATCCAGAAAAACAATACGTTTTTAGTTGTAAAATTAATTAAAGCTTCCAAGAAGAGGGAATTTAAAAGTCTCTTATAAATAAATTAATCCTTTGAAATATAAAAAAAAAAATTCAATAAAAGTTAAAAAGATGTCTTTTAATGATGCAATTAAATGAAATAAACGGGAATCTGTCATAAAGAATAAGTCAGAAACTTGAGTAGGTATGATTTCAATAATTGATTTAAGAACAAAGCTATTGTTTTCTTTATAACTTACTAAGTAGTAATGATTGTTGCCTTTGGAAATTCGCTGTTTTTATTTTTTTAAATGTTAAAAAGAAGTGATATATAAAAATTTCATCAAAAGGTATTTGGACAGTTACTTAAATAATTTACAGACAACCTGAACGATATTAATTTACATTATTTTATACGATAACATTTATTATTTATGTTCATATACATTTAATTAGTAACTTATACTTTTTTATTACCTATTGAAGTTTGTTAAGTTATTTTTTTTGTTTTTTTCTATGTTGTTGTTACAAACCTTATCAATTACAATCAGATGTAATCAGAATTTTCTTTTATTTATTTCTTCGCCTATTAAACATTTTACTGGCTTTTTAATATTTATGGTTTAACTGGGGCTATGGCAAGCGGGCAGTCCTTGTAATTTCAATTTTTAAAACACACTGCTGCCACAATGAGAATTTAGAGAGAAAACTTTATTCACGAATAACTGAAAAAGGATTAAAAAAATGACACAATGTATGTGTATGTTATTATTTTATTTTTCAAAAGAGTTCTAAATATCCCGAAATGCAATAATGAAAAATTTAAATCGGATGATTTGTTGAAGATATAATAGATATATGTATTGCAGATAAATGGCTTTTTGAAGAGTGATCTGCTCGTCGTATTCGAAATCGGTCTATGATGTCTGATGACTATAAATTATATATTGAAACACTTATGTGAGTGATTCTCATATGAAATGACCATTTAGTGTCCCTGAACTTAACATTCGTTTTTCAGATATATTTTACATCCAAAAAAGTTTTTTGGGTATTTGTTTTATAGTCTTCTGTTATAAAAAAACGATGGTAACATTTAAATGAACCTAGGCATCATGAAAAACAAAATATCTCAATGTGAAGTTTGAAAATGTCACGAGTGTTACAGTCCCCAAACTGGTTATCCTTAGTTCACCACACGTTGAAATGAACCCATGATAATTGATTAAATTTGAACAATTAGGTATTTAACTGTAATACGGTGGTGTTTCAAGTTATGAATGATATTTTTAGTTACCTCTAATACTTCGAATGTAAATCAGGAAAATGAATCTGTCCCCAAGGTCAGTAGAAAAATTCATGGCGAGTGTTGTCGGCTGTTCTGGGCAACACTGTTCTTTGAAAATGTTGGGAATGGCCCTGATAACCTTTGTTTATAATACCGGTGATCAGTCGATGTGCAAACTTGGTGAAGAAAGTATCGAAAAGGCAGTTATTTGATATCCTATGCAAAATAATGTTTATCACAAAAATTAGTCGTCACGAGTGTTACGTTAATTGTATGTATCAGCGTTCATTGAAAAAGCCGAATGATGCCAGCAAAATAGGTTGGTTGGGGACATTTATTCGAGTTCATCCTCTCATGTATGTCTGACACTTGGTTTAGCTAAGGATAGGCTACATGATTCATTTCTTTTTTATAGCCATTTTAACAAGCTGTAGAAAGGAGAAATAGAGAAAAGAAAAAATAGACTTGGGACCTAATGTAAAATATATTCTTAATAAAAAAAAGATGTTGGCCAAGAGAAAGAAAATAAGCAAATCGGCAGCTTGTAAAAATATTCAGTCAACTCAGCTTGTGAAAATACCTCTCAGTCGTTGAATTTGACCAACATGTAAAGCAGTGAACGATTTAATTATGGGTGAATCGTTGACACTGAACTGAGTAAAAACTGTGCAGCATATATATTTCACAAAGAGATGATCAATGAGCTGCAAATATCCTACGATAAACCTAAGCCTTGACAGAACGACTTATTCATAGGTCAACTAGCGAGAAAGTATAGGCTACTAAGCTTGACAAGTAAAGGAGTAGGAATAGACGCCAACCTAGTAATTACTTTTGTACAACAAAAGGAAAACAAGATTCGATGCCTTACAAATGAGTTTTTACGCTGTGATATGGAGTGACGATAGTGAGCGAGAATTGAAAAAAAAAAAACATTACAAAAAATAAATAAACAAAAATACAGAAACGCTCCTCACAAAACTCATTTTTGAGTAGAAAAAATAATAAAAAATACTAAGACTGAACGAACTGACGATGTTCACCTTTGTTTTCTTGAACATCTTATTGATGATATTCAGATCAAATTTTATTCATAAATTGAATTTTTTTTAACCCGAAATTCAATTTCTAAAAAAGTTAAATGGTCAAATTAAATAAGAATCACCCATGTATTCTAATAAATAATTTTATTAGAAGAAAATAATAATTTACAATGCCACACAAACAATGAAAATCAAATAACGAATAAGTTTATGAGAAGTATCAACTTGTAACGATACAGTACACAAAAATAACCATATGATGCGAGCATCAGAACAAGACTAACTCTCCAGTCCATCGCTCCTTATATTTAGTCTGAATTAGAACAGCCCAGAAGGTTCTCGACAAGCGTAGAAGGCTCTTAAACAGTCGTTAACATATACTAGAACAGTCGGAAACCTATTGGATGATATGTGTTTGTTTCACGTTACAATCTATTAGAAGATTTAATTTTTTGTTTATTAGGCAACGCAGAAGGAAATCAATGAAGTTAATATAATGGCCCTTTTTATTTCAATTGGAAACAGAGCTCTGCTACTCACGGGTTTTTGTCACCGCTTATGATGTGGTTATGGCGTTATTTTGGACGTGTTATTGGTTTGTTTTTCTAATTAATGTCGTTAGATAAATTAGCGGGGTTAATTTTTTGTTTTTTTAACCCGGCGTTGGTCGCGTTGTGAGCATTTTGCTCACACTTGCCGAAAATCTTGTGTATTTCGCTTATTTCTTTTTCTTTAATTCTGATTTTTTTTGTATTTGTCATTTATACATTAACTCACTTTAGGAAGTTGTTTTTGAAAAAAAAAAATTGCCGCGCTAAGCCCCTGTAAAACGTTTTGTTTAAAAAAAACAGGAGCGTGAGCAAATTGCTCACAGCACGACCATCCGTGACACAGAACTGAGACACCGTGCGAGCTGCTCCGAGACCTGCACGGACTTGCCCATCTCCGCTGTAATGAGCCCAAATCTTGTCAGTACACGTCTGTATTTCATTGATAAAATTTTAGCTGTAAATTTAAATTGATAAATAGTAGCTGTTCCGTTTGGTAGTTTAGTTCGGAAAATGAGTGGAACAAGACATGCTGCGAAGATATTACGGCTTTTGGAGGATCGTCCGGAAGAAAAAAATGACTGTGAGTATTTTCGTCTCTCCTTTTAGATTGTTTAGTAAAAGGTTAGATTATTTTTTATATTTTTGAGTAAAATGGGGTATTTCGTTTTTAGATTATATTCTTCGTATTCCACCGTACCAACTTTATGCGATTGTATATAATATTTTTATAATTTTTTTTCTAAACTAAAAATGTCCTATTTTTCTTTTTGTAATTTTGGTTAATCTATGCTACTGCACTTTTCTTACAATAACTACTTTTTTAAAATAAAAATCGTCTTAATAAAGCATTTTATTCTTATTTACTCTCTTCTATTCATTCCACTCCTATAAATAAATTATAATAAATGCATTACACTGATGAAAACACCTTAAATAGATTAATAATTTAATGATAAACATATTCTAGATTAAAAGAAACAAAAATATTGCGAAGAATGCTGCTGAGAAATAATAGAATAGCCAGAAACTGAGGTGTGAGCAATTTGCTCACGCGCGACCAACGGTGTCTCTCGGAGGGGCGCGACCAGCGCCGCACAGTGGGAAATATGCCGGATTTAGGTGGACAAAATTCTGAAATTAGTCCATATTTAGCATTTGGGGTCCCAGATTACGGAAAAAATAATAAAAAAATTTAATTAATTTTTTGACACATTTGGCGAGCGAACAGTGGTCAAAGATCAAATTTATTTGCTAAAATCTAAAACTTTCCAACATTTAACGTTTGGAGTCCCGGAATACGGGAAAAATAATACAACAAATCCAATTATCGGCTCAGAGTGGAGTAAACCTGCTACTAGACATATTTTAAATCATTTAGGAAACTCTTTAAATCATAGATTGTAAAACTTTTTTTTTATTATTATTTTTTCTTATTATTTCTTATTTATCGTCTAGCCATGTTACCATCATTGTTGTTGATGAATCCTTTGTTTTGGTTGGTCTACATTAAGACATAACTGGACTTTTGATTCTTTTTGGATCTTTGCCTTATTCAAAGTAAATGCTTTTCGATCTTCCTCGGTTTTCAAAGTTTTTTTTTTGTTCTTTCAAAGTTAGTCTATATGCAATGTTTAGGAAAATTTCAGAAGTCCGAATCCACCCATGTAAAGTAGCCAAACCAAAACTGTAATTTTCTTCTGGGTGTAGTTGGAGTGAGCAACTCGGATCTTCAAATACTTTTGGGTCTGCTTTGCATTCGACAAAGTGAGCCAAAGCTTCTTCAGGGGAAAAACGTCGAATGTTGGTAGAGGTCGAATTTCTTGTAGAAGATGGCTGTTGAGAGGTAGATGCACCTTTCACGACTTTAGAAGTACTACGCTTATCAGAAACATAAAGCGCGTACTGTGCAACGAAAGTCAATTTTTCACAGCCTACCTTCAATAACTCGCTGACTTTTTTTCTCACTAGAATATTCGAAACATTTTTCAGGGCGTCCTAAGCGTTGACAAGCAGGTTGGATAACTGAAATACTAAAATCCAAGTCAAGTGAATCAAGCCAACTGGAGTATGTATTGAAAAAATCTTCCAGTTTTCATTGGTCCGACTTTTCCAAAATTTTGTCGGAAAGACGGGGAAATTATAATTTTCAGAGGCTTATAATCTCTATATTGATTATTAGTATGAGCTGAATTAAGAATAAATTTCATCAAGTGGTCTTGGCGATTTTTTTTTGGAAACTTAACCCACTCTTCAAAAAATTTCTTCCTCGTGATTCGGAGTGATTTATCTGAAAAAAAATTATGTATCACCCAAAACGCAAAAAATCGCAAAAATTCTTTGCAACACTTAAAAACTAGAAGGATTAATGTAACAAATCCAACAAAAAATTCCTTGGGGTAACTTGGGGGTTATATAGTTTTTCGTTGTTCAATAATGGCATAAATTTAAAAATTGCAAAGTTAACTCTACAGGTAGATTGGATTGTATATTCAATATCAAATGTGGAAATATACTGTCTTACCTGTCTCAGCAATGTCCATTGTTAAATAAAAGCAAAAAGACTTGGCACTGCACACACCTTGAACATAATAAATTACGGTGGAATAAAGATAATCCCACAGCCGGTTTTTGGCACTTTTGTAAAAAGGAATGATTCACTCATTCACTATATGTTTGTAAACACGCTATGGCGGGAAATATTAGTATTGAGCGTCTTACCAACTAATGATAAAAAGATCAAGCACTCAGAAATTCCAAAATTTTGACTTGACTTTTGTCCACCTAAATTGGTGATTTTGCCCACTGTGCGCCGGGTTAAACAGGTATTTTTTGTTTCAGACAACTACCTTTATTTGTAGAGGATTAATCAGTTATTTTAACAGGAAGTGTTTTTAGCCATTACCCGATAAATGATGTTTCTTTCTTTCTTTTTTTGTAAAGTTATTATTGAAATATAACCGAATTCAGTATGTTGTATAAACTTTAAAATTTTGTTATATTCTATTGCTTTTTTAAAAGGATGTTTATAAATAAAGTGTAATTAGACTTTAAATTAATTTCTCAATATGCAAAAATCTCAATAAAAATGAAGCAGCGAGGGATTATGTCCTTACACTGACTGTGGGAAAAAGATGATTTATGTTATTAATTTCCAATTAATCGCTTTAAGTAAAATTAAAGTTAAATATTCTCAGCTTGGCTACTCGCGAAATCTTATTTTTTCCATAGATCATTTCCTTAGTACTGAACATAAATGGTAGAGACTCCCCTGAATGTCTGGCAGGAGGCCAAACCAAGAACCACATTAAGAAATTTTCATGGAGGCTTTATTAATAATGCTCTTCCTAGAAGGGTATGAATCAAACGAATTCAACATTTAGCTCTTCGAATTTACGATAGTGGCTTGAATATTTATAAACCGCAATCAGGAAAGTGATATTGTTTGGATTGTAGGTCATACAAATTTCCGAATATTCTAAAATATGAAACGGAAACAGATGATTGAATATATCAGTCACAACTAGACTTTTGTTGGAACCAGTACATATGTAACTGTATTATTACGTAATCATATGGTCTGAATGTTTTCGAATGATATAGACTTTTCTGGATCATCCTATTTCGGACTAAATATTAGGAGAGAAGAACTAAGGGCTCAGTCTTACTCTGAACATCGAAGCAGAAGGTTAATTTTGCGCCATCAAATTAACCTTCTGCGGAATGCGGAAATAAGTGCATTAAACATTTGAAAACGTGCAATAAAAACCTCAAAACGTGCAAAAAAGTGAATTAAAAACTTCAAAACGTGCCAAAACATGCAATAAAAATGTATTGCTTGAAAATCAGGCATTAAATTATTTTTGTGAACAAAAAATAGCTACTTTGGAAAAAATTAATTAGCGGAGAGTAAATTGAAATAGAAACTCTTTTATTTTTATAAATTATTTTTATAATATTGGTTTTAGTATATGTTTTGGTAAAATCGCTGAATTTTGGATATTTTTTATACTACTATTGATCTAGTTTTGAAAATATTTCCGGTATAAAAAAAACAGGACCATAAAATTGTGGAATAAACAGTAAAATACTCTCATATGAGCTGAAATTATATTGGAAAAAGGAAGATCTTAAAAAAGGAAAGATACTACTCAAATTATGGAATCACTAGATACAATTTCCGGTGCGTAGGCTTATTTTTAAATCCCTCTGGTAACACGCAATACCCCTGTTACCATGGGCGTACCCAGCGGGGGGCAGGGGGGGGGGGTAGCTGGAAGGATGGAAGCAATAATTTTTTAGGCTTTTAAGACTGGAATCAATAATAGAATACATTTTTTTCAAGCAAATAATTGTAATAACTTAGTTGATAAAGCACTGCTATAATTATACATAATTTTGGTTTCATTCACCTTTTCACAGGTAAGGTGTTACAACCTGAACGACCATAGCTTGCCCCCCCCCCTAGTTTTTAGCTCCCCCCCCCTAGTTTTAGCTTGCCCCTCCCCCTAGTTTTGATCATGGGTACGCCCTTGCCTGTTACCGTTTTAGGGTTAAAAAAAATTAAATACTTACTTGTGCTACAGTGAGTATCAATTAGTGATTACCTCTCACATCCAATATTTTTATCACTAGATACAATCTCTATTGAGTTCAGGATATTTTTCAATCCATCCCGCAATTTTCTTCACTTCCTCCAATTTTTGACATTTTTATTAACAATAAGGTATTCGACAGAAGTTAGTTTGATGCTGACAGAACGATGAGAATTGAGAAACAAAATGTAAACATCCAGGAACTACTGGACCCTCAGTTCTAGGAAATTGGAGGTTTGTGTTTATTTACATCTCCCAAGTTCCTTTTTTTTTTTTTTTTCTATGGTATTCACATTTATTTTTCCACAATTGTTTCGATGTTTATTTAAGAAAATTAAAATTTGTTATATTTATTTTGTTCAAAATATCAAATGATGCAATTTCGTCCAGAAAAAAACCTCAAAACGTGCAAATTCGTGCAGTAAAAAACTTCTCATTAGGCTTGGTTCGGATAAGTAACTTGAGTTCGCTTTATTCTGACTTACCAATAAAAAGATGCAATTGCACTTGACTCCGAGCTCTACTTATAAGTATAGTCAAGTATAGCTCAGAAATGAAACAGCCAGGTCGTTTAAGGGGAAAAGTATCAGCTGATTTCCCATATATTCAATTCCTCTACCATTAGTTGATGACGGAAATTAGCACATTTTTACTTCTTAATAACAGATTCTTAGGTGGAAGGAGGTAGTTCCAGGAACAGTTCCTTTTTTAGACCAGTTATTTTTTTTTGCAACAGCTACTGCTTTTTAGCGAGCAACTACGCAATAAATTCTGTTTATGCTTTCGCTTCATTACTCAATACGATTGAGTGATTTTTTATTTATTTTTTTGTATTAAGAAATGGTATCTAGCTTAAAGCAGTCTAAAAAGGAGATACGGCTCATCCTTCATATTTAATAATAAAATTACATAGAAGGCAAATTTGTCCTTTACCTTTTCAATTAATTAGATTTAATTATAAAACATTAAAGAATCCCTTGACTGATTTAGGGGGGGGGACCGATTTTAAAACAAACGTCAATCAAACAAACTTTTCTAATCACTACTGAAATAAATATCATCAATGGCAAAAAGTTACCACATATTATTAAGAGTTTGAAACAACTGTATCACTACAAAATAAACTCTGCAACATGTGCCTACATTATGTCCAGGTCAGGCCAAATGCGGGAGAGAAAAAAAAAAAAAAAAAAAATTAATCCACGTTTCATTAAAAATGATGGATTAGGGAGTGTTTTAGCCCGAGGTAGTTTATATTTTCTTCCACCGTTGGGGGGGGGGGGTCGGGGGGAGATGTTTAACGATTGATGATGCTTTTATCATCCTCTTTCCTAACATTATTAAACCGAAACTTACTAATACAACGCTATTTCATTTAACTAAAATTGTTTTTATTTGAAAAAACAATAAAATACGCTTTATTTATAAGTGGTAAATTGTGGCTTATATAACAATGTTGCTAACAACATTAATAAGAAACTTAATCGAATTGTTTGTTTTGTTATTTTTTTCTTCCCCTATTTTCACATTTCAACTACGTACAACTACATCATTAGTAGGTACTATGGCTTAGAAATATATTCATTTCTCAACAAGTGTTTTTTCTCTTTGATATTAAAATTTCTATATACTCGCTTAAAATGTATTGACATGAAATGCAACATTCCAGTTGAAAATGTATTTAAAAAGAAATAAAACATCTTTTTTGAATTTTGAGAAAAAAACACCCACCGTTGACTTTTTTTAGCTAAATTTACAACATTTGAAAACGACAGGTTCTCAAGATACACACAACTTTCACTTACCAACTTACTTAGATTGGAAATTAATGCGTTTTGTTATTTGTCACTTCTAAAATGAACAAAACGGCTTTAATTATCAACAATGGTCTATCATTAAAGGCGTACTCCGCATGCGGAGGCTCAACGAGTTTTATGAGTTGACTGAATATTTTTCTTTTTTTCTCCTCTCTATGTTTTCTTTATTTTTACCATATCTCATATTTAGCCATTTCTTATTTTTAGGCGTAACGAGAGACAGTTAATTTCTCAATATAAACTAAAACAAAGGTACTTTGTAGCAAAACAAAAAAGGCCCCTTACCCATTTAAGCCCCCTCAGAAAATGTTAATACTGATAAAACTTACCTGATATTATTGAACACTAAATTTTCATTAAACATGACGAATTTGATCAAAATCATTAAAGCCGTTTTTGAGATAATAGAAAAAAAAGGTAAAAATTGGAAAAAAGTTATGAAATAAAGTGCCCCCTCCGTTTGATCAATTTTGATGAAATGTTGGCTGTCCCATACATATACATACGCCAAATACCCAGTTTGATCAAAATCTTTAAAGCTGTTTTTGAGTAAATAAAAAAACACGTGAAAATGATACAAAATTTATTAAGTAAAGTCCCCCCTCCGGTTGATCAATTTTGATGAAATTTTTACAGTCATATCTCGGGCATATAAATAGATTAAATACTTAGTTTAATCAAAATCGTTAGAGCCGTTTTTGAGAAAATCGAAAAAAACATAAAAAGTTAAAAAAATAAACTATCGTTTAGACAAAAAGGCCACTTTTAAAAAAATTAAAAATAGAAGCTTTGATTTTATTCTCTGCCCCTTCTTCTGATATGCAACATGACCTTGTTCTAGAAGTATTGAATTTAAAAAAAAATGTAAAATCATCTTTTTTCGAAAAGTTGAACCTAGTTGTCCGTTAGATTTCTAAAAAGTTTATTTTCGGAATAGACCGAAGTATTTCGATGAAAATTATAGAATAAATTTATTCTAAAGGTGAAGACGTTGTCAGATTCATTTCCAAGAATTCCTCAAAGCTCATTTGACTTATCAAAGGATGAAATATTGGAAATCAAGTCCGTCAATGAACAACGGAATAAGATAATTGACACATTGTCTGGCATCTTAAAGGATTATTGAATGATTACGATCATGGTTATCAAGATATGGCATTCCAAAGAAATCAATAACGGAGATTGGGCCACAGTTTTTTCCAATGAATCATCATATATTTTTAAATAATTTTATTAGAAGAGAAAAGATTGGCCACGTTCGAGAATCGAACCCGGGTCCTCTGCACTTACGTCGCAGGTAATCGTGTGGCCGATCCTAGGCGTTTCATTTTCCATTTAACGTTCCTACCCGCTGGGTCTCGCCATATTGCAGTGGCGATTACATTAAACATTATATTTTTTTCTTTTTTTATGTCCTGAATTCATATTTTCAGTTAGGACAGTAGTAGTAAATAACCTATTATTAAATATATAAAGCCAGCTAACTATAATTTTGGTGACGTGGACAAATCTTTATATATATAAAAATCTCGTGTCCTGATGTTTGTCGGAGGTAAAATCAGAAACTACTCAACCGATTTTGATGAAATTTTGCTCATTGTATGTAGTTTTCTCCAGTCCTCTCTGTTATTGGCCTCAATATTTCTTCTATTGCAAATTAAGTGCTTATTAAACTACAAATAAGTGTGATTATTTGTTAGTTCTATAAATTTCCAACAGATAGCGGTGTAAGTTGATTTATTGACACAAAACTTTACTTTCTTTCGATATTTAGGGAAGGTAAGCATCGAGTAGCGACATCTATTTTTTCCTGCTTGGACTAGAAAAATCAGTGTTTTTCCCTTGGGCATTATGTGTCGCCTTTTCGGGTATGGGGAAAAGATAAAATCTACTTGTTTTAGCAAAAGACAGGTTCACCAAAATCATTGTGCTCCTATTAGCTCTACAATAAATGGAAATTGTGAATTCTAATAAAAATAAAATGCACATTATTATTATAAAGTTAAAAATTAACGTTATCCTATGTCATTCATAAAATATAATTTTTATTTTTTAATAAGTAGCACATGGTTTGAGTTGCTCCCTTTTCATAACCTGTTTCAGGTGGGGCCGGGATAGCCGAGCGTGAAGGAGCGCGAACCGTTGTTGCACGCTCGAGCCGAACGGCGGCGGTTCGAATCCGCCCTGGGAGGGTTGACTTTTATTTCGTGGAGGCCCCACGGAATAAATCTCGACCCTCCCACCATGGTTAGAATAGGTTGGTTAAACCTGTAAAGTAACCCCCCGTATGCCACATATGGCCAGGTAGGGGTACCGAACAAAAAAAAACCTGTTTCAGGTAGAACCTTCTGATACCCTATCTCATATCAAGGTGAGTAGAGAGTGATGATTTTCCCTATTCACCTTGATCTCATGTTATCATGTATTATATTATGAATTTAATATGTGTTATGGAAAAAGATTAATTTGGTACATTTTCGCTGACTGTCTATAGTGATTGTAATAAAACTTATTCCAATTATATTCTTTATTAGTTCCTTTTACATGCCTGTTATTTATATTTAATCTCGCTTCTGGTGAAATAATCCATTAAGTGTAAATGAATGCATCATTAATACTTATATAGTCAAGTATGAGTACAGAGATTAAACCTTCTAAATTCTTTACCAAACATTTTTAAATTTGGCGTTAAGTTCTATTTTAAATTCTGTTAGTTTTTAGAATAACTGAAAGGTTTTTATCTTTATCAGTGAATTTTAATTTGTCTGTATATAATTATATATAATATAATTGTATATAATTATAATAGGATATAATTAATTCAACGCATTATAGCTACTGAGCCACAGCAACGCGTGGCTGGGACTGCTCGTAGATCATAAAAAATCAAGAGATTCTAAAATGCAGGTAAAAATCTTTAAATTAAGTAATTTTGTATGTCATTTTTATTCTCCAGATTTTTTCAACAGTCGATGAGCGCTTAGCGACTGCGCATTTGCGCATCAGTAATTTAGGTCGGTGCCTGTCCTGATGATTACTGTATCAATGATGAGTTTGTTTCCTTAAGATTAACGGATAATAGGATTTTCAAATCATACCTATATCCTCGTATTATTTTGTCCCTTTTTTTTTTTAATTTTGGGCTCCAAATTTAATTATTTTTGGCAATTTATTAATACTAAATGACGCAAATAAATCAAATCCCATTAGTGCAGGGAAACCGAATTACTTAATGGGTATTTGATGCTGACTGCGTGGGTGAAACGATAAGCGGATTAGCCATGATTGAATTTATCATTCCCTAATTTATAATTTTATTAAAAAAATTGTTTAAATTAACTTATATTTAACAAAAAAAAATTAAATAAATGATAATAATTTCCAATTCTAACCGTATTTAAATAGAAAAATTCCATTGACAGTGATTCCATTTTGTAACGACTAATCAAAAAAGCTTAATTTTTTTTTATTTTTAAATGTTTTTGAATAAAAATTATTAGTTAATGTAAGGCGTGCCTTCTTTGTTTTAATATATAATAAAAATTAAATCCCTTTATAGCAGACTATAGTTAATGAAATTTATTAGTCTTGAAAATATGTTTTATGAAAAAAATAGTTTTTGAATTACTCTGATACCATTGTGATTTAAATTTTTTTAAGTTATTCATAAATTTTATTGATGTTTTATTTGGTAGGTGTGATTAATATGGATTTTAGGTCCGAAAAGCTAATGTGGTGATGTAATTGTATAATTCAGGCTACTGTAAACTTAGGTCACAAAACCAAACTTAGCTTTAAAGATTGTAAATCGTATTGCAGCTATCACAGATTTTCATTCTAACGATATAGATTAATATTCATTTGAAAAAAAAGAAGAATTCAAACGGATTTTTTATTAAATAAAGAACGAATCAGGGTATAATTTTACATTCGTTTTCAAATATAAAATGGTCAAATAAAAAAATTAATGCGAAAATCTCCATTTTCTCAAAATAAATAATTATAAAATAAACATACCTGATGAGCCCTATCAACTCACCTGAAAAAACAAAACAAAAAACACACAGGTAAATGAATGACCATTCATTGTATTTTATAAGAATCATTTTTTCATTTAAAATTTCATTTCTCCGTTCGGCAGGGATCAGAAATTTCTTCAATTCGCCCAGTCCTAGCGGGGGTACCACAAGGTTCAATACTGGCCACCCTACTCTACATTGTATACACCCATGACATACCAGAAGGTAATGAGACATTGACCGCTACTTACGCAGACGGTACAGCAATACTAACGAAACATCAAGACCCGTCACATGCTTCACTAAACTTACAAAACCACTTACAGAAATTAAACGATTGGTGCAAATTGTGGAAAATTAGACTTAATCACGACAAATCACAACATATAACTTTTACTCTTCTGAAAAATACTTGCCCACCAATTTATATCGAAAATGTCCAAATTCCCCAAACAGACACAGTACAATACCTCGGACTAACCCTCGATAGAAGGATGACATGGGGCCCGCACGTTAAAATGAAAAGGGTAACTCTAAGCAAACGACTAAAGCTACTTTTCCCACTTTTTTCTAAATCCTCAAAATTAAGACTGAGACAAAAACTAAATACGTACACATACTTACTAAAACCCATATGGATATACTGTTCACAGATTTACGGGATTGCTAAAAAAATACATTTACAAAAACTTCAGTCCTTTCAGTCAAAATTATTACGACTCATTTCAAAAGCACCTTGGTACGTGACTAATCAAACCTTACATACTGACTTCCACATGCCAACAGTCGACCAGCACATCAAGACTCTTTATAAACGTTTCCACACTAACCTACACGGACATATAAACCTACTAATAAGAGATATGGCCACAGATGAAATGCCCGTGAATGTGAGGAGGAGATTAAAAAGGCGTTGGATGAGAGATCTCCTTCTTTAACGGACATGAATAACTGAATCAAGCCAGACAAGAGGTACTGTTGGGTGCCATCCTTCCCCATACCTGACACGTCATCATCTGCAACTGTATACGACCATCGAATCTGCTGATTGTCTATATATTGCTGACAGGCGCGGATATACGAATGAAGTGAAAAAAAAATAAAAAAATTTCATTTCTATTAAAATGTACGAGTGGGGTAACTCTGAGTAAACCACTGTTAAAGCCCTAGTGTATTATTATTTTTTCTCTTATGTCATTTTTCCACCGTTTGAACCAGGCCCTTTTATTTGTTATTGGTTGTATTTTTTCTTCTTTAATTTGTATTATCTTTATCTTCTATATGTATAGTTTTTTGTAGGTTAAGACGTTTTTTACTTATGTGTAATGTAAATTAAATTGTAAATATCACATTTTTATTTTTTAAGTATGGTTACAAGAATCATATGACATTTATATCAGCTGTAAATAAAAAACAAGTGAACGACGAACACGGCGATAGGCCGGTGTCATTAGTGTTTTGGTAGCCGCTCGGGGAACGACTCACCACTGTTACCAACTGTTCCCTCACCCACCTCATCTCAACTATAACACCATAGCCTGGAAAATACAATTATTTCGATGCATCTCATGATATATTAAGAAGGCGGATTTTCAGCTACACACTGATATAAGGTACCTTATATATATACATACTTTCACCATCTGAGTCTACAAGGATAGAAGAACCTCACCATTTTTTCTCTCATTGATGAACAGTTTTTTATTTATTCTCCCTTTATATATAACATAAGATTTTTTTGAAGTTTGTTTATCCCCTTTTAATTTTAATTCCTATAAATTTAAGTTTATTTAATTTACTTTTTTTCTTTACTTTCATAATTAAGTTATATTATAATTTTATGGGTTTAATGTTATTTTTAAGTTTTATTCTTCCTCAATATACATATATTTGTTAACATTTGGAAGGGCCTTTTACTTTCCTTTTACCTTTATTGAATTTATTCCTATAGGTATATAGACACCCACCTTACCCACCACACATTTCATACAGTCCACTTACTCGTCTTTTCCCGCTAAGAGGGGAAGACTTAAAATCTCACCGGGGAAGGTTTGTGTTTCAATTGCGAAACGCCCCTGGCCCCAACAACATTTGGTCCTCCGGGCCGGATTCTAGCTCTATTAAATTATTTTGTTAAAAATCAAGCATTTTTCCGTTTCTATTAAATAATTTTTTAGTCTTTCAAAATATTCTTATTTCATTGTTTCCAATCACCTGTTAATATTGGAAGTTTATTTCATTGTTTTTAATCAGCTGTTCATATCACATCGGTCGAATTATTTGATTTAATTTTAAAAATTTTGTCTCTAAAACTATTTTGAAACCTCTTCCAATTATGCCTCCAAAACTTAATAATGAGGAGCTTCAAGCTACCTTAGAAGATTTAGAGGACCAGATAGACGATTTAGCCGCGGACATTAGGACGACGACTTCAATAGGATTAAGCCTACCCACTGATTCATCGCGCGAACCCTTATTTTTGGCTCGTCTTTCACGTATCGATGCCACATATGAGCGCTTTGAATCAGCCCTTTTTGAAGCTAAATCTATTGCAAGGAAATTAAATGTCCCTGGGGAAAGATTTAAAGAATTAAAAGATGAAATTCGGTCCTCTTATTACCAGGCATTGTCACTCAAAAATGTCCCCGCTGACGATATAAATCGAACTCACCCGTCTATTACGAATCAAGTTGTAGATGTTTATCCCCACTACCGATTGCCAGCCATCGATATACCGTCATTTTCAGGAGATATAGCTAAATGGCAAGAATTCAAAGAAACCTTTCAGTCTTTAGTCCATAAAAGGGATGATTTGGATAATATTCATAAATTTCATTATTTAAAATCAGCTTTAAAGGGGTCAGCTTTGCAAATTATTTCCGCGATTTCAATATCGCCCGCCGGCTATAACCAAGCCTGGGAATCACTCACCAAAAAATATGATAGCGAGAGAATTCAGGCTACCTTCTTCCTTATGAAGATCTTAAACTTTAGGCCTATTTCTAAGGGTAACCTTTCTGATCTCGAAACCTTCTCAGCGGTTGTTATAGAAAGCGCCTCTGCACTTCTAAAATTGGGAATTAAAGACCTTCCGGGATTCATATTGAGCACTTTGGCTCTAAGGCTATTAGATGTCAAGACTAGGGAAGGCTTTGAGGCAGAATATGGCTCAAAAACTGAGCTTCCCTCTTGGGAAGAATCCGGTGATTTTATTCAAAGGCAGTCGGTCAAACTACAGTCAGAGTCCCTCCTCACCAATTCTGAAACGGTTTCAGTACAGTCCAACCCCGGGTACAGTAAAACTTCCCGACAAGTATTGATGACCTCTGTCTCTTCAGGGAACCCTGTTAAATGCCCGATATGTAAAAATGATCACCGCGTGTATGACTGCTCTAGCTTTAAACGGCTCACACCACAACAACGCACCGGCCGAATTAAGAATTTGAGACGATGCATAAATTGTTTAGATTCCGGGCATTTTGCAAATCAATGTCCATCTAAAGTATCTTGCCGGCATTGCGGTAGGAGACATCATAACCTACTGCATTTTTTCCCTCGGAAGATTCAAAACTCCGAGTTACCACACCCGAACCCTACGCTATCTTGCTCCGATAAAGGGGCAACTAACCCTATTATCAACGTTGATCCTCCAGGTTGCAGTACTAATGCTTCCACGAAGCCCTCTGAACCGTCGGTTACTTCCTTACCGAGGAACTCTGTATTGTCTATGTCCGCTGGTAGGACGAACGTCTTGCTTGGCACCGCATTAGCAAGAATTCTGGACTATCGGGGACATTGGCACGATTTGCGAATCCTGATTGACAGTGGATCGCAACGTTCCTTTATAACAGAGGAATGTGTCCGCAAGTTAAATTTGACACCTATGCGTTGCAAAAACCAATTAGTTGGTTTCGGCAATCAAACAATTCCTGGGGTCAAATCCGAAACGCCTTGCGTTATAGCACCGAGGAAGGATTCATTTCCCAAATTAAACACCGTGGCTATTGTAACAGAACGGATTTGTGAAGATATGCCCACCAACCCTATTCTGAAAAATATGGCACAACATTTTCTAGGTCTGGACCTAGCTGATCCATACTTTCATCAACCACGACCTGTAGACTTCCTTCTAGGTGCAGATATATTTGCACACATACTCTGTGCAGGTAACATCAAACAGGAGCGTGGTGCTCCTGGCGCAGTTGAAACTATTTTCGGTTGGATTGTAATGGGCCCTATTACTAAAAACTCACCGGACAAAGTTTGTTCCACCACCGTTCTTCATACCTCAATAATGTCCAGGTCCCATTTTGATTATCCTCCGCGAAAATTAAATAAATTTTGTGAAACCGGAAAGGTCGCGAGCGCAACAAAATCTATTTCTAAAGGTAACAAGGTTTCTAGGAACCTTGTGGATGCTAAATGCGCGAAGAATTGTTTAATTACTCACCCGCGCTATGAAACTGGTCACTTCTCAGAGAAAAATCCCCCACCAATTGAAAATTTTAGAAAACAAATTTGAAAGTGGCGCCTCTCCTCACCTCACTGTTGTCAAAAACAGCTTGTCCACAAACCATAGGTTTATACTCGACGCGCATGCAGCAGCGGATAAAGGGTCTTTTAGTGATTATCTCCTCACTGGCCCAAAATTACTGCTCGATATATACGAGGTCGACTTAGCATTTTGTAAACCCCGCGTAAACATGTAGCTTGTCATATGGCAAAAATATTTTGTAAAAAGAATAGCCCCAAAACCTTTAACTCAAAATACATACCCTCGGAAGGTGTATGTATCCCACAGACTTCCATTCAATCCATTGTGCTTCCCTTTTATGTAATGCGCGCAATAAAACACATTCTGTTAGGCAATCTAAACCACCTGAAGTCGTTTGAGCCATTAAACCCTTTCGTGGATCCCGTTGGTTTAGTTAGGGTGGGCGGCAGACTATGTTCATTTCTCAATGTTGGGATTGGTTTATAGGTTCCGTTTCTCACCAAGGAATCTCAACACTATTTGGGGGCGAAGTTCTCACCCCTGGGCATTTTCTGGATAGAGCAACTCTTGTCGCACCACCGGCTGTGTTGCTGATTTCTGAAACCATTGGACACTGGATTAGCTGAAGTGCACTCAGCAAAAGGTTAAGGGGAAAAAGCCAAGCAATATTATTGATCAGGGTAGTGTAGTTTTACTGAGGGATCCCTAAGTACCAACCCTACAATGGCCCACTGCCAGTGTGACAGAAGTATATTCTGCAAAGGATGGAGTGGTTAGGGTGGTCAGATTAAACATCGGGGAAGCAGAACTCACCAGACCTATCTCCCGTCTATCCCCTTTAATTCCAGAGAAAGAGAGTTCCTGAAAATTTGTACAAATTTTGGTGGGCGGTATGTTAAAGCCCTAGTGTATTATTATTTTTTTCTCTTATGTCATTTTTCCACCGTTTGAACCAGGCCCTTTTATTTGTTATTGGTTGTATTTTTTCTTCTTTAATTTGTATTATCTTTATCTTCTTTATGTATAGTTTTTTGTAGGTTAAGACGTTTTCTACTTATGTGTAATGTAAATTAAATTGTAAATATCACATTTTTATTTTTTAAGTATGGTTACAAGAATCATATGACATTTATATCAGCTGTAAATAAAAAACAAGTGAACGACGAACACGGCGATAGGCCGGTGTCATTAGTGTTTTGGTAGCCGCTCGGGGAACGACTCACCACTGTTACCAACTGTTCCCTCACCCACCTCATCTCAACTATAACACCATAGCCTGGAAAATACAATTATTTCGATGCATCTCATGATATATTAAGAAGGCGGATTTTCAGCTACACACTGATATAAGGTACCTTATATATATACATACTTTCACCATCTGAGTCTACAAGGATAGAAGAACCTCACCATTTTTTCTCTCATTGATGAACAGTTTTTTATTTATTCTCCCTTTATATATAACATAAGATTTTTTTGAAGTTTGTTTATCCCCTTTTAATTTTAATTCCTATAAATTTAAGTTTATTTAATTTACTTTTTTTCTTTACTTTCATAATTAAGTTATATTATAATTTTATGGGTTTAATGTTATTTTTAAGTTTTATTCTTCCTCAATATACATATATTTGTTAACATTTGGAAGGGCCTTTTACTTTCCTTTTACCTTTATTGAATTTATTCCTATAGGTATATAGACACCCACCTTACCCACCACACATTTCATACAGTCCACTTACTCGTCTTTTCCCGCTAAGAGGGGAAGACTTAAAATCTCACCGGGGAAGGTTTGTGTTTCAATTGCGAAACGCCCCTGGCCCCAACAACCACTATGATCGATTCCCCGGATTCGATTCTGGATTTAGAGTGGTTTGTTTTGGAATGGTATTAATGGTCCATGGGGTGCTGAGACCCTTCTAGGCAACACCCTGCCACAATTAACTGGGTACTCTTTTTTTTAAACTAATGTCAAAGTAAAATACATACAATGAGATAAAAAAATTATACAAGTTAATTCGCAAAATAGACTAAGTCACGTTGGATTAGCTAAGTTGAGATAGGCTGAATTATGAGTAGGGTGGATAGGACATTTCCCGAATAAAGGAATCCGATAAACGATAAAGTATATGCACTCCAGTTCCTTGGAGCCGTTCCAAGGATGTTTTGGAGAAAATAAAAACGTTTTGCCTAACCACATTTAAAACTTTTCTAATGCCCCGGCTCTTTTATTGCGCACAACCTAACTCAACCTCTTTTATATTCTGATTTGATGTTGCAAGTTTGAGAAAGCTTTGCAGATTGCATTGGCTTTAATTCCGCGCCAAAAATAAACTTTAAGGAGAAAGTATTCTAAAAAAAAAAAAATAGAGGAACATTGCATGTTCATTTTTGTAAAATTAATTCGCGAATAGATGGTTGGCGACGTGCGAGAATAAAATACTGATCCGTGTGACATATTTAAGATATCAATCACTTGCAATATTTCTTAGAGCTTTTGAAAAAGTACTTGTCAAACCCGGCCACGCATTGATATGGCTTATTCTAATATTGACTTTTAAGGAGATAAATAAATTTATTTCGGCAAAATTTATCCCCAAAAATATCATTACACATAATAGCGCATTACTGTGGAAATTACTGAATCCACTGACACTTAAATTTTATATATTAAGAGGATTACACTTCTCTGCTGAACAGAAAGGATTGTCCACTTTTTCCAATTCCATCCCATTAAAGATATTAAAGGATATAACGCTAGAAAAACATGTAATCAAAAATAAAATAGGTTGGAATTATTTCCGAAATATAGAAATTCTGTTCAACAATGAATATTTAGTAAATATTCCTGAGTATGTATGATATTTTGCTATAAATAGAATCACTGATTCTGAATTTCACTGATCGTGTGAAGGAAAATGTGGGAATATATGAACAACGGATAAATACGCAAGTATTCAATTTATATAATATATTATACAAACTAACTCATCAATTAACTGTTTACAGTTAATAATGTTGGTGTTTTGGAGCCAAAACCAATTAAATATTAACGATTCTGTTTCCACGGTTGTTATTTATTCGAAAACAAGTCGAGTAAATATTGACGCAAAAGGGTGGCACATTGATATTTCATCCTGCAATCGGCCTAGCCTTTGGAATCCTAAATATTTTACGAGCTAATCACGCTCACTCCCTGGCTTCATTCCCTGGCCCTGAATCATTACAAATGCCACCTTGATTTACTGATTTTTTTTTCTATACCTTCGTACTGGTACTCATGTTCTAAGTGATGGTTTAAGTTTGTATTCCAAGTATTACTTAGTTTAATTTTTATTTTTTTTACCTTTATTATGTTTTAAAAATTCTATTTTTCTTTTCACTTGTAGATATATTCGGTTGGGTGGTTAAACTAAAGAAATTTGAAAAACTCCAGTTTTTAAACATCTGGCACATAAGATATGCTTAAAGTATTTTGGAAACTGTCAATGTTTTTACCACTTAATCTTCATTCCTTCTTAGTTAAATAAAGAACTCATTTTCGAATCTATATACATCTTTTTTTTTTTTTTTTGCAATCTAGGTGATATTCCAGGCTATTTAAAAATCTTGACATTATTACCAACGGATTCCCCATCGAAAATCATTTAAGATAATATCTAAAAATCACAAATTCCGGTTCCTGATTCCACTAAAGGTGAGTTGCTTATTTTTTGCTCCCGTGAAAAGTTCATTTTTTCTTGTTATAACTTATAATTTTATTATAAGTGCCCTCACCGTTGAACGAACCGTGGGGCCATTGAAAAATGTTGACTCGGCTAGGATAGACCCCAGGCTTAGCTCAATGATAATAGCACTGCGATGGAGGTTGCATCCAGCACATTTAGGGCCATAGCAATCTCTCGCACTGATTGGGTGGGATTTCACTCAACATTGGCCTTTAAATTGCTCGTTTCAATTTCATGTGGGCGAGAAGACCCTGGAGCTACATTCATGTCAAACTTTCCTGAATGAAATCTCCTTCCTAATTCAAATTCGAAGTAGTACAGATAGTAACGGGTCGGTTGACCCGGTGTCAGTCATGTGTGACCAGACCTTAAGGCATGATATTGATACTCTTAAACAATAGGTTTTTACCCCTTACTATATATATGAAATATATAGTAAGGGGAAGTATTGCGATCGTGAAAAAATTTAACTTCCGGTTTTCAACCGAAATACACGTTTTGGAGTCCCATGAGTCGAAGTAACCAAGTCCCGCGAAATGGTCTGTGTGTGTGTGAATAGACTAGCTCAAAAACTATAAGCTGTGCGAACCTGAAATTGGATATTTAGTGTATGTTATGCCCGCGATGTGACAGCAAAAATTTTATCAAAATTGGTCAAAGGGAGGGGGGACTTTATTTAATAACTTTTTACGTTTTTTTCGATTTTCTCAAAAACGGCTCTAACGATTTTGATTAAACTGAGTATTTGATGTATTAATATGCCCGAGATATGACTGTAAGAATTTCATCAAAATTGATCAATCGGAGGGGGGACTTTACTCAATAAATTTTATATCATTTTCACGTGTTTTTTTATTAACTCATAAACGGCTTTAACGATTTTGATCAAACTGGGTATTTGATGTATGTAAATGCCAAACATGTGATAGCCAACATTTCATCAAAATTGGTGAAACGGAGGGGGCACTTTATTTCATAGATTTATTTATGATTTAATTTTTACCTGTGTTTTTGCTTATCTCAAAAACGCCTTTAATGGTTTACATCAAATTCGTCGTGTTTAATGCAAATTAGGTGTTCTTTAATATCAGATAAGTTTTATTATTAATAAAGTGTTCTGAGGGGGCTTAAATGGGGAAGGGCCCTTTTTTGTTTTCCCAAGTACCTTTGTTTTTGTTTATATGGAGAAATTATGTGTCTCTCGTTTCGCCTAAAAATAAGAAATGGCTAAATATGAGATATGATAAAAATCAAGTAAATATATAGAGGAGAAAAAAAGAAAAATATTCAGTCAAATCATAAAACACGTTGAGCCCACGCATGCGGAGTACGCCTTCAATGACAGACCAATGCGTTAGAATAAAAGATGTTCTGTTCATTTAATGATAATGATTTGTTTCATGGGAACTAAATGAAATATTCAACAAGTATATAGAGAATTATAAAATCAGACGACTTGGAGTATTATGCTTGCATTGCCGAATTATCACAAGTAAATACTTTTATTTTATAATAAAAGAAATTAGTGTTTTTTTTATGCAAATGGAAACAAAAATAAGAAATAAATGAGGAAATATGTATAACTTAAAGTAGTGGCAATTAACAAAAGATATCCATTTCTAATCTAAGTAAGTTGGTAAGTGAAAGTTGTGTGTTGCGCGCACGCGCCAGATTTTTTTTCAATGAGCTTGTGCACACGCTTACCTTTTTTTATAATATACAACAAAATATGGCGATTATTAATGAAATTTTCTTCTATATTCACAGTGCAAAGGTAAAAAAAAAAACGACGCCAGTTTCAGTAAGAGTTAACAGGTATAGCGTTGCCCTATTATAATCAGGATAAACAATCCACCTCAGGGATTAGGTAATTCATTAGGTAAGAAGTGTATCATAGTGACATAAAAATAAACAGTAAAACCGAAAGGACTTATTTATCAACCCAATACATAGCAATTCTGTTTAGTATGGCATTAAAATGTGTATCTTATAAGGGTAGGGCAAAGCCACCTTTACTCGGTATTTCAGCTGCTAACATGAGCGCTTCATAAAGATAAGTACCAAATTTTCCTAAGGGTGATCTAATGTGTTATATATTTATCAAAAATGATTTTTATTAAGTCTTGTGAGCTTTATTCCAGCTTGAGATTACCTCTTATTCCTTGGCTATGGGTTAAGAAAGCTGGATATTTTTGGGACCGGCTAGGAGTAGTAGGGGCCGAACTGAAATAGGGTTTGGGACGTGGGGCACACACATCTCGTTGCGCTGGCTATAAGGTTCTGAATCATTGCGATTGGACCTCATGAATAAAACAAATCACAAGCCAGAGTTGTGCCTTAGCTGAGTGGGCAATATCTCGCCCCTCCCCGTGCTGTCAGATTTGGCTGCTACCGTAGCCAATGTATACTCTCCTATATTTCATATATTGATCACGTAAATGAAATAATTATGCAACGCTTATCAAAATAAAGTATAGTATTAAAGCTGTGAAAAGGATTGAAAGAAAAGGGAATACTAAAATAAAGAAATAACTCGGCGAGTGATGACAATAACAATAATATAATTGATTAATAAAATACAAGAAATGATAGCCATAAACAAAATACGGTATTATTTCGGATGAGCAGCTCCAAGATGACGGCCGCCGCACAGTGGGACGAGTCCACACTCCCGTACGACATCGGCTATAACTCTTAAAAAAAATTTCGCTGGATGGGAAAATGTGGAAATTTCGCTGGACTTCTCAAATTTTGTTAGTTTATGTTTTTGAGTATGCAGAATCTTAATTATTGTCATTTCATTCATGATCATTACACACACATACATATATATATATATACCTCGTATGTACATATACCTACAATTATGTATTACAATTATAAAATATATTAGTATAAATTCAAAATGCATTAACAATTTTATTTTAAAATTTATAAAAATTACGTTTACAATAGTATGTTGTAACGATAATAATTAGATAACTACTATAATTTAAAATGTAATTAAATAGTAAAAAATAAATGTAATATAACTTTTTTTAAATTATGAAATAATTCATTAGCTTCACATTCTACCTTATTAGCAAGCTTCTTGCTTCCTGGGACATTTCACTTTTCACATTACATTGAGATTGAAATGATGGGATAGGAGCATATAGGAAATTATTGATTCTTGACGTTTTTCTGGAATGCTGCTCTCTATAATCCCAAAAATGTTTCTTATTTGTTTCTTGATTATTATTCCGAGGCAAGGTCGGAAGTGAAATCTATCTTATTCTTTTCAAGAAAAGAAAAAGGTCATTGTTTCTTTTCATATTTATAATGTTAGCAGCACAAAAGTCACACAACAACTACGTTTTATTATGTTTGACAGGACTTAAAAAAAACGCAAACAAAATTATAATTTTAGTCAATTCCAAACTACATGCTTTAACCAAACAACTACTGCCTATTTATAATTAAATGTAAATTAAAGACAGTGGATAATGTTCGTTTTTAAGACAGGGTGCTCTTTTAAGTTACTAATTATTATAGTGCAGCACAAATATAAAATATTAAAAAAAAAAACAATTTTTTTTAAATGTTCAAAACTATTCTATTGGAATTCGTAATTTTGTGAATAAATTGTTGCAGTTGGTTCGAAATATATTAATTTAAGGATTATGAGCTGATTAAAACTCTAATATGCTAAGAATATGTTCTAAATAACCAAATACACTCTTGAGTTCAGTGTTCACGCGTGGCAAAACCTCATTTAAATGAGCATAGGCAGATTGTGGCAAGATCTGAAAACTGTTTATAAAAGTTCAAACCTTTGCTAACAATAGGGTATATGTAGTTTTCCGGGCAATATCCGGCGTTTTACTATATTGTACCAAATAGTTTACATTTGTTTGAACCGTCGTAACTGTTGCATATGTTTTTCCAAAACTATATTTCTGGTGTATTACAATTTATTAGTAATGCTTGATCATACTGTAAACATTCCATTAGGTTTAGCCAAAAAATATAGGCACACTAACTTTAAATATAAAAAAGATGAATGTCTTACTGTCATGTTTCAACTTATATTGTATCATTATTAACGCAAAGATTGAGTTAAAAATTAGTGCAAATGACGGGGGAAGGATTCTAGTTTATTAACATTACAATGAAACCTCTAAATTTTAAATTTCATGTTTTGGCCCAATGTCCGACCGGACAGTGGACTCGTCCCACTGTGCGCCGTCAGTTTACAACAAGGTACTCCGATCACGCCCTACACAATATCCACGATTCAGTTCGGGTTTACCGAGAGTTCCCGAGATCCGATGTAGTCTTTATCCACATTTTTGGAGGGGAATTCATTCTTTGCTTACTTTATTAGTTAGGTCTGTTAGGCAGCTACACAGTCTGTATCTATGTATCTCCAAATGACATATTTATTTAACGAATTTCCAACAGCTAGTCGAAACTTGGAAATATTGATCGAAAAATGATTGATATATATGTGTAACTTTTAATTGGGTTAGGGCAGAATAACATTAACAAATATAAACATTTAATTAAATTAACATTGCGCAGAGGCAATATCGTAACCAATGAAGGTCTACTGAAGTGCGATTATTGCTAGTTGAAACGCATTTAATTAAATTAATTCTATTTAATTAATCACCAGTGGATTATAATAAAGCTAGCCGATAATTATAGTTAAATTGATTTTAATAGATATAACTTCTTAAACCTTTTACTCCCTTTCTTCAATCTAATAAATCATGTACAGTTTGTTCTTTTTTCCTATGGAGACATATTTAAAATCATCATCAAATCATTTTTAAAAATATCCTTTTTGGTTATTTAAATACATTTTTCTTGAAGTAACAAAAATATAATAATCTGGTGGTTAAGAATTCTTGGATTCTTATATTATTAATTATTTGTACCTTGTGCATTGAACTCGATCCCATTTATTATTTTAAAGAGGACAATAACATATATAAAAAAAAAAAAAAAAATAAATTAAAAAAAAACAAAAGATTAAATTATTCCTTTTTGGTTATTTAAATACATTTTTTCTTTAAATAACAAAAAAATAATAATCTGGTGGTTAGGAATACTCGGATTCTTATATTAATTTATTTGTACCTTTTCCATTTATACGTGCATTCAACTAGAACCCATTTAATCATTTAAACAGGACCATAACATATTTTTAAAAAACAAACAAATAAATTTACAAAACAAACGATTAAATTTATTTGTTAAATATTGCTATGGCCTCTTTAGTTTAAAATTTAAAATGTTATGCAACCATCACAGGAAATGTTCATATATTGAAATAGTACTTCTACTGAAATCTATTGTTGTACTTTAATTTCTTCAATTATATTAAAGAAACATTCATTTGTACATTATGTTATTTTTTCCCATCATTGAGGCGGGGAGGTTGGTTATCTGGACTACATCTGCTCGGTAACACTCGGTTAACCCGAAATGAATCGTGGATATCGTGTAGGGCGTGATCGGAATGCCTTGTTGTTTACTCACGCCGGCCGCCATCTTGGAGCTGCTCATCCGAAGTAATACCCAAAATATTAATCCTGAAAATGAAGACAAAAAAAAAAAAAGAATGCATAAATAAAATTAAATAACTGTTAATGATACGAAGTAAAAGAACACAAAGGTAAACATGAATAACCTCTCAACCTAGAATACATAGTCAAACTTTCCTGAATGAAATCTGGCATACCGATTTGGAGTCTAATTCAAATTCGAAGTACAGATAGTAACGGGTCGGTTGACCCGGTGTCAGTCATGTGTGACCAGACCTTAAGGCATGATATTGATACTCTTAAACAATAGGTTTTTACTTTCACTTACCTATATATGAAATATATAGTAAGTGGAAGTATTGCGATCGTGAAAAATTTCGACTTCCGGTTTCCAACGGAAATACACGTTTTGGAGTCCCATGAGTCGAAGTAACCAAGTCCCGCGAAATGGTCTGTGTGTGTGTGAACAGACTAGCTCAAAAACTATAAACTGTGCGAACCTGAAATTGGGTATTTAGTGTATGTATATGCCCGCGATGTGACAGCAAAAATTTCATCAAAATCGCTCAAAGGGAGGGGGTACTTTATTTAATAACTTTTTAAGTTTTTTTCGATTTTCTCATAAACGGCTCTAACGATTTTGAATAAACTGAGTATTTGATCTATTTATATGCCCGAGATATGACTCTGAAAATTTCATCAAAATTGATCAACCGGAAGGGGGAATTTACTTAATAAATTCTGTATCATTTTCACTGTTTTTTTTATTTACTCAAAAACGGTTTTAACGATTTTGATCAAACTGGGTATTTGATGTATGTATATGCCAAAGATGCGATACCCAATATTACATCAAAATTGATCAACCGGAAGGGGGACTTTACTTAATACATTTTGTATCATTTTCACGTTTTTTTTTTTTTATTTACTCAAAAAAGGCTTTAATGATTTTGATCAAACTGGGTATTTGATGTATGTATATGCCAAAGATGTGATAGCCAACATTTCATCAAAATTGTTCAAACGGAGCGGGCACTTTATTTCATATTTTTTTTCCAATTGTTTTCGATGATCTCAAAAACGGCTTTAACGATTTTTATCAAATACGTCATGTTTAATGAAAATTAGGTGTTCTTTAATATCAGGTAAGCTTTATCATTATTAAAATTTTCTGAGGGGGCTTTTTTTTTGGGGGGGGGCCTTTTTTGTTTGTTTGTTTCCTATAAAGTACCTTTGTTTTGGTTTATATGGAGAAATTAACTGTCTCTCGTTACGCCTTAAAATAAGAAATGGCTAAATATGAGATATGATAAAAATAAAGAAAACATAAAGAGGAGAAAAAGAGAAAAATATTCAGTCAACTCCTTTAATGACAGACCATTGTTCATAATTAAAGCCGTTCTGTTCATTTGAGAAGTGGCAATTAACAAAAAGCATTAATTTCTAAACTAAGTAAGTTGGTAAGTGAAAGTTGTGTGTTGCGCGCACGCATCAGATTTTTATACTGCTTGCTAGGGCTTTACTGCCAGTTGCTTTTTGTAATGAAAAATCTGGTGTGGTGCGCGCAACTTTCACTTACCAATCTACTTAGGATAGAAATAAATGTGTTTTGAAAAAGGTGTAAACGCAACTTAGCAACATCACATATAACAGCTTTTTCTACTTTTGTTTGTTATTCTCCAAAAGTAAAAGAGTATTATAATTATTGAAAAACTTTAAACTCCTCAATACTTGCCGATTTATTTGTACATTTTATTTTTTAGGGGCTTAAAAAAATCCTGATTTCTTCAATGGTCGTGTTTTTTTTTTACTGCGAGTTGTTTGTAAATATTTCGTGAAGGTGAATCGATAGAAGATGTATTTACTGTTCGTAGTACATTAAAATTTTATTTGTCTCTCAAGCTTTCCAGGAACCCGAGAACGATTACTGTTCCATTAAAACTACCATATATTTCATTTAGAAATCTATTATAAAAAAAAAGATTGTAACTAAAATTAGAACTAAAGGTTGTAATTATTAAAATTAAAGTTCATATAATATTTGAGCATCACTCATTTATAAAATTCCAAAGCCTCTGATTTTATAATTATCTATTTAGTTGATGAAAACTGCATTTAGTTACCATAGAAGCAAATAACTTCCATTAAATAATCCATCAAGTATATGTTGACAACCCTTTTGTATGAACAGGACACTTTTACTTAGAAAAAAAAATGGTATGTCATTAAAGGAGTACGCAGGCATATATATGCATACATTAAATACCCAATCTCAGTTTTTTACGGATAATCGTTTTTGAGCTAGGCTGTTCACACACACTATTTCGCGGGACTTAATTAATAGGACTTAGGGGACACCAAACGTGTATACCTGTCGAAAACCTAGTCGAATTTTTTCACGATCGCAATACTTTCTCTTACTATATCTCATATATACGTAAGTGAAAGTAAAAAGAAATGAAGACCAAACGAAAATTAGGAAATCAGGAATTTGATGATGCCCAGCAACGCTATTCATTCAATCTTGATTTATTTCCCACCACTCAAGCTTTCCACTAAGAAAATATTAATTGAAATTTAAAAAATTATAAAAACAAACTTTGAGCGTTGCTCAACTAAAGCATGGATGTTCAAATCCTATTAAAAGTTTTTTTACTATAAAGCCAAAGTGGCTCACCCTGTTAAATTTATTCTCCAAGTGGCTTATAGCTTAAGTAGTCACGATGATTATGAACGTTATAGCCGTAAAACATGGCGGAAATTAGGGTAATGCCTTTAACAACATTGGAATTTAGGAGACTTGTTATTTATATATAGTTATGATCAATGTTTTATAATCGTATACGCGTATCCAAATTAATAAATATTTTATTTTAGGACTTTTTTTTTGTTTTTATTTAAACGAGCAAGCACAAAAATTCGCTTCGAAATAGTTATGATGTACCTAGTTATCCAAAATAATCGAATATCGGTCAAACCTGTTATTATTTCCTTTAAAACCGCAAGAATATTTCTGAGGAATAATGTGGCCTTCATAGAATTCATTGACAAAGTTAAGACAGATCGACAGCTTTTTTTTTTTTCTTTTTACTTCCTCTTTTTGTTTGAAGCCGTATTATCAAAGAAAACTGCCATTTTTTATTTGGAAAAAAAAGATGGTGATGAATTAATATTTTTACTTACCTCGACCAAATCACGCAGAAGGTCCATCATAGCTCTGGAATAGTTCAAAAAGTGCTTGGCGCAGATATTCAAAACAGATATATAAGCATGCCGGTTAAACTGATTTAAATATAAGGCCGTTGTTAAAGTGTCAACATAAAACAGATTAAACCGTTTATGTGATTTGATATAAGGCTTATCAATCAATCCACTAAGCGTCCGGTTTTCACATTCATACCAGATAAAACAGAAACTATCAAACGGCTGTAAAGATATTTGGTTTTAAATGGCATGTCTTCATGAAATTGTAATTTGTTTGCAACAAAGAGGAATGTTTTAAATCAGTGGTTGAGGTTCAGTGTTATTATACAAGTGTCCAGGTGCGAACCTGATTGAAACAAATACTTTTTAATTCTCTGGAATCATCCGTGGAGACCCTCCAGGGATTCCTTTAGTCTCTGTAAGTAAACCTATTGATTAAATGTGCAGATTAATGGGAAAGTATGGTAGTCGAATCACATCCTTCCGCATCCATTTTCCCGAATATACTGCACCCTCAGAAAGAATTAAATCCAAGACCCTTCTTTGGTTATAGTACTTATCTGACAGGCATAATGTGGCAGGTATTCTGATCCTTATAGGCTGACATTTTCTTAATCAAAAAAACCAACTGTACTACGGGGTCACCTGTGGTGTTGTGGTTAGCATGGCAACCTACAATACTAAAGATCGCGGGTTCAATTCCAGCGGTGGCCCTAGGATTTTTTAATGGGAGTAAAAAATCCTTAGCTATGCCGTCCCTCGGATAGGACGTAAAATGGAGGTCCCGAGCCTGTACGATGTCAGGTACTCGTTAAAGATCCCTATCCTAATTATACCTGGATAGGCAAAATTTAGGACTCCCACTGTAGCATCGTCCGATTAGCCTAAGTAGCATAAAAATGGACGTTAAACAAACAAATAAACAAAACTGTACTACACAAACCATGAAGGGTCTTGGGCTTAGTACTATGTAAGGAAGTACTGTTTCTTGTCTGTCAGCGGTCGTACAAGGAGGCGATTTGACCGCGATCGAGCTCAACCACCGGGTTTTCCCCTTACTTTTTCAATTAAGAGTACCCACTTTATAGATGCTAAGTTTGCCCCAGGAGGGTCTCTCGGCCACCGAGACGTTATTTGGCAGAATTTTAAAGAGCGAGATTCGAAATTTGGACCTTAAGCACAGCAGCTCAATGCCTTAACAATGAGCTGCTCCGCTCCATATTTTATTAATAATATTAATATTTATTTATTTAGATTTTTAAATGCGAATCAACATTTTTTAAAATAATTTCTGAAAAAAAAAAACACTCATTTTTCTGTGAAAAATATAACTGCTGTTAAGAGCCGTAAGGATATTATATAGTCCATTACTTGAGAAGCACTCAGGGCTTGAAGGCAGTGCCTTATGAATTATGAATAAGGTTAAGGGAAGCAAACAATAGCTCTGCGTAATTGATGTATCGCCAGTTTTGCTGAAGGCTAATATCATCAAGGAGGCATTGGTCAAGGCATCCGAACCCCATTGGCCACATGCTCTCGCGTTCCAAAGCTTTAAGTGACAATTTCACCATTACAATAAAAAATAAATTGGCATCAATATTGAATAAATAATGTTAGCCCTTAGGAGAGTCTTAGTTCCAGTACTTTGTATGGAAGTTCCGTTCGTTCAACGGTAGGCGTAAAACCAGTAGGTCATCAATTACTGAAGTCATTAGGGCTTCAAACAGATCTTTTTATGCGGAATTATAGAGGGGCAAATAAAGAAGATATATTGATAAAGTATTGAATGAAGAATCTGTTTTATGTTCTGACGATCTTTCGATGGCACCCCCTTGCATATGAGAAATATATTCCGTTTGTACTGTTGGATACCAATCTGTTATCAAGACATGTAGGTAATACGAAGCCCTCCTGTGCGTAGAGAATTCTCTTTGACAAATACCGTATGCAAAACAGGCTTCCGTGTATACTGACTTGCTTATATCAGAAGTAAGATCAGATACCCTCCACCAGCCTTCGCAGAGTTCTGGATCATTAACTGGAAAATGAATCCTTTACAATAGATTATTTGACTGTGCGATCAGGGATCGGCTATAAAAAGGAAGTCTTTAGTTTTTAATTTTTTTAATATCGACAGTATATCAATGTATCTTTGATTGGAAAAAAAATTAATTTTCACCTGAGCTGATTTCGAACTATCGGTTTGAAATGAAGTTGAGCAAATGTAAACCTATAACATAAATAAATAACAATATCAATTAATATTGTAACGCTTCTGTGGGTTAAAGAATATTTGTGAAACAAAAATATACAATTATCAATGCCAACGAATTAATTCAACTCAAAGTTTCGAGCAGGTTACAAAAATGATAACGTTATAGCACACTAATCATATGAGTTGAGCTTCACAGTCAAGTCACTGACGAAGACTAATTGGCTCAGTCACTCGCTTCTTATCTACAATCGTCAAACGAACATTCTGGAAGGTTCCAGGTCTTCGTGGAAGGTGGTGGAACGACGTAGATGGACCTCGAACATTCTAGATCCAAAAAGTTCGCTGCGCAACAAACGGTCTGGGATTTCAAATCATATGTTTTTTTTAATTTAACGATTTAACGTTACAATATTATTTGACTAATACGGAAGTAACAGTATATTGCTCCTGGACATTTCGTAAGCATGTTTATAGTGGAATATGTTGTAACCCATAAATAAAACTTCTTTCAGATAATAACGCCGGATAAATCAGGGGCAGACAATAGAATTAGCGCATGAAAAATTAGCATGGTTAAAATTATCCCAGCATATGTTAAAGGTAAATATTTCCAAGTATTCCAAGCATAGAAATGGTTCTAAGGACACATGGATGAACACAAATTTTCATTTTTTTTGTAATTGAAAAATAATAAAATAGTAATTTCTTACGTATAATTCGTGCATGATAAAAGAATATATAACATTTTTATTTTTGCAAAATAGAATCGCAAAAGTCACAATACGGAGTTGTAATTAAAGGACTTTTTTATCATTAGAAAGGTAATAATCAACCATTATTGTGGATGATAGATCGTATCAGTAAAATTACACTAGAATTAGATGTATATTGATATATATATATAAACAATCTTAATATTGTATCATCTTTTACTTTTATAAATGTTTAATATGGACGGTTTATCCATCGAAAATGAGGAACCGAGCCTAACGTTAAGAAGAAATTATTTACTCTTACTCTGTCTTATGCCTCATCAGTAAATTCCAAACAATACCACCCTAATCACAGTTTGTTTGAAGATTGAAACAAACCAAGGAAACAACTCTTTTTTAGATATAAAGCTGGACCACATAAATTCAGTTCAAACAACTCTCATTCAAGTGTTGTCTTGATGTTCAAATAGCATCAAGGTAACACTAGACGAACCTATTCTGCCCACCTGGAAAAACTAAAAAAACAAAAAAAAAACAATGTATACAACTCAATCTAATGTGATAAAAACTGAGGATGACCATTTCATTAAGAAGAAATTATTCACTGAAAAGAAATAAAAGGACCATATAACTTGAATTTATATTTTCGTTTTTTACATTCTGTTAAATGAATTCTGTACCCCGGATGTGGATATCAAATTCATTATTTTGAATTATATATAAAATTTTGGCTTCAATTACTTTGATAAATGGGATAAACCATACAGTTATGGACACTCAGTACAGTTATTAACACCCCAACTTTAACTTAAAGAAATAAGTAAACAAGTCCTAATTTTATTTCAAGATATACATGAATCTAATGTTTGAAGGTTTCTCTAAGTCATCTATGATTTAAGACTTTAACAAACTAACCATAGGGAAGATTTCACAATTAAATTCACAGGGTGTCTATTACTAGTTTTTGCACTTTTAACAATAAATATTGCCATATGGTAAAACTATTGAACTTTTGACCCAAAAAAAACCTCTTGAGCGTTTATAAGGATAGATAAAGAGGAGCTAAAGGAAGTTTCAATTAGATCGCTTCATAGAAAGTATTTTTTTTAATTTCACCACAGCAATTTAGTCTTAAGGGTATCAATAACTGTACGGTTTACCCTACTTTGCTAAATTTGTTGGATTTTTCGTACTTCCAAAGTACAGAATTATTTATTAACATTAATTTAATCATTAATGGCTCACTGCGATTAAAATTAACCTCTTTTGTGCATTAAGTAAATTCTAATAATATAAATACGAATGAATAAAGAAATAAAATGCGAAAAATTAGTTACATGGACGCCGTTAAGTTACGGAGAGTAAAAACATTCATCATGAAAGAAATTTTAATTAATTTAAATTTTATAAAATTCTAGAAAAACTACTGAAGTATAGTTCCAACTATGCAAATTTTTTACAAAGGGATTAATACGATAGTTAACAAGATATTAACGATCCTGGGATAACCTCCAGATTTGAATGTTCTCTCATTTAAAATTAGCAAAATGTGACATTGCGAAATAGGATTTGTCAACAAATCTTGGTGCCAAAAAAAAAAAAAAATGTTACATCGAATTCCCACCGACCCAATGATTCTTGAATTTAAAAAGTTTAATTATTTATTAATAATTTAGTTAGCGATAAGCAATTATTTAGCTATGGAAGTCAATATAATATAAAGTGCAACTAAAAGCTTCCTTTTAGCCAAAGTGTTTAAAACGGATCAACGAGTCCATAAAACTCTATATTCATATCAAAGCTACAAGAGACTAAGTTACCTCCTCCATATTCGTGTGATCGATAAAATGTATAAATAAATTAACAATTATGGCATAAATAAGAGCTTTTAAGTGCTTGTGTTTTATGTCCTAAATTTTCAATATACGTCAAGCAGTATCGGACTGAAGGTAGCCTTTATGAACTGGATGGTAGAGGGGAAGTGGTTTTATGATATTGATGAAGTGTTTGCGTGTGAGTTTGTGTGTGTTTGGCAAAGGCTATGCCCTCTGCTCTGTGCATCCACCCGCACCACTCCAAACCCCACCAAACCACACCAAACCACACCACACCATACAACACCACTCCTAATGGTTTATACTCGATCCCGCCTCTATTTTTATCTCCATCCCCTCGTTCGGCAACCGTAAAAGCTTTCATTTGTTTTTTTCCACAGCAACAAAAAAAAAAAAAAAAATCTAGTTATTATGCTTACTCTGTGTTTGTTTTATTTAAAAAAAAACAAATTGGTTATTTTTCTTTTTTACTCCTTTATTTCTGTTTTATTTATTTATTTTTTTTTTTCATCGTGTCCAATTTGAATTTCATTAGATTGGGTAAAACTATTTTAAATGTAATGCGTGATATGGTAGGAGTCCCAGAATAAAATATACCTATATAAAGCGTTAAAACAATACACTTATTTATTTATCGGATAGAAACTTTATCTAATTCATACAGAAAAAATTGCTGTAGGTATTTTAAAAAAATTTAAAATTTTGATATTAGATAGTAGAAATTTATTCCAATATTTTTTTTTATTTGGGGCGGTGGGTCGATAATCAGTATCGATCCCTAGCTGTATATGGGCACATACTTTTTCGTTTTTCAGGAAGTATGGATTTTGGCATAAGCTGATCTTATAATTCCAGCATAATTATACGATCCTTGAATTCGTAATGTAACTGTTAATAATATCATTTGGAAAAAAAAAATTATTTAGAAATTCCGACATTTTTATATAAATGGTCGGATATAGGAAAATGGGGTTTTTAAGCCACGTAAATTATTGGTGTACATGATAAATATTATATCAACAGAAATCGTCTTCAAAGGGGAATAATACTGATGTCTTTTTGGAACCTCTGATGATGAGGAATAAATCTCCGCAAGTTAATATCACTATGTATGAATGTGAGAATGTAATTTTATTTTTATTTTTTTATTTGGATTTATAAAGAGCGAAAAACAACTGCGGTTATCATCACCAGAGAATTTGTAATGGCGTAGCTCTTATATGATAGGGTAGAGCCACACTTCTTTATTTAAAACTTAAGAGTTCTGTGATGATCTCCTGATTTTCACCTAATGCTTCGGCGAGGGACCGAGGAATTCACATGAGTAGAATTTTGTTTCAATTTCGTTATCGTTATTTTATCTAATTAACTTTATATTCATTCCTTCTTCGAGGTCTGTATTGTTTATTATTATAGGTCTGAATTTATAAGTCAGTAGTCCTTAGAGCTACATTATCCTATAATAGCTCTTGATAATGACAGCATGTATTATTTGTTCCAATGAAATTTTTTTTAAAAAAGTATTTCTTCCATATCAGATACAAAAATGGGTTAGTTAAACTGCAAGGATAGCTATTTTCTATTTCATTAACTGTCTGACCTAAGGTTTATGTTTTTCAGTATGGTTGAGCTAAGTTGGTTAGTATCTGTGCTGCAATCAAACAGTTGACTCTGCATCTCTAATTTTGTTTTTAGGTAAATGATAAGAAAATGTACTTTTCTGCGGATAAGGATAAGATATGTTTTTTATTATATTTTTTGAGGTATTATTTTATTCATATATTTTACGTCACTTAATTACCACTATTGCTGAACCGTACGAAGTTACAATGGGAGTCCTAGGTTTTGCCGATCCAGGTATGTTTAAGAAGGGGATCATCAACGAGTAATTGACGTTTCACAGGCTCGGAACCGCTATTTTACATCCCTTCCAAAGGACGGCATAACCAAGGATATATCACTCGCTTAAAAAAAATTCTAAGGCCACCTGCCGGGCTGAGAACCCGTGACCTTAGTTCGATCGCTGTTTTTGATTATTAAAAACTATTTAAAGTATATTTATTATTTGTTCTTCTTGCGAATTTGCACACACGCATCAAGCAATTGTGATCACGTTTATTTTTGGCTTCGACATTCTTGAAACTTTATAGAAGTATGAGCCGATATCTATAAAACATCTCTAGGCCACTATTGTTTCAATCGACGTGGAGACTGACCAGGTAACAGGGAAGATAGAGAAAGGATGAGTGGGCTAGGGTGATGCAGTGTTGAAAAGTGGAATGTTTGGTATTTGTCGTACAAGTAAGTTTTACTGTCGGTATGTTCATGTCATTGTGCAGAGTATGGTTTGAAATAAACCAGGGCACATTGGTGATTTTTCTGAAAATTTTGGATTGAGAACTTTGTATTTTGTTAATGTGGACGTGTTTTGCGGAATCCCAAACTCCAAATAGGTCTTAAAATAGTTATGTAAATCAGTCGCTTGTTTCTTAAGACGAGGAGATGTGTTCTTCTTTTTTATTTTTTCTAATCCATACATCACTATGTTGTCATCTCATAGTTAAATTGTTACTGAGTTCATTATTTCATTCCTTATTTAACACCTGAAATGGAGTACCTACCTATGTCCTTCCATTATCAAAAATTATACTAACACCTTAGACAGCCAATGTTTTTTTAATTTGGTAGGTACATACTTTTTGAGGCATTGGAATTAATTCCATAGAGTTTATTTAAATATATTAATTATGTATATTAATCTCTCTATATATAAGAGGCTTTGTCCTGACTGACAGAATCAACGCAGAGCAAAAACTACTAATGATAGAAACTTGCATTCCGGAATTTAGATTTTAAACCCGATGTATGTAACCACTAAGAAAGGAATTTCAAAAATGTAACCCCGAAGGGGTTTAAATGGCGAAATCGTCATTTAACTCTAACGGACACCTATTTTTGCACTTCGAGAAAAAATATCTAATTTGGACTCATTTTAAAGATCTTGATACGACGAGTTTAACTCGAAAGCATCTATGGGGTTTTAAAGTTTTAAAGTCGAAAAATGAAACGTTGACGAGTAAGCAATTTTTTGTTTCGGCGGTTTTAGTGAACTCTCTCCATTGCGCGTCTCCCTCTCTTCCACCGTGCCGGCAGCTTCCCCCTCCAACATTCCACCTTTTGTAAGCTCCGATCCCTGTTATGTTGTTAATATATGACATATGTTGTCAATATACAGCATTTTATATTAAATCAATACCAAGATAATGATCACAGAATTGATTTTAAAGGCTCGCGGGCAAGGCCGCGACGGGAAATGCTAGTCTAGTATAAACCTAAAGGCTAATATTCAATTGACTTGGAACCCTTGTATTCGAAGGTCCGCATTTATATTTTCCATTCTAAGCATGCATGCATATATATATATATATATATATATATATATATATATATATATATATATATATGAAGAGTCCACGGAAGAAAGGGGGAGAGTCAATTATTTTCCGAATTGTTGTTATATATATATATATAATTGTTTATCTAATTGAGTAGAATATGTTAGTGAAAAGAAATAGTCAGAAAATGTGACAGTCGGTTGGTTACAAGCGATGGAAAGAACCACATACTCGGAAGAAAGGGGGGATGTCCTCTCGGAAAAACCTAGAATGGGGGAGAGTCATGTTAGAAGTTATATGGATTCTGTATTAATATCACCATTTCATCAATAAAACAGGGAAGAAAGGGGGGGGCGTCCAGGACTATCCCCCTTTCTTTTATGTTTAGATTGTTTGTTTTTTTTTACTAAAACATTTTTTTTTAAAGCGTGTTATGTCTGTTTCGGGCAAATTTATTATTATGAAACGCAAAACAAATAGGAAAAGGACGTATAAAAAAATGGAAGAAAAATGATAAAAGATACTTAAGTAATTAAAGATCCAAACCTAAAAACTCGATTTTCTCGGAAAGTACTCCAAATGACATCCCCCCTTTCTTCCGTGGACTCTTCATATATTTCCGTATACAATTCTTTTTTATTTTTTCCAATCCATACATCGCTATGTTGTCATCTCATAGTTAAAGTGTTACTGAGTTCATTATTTAATTCCTTATTTAACATCTGAAATGGAGTACCTACCTATGTCCTTCCATTATCAAAAATTATACTAATACGTTAGACAGCCAATGAAGGATGAGAGGGATAAAAATTAAGTTGATGCAAATTTAAATGTTAAAAAGGCTGGTGGAAGTGACGTTGAAGGAAGGGCCTAAATAAGGAGCGTGATCTAAATATTTTCGTCTTTTGCAAGTTGGATCATTAATCACAAGTTTTCCTCTAGGCCAACCAGGCGAGGTCTGCGGGTCCTGGGGTCTGGGGAAAGAATTTCGGGGGAGTTGGGGGGAGGGGGTTCATGGGGCTAAAGTTTGGGCTTTAAGGGTCTTTAAATTGTTCTGTAATCAACCCAAAGGGTAGTTGGTCCAAATCATTTATTACTCTGATAATACTGCCCTTTTTGGATATTAATAAAAAAGAAAGAAATATATGTACAATTATTTCAACGGTCCCTGATTGATCAAGACAAATCAACTCTTTCTAGACTAACACGTAATATATTGATCTCAACCCCGTCCCGAAATTGTACATTCCTCAAAAATCCAATATTTCTCGGCTAAAAAGCAGATTGCTACCATCCGTCTTAGATGTACTGGATCTTTCTTCTTAGTTAACCACCATCTGGCAGAGAAGAATAGTTTTTCTCGTTTCCCTCCTGATTACCAAATATTTTTTCCAAAAGTCCCTTTTTTATTTCCCAAGATGCTCCTTTTATTTTAACTCGAAAATTAGCTTATACCCAACTTAATTGTTAATTGTGCGTCACCGTTTTGTTTGGTTGAGATAATTTTTTATAACATAATTTTGTTAATAATCGTACAGAAAACATATTTCTAACATCTAACATTTATTGTATGTTATTTCGTTGCTTGCGTTACGTAAATAACTAACCAAAAGAATCAAATTAAGAAAATAATTTTTACCATACATTTTATTAAGGGCAAATTAAAAAAAAAAAATAAATAAAAAAAAAATAGAAGATATATAGTTACATTAGCTTAAAAATTAATTCTAAACGGTTTTAAAACCAACCGCCTTCAACGGATGTTTTTGCAAAAAAGAAGCTTGTATAAATAAATAAATATTTATCGGTTGTACAAATATTTGCCACTCTCGAAGGAAACTGAATAAGTTTTAAGTCTATTTTGAATTCTTTTTTTCATTCCCTTCCTCGTCAGTTAGGCTATAAGAGGTTTCCCGGGCCTGGGGTGTGGGTGGACGATTAATGCCTATTATTATTAACACTGGCGCATCGGACACTTTGGTCAATCACAAAACTTTCCACGACGATGTTTAACGAGGTAGGATTGTATTGTTTATTTTATTAATGTTGGATTGTCTATACTGCTTAATGCCCTTCAATAACTCTCATCCGATAAAGCGAAAATCATTACGGTAAGCCTCCAATGCGCGAGAAGCATGAATTACAGCCCGGCGTGAACATGTTAAATTTACCCTGGCTCCGGGTTTTGAACTGGCCATCTTCGGGTTCCAAACCTTTGTTGTTAGGGCAACGCGTTTTCCCACTTGCGCCTCCCCTGTTTTTAAAATTTAAATAATATTATTTTACTTTTGGCAGCATTGAGTTATATCTTTATATAGCGTATAACTAACTATAGACAATCTTCTGATGAAACTAATATTTATAATATAAAAATCTCGTGCCCCGATGTTTGTCAGAGGAAAAATCAGAAACTAATCAACCGATTTTGATGAAATTTGGCTGTTTTGTCCAACTTAAAAGATTGGATAATTTTTATCTCGATTATTGGCCTCAATATTTCTTTTTTTACATTTTAAATGCTTATTATACTTCAAGTGAGTGTGATTATTTGTTATTTCTATAAATTTCCAACAGATGGCGGTGTAAGTTGATTAATTAATTACAACACTTCATTTTCTTTCGATATTTAGGGAGGGTTGGCATCCAGTAGCCAAATCTATTTTTTCCAGGTTAGTCTTGGAAAATCCGTGTTTTTCCCATGGCAAATTATGTGTATCCTTTTCAAGTGTGGGGAAAGCATTGAATCTATTTGTTTTAGCAACAAATAATCACAAAGACAAGTTATTAAAAGTTGTGATTATTAACAAATAATCACAAAGACAAGTTATTAAAAGTTGTGATTATTAACAAATAATCACTAAGACAAGTTAACCGAAATCATTGTGCACTTATTAATATAACCTCCTGATATGATGTCTCATATCATCATGTGTTATATTCTGAATTAAAGTAATATATATTAAGGCAAAAGATCAATTTGGTACAGTTTTGCTAACTGTATATTGTGATTATGCTAAACCCTGTTCCAATTATATTCTTTATTAGTTCCTTTTACACGTGTCATTCATTAACACACTATGGTAAAATAAAGATGTAAAAATTAAAAACTTTAACCCATCTAAATTCTTTACCAAACAATTTTAAATTTGGCATAAATTTCTATTTTAAATCCCGATGGTTTTTAGATAAGCTGAAACGTTTTTATCTTTATCAGTGAATTTTGATTTGACTGTATTAAAAAGAGTAGTATATAATAAATTCAACGCATTACAGCTACAGAAACGGGTGGTCGGGACTGCTCGTAAGTAAATATATCTTATTTGAAAAATATTACTTGCTTACGTGTAATTTTTATTGCAAATTAAATCATAGTTCTAGTGAAACGCGCGTGGGGAAAATGGCTTCCGATATCAATTTTATAAAGCAAACATTTAATTGGAATAATACCTATACTCTTTGGCTAATGATTTTCCTCTCCGGCTCTTGTTTACAATGAAATATCTCGTTCAGATCAAAAGGGAAGTTTTGGTTCTCAGAATATACAATAAATATAAACTGGTGGGCACGTGTTGCGTTGAAGTGCAGCTTTAGGATTTTCATGTTTAAAATAAAACAAGACTATGATCGGATGCTGATATTTATTAATTAAGCAATAGGTAATTCGGTAGGTACTATCAGCACTAATGGGCAAATATCTTATATGAAAAAGAGTACCATGGAATTTCACATAATTAATATTAACTAGCAGTTTACGGCAAACGGCGAAAAAAGAGACACAAATGGTGAACACAGGACACTAGATGGATAACCAACGGTAAAGTGTTCAAAAAATTTATCAAATTGGATTACTCTCTCTGGTAATATTGCACGCTGTAGAGGACTGCCGGAGAATGGCGATCTATAAAGGTAATACATTCTTACAATAATAAAACTGTTAGTTGATGCCTTGTAATATTATACTAGCCATCATAGGCAATCGGCGCATCAATAATTATTAGCAGCTCTGCTCTACCAGCGTGAATAGCATTCCAAATGTAGTATTCCAAGCAAATATTGATGACGAGTTACAGGCAGACGCTGACTGATGCACCTCTGAAGCGAACGCTTGGCTAGGTTTCAAAATAATGGCGGCTTCCCAAGCTTCAATCTTCGGTCACAGCTGTGGTGTGACGTAGTTCACCGCCTACAACATTGTTTTAATGCGACTATGCCATTGGCATCGCGGGAAGTTCAGAAAAGATTGACCAGCTGTGAGGTTGAACACCATCAAACATTATTTTCAGGGGTGATCCAAGGTATACGGTATAGTGTAATAGTATAGTAAGGAGAATATGATAATATAGTATAATAGGCGGTATAGTACAGTAAGGGGAATAGAACCCCCAAAATTGATATATAAAAAAAAACAATAATAAAGTAATAAATTTTCGCGTATCATATAATAAAGTCCTTAATTTTTTACGGTTTTTTTACTGTTCTTATTTTTTCCCCGATAGTTAGCTTCTATCCTTAGAGACGTGAATCCACTCGATTTTAATTTTTGTTTTTTTTAATCTTTTGATTTAATTAGGGTAACTGTACCATAAGTTGACAGTGCTCCAATAGTTGACATTTCTTACGAAAAGTGTGAATAATAAGATTCAGGGTTGATTATTTTGGTTCAAAATTTGGCGGTAGTTTGCCAAGTTATTCTAGTTAGCTGCCATCGATATTAGTTTGATGAAAATTCAATCTTATATGTGAGAGGTTATAATGGCGAAAAAGTTCTGGTGGCCTGAAAACTTGGTTTTTGCTACCCTGTTTCATTTGGGTGGAAGTCAGATTAAAAAGGCTGTTTAATTGGTTTTTTTTTTTTAGTTCAATTAAGTTTAATTACTTTTGTGGTATTCCTCAAGTTCATAAGAATCATTTGATATCCTTTTTAATAATATTAGAACAGAAATTAATCCTTAATTACAATAGTTGACATCGATGTCAACTCACAGCCAGAATTAGCAAACAGTGTTCCATCTGGGTGTGGTTTATGGAAGTCTGAATCTGGCTGGATGACAGGTGTCATATTTTATAAATTTATCGTTGGGGTGCAATCCATGGATCACTGAGAGCAAAATTGCATTTGCCAAAAATCTAATAACTTTCCAAACGTTGCATTTTGATGTATCAACTATTGGTTCATTTTATAAGTTTCTAAAAAATCATTTTTTTTTTTAAAAACCGTAAATGTAGACCATAGGATATTATAAATGTATTCCCAGTTTTCTAGAGAGATTGGTCGAACTATTTTGATAACAAAGATTATCCTAACATCAATATATTGGTGAACAGTGTTGATAATATAATTTTTTTCTTAAACTGTCAACTATTGGTACAGTTACCCTAGCTATTTTTATACTGCCCCTTTGTAGATTCCCGTAAAATTTGTTAGCTTTATAGGCGTGATATCCTTATATATATAAAAATCTCGTGTCCCGATGTTTGTCTCTCTATTTCTCAGAAACTACTCAACCGATTTTAATGAAATTTGGCTCAATGTATATAGTTTTGGCCAACTTACCGGACCGGATAGTTTTTAACTTGATTAGTGATCAAAATAATTCTTATATAGCGAATTATTGCAAATACAGTAGGTCGTGTTTCGATTTATTAACATGGCGTCATATGTCGATTTCATAATGTTTTTGTTTATAAGTATGCTATTGTAATACAGGTTATCATTATTATAATTTTGTATTGCGTTATGTGAGTGCAGTCATTTTTCCTATATTATTATTTTCCACAGACAAATAGTAAAACAAATTTGTATTTATTGTTAATTTTCATTAAAGAATAAATAAATCAATAAAAGGTTACAATAAATACTCAAATGTGTAGGTACTTTTTCTTCCTTTTCCTTTTTTATTTGTATTTAAATTAAATTACTAGCTAAGCGCTGAAACGCTTTGCTGGGCCCACCCTGATATCAACTTTTAGTATAGTAAATGCATTTTAATAATTTAAATTAGGCTATTATTTGAAATAATACTCTATAAATGTTGTAACAGCACCTACTGTCATAGGTGTAACCTAATAGAAGCCTGACTTGGGGAGTCAGTGTTGCCAAAAATTAGTGAAAATTAGTCAATTGGCTACACTGCGGGTAACCAGTCGTAAAAACTCCCCCACAAAAAGGGTGTGTTTTGATTAGGTGTTGTGGGATACTTTGTGATTTGCTAAAGAACTGCATAATTAAGACTTTAATATTATATTTTCAGTTAATTTATTTAACAGAAGTTTCTTTATTTTCATTATTCGTTTTGTTATTATTATTTAAATACAGTGTTTTTTTTATTTTACCAAACCTTTTTATCATTTTTATCCCGAGATCTAAAATGTAAAATTTAAAAAATGTCAGTGAAGATTTGTAATTCCTCCTTTATCAACAATAATTTAAAGTTGAGAAAATTTAATACCAATCGAATAGAGGCTGTTAATTCCTAAGTTGTAATTATCTTTAAATGTAAAATTTAAGAAATGTTAGCGAAGATTTTAATCCTTTCTTTAATTTAAAGTAGGCTATTATTGGAAATGATATTTACTTATCTTTAAATGATTGTTGATTAATAAAGGATTACAAATCGCGGCATTTTTTAAATTTTACATTTAATGATTATTACACCTCTACTGAACAGGAATAATTGTTATTTGGGTAACCTCAAGTTTCAGATTTATCCGCCATAAATATGAGAGTACTACTGCAAAATAATCCATCGGCAGATATATGTTTTAAACAATTGCTCTATATTGGAAACGGTGAAATAGAGCTAGCTGTATCGAAATTCAAAATTTATCAAATTACCAGAAAATTTCTGAACTGTTGTAGAGACGAAAAATGAACTGTCTACGAAATATAAAGTGTCTTTCCTGATATTTTGAACAATTATTTGGACTATAAGTGGCTGGGTAGTCGTGCTATTTTGGCAGCAAAAAATGTTGATTTCGATGAAATAAACTTCCAAAATCAATTGACAATGTTCTAGATGTAAACGAAGCCGTAAATTTCCCATCTGAATTTTTTAATTCCCTGGATATACACCCAAACAATCCAGTTGAATATTGGCTCACCGATCATTCTTCTTCGTAACTTAAATCCACCTCAATTGTGCAACGGTACACGTTTGGTCATTAAAAGGATCACAGGAAATGTTATTGAAGGAAAAATGTTACCTGGAAGGTTTACAGGAGATATCGCCCTGTTGCCACCTATTCCCTTGGAACCGACAGAATTTTCCATAAAATTTAAAAGGCTTCAATAACCTATTCGTTTGGCTTTTGCCATGACCATAAACAAATCCCAAGTGCAAACAATGTCCACTTGGACTTTGAAAATCCGTGTTTTTCCCTTGGTCAATGGCATAACTCACGTGGGAAATGGGTATCGCCTGCTCACGTGTGTGGAAACCATCAAATCTTTGGTTTGTGTTAAAAAAAAAAAAACAGGTTAACCCAAAAAATTTTGAACAAATTAGTACTTGAATAAATAAAAATTCTTAATTGTATTATGTAAAAACCTCTTTAAGAAGAGATTTATTATCACTCAAATATATTGCTAAATTAAAAGCTTCAACACACCACCCTCCTACCGAACACTTATTAGCCGAAGGGTTGGGAAATCGAGGTCTCAAAGAAATTGAGAAAAACGCCTATCAAAAGGACATATATGACGCGTTAACCAAGATTGGCATGACCCTGAGCAAAATTAAAGCCGTTGTTAAACTAACAATACCAAGTTGAAGTAGTGTTAGGCCAATAATCAATAGATCAATGGCTGAGGTTATCAAAACTTACTTCAGTCATCCCTTTTAAAATTAGTGGAAAAATATAGCCATTTCGAGTTAGTTTATACCGATCCGTAAAAAAAGGGCGATAGTGTTGGCAGCTCTGTGAGTCGTAAACACAACCAGCTCCTTTTTAATCAAACTACATTGAAGTATGAGATGTAGAAAATAAAAACTTTAACTTTCCTATATTCTTTACCAAATACTTTTAAATGGTGTAATGCTCTATTCCCAATCACGTTGGATTTTGATTAGCTGAAAGGTTTTCATCTTTATCAATGAATATTGGTATTACTGGATTTGTTTAAAAATATTAGGATATAACTACTGAGCCACAGCAACGCGTGGCCGGGTCTGCTAGTGAGTGTATAGATTAAGGGAGGAGCGGTCGGGGGTGGTGGTGGGCCCCCAACTCCCTATTTTTGGCCTCATCCAATTTCCATGACCAATAGTTAGCTTCTATCCTTAGAGCCGTGAATCCGCTCGATTTTAATTTTTTTTTATATTTTTTTTTTTTAATCTTTCGATTCAATTAGCTATTTTTATATTGCCTCTTTGTAGATTTCCGTAAAATTTTCCTCCACCCTCTCCCCTGGTCTGGGAAACCCCGTATAGCCTAAAAAAGACGAGAAAGGGGAGACAAAAAGAAAGTTATTTTTTTTTTTAAGATATCAGTGAACTGTTTTCTCAATGTACTAATCCTTCTCCGTAATATTTTTTCTCAACAAGCCACTGGTTATTTTCATATTTCCGATAAAGATTATCTGATATCCTGGCAGTTTTTAATAAATACAACCAAACATATATAGACGTAAGGAATTTGATAAATTTGATTGCGATTATATTAATGCACGACTGAATAAAAATTCATAATTTTTTACATAATCCTATCTACTCCAGAGTTATCAATGTGATCTAGAAGCCAGCAACCATCTTGGCGTTAGGAACTTAGGGAATTAGGAACTATGATCAGAAAATAATATAAGAACCGGTATAAATAATTTTTAAAAATAAGTAGTTTGAATTAAGTAATCAAAATAATAGTAATAATCAATGAAATAAAGTTATTTCAACATACCTTGCACAAAATTGAAAATTCTTCTTGTTTCGGAATTCAGAAAACCATTTCATACAGATGCCACAGAAGTGTTATAATAATCTGTAAAGAAAAAAAAACACGTTCTAATATTAAATTACAATTTAGTCAAGAAATATGCCAGTTACGCATATGTTAATTATATAAGTATTCATATTACAATTTTGTGGTGTATTTAAAATACTTATCATCCAGGGTACAGAATCGAAATTATTAATAGTACATGACAGAAACTGAAGGGCGGAAAATTGGATTCTACCAAAGCTCCGAAAATGATATTATTGTAAAAAAGAATGGCCTCAGTTTTTTTAAGATACTTATCAAGAAAACTAAGTTGTAACGATAACACATGAAAGAACTCGAGGATAGGATGTGTTAACAGCTATAGGAAAATAGTTATTGAAAAAATAATTACTAAAAGAAGTTAAAAAAGAAACTCAGAAGATGAACTAAACCTGAGAGTGTAAAATCTTAGCAAAAGTCATAGATAAAACGTGAAACTCAAAGTCACAATGTGAAAATATTAACAATATTAAAGTATCAAGCTCAATGAAATAGTCGACAGATTATAAGCTTCCTTCCCAGCATTCCGGTTGAAATTCGAGGAAAACTTGCAGGAAAAAAAGATTAAATGATTAACTCAGTCAATTATGCTATGACATTTATTATATTTCCTTAGTAAGGAATCTTTTTTAAATTCTTTAATAGATTTTACTTTCACTTACCTATATATGAAATATATAGTAAGTGGAAGTATTGCGATCGTGAAAAAATTCGACTTCCAGTTTTCAACGGAAATACAAGTTTTGGGGTCCCCTGAGTCGAAATGACCAAGTCCCGCGAAATGGTCTGTGTGTGTGTGTGTCTGTGTGTGCGTGTGTGTGTGTGTGTGTGTATGTGAACAGACTAGCTCAAAAACTATAAACCGTGGGAACCTGAAATTGGGTATTTAGTATAGGTATATGCCCGCGATGTGACATCATAAATTTCATCAATATTACTTAAAGGGAGGGGGTACTTTATTTAATAACTTTTTAGGTTTTTTTCGATTTTCTCAAAAACGGCTCTAACGATTTTGATTAAACTGAGTATTTCTTCTATTTATATGCCCGAGATATGACTGTAAAAATTTCATCAAAATTGATTAACCGGAGGGGGGACTTTACTTAATAAATTTTTTAACATTTTCACGTGTTTTTTTTATTTACTCTAAATCGGCTTTAACGATTTCGATCAAACTGGGTATTTGATGTATTTATATGCCCGAGATATGACTGTAAAAATTTCATCAAAATTGATTAACCGGAGGGGGCACTTTACTTAATAAATTTTGTATCATTTTTACGTGCTTTTTTTATTTACTCAAAAATGGCTTTCACGATTGTGACCAAACTGGGTATTTGATGTATGTATATGCCAAATATGTGATAGCTAACATTTCATCAAAATTGATCAACCGAAGGGGGGACTTTACTTAATAAATTTTGTATCATTTTCACGGGTTTTTTTATTTACTCAAAAACGGCTTTAACGATTAATAAAAATAAGATATGAATGTAGAAAAATGTGTGACTTTGGGAAATGATATTTAACAAAACACGTCAATTTCTTATCTAAGTAAGTTGGTAAGTGAAAGTTGTGTGTTGCGCGCACGCACCAGATTTTTTTACTTTGCGTCTAATAACCTAACCTGTCAATCTGCTTCGACCTCATCTTACTTGTGACTAATAAATTCAAGACTTTGCTTGTAATAATTTAATTGAAGCTAATTTAGTGTTTTTTATTATTATTATTTATTTTTGGAAAGGCTATACCTTATAGGGAGGGGGGGGGAGGAGCACTTGGACCCCATTAATATTTGTACACCCTGTTTTGTACCTAAATTATTGAATAAAAATCTGAAAAATTAATATTTGTCAAAAAAATATTCAAGAATTATGTAAACGAGAATTGATATTTTTCTGTAACATTTTATCTCCAGAAGAAATAGGTGAATGAAAAAAAAAACCGCTTGTGGGATCGGGGATATAATTTAAAATTATTATTTAATGTATAACTTTATAAAGGCATTGATAATAAATTTGAAACAATTAATGTTTTTTTTTTCTTTAAATATTTTTCTTTTATGTACCTGAAAATAGAATTTTTGTAAGTGTAAATTAGATAAATATATATCATGAATGATGAATTTCAGAAAACATGAAAATGACATTTCTAATTATCTAGAAAAATGACTTCCACTTCCCTCTATATATTTTTTTTTTACATCCACAGTTATATAAATATGTAAATTAAATGTTATAATCACATGAAATAAATGTTTTAAAACTTATTTAGAGTTAATTAACAATAAAAGAAAGCTATGTGTTCGTAGACCCCCCCCCCCCAACTTGGTAAATCAAGGGTTACGAAACCATAGTGGTGAATTATTTTTCTTTTGAGATAAATAGTGAAAGTTTTAAACAAGTTTCACCTAAGAGAAAAAAGCTTATAAAAAATACTATTTTTTTTTTTTTTTTTTTTTTAGTTTTATGAATATGGCCTTTTGGCAAGAGGCCAAGACTTTCATTATTTAGCCAGCCGAGTCCAGCATAACCCATGATAAAATATAAAGAGGGGCGGATTAATGTATAGGCAACGTTACCAGTAATTTTGTTGAATACATAACCTATTTGTTCCCCTAATATCTTCCGACGTACTCGATTATCAATAATTTATACGGCTTAGCTCAAAAGTTTGTTCGGTTACATTCTACTAATACATACTTATTTTTCTTTCTGTCATACTTTTGATATTGTAATATTCATATATTTTCTTAAATCTTGAAGGAGTGTTATTGCAGTATTCATTCTTGACTGCAGTCTTTAAACTTGCAACGTTCAGTAAGAAAAGATTCATCGGATGATAAAAAAATTCGATCAGGTCCCGATCGATTTTATAATATTTAAAATTCCGTAGGGAGATATACTCATTAAAGGCTAAATACTAAACGTGTCAGATTTTACTCAAATTTTGATAAATGAAGCCTGTTGTTTTAACACGGCCGAAAAACTAGACTGCGCTGACGTATTATATAACCGTAATATAGCAGTTCGTAAGAGTTCTAAACTGCTTGTTGGAATAAAAGTGATAATAATTCATAATTTCTTTTTAGCCGGAGATGTCTTGACCTGGAAAATAATTGAATGCCTAGGAGCAGAAACGCCTTAAGCGATCGTCAAATTTTGAAGAATTTAATTTTTCTATTGCAACATTCTTCGATTGTGAAGAAAAAAAAGTCTTGAAGGAGATAAAAAATACTTATATAGAAAATCCATATTTCGAATTACCTAGAGCTAGTTCAATAAGACCTTCTATAGGTTAGCAGAAACCTTTCAAATGTCAGCGAAAAAAGGGCAAGTGGATCTTAAGAATTCGGCTATTATATGAAATGAGGTCTTGGCAACCACTTATCTACTCTCCAATCAGAACGATAGAGCAAACAATTTTATTCTTTCTATAAATTCAATATCACTATGGAACCAGCCTTTAAAAAATCCATAACGGTTTTTTGTATTTAGCTTGAAAGCCTATTTATTGAATACTTACAGTAAAAAAGTATCTTATGAAGGGTATAATGTAAATTTTACATTTTATTGAGTAACACGGCATCAAGCACAGTTAAAGTGAAGAATTCAAAATCTGGCATTGATTTTTTTTTTAAGTCTTAATGATCAGGAGATGGATTGAATAAATAGAACCACATCGTTTGGTAGTTGATTTTCGTTCTCTTCATTGGTTGCAACTTCATATCATTCATAATTAGGGCAACTTCATATTAGGGTGAATACGGCTTATTCCGGCACCTTCGTTCGATTTGCTTTCAATAAAAACGCAATAAGGCCCTACATCACTTTCTTCGTATAGACGCTGTGTTTTATTCATATGGTCAATATTTTTATTTATTTCGATTTCAGGACTATTTTCTACTAGGGTCGTGTTTGAAATATGTTTATCAACCCCTTCCATTTCTACTTCGGTTGTATTTAAATTAACGGGTTGTTCCTGAGGTAAACTGTGTGATATATCTGGTGGAATATCATTTCTACCATCACTGGAACCTGGCATTGTCGATTCTAGTAATTAAATTAAATAATGCTATCGAAAATTAACACAAAGAAACAAAAAGTTATCAAATAATGGTCTAATATAACTTAAATAATTGAATAATACTGTTAAATAAAAATAAAAAGAAATTAATTGAAACTGAATGTCTTATCTGGCCTGAAGCCTGCTAATTCTACGGAGCTCCTCACTGTTCGAAGGTTAACCACGCATCGTCCGATTAGCCTTAGTGGCATAAAGTGACGTTAAAACAAACAAACAAACAACAAGTCCACAAATCAAGCGACAGCGAACAGAAAAGAATTTCGGCTCTGTGTTCAATTAGCTTTTACTCACCATTGTTTGCTGATATTCGAAGCAAGTTTAAATGAAACATTCAAGTCACGTGGCCAGAACCATCTATCATTAATTTTACTACGACTCATTCTAACTCACTTTTAACTCATTAATATATATCCAGCAGCTTGACTTGTCTCTATAAATTTAAGGATAAGGATCCGAAAGAACCACCGAAGGAACCAATGGTTTTTAAACAGAAATTGATTTAGTTCCGTGGATAAGGTGATTTACCTGCTTCTACGAGGTTTAAGGCATGGATCTGTGAGTTGTGGAGATAAAGTTTTATTTCAAAAGACCGAAGGACTGCACTGTTACTGGACCTTATGTCAGATCTGAGAGTAATGACCTCGAACAAGCAGGTTCAGTGGATATGGGAAAGAAAGAGATTTATGAATAGTTCACCCCTTTCCCTGAAGAGAATTTCCGTGGAACCTTCGAAGAGAGACATAGAGAAAATTCACCGTGATACGAATCTGTTTCACATGCCACGCAACTAGTCAAAATGAGACGATGTGTTTCTTTTATTTTAAGACCTTATTATTGAGATACATAGGAGATAACTGGGATACTGGCCAAGAACATATTTAATTATTAATTAAATAATAAAGCGGATATTTATCATATTATTATTATTTATCATATATTATCGAACGTAATTTTAACTTTCATTTTTATAATAAGATATTATTATATATTGATGCACAATGGGAGGAAACGAAAGGTAGTTCGTAATAATTCATCACATAATTATATGTGATTTAATTAATTGGTCTATGTAAAGTGGTTGTGTGCTGAATTCGAATTAGAATTCAAAGAAATTCTAGCATCATTTTTGAGATAATAGACGTTTTTTCTGAAAAAAAAAATGAATATTCGTATTTCTTATTTACATATATTTCATTTTATTTCACTTCCTTAAGGCATTGTTCCTTATTTTTATATTTTCATGTGTGCTGAATTCGAATCATAAATAAAAAATTCTATGTAGCACCTTTTTTGAGAAATCAGACGTTTTTTTTTTTTTTGAAAACATAAAACAAAAAGCTGAAACTGCACTTTTTTCATATGTTTATTTAACACTTTTTCGTTGAAAACAGTAATATATAAAATAATAATATTTAAGACTTAACATAATCAATGCGTACATTATTTTCCTTTTTTACTCTTATCATCTGTCCTAAGTTAGTAATGTTCAACAGTAATTGGCAATCATCTTCTCATTGCATTTACCACTATACCTTTTCTCTATTCAGCATACTTCAAAACACAATAAAACAAAATTTATGTTGAATTTGAGAATTTTGGTGCAAAACAGTGTTATTGTGAAACAAAGAGAATATGAAAAATTTAATGTACTCTATAGATCGATGAGTATGATTTGTGGTTAGCAACCTTATACAGTTTGGCCGTAATACTAATGAATAAAGTATGTCCCCCTAAGGCCGGTTGATGTCACTGCTGAGTTTAGGAACTTATCCTTTACCTTTCAAACATATACCAGGCCTGGAAGATAAAAGTATAATACATATATGTATAATACATCAGACAACATACGCAACTAGCATCAGATGTTTCCCGATAGTTCCCAATTACACTTTACCCCTCTCTCTCCATGAACAGATGAGCTCTAAGAAGGAAGTGTTGACCTTTAGCCATTAATTATAGGTGATGAATAATTGAGCCAGAGCTAAGGGACATGATCCGATATAATAATTCGCAGTTTATCTCCAGAGCCAAGCCAACCCTAGCTAAACACAATCAATTAATTCACTATCGAAGCTACAGCAGATTGGCTGAACCAAGACAAACAGCCAGTCAGCACTCCTGCTTCAACTAATCCTCCATCCTCAGCACTACCACAACTTTAGTAGAGCTCCATTTATCCCATCATCGTTACATTAAAACTATTTCGATCCTTAGGGGAGAAGGAATAATATTTCAAACTATAGGATTTGGTATTTTTCTAAGTGGATCGAATATTTAAATAAGTATACTTGATATTTACTGCCGCGTTATTTTCAAACATATTGTAACGTGAAACGAATCACCAAAAAAATATATAGTTTATAATTGTTCTAGGCTTGTTGTTAGAACGAACAAACATTTGGAACAAACTGTTGTAGTACATGTTTGTGCCTACGATGTCCGAGTACGATCTACGCTGGCCTAGAACCTTCGAGGCTGGTCTTCTTCGACTAAACGGTTCTGAGTCTTATTCTGAAGCTCAAGTCATATTGTGATAATTTTTGTAGCCTGTTTAATTATTTTTATGACATTGTAAATTATTATTTTTCTTTGAATAAAAATTGTGTAACCCACATAATTGTTACAATATACGGGTGTCCAAAAAAAGTTTTGAAAGAGGTTTGAAAGGTGAATAAAATCTCAAATATAGAATATCAAATAGGATTTTTACGTTTTATTTAAATACAATGAACTGGAAATTAATGGACCACCATAACGCTACTGGTACTCCTCGAATCTCAAAAGCAGATTTATAAAAACGCGTTGACACACTGTTCCTGAGATTGCCGTCATTTCTGTTCTTATATTTTGCTTCAATTGCGTTAGATTCGTCGGTTTCTTTTTGGATACCCTACTTTTCAGGTATCCCCACAGAAAGAAGTCAAGAGTACTGAGATCGGGACTCCTGGGAGGCCAGCTAATGGTGCCTCTACGAGAAATCACTTTGTTTTGGAATAATTCGTTTACCGTAGCAATTGATAAGTCTGAAGTTTGGCAAGTGGCCCCGTCTTGCTGAAACCATGTTCTAGAGTTATATTCTTTAAACTCTTGAAGTTCTTGGGCCAAAAAACCTCTTATCATTTCACAGTAACGCTCACTATTTAAACTATTTACTGCGTTTGAGATTCGAGGAGTGCCAGCAGCGTTATGGTGGACACCTAGACAATATTGTTTTTTCTAAATAAATTTCCAGTTCATTGTGTTTATATAAAACGTAAACATCCTACTACATATAGTATTTGAGATTTTATTCAACTTTCAAACCCCGAATACTCTTTTTGGACACCCTATATATCATCATAGATTTAGAATGATCAAACATGGGTCGGTGTCTGCCTAGTGGGCTACCGTGTTCTAACCTCATGTGATAGTCTGGAATAAGGATTTCGAATCTCAGTAACAAGAGAACTTTTAAAAATCTCATTCTGATCCGTTTATTCTGACACAATCACAATTTCTAAACCTCAAAATTTTTACAGTGCATCTATTTCGGCTCTAAAAAGAATCCAACAACAGAAAACCCGATTCGCCACGTCTTTGGGAGAGAGACGTAACAACAAGCCGTTTGCTTGTTTAAATTAATTTTATAGCAAATTCAAATACGCACGCGAGTAGTTATGGTAAATACTTAAATTAAATAATTAAACTACATATAAAGTCAAAACAATAGAGTGTAATCCAAAGAAACTACACTATGGTGAATTTTCACATCTTTACAATGAAAGCAAAAGCTATGTTTATTTATGAAGAAATACCATCTTTTGTTTATTAAAGCACTTTCGTTTGTGTGGTCATTATTTTTATTACAGCAATGGCACAAATCATTAAGGTTATTAATAGTAAACGCTATATAAATTAAGACTTCTTAAAATAATACGTCCGTTGAAATTATTTTTACCACTATATACAAATGAAAAAATAGTACGTTTTTAACTAATTATTGTTATCAAATTTTTTATTTATTTTTATTTTTATTTATGCTTTAAAAGTCGTTCAACAGATCTTAATATATTATAATATAATAATGGCGCTATGGTTTTCCAGCGACCATATTATATAAATTATATTAAGATTTTTATTTATTTATATGAAGATAATATATAAATTATCTATCTGTCTATAATATAATAATATATTAGTATATTAATATATAATTTATATTATATAAATTAAATCTTAATATATAAATTCTTAATACATCACATACGTATACTTCTATTACAGCGTTTGTTTGTTTGTTTGTTTAACGTCCATTTTTATGCTACTAAGGCTAATCGGACGATGCTACAGTGGGAGTCCTAAATTTTGCCTATCCAGGTATAATTAGGATAGGGATCTTTAACGAGTACCTGACATCGTACAGGCTCGGGACCTCCATTTTACGTCCTATCCGAGGGACGGCATGGCTAAGGATTTTTTACTCCCATTAAAAAATCCTAGGGCCACCGCTGGAATTGAACCCGCAATCTTTAGTATTGTAGGTTGCCATGCTAACCACAACACCACATGTGACCCCACTCTCTTACAGCGTTAGACTTGAAGTAACTTTGACTTACTTGAAGCCATCAATGCAAATGTATATAAAATTTTGATGACCCGTCGTAAACTGCGCTCGTTCAATAATTCTTTATCCGGAACTTGTGATTCAGTTCTTAGCTTTATTCAGAGCAGCAACTATCCTGATTTATTCGATCAAATCCAACTGAATTTCTTTAATTGATAAAATTAATAAAGGATCGTATTTATACATAAATAAATATCGGTAAGTAGAGTAGCTTCCTTTGCTCTTTTTAAGCGGAAAAATTAAGTAAATAAAGATTATACTTTTAAAATTATAATAGCTCATGAAATATTAGGTTAAGATGTAAAGCGATTTATTAAAGAAGAGGACGAGAGGGTAGAAAGCCTGGAAGATTTGAGCGAAGTCAATATTGGGACAAGTTGGAGAGCTGGCACCTTACCTCAGCGCTTAGTAAATATTTCAAAGACTCAAACAGCTTTCGTTTTTATTTTGTCCTCTGCTTCTTAGGAATCTCCGACAGAATTATTATTTTTGTTCTTTTCTTCTTCAAGATATGACTATCTTATTTCAGTTAAAAAAAAAAAATAATAAATAAATAAATAAAAATGGAAGCACTTAATTATAAAGTGATTTTGGACCATAGACGAAAAAAGGGTCTAAGTGATATTTTTTATATAAAATGAGTTACATAAATATGATAGTAAAAATGCAACACTTTTGTATGATGAAGTGAATTCAATGACGGTGCAAAATTAAATAAAAAAGCGTGTTAAAAAAACAAGTTTTAATTCGTTGAAATCGGACAAATAGGTAAATGCATGATTCTCTTTCTCCCTTCCCACCCAAAAATTTATCTACGATACATTTATGTGGAATTATCCTTCTTGCGCGCAACACACAGCTTACACTCACCATCCTACTTAGCGTAGAAACCGACGAGTTTTGATAAATATGTACCATATATGCCATTCAGCATCTTGACACATTTTCCCACATTAATTTACTAATTTTTGTATTTTCCATAAGTTATAGAGTATTATCATTCGATTTATTATTGTTTATGTCTTTTTTTAAGTGGCCTAAAAATCATAATTTCATTAACAGTCGAGTTTTTTTTTTACTTCTTGATTTTTTTCTTTACATATATCATGCGGATTATAGTTTTCGAGCTAGGCTGTCCACAGACCACACAGACCATTTTGCGGAACTTGTTTATTTGGACCCAGGGGACACGAAAAGGTGTATTTCCATTGGATACCGGAATTCAAAAATTTTCACGATCGCAATACTTTCCCTTACTATATATTTCTTATATAGGTTAGTGAAAGTAAAAATTCTAGGTATAAATTTAGTTTTATACCAAAAACACGAGGAACACGATAATGATGTGGCAAAGGTTTAGAAGATTGTTTTATTTTTGGAGGGGGTTGTTCGTGATGTAAAGTTCTTTATCTTAGATAGATTAATTATCGCGATCCTGCTTCATTAAGCTTAATGAAGGCATTATCCGCCATCACCACGAAAATGATATCGTAAACTATATCACCTTTCATATTTGGAACCTTATGTAATTTTCCCTCAAAAAAAAAACGAGACCTATAGTCCGTTCCATGTCGAGATGGCGGTAGGTGTTTTGCCTGGGGAGTTCTGTCTCCCTCCAACACGGGCCGCTCTAGGTAACTCTGTCCTTTTCCCTCTGTGCAACGTTGTCACTAATTTCAACTTCGTCCAATCTTTTCGGGAAAAATTCTATAATGAGCAGAATTCGATTATCTATCAGCCTATTCTAAAAATAAAACACAAAAGACAAATCTACAGTAAAAATTAATTATTTTTGGTCATTTTTTTACTTAAAAATTGTAATGGAAATTCTTTTTTCTCTCGTCCCTGTGTCCTTATTTTTAGAGGTATTGCTTTAAAATTTTTCATAAAGACACTAGATGTTGCCCAAACTCGTAAAAAAGAAAAACAAATGGTTTTAATGCTGTTCCTTTTCTATTTATTGGCACGATAAAAATAAAAAATGACGTTTTCGAATTTTAAAAAGTAGCCTGCGAGGAATTTTCGTACTATAGCAGTCTATGAAGTATTTGCATATTTCTTATAAAAAGGACAATTCAAATTTAATTTTAAGCTATGTCCGACAATTGTGGGACCCATACAGCTGGACTAAATAATTTTTATATGTGAGCTAACGGTAAACCTCATAGGTGTACCTATGATACCACTGCAGGCAACTAAATGAAGATATCATACTTAACATATAATAAGATATATTCTTTTAAATACTTTCACACACCTAATAAGAATTTTATAATTGAATTATTAGTGTATAGAATGATTAAGAATGAAAAAAATAAAATAAATTAAAAATATTTTATATACTACCTGCTCAAGAACGAAATAGGTTAATTACGAATAGAATAGTTTTAATAATTCTCGTTTTAATAAATACTACATTTTCTTATTACACCTATATTATTCTCTATGCAAAATTATGATTCAATTTATTTCAAAATCAAAATACCAAAAAGTGAAATGCTTTATACCTGTAGTCCCCACAGCAAGGGTTTATGCACTGTCCTCGCTTGGGAAAAGCCTGTTTAAGGTACACTGGATTAGTGATCATCTTAAGGACCCAACCGGGTTATTGCCAGGATAATGAAATTAATTCAATAATAATGAAAGATGAAAAGACTTTGAAATAAATTAAATCATAATTTTTCAATCATAAGAAGAGTGCAAAGGGTTAATAGAAAAAAATAAATGTAAAAAACTGATCTGGTATAGGTGCACAAAACTTGTACTTTGAGCAGACTCAGACCTCGGGACATGACAGGGGAATGATTTCCAACCTTTTTTCGGGTGTTTATAGGGTATGTGTGTTATATAATTAAAATAAAGTCGTATGGGGTCTATTTTTACAACTCGGCTGGATTTAGAAATTTGATGTCTTGGTGTCCTAAGCTTTTCTAAATCACTATAAACGTGAACACAAAAGTTCCCTCTTACGTGAGAATGACCCATGTAAACTAGGATGTTTTATCACCTGTTGATTCCTGTTTGGCAAACATTTTGAGATCACTTTTTATATGATAAAAGTATATTATATATTATTTTTAAATAATTTATTTTTTGAAGAGAAAAGATTTGGCTCCGCCGGGAGTCGAACCCGGGTCTCCTGCGTTACATGCGAGGATGCTAACCGCTACACCACAGAGCTCGGCTCAAGGCAGAGCAAATCCTTCCTCTTCACTGATACCTACTCCCCCTATCTCACAAGTTTTGCGAGTAGTAGCGGGAGGTGGACAAATTTTGTCCAATTTATGATATTTTATTGACTTAAGTCGGCCTTGAGCCGAGCTCTGTGGTGTAGCGGTTAGCATCCTCGCATGTAACGCAGGAGACCCGGGTTCGACTCCCGGCGGAGCCAAATCTTTTCTCTTCAAAAAATAAATTATTTAAAAATAATTTAAAAATGGTGGTCAGCCACAAATTAAGATTGGATTAATTAAAATAATTTAAAAAATTGACTTAAGTCAATAAAATATCATAAATTGGACAAAATTTGTCCACCTCCCGCTACTACTCGCAAAACTTGTGAGATAGGGGGAGTAGGTATCAGTGAAGAGGAAGGATTTGCTCTGCCTTGAGCCGAGCTCTGTTGTGTAGCGGTTAGGATCCTCGCATGTAACGCAGGAGACCCGGGTTCGACTCCCAGCGGAGCCAAATCTTTTCTCTTCAAAAAATAAATTATTTAAAAATAATTTAAAAATGGTGGTCAGCCACAAATTAAGATTGGATTAATTATATTATATATTAATTATATTGATATAATGTCTTTATGCTCATATTAAATATTGTAAAGTGAAACAAAAGACGGAAGTTATCAATTAAAAGAGTTTTAGACTTGTTCTTGGAACAAAATGTTCTAGTACGTGTTCGTGACTGTTCGGAAATAATTGCCGCTTGTCTAGAACCTTCCAGACAATTCTTCTTTAGACTAAATATAAGGAGCGATGGACTGGATAGTTAGTCTTGTTCTGAAGCTCACATCATATGATTAAGTTGGTGTTAATGTGTTGTTACAAGTTGATACTTTTTGAAACCTTGTTGAATATTTCGGTTTTCATTGTTTGTGTGGCATTGTAAATAATTATTTTCATTTAATAAGTGTTACATTATTATATATTAATAGTTTCTATTATTATTAAATACACCAAAATGTTATTAATCAATTCGATCCGTGATACAATAAGAATTTACAATAAGAAAGGCTAATTCGGGTTTGAAGATAAAAAAAACCAAAACAAATAACTTGAGACCGGGAGTAGGAGGGGATGTTTTTTCTCTTTGATTACAACCCAACAAATCGTAATTGTATCAGAAAACTTTTTCATTGAAACGGGGCTATTGAAAATTTTTATAAGAACTTGAAACAATGTAAGCCCCATCAGCAGTGTTTTTGTTTAAGTATCCTTATAATATTAATCCACCAAAAAAGTTTGGACAGAATTTTATTGAGGGGAGTCGTCAGGGTGAAATTAATAATAGATCTTATTGTATCTGCCAGTCGGGATGTTTTATTAATATGAATAATAAGTTTATGTTCCATTGGTATTAATCGTTTTAATATATAAAAAAAAATATGAATAAAAAAATCTGGTGCGATGCGCGCAACACTCAACTTTCACTTACCAACACTTTAATCAATTTCTAATCACGTGTTTTGTTGAATGCCATTTTTCAAAGTCACTCGTTTTTCCAAATTGATTTACTTATTTTTGTTTGTATTTTCTCTTCAAATTACATTAATTTATTTTATTATTAAATAAAAGTTTTTACTTGTGATCATTCGGCAATGCAAGCATAATACACCGAGTCGTCTGATTTTATAATTCTCTACGTAGTTGTTGAAAATTATAAACTTCATATGGTTACCATAAAACGAATAATTTCTCTCTGATGGACGGAACTTCTTTAATTATAAACAATCGTCTGCCATTTAAGGCGTACTGCACATGTGTTGGGTCAACGTGTTTTATTAGCTGACGGAATATTTTTCTTTGTTTCTCCAGTACACGGGAGACAGATAATTTCTCCATATAAACATAAACAAAGGTACTTTATAGGAAAACAAAAAAAGGCCTCTTCTCCATTTAAGCCCCCTCAGAACCTTTTAATAATGACAAAACTTGCTTGATATTAAAGAATACTTGATTCTCATTAAATATGACGAGTTTAATCAAAATCGTTAAAGCTATTTTTGAGAAAATCGAAAGAAACGTAAAAAAGGGAAAAAAATTTATGAAGTAAAGTACCCCCCTCCGTTTTCTCAATTTTGATCAAATTTTCGCTGTCATATCACGGGCATATACATACACCAAATACCCAATTTTCAGGTTCGTACGGCTTATAGTTTTTGAGCTAGTCTGTTCACACACGCACACACATACACAGACCATTTCGCGGGACTTGGATATTTGGAGTCAGGGGACCCCAAAACGTGTATTTCGAAAAAACCGGAAGTCGAAATTTTTCAAGATCGCGATAACTTCCCTTACTGTACGATTCATATATAGGTAAGTTAAAGTAAAAACAATAGAAATTAAATGTAATATCTTTATAATAATACGACCTGTAAAAAAAACATATTTTAATTGCTATTTTATTTTTCACAAATAAATCAGTGAAATATCAGTGAAAGCTGATGATATCAAAGATTTGAAATACAAATAGTTATCTATGATAGTAAAATAACAAGTACACATAAATAAAATAAAAAACCAGTACCAAATCAGCAATGCCACAATTAATAAAAAAAATGGAATAAACTTCAATGTTATTTCAAAAACAAACGTTTAGCAATCAAAGAATAAACAAAGAGTGCAAGGGAAAAAAAAAGGAGGAAATATCATGACATATTTTATTTATTTATTTATTTTTTATAACCCAGAGATATATATATCAATTTTACTTATTGTAGCTGTTCCGAGAGTTATCTTTTGACTGTGATTGTTTATATTCTCCTTTATGAAGTATCAGCTTTTTATGTTGTTTTTTTTTGTTTTTTTCTGCCCACTGACTTCTGAGAGTAAAATATATATTACAGTTTATGTCCATTCCGTTAATATGTTAGAAAAATGGTAGTCCATCTGTCCACCGAATTGCTGAAAATTACATAAGAATTACGTGTAATTATGCGAGTTAAATAATCTTTGAACTTTACATTTTGCCAGTTGACTGATCAGCGTTATCTTTAGCAGTTTTCCGTATAAGATTTTACTTTAAGAAAACTCACTTATTTTAAAAAACATCAAACCAATAACCGATTTGATATTCGAGTTCTACGTACCTAAAAAGATTAAAATAACTTTAACTCAAAGGGATATTTTTCAGGGGGTACTATTATTTTTAGCATTAAACGAATGAAACAGACTTACTTGGTATGCCTTTAAAACAAAATGAGAGAAATGGTTACCAGATCAGGATGATGCATACCCGAAAACCACTAAAATGATCATCAACTAATTAATTCAAATTCATTAATATTACGTGACATTTTGAGATTTAAGAATTGCCCATCAAAAGGAATTTGAGTGTTGCCGAACTAAATAAGAATCCAGAACTACATATTTAGAGAATCTAACCAATGAGACACTTATTGAAAAAGAAAAAAAAAAAAAAAACGTTTAAAAGGAAAGATTGGGAGAGTAAAAATAATGGAAAGAGAATCTCGTGCCGGGGGTGCCTTAAGAGGCCACAAATTCAAAAGAAATAAGTAGTGGATGCCGCAAGAGGTTCCATACATAAAGAATAGAAGTGGAGGCAGTCCATTTTGGGGAGTGTCCAAGCCTTGGAGGACTCCGCCAAGCAATTCCCAACACGTAGCTTTAATGTAATGGAGAGGGTCTCTCTCTCTCTTCTCGTATACCCCAAATACTCTTACCTTAATTTTTTTGCACCCCAAGGAAATCCGAGCTGAGTGGTCGCAAGGGGGCTTCAATATTTCAGCCAATTATCAAGGGCGGGAGCTTAGGGGATGGTTTCATGTCAATCGGAATAGTTTAAGTTTTTGGATTAAGAGAAGAAACCTGTTCTGTGATAGTTTGAAATCGGAATGTCACGCTTGGGGCAGATATCCGTATGAATAAATGTTAATAATGTTTTTTGTTTTTTTTTAAATTTACATTCCTACATCATTATTGTATCCAAATCGTTCCTCCCACTTTAAATAATCCATCAGCTTAACACTCAAACTTATGAAAATCACGATAGAAAAATATTTTAACGCTAAATCGTTAAAGAATTACATATGGTCTAAAATCACAGACCTTTTGTTGGAACGAAATAACAGTTAGAGCTAACTGCAATAGCAGGTGTTAGTGACATCGATGTTCGAATACGGTCCACACCGTTCCACGAGATTCTAGAAGAGGTTCTACGAGATCATCTCCTTACGACTATTTATAAGGAGCAATTGACTGGACAGTTTCAGTCTTGGTTCTGATTCTCAAGCCATAAGATCATTTAATTGTTTGCTTTAATATTTCTGTTTTTATAAGTCCTGTGGCAATGAATATTTTTAATTTTCGTTGAATAAAAATTGCTTATCCACACAAGTGTTACAATATTTATAGATAATTATAATAGTTGATATTAAAAGGTCTAGATTTTTTAAAGGTGCATTCACACATAGGTAGAAAATTGGCAAAGAAATTTGATTAAAAACAAATATAGCAAGCAGCCAGTATTTTGATTCTTTTTTAAGCGCTAGTTTCGACTTCAATGCATTTTTTTTTTTTTTTTTACAGTTTATTTTTGAAAATTTATCGTTTATTGAAATAGTATTAGTTTATCATTTCGTGAAAACCCCTAAAAATTTGTTTAAAATTAACGGCAAAAATTGGTATAAATAATACGAAAAAGATGTCAAAAAATACTGGAAAATTTCGGTCAAATGGTTTGACATACGTTTGATTATAAGGAACTGAATAAACTCAAAGAAAAGGGAATACTAAAAATGAATTGGTTGCTGGTTGAGAAACGGTACAGAGAACATAAGGATTTTTTAGCCAACATCGAAAGTTCCCTGATGTGAATATCTTCAATCATATGGAGAATGATGCACAAAGCCTACCGAATAAAACAAAAGAAAAAACAATAAAATAGAAGAGATTTGGAGAAAACTTAATTCTAAACGAAGGGGCTTCTGAAGAAAAGTCTACCCACCTTTATTTCCTTTAGAGCATTACATAAAAATGTTGGGAAAAAATTGGGAAAAGCTTTACCACGATGAACCAATCAAAGACGTAAACCGACCAAAAATAACAGTCGGTGAAGGAAAATATTTTCCAAACTGCGAATGGGATATAATAACACTGGAAATTCAAACGTGTTCAGTAAATCGCCTCTTCTGAAAAATTGTATTTTTTCTCTTTCAATTTATCTCTTCTCAGAATCTATTTATTATATAGATATATTTTTCTTTTCGATATAACAAGTATATTCAAATGAAGAACATGAGCGTTTTTTTCTTTGAACACATCCAGTACCAAGAAAAACATTTAAAAACGCCGTGAAAACTTCAAAAAGTACTGCAAAATAGTATTAAAAAGTTTCATGAAATGTTTTAAAAAGCTTTAGAAACCGATACAAAAAAAAAAAAAAAAAAAGCCAAAAATTAACTGCTGCAAATGTAATCTTTGAGGTGTATTTGGATCTAAATATTTTCCTGGTGCGAATATCTAGATCTATCTACATAACTCAAATCATTCCGCAAAAATAAAAACAAAATCAATGAAGCTTGTTTAATGATTTTTAAGAAAACATATTTTGAAACTAAAAAGGTTATATTTCGAATCCCATTGACGCTCACTTTTCACTGTTTTGATTTATTTTTATCATGGTTTTTGTCCTATATTACCAATTACTATAAAGAATATCACGCCCTTTTTAATTTTTACCTAATTTATTTATTGACTTATATATAATTATAAAATATTCCATTGTATGTTATTTTCTTTTCAGATATACAACTAAATTTCAGTTATTGGTCGATCAAAGGCATTTATATAAGAAAACTAACAATAGTAAAAGTTTATAAGTGACTGAAAAAAATTGACACCACATGGGACAAAGAAAATAGGTATCTATTTTATAGCTTTGCAAATATCTTAGTACAATTACCGTTCTTCAGATGTTGCCTATTTACAATTCATATTTTTCGGTAACAGCAATTATTCATCTACAAAATACATTGATTGTATCCAATCATAGAGGCAATTGTAACCCGAAACGTATATTAATGTATTTTTAATCAAGGAACATGATGGTAAAATTATCATTCATTAACTATCACTCATTAACAATTAAAATTTGGCTAAAGTTATTACTTGAATCAACTTTAAACCATTCCTTCATTTATAATTCCTTAACTTGATAAACCATTCATTGTAAGGCATTATTTTCTCATAAAACCTTCCGATTTATTATGAACATTTTAATCTGAAATCCGATAGGATACTTAAATATTAAGAGGGTATTTATATTTATGGGCACTTCCTATCAAGTTGATTCCCTAAATGCAACATTACTAATTAATCCTAATTATTTATGTTTCTTTCCTCTTGTTTAGTTCACAGCTACTAAATTACTAAATTATTAATGAAGTTTAATTAATTATTAATTTTTTTATATTTTTAGGGGAAATTTTCAGGGCATTTTCGTTTATGATTATGATAGAACTGTTGTAGGAATTTTTTCTATTCTTTCTCAGAAAAAAAGTGCATTTGTTATTACTGAAAATTTATTTTATTTTTCTTCAAAGAAGAAAGTAATGTATAAATATTTTTAATTTTTTTTCCCGAAAAATTACAATTTTATTGCTATTTCAATAATTTGTTTTACATACCATTGATAATGCATTGAGAGAAACGCAGGGATCTCCGGAAGCCTTGTCTTCTCTCCATATCTGGTACAAGCCTGGCATGTGGCATTTTTTTGGACAGAAGTATTACTTAAATCGTTCAAGTAAAACTGATAAGATATTAAAATACTCATATAAAATATTTATAATGTATTTATTGTAAAATTTCAATTTCTCTTTGTTCCAATATCTTATAAATAAAAATGAAATACTGTTTTACCGATTGCCCTAAATTCTCCAAATTCGCTCAGTGGTTCTTTCATACCAGGTGCGAATACCTGTCCATATTAAAATTGCAAAACCTCAGCCAATCTCTGGGTACATTCTTTACTGTTGTAAAAATCGTTATCATCTCGCTTAGCATTGTTTTTTTACGAAATCGACCGTTTGAGACGAAAAAAGTCTCATCTTATAGATTTTTTAGATTTAAAAAATCAAATTTAGTTATAAATAAAAAAGGAAAACATGTGAGCTCAACTCAATGAGCTGTAGTGGCCAATCACCGAGAATTTTCAATTATTCCATTTGAAAAGAACTTAACGAATATTTTTTTGAAGGACATACTTTTTTGTTGTTTTTTTGAAATAAAGAAGGAAACATTCATAATCATTAATCAATCATTGGACACCTTGAAAATATTAATGAATATATATATATATATATATATATATATAAAAAAAAGAGAGAAGAAGAAGAAGAAGAGAAGAAGAAATAAAACCTATATAGAGAGCTAATGATTAATTGAACTTAATTTTATATTACTAGCTGACCCGAGTGAAGTATTCGCACTCTAACTACATAAATCCCACTTCATTAAAGTACACACCCTATATTTATATTACCCTATAATTTCTTTTATCCGGGGGGGGGAGTAGAAAACAAAAGAAGGAGCCATTAGTAACCTGCAATATAGAGAAGAGGTTAGGTTAGAAGACGGAATACTTAAATACACGTATCGGTTTCGCATTCTATATAAATAAAGTTGAAATTCTGTTTGTTTGTTTGTTCTTTATAGAAATCCATACCGTTTGTCCTAAATTCTCCAAATTTCGCTCAGTGGTTCTTTGATACCAGGTGCGAACACCCGTCCATATTAAAATTGCATAGCTTCAGCCAATCTATGGGTATATTCTTTATTGTTATAAAATTCGTCATGATCTGCCTTTACTATGGTTTTTTTTTTACAAAATCGACCATTTGAGTCGTAAAAACGGCCTTAAAATTCATTTTATAGATTTTTGAAGAGGCCAACAAGGCCCGGTAAGACCGTCCCTTGGCAGGCGTTAAGTTCTGGGACTTTTAAACCATATGTTTTGTTTTTTTTTAACATTACAATACATTTATTCACATGTTTGGTAAATTCATTTTTTAAAAATGCTTCCTAAGAAGCGAGCTTCAATAGGATTAGTGAGCTCAAAAGCTAATAAACTATCGATCACTATCAAATACGAGCAGCTGAAACTCTCGACGAACATCAAAATAGGATTGAACAACAGAGGCTTAGACAGGCAGAATCGCGGGAAACTGAGTCTGCCCAGGGATACGAGGCCCGCTTTGCGCCACAGAAGCTTAGGCAAGCCGATTTGCGAGAAGCTGAAACTGCAGGGCAATATTTCTGTTTGTTTGTTGGTTCTTTATAGAAATTCATACCATTGATCCTAAATTCTCCAAATTTCGCTGAGTGGTTCTTTCATACCAGGTGCGAACACCTGTCCATATTAAAATTGCATAACTTCAGCTGATATTCTTTATCCTAATAAAAATCGTAATGATCTCGCTTTACAATGGTTTTTTTTACGAAATCGACCGTTTCATTAGAAAAATTAAATTTCCCGGGTGAAACTGGGACATACTGCGGGGTCCCAGAAACCGCTGAGCACGTCGTTATTGCCTGCACTGCCTATGAGCCACTAAGGGCTAAGCTGCTGAGAGAAACTGGGCTCTACACACTGTCGGAGAGCGACCTTCCTCAGCTGGTGTCTAAAGACAACTACCAGCACTTCATAAATTTTGTGTCCGGGTGGAAGGAAGCTGTGGGCCCAACCCACTTCACCTTGGGAAGAAGACATGCATCTCCAGTCAGGCCGCAGAACACAGCAGGCGAAGAAGAGGGCAGTGGCTGATCTGAAAAATGTTAGACACTGAGCACCGACTATGAAGTAATGTGATCTACTAGCAGCAGTGGTATGTTATGCAGTCATGCTTATCATACCACTGTTGCTAACACTCGTATTACCTTCAAGGTACGGTAGAGTGAGAAATTAAAAAAAAAAAAAAAAAATATCGGTTTCGCATAAAGCGAGTGCACTGATTCTCTTGACTGAAATCGCATGTTTTTGCTTGTAACTCGCAATACGACGATGGAAATCGGTGAAGTGTGTATACCCAAAAATGTTCGTCTCGACAACTAAAAAAAATGACACTTTCGAAAAAGCCTCGCGATAATTTTGAAATTTTTGCTGAGAATTACAGTTTTTTTCTCAGCTTACAACTCACAAACGAAGGGGAAATGAGTGATTATTTAATTTTTTTCGGTTCTACGAACTCAACGGAGTAGTAGAATTCTAACTTCTTCGTTATTCGAAATCCTGTTATGGTGATTTAAGTTAAAATATTTTATAACTTTATAAATTACCTTAACAGTTGGTGTTACAGGAGGTCTTAGAGACCGTTTGGAGAATACAGGTGAGATGAAATATGGGCGTGGAAAAGGGGATGGAAAAGATGAGAAGGAAAAAGGTCTCCGTTGTATATAGCAATCCGTGGGTGAATAGCAGCTCCCGGAGAAATGACTTTCCTCCCAGCCACGGATAAAATATTGGGATACGGCCTAGAGTTTACAAAAATGGCTCAGATTTTTTTTTTTTTTATTAGACTTAGGTCACTATTGTAAGACTTAAAAATAAAAATAAAATACCATCTTTAAAAAACAAGCACGAGGAAGGAATAAAAATATAAACGTTAAAACAAAAGAAAAAGAATTATGGATTTTTCGATAGAAACTAACTTGATACTTAAAAGACATATCTAAAGGAGTTGATGCAACTTAATATGCTTCATCGAGGGCGAAATTAGCTACAGGAGCAACAATCGATACGTGCTATGCATACTGAACTGAAATGCAAAAAATGACACTCGGCCTTAAACAATCTTCTGTATTCAGCCCCGGTATGGAGTCTGAGGTATATATAGGAACTTGAGAATGTCTGTCAGAACTTTTTCAAATGGCCTTCTTCATTGAGCAAGACTAACCCCAAATGCATTATCCGAATATAAAACTGATCAAGGCATGTAGGGATACACAATGTATTATACACAATTAAAACCCTCTTAACTGGGAAACGAAACTGCAGAATATGGATTACTCCCGGGTAACAAAAATATGTTTTACAAAATTGCTGATGAAACACTAACATAACCACAGAAATACAAATTAAATTTGAAATTGTGAGCAGCTAAGATTTCAGTGTGCCCCAAAAAAACAATTTTCAATGGATCAAAATAAAGTCCAAATTACAATAAAAATTCTTATTCGAGGGCTTCAAAGAACCCATCGCCTAATAAGAATAGTTTTTCTTATTACTTAACATCTTACTTCAAATCTCTTGTGGTTTTAGTTATTTCTGATCGATTTCAAAAAATCTAAATGCAATCGGCAAAATAATCCTTTTTTTACTCATAAGGTTGGATCGAACGATATAAAATAGAATAGAAATCCATCGAAAGTAGAAACAAAAATAATAATGTAAATAAAAATATGAAAATTGGGATTTATTCACAGGAACTCTCGGACACGCGTCAAATCCTTTTTGATCTAGATTCATCAAGGTTTCATTAAAAACTAACAATAAATTTATACCTAATTTTAATAAATATTAACACATTATGAGCGGCTAGTGAGGATATAGGACAGTTCTGCTTAGCGGGCCAATTTGCCAGCTAAGCAAAAATACATGCCTGTGAAATTAACTTGATAGACGTAAGTAATGGTTAGATTTTTGCTAAATTTGGTAATGGGTCTTATCTGCAACTATATTTTATATTCATTTATTTATATTTTCATATTTGATAAATATTGTAGTAATCATTTAAAATAATATTTCAGAAAAATACTATTTTAAATATTTACGAAAATGATAAGGGTTTGAAGACTTTAATGAAGTATTTTTTGAACCCGACTAATATATTTTAGAAATTCGTGAGATTCTGCAGGACTCGCATGTTTTATAAAAATACAATATTACTGGTAGAGTTTCTTATGAAAAAATTATACAAAAAACAATACAATAAATATTTCAAAAATATAAAGCTATGTATTTACAGGACAATATTATACTATTTATATAAAGTTACGTTTAGTCAAGGCTAGTTCCTAATATTTTTCTTTAGTGTGAAATTTGAAGAAACAATCTCCCTGATGCAGGGAAACTTTACAATATTTACACATATAACACGTTAAACTTTTATATGCGGCACATACGCGACTCTGTCTTTGAGGTTTCAATTTTCTACATCAAAATCATCTGCATATACATCACTATCGCTATTAGAATCCATTGTCTTTAGATGTGTGGCAATGTGCGGAACGGGCACTAGTACCTGCCCCGCTTATAAGTGGCAATCCTCGCAACGGATACAAATACCTGCCTCGCTCTTAATGTTTTAATAAATTAATTCAAACTTTATTTATGTTTTTTTTTTCGTTATATGTACGAAATTTCAACTTATCATATTAAGAAAAATAACTAAAATCAGTTGTAGCGCTGAAATCTCACATTTTTTATTAAATTGTTCAGCCTTTCATGATATGAGACAAACCTTTTTGAAAAAGTATATCCAACCAAATAGTACAAAAGAATGGAATCTCCAGAATCTTTTGTTAATTAAAAATGAAAGTCAAATTAACAATATTTATTTATTTGTACTTAAATCACTTAGGAAAGAACGACAATAGAAAATAAAAATATTTAATACTCCATAATACTTAATTGCAGCTTATTAATAATATTTTGTAAGAATTGTATTTATTTTATTTTTTGCGAGTTTTTTTTTTTTTTTTGTTATCTAAACATAATTTTATTCTATCAACAAAGAATTTTTATGTTTTATTTTCGCTATTTGTAAATATTCTGTACGTGATTTAATTTTAACATTTTTCTTTACAAACATATTGCACTATCTGTCTATCATTGTTATATTAATATTACTACTTTTCTTTTTATGTTATATTTTAGGATTTTATCTTATTATTTTTTTATTTAATTTTTTTCTTTCTTTTTTTCGTTGTTTTGTATGACCATTTTATTTTATTTTTTGTATATGGAGCCAGACCTCCTGTAATTGTAATTATTACAAAATACAGTATTTTATTCATTCATTCATTCATTCATTCAAAAATAACTAAAATCAGTAACACTTTTAATAATGCTCGTACCCCTGCATTCTACTGAGGATTTTTTCAGTACCGAAATATCACATATTCCAACAACATGCATGCCAAGTCAGGAATAACATTTTTATATGAACACAGGTATATCCAGTTCGAAGTTTAAACTAAAATCAACTTATAAGTTATAGTCGAATTAATATAGAGCTCTAGGCGAATGGTGTTAGTGTAGAAAGGAAAATAAAACAATAGGACAAAGGAAGAAAATGAAAGAGTAAAACAAAGATCTATAAGCCAGATGCTGGAAGCAATAGGTGAAGAGGGACTGAAACTGAATATAAACTGGCCTAAGAACTGTTTGCCAGAGTGCCGGTGTGAACTGTCTGTTTGGCCTGAGTGCCGCTGGTGTGAACTGATTTGGAAAACTGTTTTCTTCAAGAGCTGAAGGCCACAGGACACTCCAGCTACCATGTTTAATTCATCCCCTCCGTTCCAGTCCTATCTATCCAACCTTGCTCAAACCAAAGGGTCGTACCTCAAATAATCCAGACGTTATATGCCACCCTATTTCTTGGCTTACATTTATATTTATGTCGGCAATATCGAGTATAGTGACTAATACACTGAGAAGAAATGGATAAATCATCAACAATTTCATTAAATATTTCTTTGTGCAGCAAATTTTTGTCTAATCATATATATTATTTCTAATGACATGTATGTCTGTGTAAAACAAACACACCAAGAAACAATCAAATATGATCATATCATAACTTCAAACATAGTGCTTAAAGAGGTCCTGTAAACACCTAAAAACCTTGATCTTATGTTTTAACAAAAAATCATCTACAATTCTAAACACATCTATTCTTTACTTCAACCCTCACCTATGCCCATGGCGCACAAAATACGCTCTATACGATACTAAATATACGGTATGTAGTTTAATTAAGTGGGATTTAACTAAGTTCGAGTGCGAATACTTCGCACGGGTCACTTAATTATATATAAATTAGATTCTATGTATTGCAAACTTTATGTTATGGCAGGACAAAACATCGATGGTTTACTTTACAGAAGTGTTAAGTACATGGAAACTAAATTTAGGAAAAATACAATTTAAGGTAATCTCATAGAGACACGACGTTTGCTACAAATGTAACACAGATATAAGTTGAAGGACACTGGTCCACAGACCAAACCTCCAGTTGGCTGTTGATGTTCTAAAAATTCAGATTACTATACACTGCTGGACTACACACAGGTTGGACTATTTTATGTACCAGGTGTGTAAATATGAAACCGGAATTTTTCAAATAGCAAATAAGAGTTGATTGGGTAAAAATGATACATACTTTTTTATTCGAAGTAATGTCCTTCGCTATCTATGCATTTTTCCCATCATTCATGCAGTTTGTGGATTCCCCGGCAAAATAATGCTTCCTCTTCTGAGTCAAACCAATCACTTAACCAATTTCGTACATTTTCATAAGAAGTGAAGCGCTGCTCAGCTAGTGCGTGTCCCATCGATGCACCAAATAGGTGGTAATCGGATGGGGCCAAAGCTGGTGAATAAGCCGCATGCGGAAGAATTTACTAACCAAACACTTGGATCGGTTTCTTGGTCCGTTTAGCCGAATGTGATGGGGCATTGTCATGGAGCAAGATCACTTTGTGATGCAATTTGAGCAAGATCACCTTTCTTGATATTTGGGACTTTTTGGCGCAAATCTTTATTCAAATTTATCATCTGTTGTAGGTAGCGTTCCGTATTAACAGTTTCCTCAGGTTTCAGCAGGAGGTAACACCCATCTGATCACACCAGACACAGAGCATTTTCTTCCTACCCAAGCGATGCCGATGGTTCACCAGGAGTTACCCAGGATTTTATCTCAGGATTCTCGAAGTAAATTCACTTTTCATTTTTCACTCGAAAACACTAAAATTAAATTTGTTCCCAAATATCGCTTGTATTCCAAATGCATTAGGGATAAAAAGGATGGACAGATAACTGACCTTAGAGTTTTTGCAAATGTATGCTAGTAAGTAGTAGTAAGTACAGATCCTTGATAAAATGCGGAATACTAGCATTAAAAAAGAAAGTAAAAACGCGAAAAATCATTAAAAAAAAAAGGCATGCAAACTGTTTGTAGATAGCCGACCCAAAATGTCCTCCATAGATAGGACACGGATCTAGGACAAACGCAGCCTTAGGGCTTTGGGCGAAACTCCCAACGGTCAATTCCGAGTTATTGGATGAAGCGAGGCTACCTGAGAGAGATTGTTTCTTCTCCGCTGGAGGATAATAGAATTTAGCTAGAGGACGGTTCCAAAAATTGGGCAGAGTAACCGCTATCGGGGCAATAAATATATTGTTCTCATTGTTCAGATTGCCATCTCGGAGCTAAGTCAATCCTCCGGATATAGGGCTCGGTCCTTATCTTCCGGTGTAATCCGGACCCCTAACAGCCTCCTCGATCTGATAATTCTCATTATTAATCTATCCAATTAGCACTTCCATCGAGATAAACCTATCCCCTCTATTATTACAAAAAAATCTGGTTGTGTGGGGGGGAATTAGTATCTTTATTGGAAAAAGCAGTAAGTAACATATTAGAAAAAAAATCGCATACTTAAATATTGTCTCTAATGCATTGATAGGTGAATAACACATCTTCCAGTAATTTATTTGATTAAAACGTTAAATTTTTAAAAATGGCCTGACACCAACGTTACGGGCATTACACGTCCATCTTCAGGACATTTTTCTAGTATGCCATACATTCCTCAACTAATATAAAATGTATATATGGAAGTCTCTAAGATACATTTGCTTAAATATTTGATAATAAGTAACAAATTTAGACAAATTATTATACTTTTTTTTCGGTTGTAATGGTCATCTATTGCTTATTATTCTTCACTTCAAACATTTGTCCATTACATCTATAATAGGTCACTTTTTTTTTTCTCTTCCTCCTTTTTGTTTTTCAATATTTTTACATTAAAACTATTAACATACATATATTTATTTATCTCTGTCACTTCTACCTTGGATTGTATTAGAAATATCATTAATGTTCCTATACAACAGATATATACTTTTACACATATTGTGTATTCTGTGTAGCTACGTATTAATAAGAAATATTTGTATACACTCCGCAATAAAATGATATGTTACTCCATAATTTTCAGTTATAAGAATATGTAATTAAGTGAGGAGAGAGTAATTACAATCATTTTACTTCTTTGGTGTGTAGATTATATCAATGTATAAATCCCCCTTAGTTATCATTTTACTCATTTATCTTCTTATAAGGCTTTTTCATCTGCAACAGAAATATAGGCCTCTCAGCCTTCCATTAATCAAACTTTGCGTGCTATTGAATTTTTATTTTTTAGTTTCACAACAGAACTGTTAGAAACAAATAAATTTCGAAATGCCTAAAATGAAAAATTTGAGAAAAGTTATGTTCACAAACAAAGGGTATATTATTTAAACGCTGATGAATCAAATGGGAAAACCAACCAATCAAATTGAGAATCAAAAGAGAGGGAGAAAGGCATGCGCCTTAGTTAGTTCAGTGTTGGAACAAACCTTTTGTTCTTTGTTTAATGGTAATGTTACTTTCCCATACTTTGAGAATGTGTTCTGATATCATAAAGTTATGTTCTGTTTTTTTTTTTAAATCATTTTCTTTTATTTACATATTTTACTTCTACTTTATCTATTTCGATGGTTTGTTCAGATTTAAACTATAATAGAAAATTACCCTTTTGCAAATGGAAATAATTCAGTAAATAAACGAGTCAATCAAAAACAAATAATTAGATACAAAATGGTAAATATAAATGAAAATCTCTAAACAGGCATGTAAAAGGGTAATTGGTGTTTGCAGGCGGTTGTAACTTACTTCTCGGTAATTAAACATTCTCGACGATAGGGGTAATTAGTAATTAACAACAGCACTTTCAAAGGGCAGTAAGTTCAATCGAGTGGGCTGTATGAAGCTGTTGAAAGCGGCCTACCAACTATTTACACACTGACATACTTAAATATATATATTAAAGGAAGGCTTTATCAATTAAATAGGGGCTATCATGAAAGGTTAAACTGAACTATTTAGTTTCCACAACAAAGGCATGAGAAGAGTCGATTAGGATCAAAGGAAGTAATCGAGACTTGATTCTACTAATTTATAAAATATTATTGTCAATTACCTACTATGGGCTAATAAATTTAAAGATAACACAGAATAAAAATTATAAGGTAAATTGAAAGTTTCTAAATTACTTTTATAATAACAGGTCGTCTCCATGGCCGAGATATCCTGCTAAGTCAAACCCAGCGTCTATAAGTAGAAACTCTGGAATGAAAAAATAATAAGGAAACCAGGTGGGTGAGCGTGGACATGGTCAATCACGTCCTTGCACGACCGCTGACCGAGACATAATACTTCCTTACACCGTACTCTTGCTACAGTGGGAGTCCTAAATTTTTCTTATCCAGGTGCAATTAGGATATGGGTCTATAACGAGTAACCGACATCGTACAGGCTCGATACCTCCATTTTCCAGGACGTTATAGCTAAGGCTACGAGCCAGCGACCTTCTGTGTTGGTTATACTAACAACTACACCGCAAAGTGGTCAATAGACATAAATCTGTCATTTCCATAATTTTACAGATAAATTGATGGTACCTTTTTTATTACCTTTGTAATAAAATTCGAAAACCAAGGAAACAATTCCCGTTAAGATCGCTTCGGTATAAGTGTCCTTTTTGCTTACCCAAAACCAGGTTTCTTGTGTGTTAATAGATAGTTCTCATTAGTATGCAAAAAAACATGGAAGAAATCAATATTTTTCAGATTTTTATTCTTTATTTTTTTAGTCTGAGGGTGGGCTTTCATATCACCGAGTATCCAAAAGAAAATTCAAATTGCATGGAAGTTATGGGTATTTATAAACAACTAACAATTCAACATTAAACTCGATTTCCTCCTTTTAGAAATAAGATATCAATATACCGATTTCACTGAAAGCTTACATTCAACGGCTAGTATATTACGTAGGAGCGACATGAATTTGATTTGCTTATTAGGGCACAAAAGCACTTTATAAACCACTTTTTTCAATAAAAACCGCTTTTCTTGGTTTCAAAGGGGTGCTCCCCGGAGTTATCACTGGGGTAATTACTAGCCTTACTTGTACTACGACCACATAAAAAGGTCAGTTATATTCAATTCCGCCTTTGGATTTTTTTTAGAAAAGTATGTTTTGTATATGTTTACAGAAAATTGGCAATGTTTGGCCCTGTAATATGCTCTAAATGGTACAGGTACATTTACAAGCTCCTTCTAATCTTTAACATAAAACGACTACACCTATACATAAGGATTTCATTTATAAATGTATACTGCGGTATAAAATTCTCTGTTAATTCGTCATATCAATTTACATTCGTTAAAATGTTTGGATTATACTTTAGAGTGGACATTGCCATCTTTCTCGTATCAATACAATGTATAGCATTACAAGTCTAATTCAGTCAATTAGACTTGTAGTGCTATACATTGTATAGAGAAAACATAACCTTATCGTAAGTAAGGCAGACAAAGCAATTATTGACCACTATGCACCGGTGACCCCTACCTACTTGAATTTAATGCATTATTTCTAGGATCCGAGCTGTGCACTTTTTTTTTTTTTTTTTTTTTAACAGGTTGCATAGAAATCTCATTTTCGCAAAAAATGTTAGTCAGATATTAACAACAAAGTTACCGATTTATACAAAAAAAACATTCTTCCACATTTAAAGTTCTCATTTTCACGCGCCTGAATTATTAGTTTCAAAAAAATATATTATATTCAAGAGGAGTTGGTGATGAAAGACCTTTATATAATTTTTTTTTGAAAAGTTTTCGACGGGTCTAATAAGAAAATTGATCCTAATGGGTTTTGATTTGAAAGGATACTTTGCCAAGTGATTTCGGGTCGGTTATAATGGCTTCAAGTCGAATCCCCTTCCTCTCAGATAAAAGGTTATTTCAACTTAAAGAATCCGTCAAAAAGTAATTTTCAGGAAAAAAGAAAAAAAAAAATTGGATTCGACGGTTCCCCCATTCCGGAGAGTCTCATTCATCATATCCCTTTCATTCATAATACTCCCGTTTGTTAAATGTAAACCCCTCCCCCCCCCCCGACCCTCCCAAAAAAAAAAAAAACGTAAGAAATAAACATATAGGATTCTTCAACGAGGGATAAGCTTTTTAAGTTTCATCCCCACTCACCTAGCATTTATAACATGTAATTTTGCATTTGATATTCCATCCCTTTGGCAAGTACTCTGTTTTATGCTTATTATTTAAAAACTATGTACGTCTTTAATTACAGCTCTCTATGATGTTTCATTCTCTTATTATAAGTAGGAAAGTGAGACCTAAACATGATCCATAACAAATACGCCTACCTAATTTTCACCAACACAAACATAAATTTTATACAACTATAATGTTTTATAGATATGTAACGGTTAATTGTTTGCTTTAAGTTGTGGATGATTTATAGTAAGGATTTTCAGTAAAATTTCCTCTATTTGGAGAGCCGACGTTTCGGTCCTAACATGTGGATCTTTGTCAGGGTTTGTTGAAACTGCTCGCTGTCATAACCGAAATCTCGACAATATTTAAATATTAGGTTAATTTTTTAAGATAGTAGTCATATATTAATTCACTGCTACACATAAAATTATTTGAAAGAGCTGTTAGGATAATTTTGGAATAATAAAGTCTTAAACTCATTTTAAGATATTTATAAAAAAAATATAGGGTACTTTGGAGTCGGTTGGCAACAGTTGTCACTTCTTTGATTGTTGAGTCTGGTAAACTCCAAGTATCTTTTTCACCACATAATATTTAATGCTAAGATCATAGAAAATTGAAGAATTCGTCAATTCAGAGTATGCCAGTTAACCACCTGTGTGGGGCAGGTTGGCCTAGAAGGTGGGGTTGTTTAGCCATCTCATTCAAGTACTGCCTGAAATATATTATTGTTATTAAAAGCTGCACTATAATGGTATAATAGTTTTGAATCGGTTTTTAACAGCTTTTAAGAGAAAATAGAAGAAGATAGAGGTTTAGACTGCCGTCTCTTTCTGCATTAGAAAAATTGCTCTCATGCTCCTTGCTGGAACTAAAGACAATTGGTAGTTTCACCTTTGTTTATGTTTACCTTGCTTTTTCAAATTGCTATTACCCCAACAAACCCTAGTTGAAGAGACACAACTAACCCCACAGGAGAGATCATATGAAAGATGGTTGCCAGGACAGGGGAAAACAATCAAACAAGAAACTGGTTAGTCGAAAGGTTAGGTTTTTCAAAGGAGTTTGGGGCTATGTGAACAGAATCGGAGTCAAATGTTTTGCCATGCCTTTATACCAAATTTACTGAAAATACTAAAAATTACATGTTATAAAATCAATCAATGCAGCACACTCTTCTCTACACTGTTAGCATCGGATTGAAAACTAAGGACAAGACTCCCGAGGTCGAGCGGGCTACATGGTACAATGGTGGGGCCTTCACAACAGATGTGACGGAAACTATAAGCCAATGGCCAACCTACCCCCTATTCCAACCAACCCCGCTCTTTCCCTATATATTTTTTTATATATATTTTTCAGAAAATATGTTTCTTTATGAAATGGTTATTCAGTTCTCTTATTCATAATTTGTTTTTTACTCCAATAAGGGGATTGTATAAATATTAATAAATTATTAACATTAATAGAAAAGGGAATTACCTGGAAGACTGGAAACTTCTTACCTAAAACAATAAAAAATTAAAATTAATAAATATATATGGTAACATATATTCATTCTGTTAAAAACACAAAAAATGATAATAGGGTCATTTTTTAAACATAATTTTAATGTTTCGGGAGTCTACTGATCATTAAAAAATTATTGAACTCATGATTTTAGTTATTCAGTCCACTTATAAATTTATATGCCAATTTGTGTATTATAATTTTTATTATATTATTATGATAATGATTAATGATAAATGATAAAACTTGAATGAGTTGAAAGTTTACTTACAAGAGACTTGTTAGGTCAAAACGTCTCCAACAAAAAATATTTGTATATTATTTGTAAATCTCTCTACAACCACCCATGAACATCTTTTTCTTAAATGATTTTTTTTCGTAGGTTATTAAATTCTATAAAGTACATACAATATAGGTACTAATATTTATAAGGTTTTTTTTTTTTTTTTTTAAACTAAGTTATTTTAATTCCGAAGAAATGCAACTATGATGTAACAGTCAGAAGTATCAGTGGAGTAGCCAGTTGCCAAAACCTTCGCTACATCCACAAGCAAACTCACCATCCACTCAAGCACACGCAGCTATTAATTACGTATGGTAATTCCTCTTTTATCGATCGCTACCTTCATCATAGCCTAAATTGTGCTGGGAATTATTTTTTCAGTGGTCTCCAAAATTTTAGTTCAGTTTTTTAATATCGCTTCAACGTCCTACAGTTATCTTATAAGGACAGAGGAAGATCATTGGCGTAAATAGAGAATTTATAATTTAGCGATTATTTACTTTTGGAGCTTTACAAAATATATCTAATTTGTGAGGGACAACTTTGGTAATCAGGATCAGAAGGATATATTTTTACTTTCACTTACCTATATATGAAATATATAGTAAGTGGAAGTATTGCGATCGTGAAAATTTTCGACTTCCGGTTTTCAACGGAAATACACGTTTTGGGACTCCCTGAGTCGAAATAACCAAGTCCCGCGAAATGGTCTGTGTGTGTGTGTGTCTGTGTGTGTGTGTGTGTGTGTGTGTGTGTATGTGAACAGACTAGCTCAAAAACTATAAACCTTGGGAACCTGAAATTAGGTATTTAGTGTAGGTATATGCCCGCGATGTGACAGCAAAAATTTCATCAAAATTGCTCAAAGGGAGGGGGTACTTTATTTAATAACTTTTTACGTTTTTTTCGATTTTCTCAAAAACGGCTCTAACGATTTTGATTAAACTGAGTATTTGATCGATTTATATGCCCGAAATACGACTGTAAAAATTTCATCAAAATTGATTAACCGGAGGGGGGACTTTACTTAATAAATTTTGTATCATTTTCACGTGTTTTTTTTATTTACTCAAAAACGGTTTTAACGATTTTGATCAAACATGGTATTTGATGTATTTATATGCCCGAGATGTGACTGTAAAAATTTCATCAAAATTGATCTACGGGAGGGGGGACTTTACTTAATAAATTTTGTACCATTTTCACATGTTTTTTTTTATTTACTCAAAAACGGTTTTAACGATTTTGATCAAACTTGGTATTTGATGTATTTATATGCCCGAGATATGACTGTAAAAATTTCATCAAAATTGATCTACGGGAGAGGGGACTTTACTTAATAAATTTTGTATCATTTTCACGTGTTTTTTTTATTTACTCAAAAACGGTTTTAACGATTTTGATCAAACTTGGTATTTGATGTATTTATATGCCCGAGATGTGATAACCAATATTTCATCACAATTGATCAACCGGAGGGGGGACTTTACTTAATAAATTTTGTATCATTTTCACGTGTTTTTTTTATTTACTCAAAAACGGTTTTAACGATTTTGATCAAACTTGGTATTTGATGTATTTATATACTTGAGATATGACTGTAAAAATTTCATCAAAATTGATCTATGGGAGGGGGGACTTTACTTAATAAATTTTGTATCATTTTCACGTGTTTTTTTTATTTACTCAAAAACGGTTTTAACGATTTTGAACAAACTTGGTATTTGATGTATTTATATGCCCGAGATATGACTGTAAAATTTTTTATCAAAATTGATCTACGGGAGGGGGGACTTTACTTAATAAATTTTGTATCATTTTCACGGGTTTTTTTTATTTACTCAAAAACGGCTTTAACGATTAACAAAAATAAGATATGAATGTAGAAAAATGTGTGACTTTGGGAAATGATATTTAGCAAAACACGTCAATTTCTAATCTAAGTAAGTTGGTAAGTGAAAGTTGTGTGTTGCGCGCACGCACCAGATTTTTTTTTTTAAGATTTAATTTTTGTTTTGTTTTAAGAACCTTTTTTAAAAAATGAAATCATTACTTAGTGTTGAGAGATCTTCGACCTGTGATAATGTATTTAGTTACGAAGACATCAATTTATAATCCGGGTCTGTCCTTGAATTATATGATCCTTTCAGTTCACAAAATGACTTATTCAAATTTCAACATATTTCCATCAACAGAGCACTTTTAGTAATACTTCTCTTTGTGAAATTTATATCTTCCTATTTTTTAATAGTGTGACAAAAATATTATATCAATATATTATTGATTGTTAATGTATTATTGATTATATACTTGAAATATTATTGGCGGCATAATTAGAAAGCTAAATTACAAACTAAATAAAAGAGACATTTATAACGTAAATCGGCTCGTTAAGTAGGGTAGTTAATAATTTGTTTAAAGATGAGAAAAATTACTTGACAAATATTGTTGTTTACGCTTTTATAGGCTACTTAAGTCTCTCTATGGGACACCACATGGAATCTGGAATTCCATGGAAGAATTTTAATGAATATGATAGATTCCTATAAGAGATGATTTTTCTTTTTAAGTTTTTATAAGTTTGAGCTAGAAAAAAAAAATATATACATTTGAAGGATTTTCCAGGCTACTCCAGACAAAAACAACGAAAAAGAAAAACGGTATACTAAGTCAAAGTAGTAAGACCATTGGAAGAATTATATTACCATACATCAAAAGGAATTTTACGAACAATTATGAACTAACTTAAAGAAGGTAAGTTAAAAAATTTATTTATTTATTTATTACTAAGTATATTAAAAAATCCCTTTATAGATATTTATTATGATAAAACATTTAGTTTTTCTTTTACTCTAAAATTCGTATTAAAATTTTCAACTTTACTTATGGATTAAAAAATAAATATCATGCCTTTATCTGAACTTATTGGAAGGAAAACCGTTTTATTTATAAAGATGTTATAATAGGGTTCTTGATGTTCAGTCAATAAATTAACAACCAATATGGCGTCGTTTCGAGAATATATTGATCTCATAATCATAAAATAATAAAATAAGAAAACAGGTTGAAATTAAATTATATGATTTAGTAGCATGCATCATAAAGCTATAATCTACAAATCAGACCAAAGTTCCACCTACCTGTAAAAATAAGGTAGTACCTAAGTTCAGGAAAAAAATTTCTATTCCTTTACGGCCCTGTACATTAGAGTATTATAGTTCCTAAGTCTCTATACATCTATGTAGTTTATCGGCGCCATTTAATGTAAGTGTATGAATATATATATATATATATATATATATACAGTACCAGTCAAAAGTTTAGACACCCTTAGATTTTGTAAAATAAATAAATAACAACATTTTATTTATTGAACAACATAACAACTACAATTTTATTTTTGATTCATTTATCACTAGCTGTATATCCCGGTTTCACCCAGGGAACTCGGAAAACAACGAGAAAAGCCTTGGGTTAAGAAACGTTCGTTAGGACAGAAATGAGATTTTTTTTTCGACTCCATCGGTTGATTTCGTAAAAATATACCCAGAGATTAGCTGAAGTGATGGAATTTTAATATGGACAGGTGTTCGCAACTGATATGAAAGAACCACTAAGCGAAATTTGGAGAATTTAGGACAAACGGTATGGATTTCTACAAAAAACAAACAAACAGAACATCATCTTTATTTATATAGATTTTATTCAAAACAATCATATAATTTTTGAAAAGTTATCTCTTGAGTTACAATTACTTTTTTTAAACTTGAAGATTGTGAATTAAATACAAGTGACTCTAAACTTTTGACTGGTACTGTATATATATATATATATATATATATATATATATATATATATATATATATATATATATATATATTTGTTTAGGTATGTTTTTAAAGCAAACCAGACTGCGGTAGTGAAGAGGTAGGGTCTATTCATCGGGGTCCGGTAATGGCTTTTGCGGTTTTTAATTGAGTTAGTCCTGTTCGCTGGCCACAACACCATTCCCCATTAACATATCTCATCCCTTCAAACATTCCACACCCCTCTCTATAAATCTATGTAAATTTACTCCTTATTATCTTAACCCTTGAATAAATATTAAATTACATCCCTAGGTTAAATACAAAACTTTAATACATTTTTTAATTATGTGCGTGTATAAGAGCTAGTGATTAGAAGAAAAGTGAAAAAAAAATTACTAATCTAAAGGGATAAAAATCTGGGGCGATGGGCGAAACACACAACAATATCTTACCAACCTACTTATAGTATAAATCGAGGTGTTTTGATAAGTACTTATGTTAACACAATTTAGCTATTACTCATGAAACCAGCTTTTTACACACTTATTTATTTTCATTCTTTATAAGGAAAAAAATATTATATGTAGTGACCAGATTTCTGAGTTATTGCACATTTATTTTGCTTGAGTTCGACGTTTTCTGAGCTAGATATTTAACTCCATACACAAACTAGGGATTGATATTCCCAAATTTTATTTTGCACGTCATGGACTTTTTGAGATTAATTGCACGATTTTGGGCTTACTTGCACTAAATACCAAAATTGAACTAATCACTTATTTATTAATACATGTATGTTTTTAAAATTTTGATAAGACATTTTAGATGAACATGTATTCATTAAAATGGTGTAAATTTTGATTATTTTAAGTTGAAAAAAATTGTTTCCCAATAATTTTAAATAATCGTAATTAAATTAACAGAATTAAGCATAAGGATGAGTAATGAGCAACTACATACTTAATCTTAATGATTAATGAAACATCGTTTAATTTTATAAAAAATAGTTCAAACACTGCTAGCCAATAATACTTGTCTCGCAAAACAATGAAATGAATCATGCATATTTACGTGTAAACTCATTGTGAATTTTTACACCTCCTTTTATCCCATTTCGTTAAATATCACCTTCTAGAACTTCCTTTTTTTTCCTTTTCAATAATCAATATTTAAATTAATTCCAATATTAAAAAAAAGTATTTAATTATTGTAATAAATTATAGAAATATAAATACATCTATATATATATATATATATATATATATATATATATATATATATATATATATATATAATATATATATTGTGTATGCTCTATACTAGAATTACGAGTAACTAACTAATATAATTTTCGGCCAAAACTACTCATTTCGGCTACTTAGGTCTTCAAGGAATGCTCCTTGTTCTGTTAGAAATCTTCTAGAGCTTAGTTTACTTGTCACCACATCTAATTCACTACTTCAAGCATCCTCAGGACAAAAGAAGAACAAAATGATTATGTCTTTTATTAATAAAAAATTATTTATTACAAAATTGGTTAACTTTCGCTAAAAACATAAAAAAAAAAATGGATCCGTCCCAATCAGCAAAATCAAAAATGAAATCCAGTACACAAGGGAAAATTAAATAACCTAGAAAAAAAATTTAATTATTCATTAAAGTTTTAGTTAGTTTTTACATACAGTAAAACCTCCCATTAGTGGACACCCTCGGTGCACTCAAAACTGTCCGTTAATGGGAGGTGTCCCTTAATCAGAGGTTACCTTAATTATCCCCACTTTTTCACCTACAAGTATTGTGTAAACTGATGGAAAATTACTCAGCATTGTTTTAGTGTTTGTTTAATTGTTTAGGAAATGGTGAAAGGAAAAGCATAGATAGATATGTATATAAAGCAGTATCAATTATGTACATATTTATTGAAAAAAAAAACAGGTTATATATGTACATATGTATACAAATTTACAAATTAAGCAAAATGAAAATATAATATATAACAATAAAATAGAACGAAACAATCCTTATGATAGAATAAAACAAATGAAATTAACAAAAATGCACAAAAGTAAAAAAATACATAAAATATTCCATAGAAACCTTTTTAACTTACAACTTTAAAAAAATCTTCTATTTTTGTTTGGCATTGATTTATCTTTGTGAATTTTGTTGAAATCAACATCTGAATATCTGCAGCCATCTTCACCCCTACTGGATCTTCGCAATTTAAAAAAAAATGTTTGATTTTTTCGGCGCTTTCCAGTGCTTGAGGTAGAGTGACATGGATGGGCTGCAATTCCTGGGTATTCGCGTCACCATCGTCTTCTTCTTCCTCTTCATCTCCATCGTCGTGTTTGATCATTGATTTCACTATTTGTTGGATGTCCACACTTTGATCATCAGTGAAAAGAGAACCATCAATATCGAAGTAATCCTCCGTTATTCCTTCTACAAATTCGGTGAATTCCTCTTTCACGTTGGTTTCATTTTCTTGAGATGGCGATGGTATGTTTATATTTTTTTTAAAACCTGCTTTGAGGAAACAGTTTATAACTGTAGTTGGTTTTATTTCTTTTACTGCAGCAACGGTCCAAAAAATCGCATCCAAAACCGATATCGACTTATTGAGATCGTATACTGTTGTCTCTTTATCAATTTTCGACAGTAAGTGCCTCAGAATTTTGGCCCTATAGAGCACTTTAAAATTTTTTATAATTCCTAGGTCAAGAGGTTGACACCTTGAGGTTGTATTGGGAGGGAAAAATATAAGTTGCACATTGCTTAAATTTTCCGTTTTATAATGGGAAGATGCATTATCTAAAAATAATAAAATCTTTCTCTTCTGCTTACCCATTTTTTCATCCAGCTCGGTGAGCCACTGAGTGAAAATTTCACGTGTCATCCAGGCTTTACTGTTGTACCTCCAGTCTGTACCAATTTCGTTAGTACAAACCCCTCGAATACATCGCGGTTTTTTAGCCTTACCAATTATCAATGGTGGTAAAAACTCACCGATCATATTGACGTATAACAACTCAGTCAATCTCTCCTTAGAAAATTTTCCGCCAGCACATGTTTCACCCTTCAATGTCATGGTCTTATCTGGCAAAGCTCTGTAGAAGAGTCCAGTCTCGTCGCAATTGAATATGTCCCTTTCATTGTGTTTTGAAATTAAACCTTCCAAGTTAGCTGTCCAATCAATGACGCCTTCTTCAGGAACACTCCCAGATTCCCCACAAATAGACCGGTATGTGATGTTGTTCCGTGCCCTGAATTTTTCCAACCACCCGTTTGAAGCTTTAAATGTAGGAAGGCCCAAACGGTTAGCGACTTCACGCGCTTTTTCCTGGATTAGGGGGCCATTCACTGGAATTTTATTGGTCTTTACCCGCACGAACCACTCTAAAACGCAGGCATCCACGTCTAAAGTCTTCCCCGGCTTTAACAGTTTCTTAGATTTTTTATTCTTATTTTCTGTCCATAATTTAAGAATATTTTCCCGTTTTTTCAAGGTGTCGGCGACTTGAGTTTTCCCGATCCCCATTTTTTCGGCAAGCGAACGCACACTGGGTTTCTCCCGATCGTATAACTCGATTAATTTAACTTTTTGTTCTAAAGACAAACGTTTCCTAGCGGACATGACAGTGTATTTCCATCAACAGCCAAACGATAACTGAAGCAATGTTTTCGGTTAGAACGGAATTAAGAGAACTGGGAAGCTGAAAAAAATGTCAACAAAACTGACGAATTTTCCAAGAAGCAGCCGTGGGTAGGTTTGCGGGCTCCACTACATGTATTCCTCGAAATTTAATTCACTTTTGCCTTGCTGTCCGCTATTTGGAGGTACATTTTCATACTTTCTGAACCAATTGTGTATATTTTCCGTGTCCGCGTCCGTTATTTAGAGAGTCCGTTATTTAGAGGATCAAAAGCATTACAAATCCCATCTTAGTGCCCGTACATTGAAAAATGTTCGGTATTTAGAGGTGTCCGCTATTTAGAGGTGTCCGTTAGTAGAGGTTTCACTGTATATGTAAATAATGAAAAGCAAATTTTTTGTATTTTTACACTTTTGCTTCTTAACGTATTTTTTTGGTTTTTTGTTTGGTAACCCTACCTACCTGGCCATGTTTTGGCATACGGGGGGGGTTACTCCATAGGTGTAACCAACCTATTCCAACCATGGTGGGTAGGTCGAGATTTATAACGTGGGGCCTCCGGGCGATTCGAACAGCCGCCGTTCGGCTCGAGAATGTTAAATCGGAACGCGCTCGGCTATCCCGACCCATCTTAACGCCCATAAGAATAATAATATAAAAAGTACATATAAGCAGAGAAAACATAATTTATTTTTAATGTATTTCATTCTTTTTGTTAAGTATTCAGTGTAGGTAAGCAAACTAATGTGTTTGGGAAGCTGCTGAACTAAGTATGTAGTCTTATGTACTTAGTTAAAGATATACATAAGGAATATATATATATATTTAAACATGTATTGTAATAATTTATAACATTTATTGTTGTATGTTAAAGGTGGTGGATAGTGAAATATTGTAAAGATCCAGCTAAGTTTGAAGCTAGCTAATAGCATTAGTTTGGTAGAGGGCTCCGCTGGTTCTAGTTTTATTAGGAGTCGGGCGAAGAAGTTGAGACGAACTTTTTAAACAGCTTCCCGATCGCTGGACCGTTAAAATGGGCTAGCAACTTAAACCGCCCTCTTTCAGTTAGCAACTTCTTCCTCCTCTTCTCCACCTTTACATATTATTTCACTTACCTCTCAAACTGAAAAAAGTTATCATAGTTTTTTTTTTTCAGTTTATTTGGTCCAAAATCACAAATAGAGGCAAAATAAAATACACCGCCCAGCAAAAGAAAATCACACCCTTGAGACAGAGAGAGAGAGGAAGAATCAGATGTCCAAAAAAATCTATCTCCCTCCATTTTCGAAAAATAATAAATTGTTTTTGAAAAACCTGATATAGCATATTTTTTATTTAAACTTAATTTTTTTCCACTCTTAAAGACATTATTACTGATTTTTATATTTTCATGTATACTGAATTTAAATCAGAATTGAAAAATCTATCTAGCATCATTTTTGAGAAATTAGAATTTTTTTAAAAAAATCTTAAATAGCGATTTTTTAAAAAATCTGTTTTTCACTCTCATGAACATTTTTTGTTAATTTTATATTTGCATGTGTGCTAATGAATTCTAATCAGTATTAAAAAAACTTCTACCATGCACCATTTTTCAGAGATGGAGGTTGTTTTTTGAGAAAAAAAAACTGAAATAACAATTTTTTCATAAATTTATTTAACACTTTTTTGGTGAAAAACAGTAAAAAATAATAATATTACATACAGAACATAAATAATGTGTATACCTTTTCCTTTTTGGAATCCACCGTATCACGTATATTCCGTTGTGGTGTCTAATGCCAGGCGTAAGTTGGGGCCATGCTCAGCTCCTCACGTCACGGAGCTGAGCCCCAACTTACGCCCGGCCTAACAGTAGTCGGTAACCATCTTCTCATTGCATTTACTGTTCTATATTTTTTTCCATTTGGGCTATCTCTTGATGAAATCGTTCTCCCTATTCATCTGAAACCCGAATTAGGAGGGAAGATATCCACAAGGAAATGCAACAAATGAATTTTTAATCTAATGTTGCAACCCATGGCCACACTTAATGAAATCAATACTTCGAAAATGTCATCATTTTGTTCCTAATACTTATGCTCTCCCATTTTTTTTTTTCATTTTGTAACACATTATAAAAATTTCAAATTTAAATACCTTTTAAAACTGTTTGTTAGAGTTTTCAATGATAAAAAAATGGTCAATCAGATTTTTCATCCTAAAACACAAAGTGCAAAAAAAGAGATTTTCTGACTTCGGATTCGTCGTGTTCAGCACACTCCAACACATAATAAAACAACATTTTTGTGGAAGGGGGGATTTTGATGCAGTGATATTTAATATAATCACCTATATTTACAAAAGAATATATAATGTTATGTAATATAGGAAATGAAGAAATTCATAATTAAAATTTTTCTTTTTAAAAGAAATATTACATACAAGTTTATTATAAAATGAATAAAATGTAATAAATGGAAATAAAAGAAATATTTATAGATCCGTTATTTGTTTGATTAGTCATGAACCAAAGTGCTTTTGAAATGAGTCGTAATATTTTTCGCTGTTGAATGACTCTCACATGCCAATAGTCGGCCGATACATAAAGACTCTTTACAAACGTTTTCACACTAACTTGCTGGGACATAATAACCTTATAATACGAAATGTGGCTAGAGATTAAACGTCTACAAACATGAGGAGGAGATTAAAAAGGAGCTGGATGAGAGATCTCTATCTTTAAAAGTCCACAAAGAAAATCAGGTAACAAGCCAAGTAAAAGTTACTGCTGGATGCCAGCCTCCCCTATGCCCCTGAAATGCCGTTCCATGTCTAGTCATCAAATCTGCTGACTGTCAATCTGTTAACAGTGAACAAGTGGAGTCGTAAAAAAAAAAAAGTATTTTCTGACAGACGAAAATGGGGATTTATATATAAATAAAGATAATGAAGTATGATCAGGAAGTTTTTTAGGATTATTTAGAGGATTTAAATTTCTTTTAAATTTAATCACTTTGGGTTTAAGATGATATGCAATTACTTTTTCTATTCTTTTTGACTTAGTAGTTAAGAAGTAATCTGTTTTTTTTTTTTTTATACCCCTTGTTTTTCCCTTACGAGCCATTACAAACTTTAGAGTAGACCTGCAATATTTCGCTCATAGCTGAGTTCCGCTGGACTAATTTTGACTACACGTAATATTGCGATAAATCAGGTTGCCGGCCGACCTGGTACACCGATATCTGTTCCAGCCCATTCGAGAAATAAATTTAATTCACCTTGGATCGGATTTAATGAGCCGGATATAGGGGCTGGGGCCGTACATCACCCAAAGTTCTGCTACTCCCTCCAATCGATGCCCTCTCACGTCCATCGTTTTTTTTTTCTTTTTTTTTTTTTTTTTTTTACATACTATTGCTACAAGTACAAGGTTATCCATATGAAAATTTACTTTATTTTTTTTTTCCATCATGTTTTATCGAAAGCAATCTCTAAATAAGACCATTGTTTTATTAAGTTTTAGAAATAAAGACGCGACAAGCATATCAGCAATTACCAACATCTAATTTAATACAATTTTCGGGAGTTGTGCGAATTTGTGTCAAGATGGTCCTATGAAAATTTCATCTTACTTCATATGCTACTTTGAATGAATTTTATTAGGCATACGTACCATATATTCAAATACATCTCGATTCGGCTGAGAGCTAAAGGAAATGCGGCTATGAAATATTGGATTTCACAGATAAAAAAAAAAAAAAAAAAAAAAAAAAAAAAAAAAGACGCTGAATAAATTTTTGTTTTCAAGCTTGTAAATGAAAATATAAAATCCAATTGACCTAAAAGTAGGTGAATAGACTGGATTAGGTGAACACCAGACTAAGGTTGTATGTATGCAAGGTTATATTTATTTTTATATTTTAAAGGAGTTTGTTTACCATAGTAAAAAAAAAATATTATATTAAGTTTTCACATGAAATCTCAACCCTAGTAAAGATGCCTTGATAGAGAAGGAAAATCTATTGCATACAGGCGAATCGACATAAAATAAAATTGTATTGATTTATGACTCAAGAACTTTATGACACTATTTCTGACTAAAAAACGGATGTACCGATGTTTATGATTTTCGATTAGTTGGATTCGTTCCAACTCCGAATAGTATAACTCAAACAATATCCATTTTTCTTTCTTATATCCATTATGTCGATAAAGAATTTGAATTTAATTCAATTTCCTTTAAGAGAAGAAAAGATCATGAAGATTGGTCAATTAAAACCAAATTACAGCCTTTTGATGATTTTTTTTTAATAATAAAAAAAGTCATGTTACTTCCATTTTTTATTATGTAAGGTTTGGTAGTACGAACTTCACGTGTCTAGCTAGTAAGGGATAAAAATGTATCTCAAAAATTTATCTTAAACTTTAGTAAGAGTGTTGAATGAACTAATAACTAAGAAATATCAGAAAAATAACAAATAATCTTTACAACATATTCTAGTCAACTAAGGAATCAAGATGGTTATACAATGCCGGATTGGGTGTAGTAATTTTCATTGCAATAAATAACTAGTTTCTGCGGGTGATCCGGAGGTCCGGAGCCTGTGCGATCAGGTACTCGTTAAAGATCCCTATCCTAATTATACCTGGATATAAAGATTATTATGTAGGCAAAATGTAGGAGTCCCTCTGTAGCATCGTCCCATTAGCCTTAGTAGCATAAATAGACGTTACACAAACAAACAGCAACAAAAAGGCATGAATTGACTTTTTGCCACAGTAGTTTTAAAATATTTTTTTTTTTTTTTTTTTTTTTTTTTTTTTTATTTTTTTTTTTTTTTTGTAAGCGTTTACCATACGCTATGGTTTAAGAATACAAATCGTTAAACCTAATTTCATTTTTTTTTCTTTTTACAGTCACATTTTATAATTATATTAAGACAAAACAAATTCCTGATACCTTTGTTCATTAGTCGATTATTCTTTTAATTTTTTTTTTTTTGGTAGGTAATTGAACATTTGGTCAGGTGGTGGAATTTCATCTATAAATAAATAAATGTAGTGTGAGTGTGCCTTTAAACCATGAGACCAATGCATGAATAATTATAAAACCTTCGATTGGATTAGATTGAATGGAGTAGATTGAAATTTGTGTATCGTCCAGGAACCAAAAACCAAAAAAAAAAAAAATATTGAAGAGTTCTTTTTGGAGAGTTTTTTTTTTTTGGAACAGTTACGAACTGTTTCTAGTATAAGTCCGTGACTGTTAGAGAATCTTCTGCGCTTGTCGGTAACATTCTAGATTGTTCAAATCCAGACTAAATATAAGGAGCCATTGGCTGAAGTCTTGTTCTGAAGTTTGAATCATATGGTTACTTTTGTTTCAGTGTTTCGTGAAAAGTTGATACTTTTTATTAACTTGTTAATTATTTGAGTTTTATAGTTGCCTGACATTGTGTGATATTATGTTCGTCTAGTAAAAATTATTTAAGCCCACGTTACTATTACATTAATATAAAAAGTATTCCATTGTACAAGGGAAAAACGATGTTCAAAAGCGTAATAGTTAACGGATGATTGGTAAAAGAGATTCTTTTCGGAAACGGGTTTGGGCCAACTTTATCCTCCTTGCAACAAGGGTGAAGGGGAACAATGGAGAGAACATTAATACCGCTTGTTAAAAGCCAAAAGGGAGTGAGATAGGAGAGATGGAGAAACGCAGAAAATCTTTTTTCTTTTGTTTTCTTCTATTTTACTGGCTATGCCAATGCGCTACTAGTTAAAGAAACTTAAAAGAAAAATGAAAAACTAAGCATGGAAATTACCTGGAATAATGTTTGTAAGTGAATAATCATATTGTAAGACTTCTGTTTGTTAAAAATATTTATTCTACGAAAATATAACAATAGTCAATGCTACACGAATTATAAAAACACAAATATCAAAGCAGGTTACGAAAATTATCACTTTGTAACAGAAATCATATGGCTTGAGCTTCATAATCAACACAAAAACTAAGACTATCTGGTCCAGTCACTCGCTCCGTATATATAGTCGTAAAAGGACTGGCGTGGAAGGTTCCAGGCTTGCGTGGATTGAACTCGAACAATATAGTCCCAAACACGTGCTCTGACGGTTCGCTCCAACCTCTAGTTCGTTCCAACAAATGGTCTGGGATTTTAAATCATATGTTTTTATTTAACGATTTAACGTAACAATATTATAACTAAATAGTAAAAATAAAGCAAAAACATAATGTTACCAAAGGTAGACCTATTATTTATTTATTTTATATATTTTTTTTTAAAAAGTATACAATCAGTGTTTTTCTTTTCGCTAACATGAAAATGGAAGCCACAGCATAGAAACAAACATGTTATATTTTAACGTGAAACAAAAAAACAACAACATATGTTTGAAAAGAGTTCTAGACTTGTTGGAACAGTTGTAGTACATGTTTGTGACTGTTCGAGAATAATCTACGCTTATCTGGAATCTTCGAGACTAATTATGACTAAATATAAGGAGCAATGGACAGGAGAGTTAGTATTGCTCTGAAGATCCAATCATATGGGTACTTTTGTGTTACTGTGTCGTTACAAGTTGATACTTTTTGTAACCTTATTATTTATTGAGTTTATATTCTTTGTGTGGCATCGTAAATTATTATTTTCTTCGAGAAAATTATTTAAACCCACAAAAATGTTATGGGTTTAATAATACTTTAATATAAAACGGGGAAAAATAATAAAATACGGATGGGAAAGCTTTAAAATGCGAACGGATTTAGAAACTTTGGTGCTTGTGTGAATGACCGCACCCACGGTTATTATCTTAAGGACCTACCTTTGTTATTAGTTACATCTATATTTTTTTAATATTTATTTTATATTTTGTGCTTCGTTGATTTATTTATTGTAGTCGATTTTATTGATTACAGCTTGAGCCGTACCTGGTAAAATGAGGTATTAGCAAACATAGAGAGCGTGAACTGAGATTGGAAGTGGAAAACTGAGATGTTACGAAGCTAATTTCATAAATAAAATAGTGAAGGATATGTCTATTAGTTATTTTGTTATTAGAACAGTAACAACTTTATTTTGCAATAAGATCACGAGGCTTGCGCCTTATCAGTGTGTGCAATGTTAAAAACATCATGGTAGATAGTCGAGAGAACCATAATACACAAGTACCGAAACTTTTATATTAAGAATATCCCACCCCCTTATTTTTATACCCTCTAAAAAACAACATCAAAATAAATGTGTACTTATTTATAAAAATTTGTTCTGGTTTTCTCTTGTGTTGAAGCTATATAATAATACTCTAGTTTTATTATTAAGATAATTATAAGATTTTATTATTTCTTCTTGTTTAAAAATAGTTGATAAGTGTTGCGATGAATAGTGAAAAATAAGTAAAAAGCCCCTAACTTTTCTTATTTGACAATGTGAAAAATTAATAAATAGTCACTCATTTTCCTTATTTGACAATTTGCTGCCTTGGATCTAATATGGAAATTGAGTCTCATGTTTGGTATTTGCACAGTGTATTAGCCATGTAAGGCTCAGTTGAACCGAACACCTTTGATATAGCTGTTGGTTCAAATCTTACTGTAACACCTCATATTTATTACTGCTAGCTTATCCACTAGTTGATGAGGACAATAACATACTAAAGAACAAATTTAATTTAATGTTAGATATTATTTTACTTTATCATCACAGTTTGTTTGTACTCTTCAAACATATCACAAAATAAAATTTGTTTAAAGAATTAGTTTGACTACTTCAATAACCGCTCTCACCTTACCATATTCACTATTTTTGCCATCTCATAGTTTCAATTTACTTTCCTTTAAAGTGATGGCAAATTTTCGTATGTAGGCTAATAATAAACGATCCATTAAAAGATAATTAGATGCGGCTAAGTCGATTGATTTCAACAAAAATGTGAAAAAAAAAACATGTATAAATAAGGCCTCCATCAAGTCACCAGGTAAACACTTACTTATACCACGTATTGAAATTCTCAATTCAGATTAAAAGCGAACACAAATATTGATAGAACAAAGTAGCACAAAACAGAATCTTGAAATGTTCAATAGTTTAAACAGACCATGCGATGAATGAGTAAAAATTCATAACCCATATATTTAACGAATGTAATTTATTTGGAAAAAAAAAAAAAGATTTAAAGCAAATATAAAAATCTGGTGCTATGTGCGCAACATACATCCACCAATTTCAGGTTCCCACGGTTTATAGTTTTTGAGCTAGTCTGTTCACACACAGACCATTTCGCGGGACTTGGTTCTTTGGACTCAGGGGATCCCAAACCCCAAATTTCCTTTGAAAACCGAAAGTCGAAATTTTTCACGATTGCAATACTTTCCCTCACTATATATTTCATATATAGGTAAATGAAAGTAAAAAGTATAATCTTCAAAAATTGAAAATCATAAAAACATGGAAAATACTTTTTAATCGAATAAAAGATTAAAAAGTATGATATATATATATATATATATATATATATATATATATATATATATATATATATATATATATATAAATTATAATAAATGAATCTATTTTATTTAATAATGTAAGCCTTAATTTGCTAATAGCACTCGAGATTGACTGAAGCCCTTTTAGATTAAGAGGTTAGTTCCAATTTGTCTTGCTAAATAATTAAAAGGCGTGACGATGCCCTCAGCTCGATAAAAATTATATTTTTATTCATTAATTTATTGTTGATTAAATTGAATTGGTAAGGATCTATGAAACGAAAAGTATTATTATTCTAATTTGGAATTTTTTAACGATAGCCGCTTCTATACAATTTTACGGCAGAAAACTTTTTTAATAACAAATTTGAAATCCATATTCTGAGATAGCTGAAAAGAGCAAAACGGGTAGGGTCTATAAATTGTAGGAGAAAAAAATAAATCATCCTTCAAGATTCTCCCAATTCAACCATCATTATTTAAAAACGATCTTAGGTACATTTGCACAAATAAAATGCAACATAACTCATATCAGCACCGGGAGGACAAACACTAAAAAAAAATCAGGTGCATGCGCGCAACACACAACTTTCACTTACCAACTTACTAAAATTAGAAATTGATTCGTTTTGTTAATTGCCACTTCTCAAAGACACATTTTTCGACATTCATTTCTCATTTTTGTTTTTATTTGCTCTATGAAAAACACTAATTTTTTTTTATTAAATAAAAGTTTTTACTTGTGGTAATTCGGCAATGCAAGCATAATACTCCAAGTCGTCTGATTTTATAATTCTCTATGTAGTTGTTGAAAACTTCATTTATCATGAAATAAATAATTTCCATTAAATGAACAGAGCGGCTTTATTATGAACAATGGTCTGTCATTAAAGGCGTACTCCGCCGCATGCGTGTGCTCAACGTATTTTATGAGTTGACGGAATATTTTTCTTTTTTTCTCCTCTATATGTGTACTTGATTTTTTTCATATTTCATATTTAGCCATTTCTTATTTTTAGGCGTAATGAGAGACAGTTAATTTTTCCATATAAACAAAAACAAGGGTACTTTACAGGAAAGCAGTACAGGCCCCTTTCCCATTTAAGCCCCCTCAGAACATTTTAATAACAAAAAAGCTTACCTGATATTAAAGAACACCTTATTTTCATTAAACTTGGCGAATTTGATCAAAATCATTAAAGCCGTTTTTGAGATAATCGTAAGAAAGATATAAATTAGAAAAAAAGTTATGAAATAAAGTGCCCCCCTCTGTTTTACCAATTTTGATGAAATGTTGGCTGTCACTTCTTTGGCATATACATACGTCAAATACCCAGTTTTATCACAATCGTTAAAGCCGTTTTTGAGTAAATAAAAAAAACACGTGAAAAAGATACAAAATTTATTAAGTAAAGTCCCCCCTGCTGTTGATCAATTTTGGTGAAATTTTTACAGTCATATCTTGGGCATATTAGTACATCAAATACTAAGTTTAATCAAAATCGTTAGAGCCGTTTAAGAGAAAATCGAAAAAAACGTAAAAAGTTAAATAAAGTACCCCCTCCCTATGACCAATTTTTATGAAATTTTTGCTGTCACATCGCGGGCATATACATAGACTAAATACCCAATTACAGGTTCGCGCGGTTTATGGTTTTCGAGCTAGTCTGTTCACACACACAGACCATTTTGCGGGACTTGGTTATTAAGACTCAGGGGACCCCAAAACGTGTATTTCCGTCGAAAACCGGAAGTTGAAATTTTCACGATCGCAATACATACAATACATATTTCATATATAGGTAATTGAAAGTAAAAAAAATAAAGTACCCCCTCCCTTTGAGCAATTTTGATGAAATTTTTGCTGTCACATCACGGGCATATAAATACACTAAATACCCAATTTCAGATTCGCACGGCTTATAGTTTTTGAGCTAGTCTGTTCACACACACACACACACACACACACACACACACACACACACAAACACACACACACACACACACACACACACACACACACACAGACCATTTCGCGGGACTTGGTCATTTGGACTCAGGGGACGTGTATTTCAAAACGTGTATTTCCGTTGAAAACCGGAAGTAGAAATTTTTCACGATCGCAATACTTCCACTTACTATATATTTCATATATAGGTAAGTGAAAGTAAAAAAAATACCTACCATACTTCATAATATTTAACTGATACTCTCTTTAACTCCATAACTCATACAGAAAGTATATTATATCAGCTGAAGTACGTTACTATTTCAGTTACAAGTTACAACAGGTGATGAGAAAAAAAAATTAAATATAAGCACGGCTGAAAATTAAACTGTTCACAATCAACTTATAGAAATGATAACATGGGTATGTCTAAAAAATATACTAATAGGAAAAAAAAAAACCCAGAACATTAGAAAAATAAAGTTAAATGTATAAAGAAGCAAGATTATAACAGTAAATATCTCATCGCGCTGATGAAGTTAAATTTACTCATGGCGAACAGAGAATCCCGCGAACATTGATGAGCATAGCGAGCAACAAACAAGCCATGGTGTATTTTAAACACTGTTGTGCAGTTCGGCAAACAAACATAGTTGCATTGGAAAAATTAAGTCTTTTGCTTAACTATCCACCAATATACCAATCATGCAGATTAAAAGACACGCCAAATATAATTTCTTAAAAAACAAGATAAAAAAAAACAAAGAACAAATACGAAAACTTAAGCGAAATTTTACCCTTTTGTGGGGGCGAGTAGTAAAACTGAATTTTTCAGTTTATTTTGGAAACATTTTTTTTGGTGTGTATGTTTATGATTTTGTGAGCGAGAGGGAGTGAGTGAGTGAGAGAGAGAAAGGGAGGGATAGAGGGGGGGCGGGATAGAGATAAAAAGAGAGGGAGAGGGAGAGAGAGAGAGGGAGAGAGAGTGAGAGTGAGGCAGGATGTTAAAAATATTAATATAGTAGTAAACATGTTCATTATGACATGAAGCTTTGCCACATCCCTGATTGATCTTGATATCTAAGGGACTCATCAATGATATGAGCAGCTGGACCCAAATTTGGACAGGACCCAATTACCCAGCGCCCACCTGTCCGTCATGGCCCCAGGCAAATCGTTTGTCATTTTCCTTCTACCTCTAGCCAAATATTGAAAAATAGCCCCACGGTAAATTCTGGGTCATTATGATGGGCAGACCCGTGATTTGTCAGCCAACTCCAGATGTTGGGGCGGTTACACCTGCTATTAACGAATGGCATTTAAACGCAGTATCGGATGAAACACATTTGTTTTCCGTTTACACCCTAAACCTAAAAAATGCAGTGCATGAGTTCAAGTTCGTGCAAAAATATTGCAATTTTCCTAAAACATTTCATAAAAACAGGCTTTTGGCAAGTAGATACTGTGCTTGTTGCATGAAAATACTTATTAAAATAAGTTTTTGATACACTTTTCTTGCAACAAAAAAAAAATTTATCAAATGAAACTCCACTCTATTTTTGGATTCAGAATGCTTTCTGAAATTCAGTACTTGTCGCCATGTTAAGTATATTCTATAGTCTGGTTGTTAAGTTATTGAGTTTTACGTCTTTGCCACTTGTTGCAGACATGAATATTGTTCGATCATTTTGTACAGGATGTCCCTTTCAAATATTTGTAAAGCTTGAAAATCAGCCTTCGTCGACCAGCCGATCTTCAGATGCTAAGTAAGGACAGAGCGTATTTCACCTTGTAGAGAATCAGCATTGTGGATCTAGTGATTAGGTTTTTTCCAGTGAACTGTCGGTTTACTTCAGCTTTATCGGAATCACAGTTCACCTATTCTCCGAGGTAAGTGGACCCATCCACTTTGTCAAATGAGAATCTAAGGAAACTCTTAATTTACCACAGGCTCTGCTTGTGGTATACTAATTATACTAATTATATACTTGATTTAACCTTCATTCACGATTAATGTTGAAAATAAATACCCCACTTTTGGTTGTGCGAATTTCGGGGAACCATAAAACCATAGAATACCCTTCATAATCTTTTAAAACATTTAGGATACCTTCGCCATTCGAATCATAAAATAAAAATTTATATAAAATGTTTATTTTGGGTGACGGGATGGCCAAGTGGGGAAATACGCGTTGCTCATGGCAAGGTATGATTTGAAACCCGAAGATAGCAAGCTGAAAACCCGAAGCAAGGGGAAATTTAATAATACTCGGCACCCCCACACTCTCCCCTGGCCAGGGAAACCCCCTATAGCTTAAAAGGAGAAGAAGGAAAGGAAAAAAAACAAATAAAATAACCGTTTACGACACTTTTAGATAGATTTATGTGTCACAGCGATCAATAAGTCGTAATTGTGTCAATAGCCTTCTTGGTGTAAACTTAAAAAAAAAACAAAAAAAAAAACAAGTACAAGACAAAGAGAAGTTAAATTTGCATTGGCAAGGATTCAAATAGTATAGAAAACAACAGTTAACGGTTTAAGTTGAGTTGCAAAACCATCAATGACCAGTTCCGGACTGGATCCGAACAATCTCGGATCTCCGAGCCAGGGAGGGCTAGGCGATGTGTTAGCTCTAAATCCACAAAGTAATTTATGTTCATCTTAAAGCGGGTGGCGGGGAGCCAACAGCTCAAGGCTTTGGCCTGAGGTTAGTAAATGAAGGGAGGGATAAAGTGTTCAGGATTAGTTAGTACTCCTACTTCTCTCCTCTCCGCGTTATAACTTCTTTTCTTGTATTTATTTTATTTACAAAAGTTTTTTACAGAGGAAAAAAAACTGAAGAGGAGATCTACGTTATTAAAGTATTATTTTTTTATGTAGGTTTCAAGTAGAATGTTTTTGATATTCTTATTGATAGTTTGTTTGACGAAACGAGATTTAACTTTTAAATCAATTTAATTAACAATCTTGATTATCATGTAAACTTAAGGAAAATTGGTCAAACTTGATCGGTGCTTATCTTCAACGAAATTTTATAGGAGTTTAATTACATGAGTCAATATGTTATTTGTTGTTTAAGGCTTCAATGTTCGGAATCCATTATACTCATTTCTTCTTAGGGGTTTGACCATGTAACAGGTAACCACCTATGGTACACCAGGTAAAATGGAAAACCACTGCCAAGCTTTCACTCATCTTGCTGTGGGCTTCTTCAGGGCCAATGCAAGAATGAGGGAAAAGAAGGAGAGCCTCTGCTAGTCTGACCTCGATATCGTTGCGGCCATTGGAGGAAGACAACGCGCCCAGTGTGAACAATCCGCCCATTGTTTGGCGGCCGGCTAAGATCAAAGCATTAGTTCTACGCGAAACTGGATTGTTCCAGAATCTTCCCAAAGACATATAAATAGCGGCTTTGACAAGCCTCAGCGTTGTATGTAAACACCCGGCGAGTACAGTAACTGATAAGTTTCATTGTGATAAGCCTTATTGTGATAAAAGTGTATGCTGCAGAGGACCATAGTTCTTAACCGTTTTAATTTGTCGTAAGTAATTAGTGTCAATCATTAATCATTGTATTCTGTATTCAATAATAACTTTATGCCGCCAAGGCTGATCAGACGATGCTGCGGTGGGAGTCCTAAAATTTTGCCTATCCAGGCATAGTTAGGGCAAGAATCTTTAACACGTACCTGACATCGTACAGGGTCGTGACTTCCATTTTACGTTCTTCAAGGATTTTTTACTCTTATTAAAAAATCATAGGGACACCACGCTGCTATGCTAGCCACTACACTAAAGGTGACGCCAGAGTCCATATGTAATAAGAGATTATTTTTGAAACTAAGTATGGACCAAAAAAATGTTTTCCTTTTTGTCTGGTTTACTCAGTTAAGTTTTTTGATCGATCGTGAGATGAAAATGTTGTAGTTAAGCGGTTTATAACTGAACTTTTTTCTAAGCTCCAAACATAAGACATCATGTTTATGGTATGTTCTGTAAAGAAACAGAAAGATATAGCATCCTACATTTCATTCAACACTAATCGACGTCATCTTCTTCCTTTCTTTACAGTACATCAATATAAACTTAAACAAAAGTTGTCAGCAGACATCTGATACAGCGTGTAGACATCAGGTTTCGATTGTAATACCTTGTCAGGTTTGGCTCAGATAATAACAAAGTTCGTATAAATTAAAATCAGAAAAAAGAAAAAGAAGTGCCAATTCATAAATAGCACCTATCTAAAAGAACATTAACGAGATCTCATATTAGGGAGTTAATAATCTCGAGAACTACAAAACAAAGATATTTAATCAATTTCAACGCCAAATCCATAAAGAGTATGTCTTAGCGAGTAGACACAGCGAGTACACAGTATGTTTAGAATACACAGGTGAAGGGAATATATAGGTGAAGTGATTTGTAAACTATTTCATTTGAAATATTGGAACAATTTTATTTCATTTTATTACGCTATTTTTACTTTGGAATAAGCTTTTGTTTCCGTTTATTTTTTACAGAGCAACGAATAACAGTCACTCCTTGGAGCATTCTTCAAAAAGAATATGAATATTTTTCTTTAATTCCTCCTACTAGAGGCCTATTAGTACAGGTAAGTTTTTGGAGATGTTTGGAGCTTAGAAAAATGTTAAAGTTCAGTTATTTGTACGGTTAATTCAATAGATGTAGGGGTAAACGTGTCAAAAGTGAGCCTATTTCACAAAACAAAATTTAACTTGATTTTTCTCGATATATTTGCAGTTAGGCCTTCATACCAACTCCAAACCTACTGTGGATTTATACCAACCATTTGTGAGACTGCCACAAATGCTCCCCTAAGTTAAATATTGGATTTAAAAAACCTTGGCATTTTTTCTTAGAAGAAAAGTAAAAAAAAATGACTTTTAAGTTTAATTTTATGTGATTAAGTCTTGAATCTAATATTTAAAATCAGTTCAGAAAAGCTAATTTTGAAAAGAACACATTTGAATGTTTTCCATTTCATGAATAACCAAAAAATAAAAAAAAAAAGATACAAAACTCATTGTATTGCGGATTGTAAAACAGTAATGGTGTATCCAAGTTAATAAAATATGACGACCACCTTTTTGTTGATTAATTTTTATAATTTTGTTGGAAACTTGAACAATACCAAAATTAATAGTATGTATCTATAACAGAATCATGGTTGCCTTCGAGAATAATTTTACTTAATAATAAATATAAATAATTACTTAGTAAATAATTTTACTCGAGAATACTCAATAGTATTGTTTGAGTTGAATCAGCCGGATAGAGAGCCGGAATGGGCCTGCATTTACAACTACAAGGGCGCTGACAGTGTGTCCTTAGAATTAGCCAGGCATTTGGAATCCTCATGAATAAATCTGCATCTCTATCCATCGGGCATTAGGCTTAAGAAGCGAGCGAGGTCATCCAACGAACAAGCTCTGAGCAAGACCCCTAACGAGCAACGTATACTATACCCTTTGACACGAAGATATAATGTGTATTTTTATATTTTTAACAAAAAAAAAAAGAAAAAAAAAAAGAACGAAACAAAAATATTAATTGGGAATCGCTTTGTGATGTGTAGATACGTTAAATAAAAATGAAAGCAGTATTCCGATTAGTCTTAGTGGCATAAATTGTAAGTACGTGGGCCAGACCCCCCTGTAACCCTTATATATATATAAAGGTTATATTAATTTTTCTGTCAATTAAATACTTGCAGTTACATACACTCGATTATGCATTCAAATTATCATTATTATTATCATGAATGAGAATTAAACGATGCAGAGGACTGGATGCGCCCGAGTCACTGGCGCCTTTTCGCCACTAAGGTCCGTTTTCTATGAACCTAGTTGATAGATTTTGAAATTTGACCAGTGATTTTTAAAGAGGAGTAATTGATCCAGATGTTTTATTTCAGGGCGCTTATCTTTAATGTTGGCCGTTTAATCACAAATCAACATGGAATTTTAACTTTTAGGCGAGTAACTTGCAAAAAATTGATTTTAAAGGTACTTTAAGTTGTATAGGCTAATTATTTTAGTAAGTTTCTTTATTTATTATGAATCTAGAACTATCTAGCTTTAATAAAAGACCACCTATGCCGAAATTAAGCATATTTGTGAAAGTCAGTAATCAAAAACGCACTAAAATAAGTCATTCCGCCATGTTTCAGCGCCATTTTGGGTTAGTGCAGCCACTTTTTTTTTCTGGGAACATTGGCTTTTTCTTAATCTTTTATCACAAGGAACACAACGGTATGCCATTTATACGGATGTGGGGGAGAGGGTGCAACTTAGGTGGGTCTGGCCCACCGTATATGTCGTTAAACAAACAAAATAAATACAGAAAGCGCCTCTTGGTAAATATTGTACGCACTACATAATTTACAATACTGCAATAAGAAGCCTTACTGATCTAATAGGAAAATAATTCAACAATGATTATGAAGGTCTATGGATATGTTTGGATTCAATATTTTATTGAAAAAGTAAGACTGTATTAACTTTTTCATTAAACTAACAGATCTCAACAAGTAGATATCTTAGTAAGATAGTCTAAATGTTAGGATGTATTGTAATGGACTCTTAATGTGCAGTAAGACTAATTATTTTATAAAATTATTCTTTAAGTTAATTATAGTTTTACCGCATTGGAGAAAATAAAAACTAAATCAATAGGACTTTACCTTCTCACTAGGTAAAATTACAAGTTATCCTGTCTTTTATTTTAATCATGTTTTGAGACTTTAATAAATTAGTCAAATCTGAAAATTAACACCGATAGCTTAATAGTTTGACAACATGACAGTAGTTATGATTGCTACCAGTTATAAGAATAAATCTCGATTATCACATTTGTTCTTCATATGCTAAACCGCCTTTGCCATTATGGAACAAGGTTGAAAGAGAAGATACTCCGGACACTCCTGAGAGTACTCTCGGCGCTAACAAGGAACCCACATCACACTAATCTCTACTAACGAGGAAGGTGTAACTTCTAACTTAGCACGCTTTATGAAATATCTCGCTTAATGCTTCAGCTACTGCAGCTTTACTAAGAGAAACACGTGTGGAACCTCAGAGAGGTGTCTTCAATAAAGACTATGAGAGGTTGTTGACCGAGGTTGGACCATGAAGTAGGTACAATGACGTGTATTAGCTAAATAGAAGAACTTACAGGACCTCATCAGTGTGTGTGGTGAAGAAGCAGATACTGAAGAATTGAGGTTTATTAAAAACCAAAAAGATTAAATAGCATAAAATTCCATTCTAACTTGGTGGTTTGTTTGTTCAATCAATACTTTGTAAAGGGGAAGATTTTCTAGGTCAGCGGTTCAAGGGATGATTTTCTCGAAACCGCACTTAATGCCCACTTCATTAATTATTTTATTGGGATTGGTCACTTTATAGAAACTATGTGTCCGCAGGAGGGTCTCCTGGCCCTCGGATTTGCAGCACAATTGGGTATTGAAACACCCGGTGGATCCCTGGACCTTGTGAGAAAAAAAAAATTACAAAAAAAAAAATGATTTGGAACGGTTAATAATATTTAATTAGATTATATATTTTCTATCTCTGAGGAAGATGTTTCATTTCACGTGGTAAATCGAACAACTTTTTAGACATAATTCTACTTCTGATAATTTTATAACATGTATCGTCCACACACAATACATATAGCGTGCTAAAAACTCGTGTGGAAAGGATTTTCGAACTACTTGAAGTTAATCATATGTAGCATACCTACTGTAGCTATACTCACCCAAGAAAAAACAACAACGAAAAAACGTAAAGCTTATAGACGAGGAAGAGAAAAAATAGTTTTTCTAAACTTTTGCGACTGTTCCATTAACTGCAAAACATTATAACTAAACATTTATTCAACATTAGGCACTTCTATTCTAAAATATGTTTTAATGAGTTTCGTCGGTTATTATTGTTAATATGGTGAAAAAAAATAGTAGTAGTATAAGTTTTCTCAGGTACTGTGGTAGTGTTTATGGCACTGAGTTTTGGACCAGCTAAGAGGCGAATTCATTACAAAATGTAGGGGTGGGGGAGTCACTACGCTTTAGTTATTAAATTTATTTAATGGGTTATTTCCTTGCTGGAAACGCAAGTTTAATCGCATTATTAACTTAAGAAGCCATAAAAAAAAATAAAAATAAAAATTTGGGGAGGAGTCATGACCTGTGTCACCCCCTTCTTGATCCACATATCAACCAGATGTAACTACCGGAACGAAATTTCGACTTTTCACAATGTTTGTCATTAAATTAATTATTTATATTTGATTACATTCCTTAGACTAGACCACTTATTTTTTAAAGATAATTCTTGTCACTACTGGGACCGGTATATTTATCAACTTAGTCAGGAAAAGTTTAAAATGTTTTAGAGTAAATCAACTTTTACAGGAATTTGGCAGTCTCTATAGTTTATTGAAAAAAAGGATGAAAAGAAATTAGAGAAATGGTAGCAAAATTATTAGAGTAAGCTAAAATATTGTTTTCTTTTTGAGAAAGTTTAGTGGTGCATCTACTATATATAGTAAATACCTAACTATATAATACAGAAGGTGTTTCTTTTCTTGACGTCACTTTATGCCACTAAGGCTAATCGGACGATGCTACAGTGGGAGACCTACTGTAGCCTACCTACCTTAAAGAGTACTTGACAGGATCTGGATCTCCATTTTACGTCATATGCGAGGGACGGCATAGACAGCGTTTATTTTACTCCCATTAAAATTTTTTAGGACCACCGCGGGATGGACTCGCGACCTTTTGTATTTTAGGTTGCTATGCAAACCAATACACCACATGTGACCCCGATAGAGTATACCTAAACACTGTTGCTGCAGTTACTATTGGTGTAGCATACTGTAGCTATACTAAGAGCAACACGTGAAGAACAATCGAGAAGGACACCCTAGATAAGAGCTAGGTGGAGAGGAGGGGCTGTGGACAGAAGACGGACCTGGATCTAGGAGGCTTCCTCAAACATCGCTAATGGCTATCGATCGCTCCTCCGAGATGAGTACCCCGGATCAAGGGCTAAGCCGCCTAACGGCCCAAAACCTCACGGCTTCCCTTTGTATTCTGGAATACATCACACAGTTTTATGAATCCAAGTTTCTTCCGATATTATAAATACGATGCACTTACAATGAGTGATGTATTCCTACACCATTTTGCCTCCTAATGTTGTGGGTTAAGGGTTTCAATAACAAATAACACTATTTATTAAAAACTACAATAGTTCTTGACTTTTAATTGGAACAGAGACAAACTCTTCTAGTACAAGTCCGTGACTGTTCGAGAATCTTGTACGCTTGTCGGGAGGATTATAGATTGTCCTAATCTAATTTAATATAAGGAGCGAGGACTGGAGAGTTAGTCTTGCTCTGAAGATCGAATCAAATGGTTACTTTTGTGTTAACTTGTTGATTAATTGAGCTTTATTGTTTGTCTGGCATAGTAAATTATAATTTTCGCCTAATAACAATTATTTTAACTCACATAAGTTCTAAAACATGTTGTAATTTAATAGCTTTATAATTAAAAATGTTTAAAGTGAGCCAATTTTACGATACTCAAACTTTAATTTGAGTTTTCCCACAAAATATGCAGTTCGGAGCTTAGTTCACTGTGGATTTATACCGACCATGTGAAGGACTGTCTCAATTGTTAAATAATGGTTTTAAAAATCATGAAATCTTTCTCGAAGAAAGATAACGTAATTTGGTTTTTAAGTTTAATATATTGTAGTTATGTCTTAAATCTAGTATTTGTAATTAAAGGGATCAGGGGGGAAAACCCGTTGGTAAAAAAAAAAGTCAATTTTCAGAAAATCACATTTGAATGTTTTCCATTTCAGAGAGACTGAAAAAAAGAAACAAAATAAATCCAAAAATATTAGTAACACATTTTTATAAACGTTCGTCTATCCCGGCTCACAGGATGAATAACGATATTTCAGCTGAGAAAAGAAGTCCCCATATCACGAAGATGTAAGGTAGTATAAACCTTGATCCGCCCCGTCTTGATCTATGCTTGTGAGACTTGGACCATCTCGAGGCCAGACTAGCAGAAAAAAATAAGCAGGGATGGGACAATGAGAGGCAACTTGGAGCTTCTCACACTTAATGGACAGCCGAACTTAATGAGAGTCGTCCGCATTGGGAGGCTAAGATGGGCTGGTAACATTGATGGAATTCCTGAACAGAATACCCCAAAAGGAACGATTTCCGAGAAAATATACGAGTTAAGAAGTATCGGAAGACCAAACCTTCGGTGGGAAAACTTCGCAGGTCATTCAGGACATCTTGTTGCGCGGAATGGGATTGCGGATGCGTAGGATAGGGAGCGATGGAGAGATCTTGTAAAAGATGCCTTGAGTCACTAACTGGGTTGTTTGCCACTGATAATAATGATATATTTTTATAAAGTAAAGATTAAAGAAAATTGCGTGTAAAACCAAGAAAAACGCAATTAAATTTTGGGAAACGGTTCTTGGATCAATTCTCTCCAGGTAATTCCTTGTTTACCGGAGATTCGTCAGCATATTCCTCGTTTCTCCATTGAAACATTGATGTTAAATTTCGATTAAATATCTATACCTCTGGACTTCTAAGAGCTTAGATCAATGGTATTGTTTTTACTGTGAGGTTTCTTTTCTTAAGGGTTGAAGTCTTGCTGCAGTATTAGTAGTTAATTAATTCGTGCGATTGTTTTTAATTCGGTTTTTTTCCCGAATTGGTTCTATTTTCAAAACAAATATTTTAGCTTACTTACTGGTTTCGAATAAATAGGGCAGACTATTAAAAAAATATTCTTCAGAAACTACTAGATGGCACTGTTAAACATTTTCCTTCAAAAAATGACGAACGGGATTTTTCCCCTCTACCCTTCCATTATATCTACAGTATAATAAGTAGAAAACTACAATGGAAAATAATTACAACTTACAAATTTATTTCTGATTACAACTTACAAATTTATTTATGTGGATAATCAATATAAATTACAATTCTGATAACCAAGATCCTCTAAATATACGACTAGCTCCCATTTACCACTAATAACAAATACTACTTATGAAGGGGAGTCACTGCCGTCAGTATACGGATCCTGAGACGAGCCGGTTTGCTGTTTTATACATAGATGGGAGGATTTCTAGAGGAGTCTCAGAAGTTGTAGAGCTTCGCAGACTGCCTTTGATGTTGCCGACACGAGCCCTGTTCCATGGCTCTTTAAACTTTAATGCTCTTTCCACCTCTATTATTCCCTCTGTATTTTTTGATGTTTGCCCTTCATAGGCCGTAAAAATAATTTTGAGGCACACTAAAAAAAAAAAAAACAGTTTGTGGAGGTGCCCATTATTAAGAGGAGCAGGATGAATAATTTTTTTCGCATTGATATGTTTATTTTTGTTTTGAAGAAATAAGAATAATGAAGGATCCAAAAATATAAAAACACGATACTCTACAAACTTCCCAGCAATAAAATATTTAGTTACTATATATTTATAAAAAATATTTATATATATCAAAAATTGAATGGTTTTAGGATAATATAAAAATGCACGAATTTTGAAACAATCTGGTGCGTGCGCGCAACACACAACTTTCACTTACCAACTTACTTAGATAAGAAATTGACGTGTTCTGTTAAACATAATTTCCCAAAGTCACACATTTTTCTACATCCATATCTTATTTTTGTTAATCGTTAAAGCCGTTTTTGAGTAAATAAAAAAATCCGTGAAAATGATACAAAATCCGTTTAATCCTCCGGTTAAACAATTTTGATGAAATTTTTACAGTCATATTTCGGGCATATAAATAGATGAAATATTCAGTTTAGTCATAATCGTTAGAGCCGATTTAGAGTAAATAAAAAAACACGTGAAAATGTTACAAAATTTATTAAGTAAAGTCCCCCCTCCGATTAATCAATTTTGATGAAATTTTTACAGTCATATTTCGGGCATATAAATAGATGAAATACTCAGTTTAGTCAAAATCGTTAGAGCTGTTTTTGAGAAAATCAAAAAAAAACCTAAAAAGTTATTAAGTAAAGTACCCCCTCCCTTTGAGTAATTTTGATGAAATTTATGCTGTCACATCGCGGGCATATACCTACACTAAATACCCAATTTCAGGATCGCACGGTTTATAGTTTTTGAGCTAGTCTCTTCACACACAGACAGACACACACACACACACACAGACCATTTTGCGGGACTTGGTTATTTAGACTCAGGGGACCCCAAAACGTGTATTTCCGTTGAAAACCGGAAGTCGAATTTTTTCACGATCGCAATACTTCCACTTACTATATATTTCATATATAGGTAAGTGAAAGTAAAAAAAAAGTTTGTGTAGGGATAGGGGTGACACAGATGGCGGACGCAATTCCATTAGGGGGGGTGGCCTTCCAAAATCACATCAACGCCTGAAGTGATTTTTCCTTCTGCCTACACAGCCTCTGCTTATGGAATAATTATTAGGAAAAATTTTATCTTTTTGTTTCCGCATAGTAAAAATAACTGAGATAATTTAAAGAAAAATGAATGCTGCCATCGATCTATGACCGCGCCCTCCCTCCGCCCCCCCCCCGACCCAAAAATGTTCTGTACAACACTAAAAGGATCTCTACCTACATTATTCTTATATTGCTATATAATATACTATTATAGCGCAACCATTTTTGTTTTCACTGATCTATCGAGCAGAAATAGCAAAAAAGCTAAACAACTGACCCTACTCGGAATTCTTTTAAACATATCTATTACCTCTCAACCTCCATAAGCAATACAGAAGCATTATCAAATAAGAAGCAATATAACCGGCCCCTGGTATCCTTCCGTACCCAATAGCTATCCCTGCACCAGATATAGGCATGGAAAACAGTGCCCCTCTTCCTGCTATGAGAATTTAAAGGGTCTTCAAGGCGGGGTAAAAGGGTCGGCGGAGAAATAGGTTTGAAAATAGGAGTCCCCAAAGGAAATTGGATTAGGGGGTAAGGAAGGATGATTCCAAGGGTTGGGACAAAAGAGACGATTATCAAAAACAAGGTGTGCCCCCCTCCTCTTCTCAAAGGGAATTTAATCAGGATACAGAGGCTGCTCCCTGGAACAGTTTAATAGGCTTTGTGGTCTGTTTCCTTTCAACGAAGATAGAAAGTCAACCCCTCCACAGTTTGCGGTAGTTGCTAGGCAGACTTGTAAGCCATAAAAGTGAAAGGATGAAACCAAATAGTGGATTCAAATCTTATTTACGAAAAAAATAATAGTGTGTAACTGTGATTCGAGCATGCAGCTGCCATTTTGTCTGTTTATCGCAGTAAAGTTGTAACGCTTCGCAGTAAAGTTCTGTTTTGTTCGATGTTCAGTGTAAAGACACCTGATACGTCTTATCAGGTCCGTCGGAACGGCATTTCGACTAATGATTGACATAAGTAGGTAAATGAAACTCTAAAACATTTTATTTTATTTTTTTAATAACCAATAGGCATAAGCGAGTAATGAAACCCAGGGTTGCTTAAAGTGTAAGGGAAATTATTTTTTATTATTAATCTATTAAAATAAAGAGAGATTTTCTGTTCGGACCAGCTGATAGCTAAGTAACTTAACCATCAGTACGATGAAGCCATGAATAAGTGTGAACGTTAATTCACTTCAACTTCTTGATATTTGAAGACACTAAGAACTTGTTCAGTCCACTTTTTGTGAATATTGTTTTATAGGGCACTACAGTAAACCATTTCGAGTACTACAAATCTGTGTAGTTTACACAAAAACAGCGGGTTCAATCCTTGAGATCTTGACAATTCTTTTTTGGTCATTGATTCTTTATGGACTAACAAATAATGTATTTTATTTTTATTAACATTACCATTATTTGAAAATATATTGGGCATACACTAATTTTTACCCGTTGACTTAGAGGAACTGGGTTGTGTTCTATACAAGATTTAAACACTCTTTTTGCTTTCCTGTAAAATTTGCAAAATGTGACCGAACGCGTTCTTAGCGTGGGGTCTTCATTTATTTTTATAGAAAACTAGCTATGGTGCCCGGCTTCGCTCCGGTAGTTGTGTGGTAGTTTTAATAACAGAAAAACTTTAAAATTAAAGGAAATATAGAACAAAATTAGCACCTTCTTGAAAATTCGTTTGTAACTTGGTATCAATGTTCTGCAGACTTGAGATCTGCAGAGTCCGCCCAAATAAGGAGCCTTGTATAATTTACAGAGGGTTGATAATGGTAAATGAACAATTAATTTTGCTGCAACTTAGTCGAGTTACGCATCGTTTTGATGGTTTCTGTGATTCTGAATCCTATAAGCCTATTCCAAATAGTCAGAAGATAATAAGTTATTAGATTATTGTTGAAAAATCTTGTATCTCAGTTAAAAAAATTACATTTCCAGTAAAACTTAATCACTGACTACTAAGATGGTCCTATTTGATCCAGAAGTATAGAAACTACCGAAGATTCATAGAAACTTTTTTTTAAGACCTTTCTTCCATTTCAACCTCCCTTAAGATACCCCCCCGTAATATGAACGGTTTCTGCATATCTAGAATCTTACTACTATTAGAAAGTGAAATCCAACATTTCTTGAAGGCATAATTTTTTCATCATATTTCTTTTTATCTTGAACTATGAGGGATAATAAAATCTGGAATGCTGTTATTGGAGTTAGTCGTTTTGTCAACTGGAATGCTCATCATACGTAGTAACCAAACCTACTTCTTTTTCATAAATACAATAAGAACACTTTATTTTCGATTTATATTTAGTCAATTCAACTCTTTTTTTATGTCTAATTTTATTCGCTAACTGTACTACTACGAAATGTTCACTCATATTGCATTAAATATACTTCTTATGAGAAAACTATTTTTTTAAGGAATCCAATTGGTTTTATAATTGATTGCTGAGATGTAAAGTACTTATTTTATTTTGGAACGCAAACTAATTATTTTCTCTTAATTTTTTAGTAATTTAAAAAGAACAGCTGAAAAAATATAGAACGATTGCATACTATATGAATGGACAATAAACATTGAGAGAAACGCACGCTAGCGCTTCCTGGTAGCCTGGAGCTCGAAATAAATTTTTCATTCATAAACTCGTATCTCAATCTCAGAGAGGCTAATTAAATGGTGCGAGAGGCTTAAAATTCCAGTCCTTTTCTCTTCAATTTTACACTCTTAAGAGAAAAACGGAAACCTTCTTCTCCGTAAGTCGTCATATGGCTAAACGAAGACATAACTTCCTTAATCCTACGTGGAGTCGTTTTTAAGCCTTTTCGGCACGCACATTGTACACTTTGCTTTATAATATATATTGATTATCAAAAAAATCTTAACAGCTAGACAGTACGTAAATAATATATTTTCATTATGTGCTTCATTCAGGAAATAAGAAATATTATTAATGTAACAAACTAAAGAAATAAAGGGAACGTTTTTGCCCTATAATTGAAGGGGCTATATGTGCCTAACAAGACTAATGGTTCCTGTAATAGGTCGAGAGATACACGAGGTAGCTTCGGGAACGAAAACAACGCCATAATTTTAGGATTCGTTCGTTAAAATGGAGAATGTCATTCTTCTCAAAGAATGTTTTCAACAATTACATAAGTCAACTACTAGCAATCGGAAACTAAAGGAAAAACTGATCATTTTTATGATCATCAACAAAAACTTAAACTTTTAACTTGACATTTAAATTGAATATTAGAATCATTTAGGCTATTTTAATGTTGGTTTTTTTCTTTTTAGGTAAAATGATTATTCATATTTCATCAGCTTCGCTAACCTAATAGTCAACTTATAAATCGTTTATTTGGCATAAGTTTTGATAAATCGATACCTGAGCTCTTAATCTTAATTTAGGCACTTTCGATATTGTTGTTTATTTTTTATTTTTTTTGCTTTTCTTTCTAAGAAATGGCTATACACATAGGCCAAATAAAACAGACCTTTATGAACTGATGTTGGATATTTAACTGAAATCAGCTTTAGTAAACTCAATATGGGAATCAAAGTATGTAATAAAATATTAAAAATAATTGTTGGTTACAGTCGTTAAAACCTACACCAATCCATGGCTCCTTGCTCGGGATAAAATATAAAGTGAGTAGGAAAACATATTGTTAAGAGTATTGTTGTTATATTGGCCATTCGCAGTTTAGCTCGCAATAACTTTTGAAAGCATGTTCGGTTTGGAGTGGTTCTCTATTGTTCCCAAAACTCCCCCTCCCGATATCTCAATACTCCCCAATCCAAATACAAATCACTTTCAGGTACGATTAATCCCAGACACGTGTATGGATAACGGTTCAAATCTATCGGCAGAGATTTAGTGGATCTATTTTTATAACAGGCGAAAAAAGAGTATTTTTCTATAAATTATTATTCAGATATGTCAGTTACCTAATTGTATATTGGAATAAAATACTTCAGCAGTTTGATGCCTTAATTTTGTATTGAACATATATTTATTTATTATACATTCAATTAAACATATATCCTTATTTAATAATTCTTAAATGAGGACATATGTTTCTTATAAACTTTGATATTTTTTTGCTTTAATCACTTTTAATTTGCACCTGTTAATATGATGCTCACAATCAGCAAATGATATGGTGATAAAGAAAATAATGACATATCTGACCCAGTATGATAAAACCAAGCACAACCCATTTTCCCTTTGGCAAAGTTGAGCATAATTATGTATATAAATATGATTTTATACATACATATCTTGATTTTTATATTTATTTACATGTGAGATTACAAATATAATTTTATTCTCAAATGTATCTGTAAATATAAATAAATTCTAAGAAAAGTTGTTAATAATTAATTCACATAAGCCTGTTAAAGATAAAAAAAAAAAAAAATTTTGTGAAAAAAAAAACATCAAATAATCAAATAACGGTTCAGCCTAAGTTCACTATACTTGTCGTAAATATACAAAATAATAATAAATAATATATAATATAATAATAAATTATTCGTTGTTCAATTTATCTTTTTTTTTTTTCTTTATTTCCCTCAGTAACCCTGTATAAGAGCTGTAGCTGTATATTTGTTAATGTGTACATGCTCCATGCACTAGACATAACTTTAGAATTTACTATTATACATATAAATTATACAGGTACAGAATCTATTGGGTATTTAAGGAAAACAAATACAAGAAAATACAAAATACGGAATACAAAAAATGTTATTTCTAATATGAGATATAACACAAAACTATATACTAAGCTATTCTAACTACAAAACTATATATAAAACAGAACTTTAAATAAAGTAAATCAGAAAAAAAAATAAATAACAATAACAATAAAGTAAACTAAATGAAAATAAAAACAAAATGTCCGACTTTTCAATTTTCTTGGTCTTCCTGAAGAAGTTCAAAATCGATTTCATTTATAAATATTTTCAATTTCTTATTAAAATTCTTATAAATGTCCTTTTCATTTAACGGCCAGATGGCTCCTTTTAAAACGATGCTTCTTATTAGGCTGTATCTTTTATTGCCCAAAATCGGGCAGTCGTACAGAAAATGATGAAATGTTTGTGAAGTTTGTCCGTCGCAGTTGCAGGTGTCGGAGTTCTTCAGGTGAATCGCTTTAGGTAAGATTTGCTTTGTCCGTGTTCAGTTAAAAATTGTGTCAGTTTGTAGTGCGAACTTTTAATTTTGTCATAGTTAGTAAGTGTGATTTCTGGAACAAATTTATAGAGCGGTCTTCCTTTTGTTGTTTGTTGCCATTGTATGCTCCAATTATTTATGTTTTCAACCAAAATATGTTTTTTAATATAAGATAAGGGGATTTTGTCGTAGGTTATGGGGAGGAGACTATTAAACGAGGCAGATTTTGCTAGGCGGTCCGCTGCTTCGTTTCCTGCGATCCCGCTGTGCCCTTTAACTCATTCTATTATGGCTGTAATGTCCATGTCAAGAAGGTGTAAGAGGTTTTTCTAATTGTCTATTTGTGTTTGTAATATAGTCAATCATTGATGTGTAGAGGCTTCTAGATAAATCACACCGATCTCTAAAAGTTCCACCGATCTTAACCTTACTGCCTTCAAATCACGACATACAGATCAACAAGTTTCTATAAGACTAACAGATCAAAGAACTACTTACAGTGTAAGTATGATGTTAATTAATGAGCATAAGTGCATTATGCTATGTATTAATGAGTATTGATAAATATATTATTGAGCGTTAATAAGTATTGTAACTGTTATGTGGGTTTAAATAATTTTTATTGAACGAAAATAAAAATTTAACAATGTCACACAAAAAATAACAACTCAATTATTAAGCGTTACAAAAAGTATCAACTTTTAACGACACTTTAAAACAAACGTAACCACATGATTTTCAGACCAAAACTGACTCTTCAATCCATCTCTCCTTATATTTAGTCTGAAATAGAACTGTCTGGAAGGTTCTTGGCAAGCGTAAACTACTCCCGAACATGATAGTGACAAACACGTACTAGAACAGTTTGCTCCAACAAGTGTAGAACTATTTAATAATACTCGGCATCAATCCCCCACCCCCTCCCATAGCCCGGGAAACCCCGTATAGCCTATCAGGCGAGGAAGGGGAGGACAAAAAAAAAAAAAAGAAAAAAAGAAAAAAAAGTTCAGAACTATTTTAAGTATTACTTTTTGGTTTTTTTCTTTTGTTTCACATTACAATATGTTAATGATTATTAATAATTATATTAATGAGTATCAATAAGTACATAATTGAATATTCTGATCAATCAGAGGACTTACAATACAAATGTTTCACTTTACAATGATATTGAATTTTACGAATAGTGATTTGAACATGAACAAATCTTTTTTTTTCTGAAAATAATGATTTTATTAAAATATATAATACAAATAAATAAGTATTTATCATTCCCTATTAGCTCACCAGTAAAGGATTTGGAAGCCCTTACTTGAATGATGAATAAAATACGATTTTTTTAACTTTCCAATGATATTACGAATGGTGATTTGAATTTAAATAGATGATTAATTTTATATTAAAAATTACCTAAATCACAGATTTATACATATCTTTATTATTCACTAGCTGTATATACCGGTTTCACCCGGAGATTTTCATTTTTTAAATCTATAAAGTGAGACATTTATCGACTCAAACGGTCGATTTCGTAAAAACCAATGTAAAGTTAACCAATTTAAGTCACCCCAATTTTCAAATGGACAGGTTTTTGCACCTGGTATGGATATCTTTAAAGAACAAACAGAATTTCATCTTTATTTAAATAGATTATAGCTGCATATCCCGGTTTCACCCGGAGAATTACATTTTTCTAATGAAACGGTCGATTTCGTAGAAATTAAGAACCACTGAGCGAAATTTGGAGAATTTAGGACAAACGGTAGGGATATTTATAAAGAACAAACAGAGTTTCATCTTTATTTCCCGGGTTCACCGGGGGAATTTCATTTTTCTAATGTAAAAACCAATGTAAAGCGAGATCATTACGATTTTTATAACAATAAAGAATATCAGCTGAAGATCGGCTGAGGTTATGCAATTTTAATATGGACAGATGTTCGCACCTGGTATGGATTTCTATAAAGAACAAACAGAATTTCATCTTTATTTGCATAGATTATAGCTGCATATCCCGGTTTCACCCGGAGAATTTCATTTTTCTAACGAAACGGTCGATTTCGTAGAAATTAAGAACCACTGAGCGAAATTTGGAGAATTTAGGACAAACGGTAGGGATTTTTATAAAGAACAAACAGAATTTTATGTTTATTTCCCGGGTTCACCTGGGGAATTTCATTTTTCTAATGTAAAAAACCAATGTAAAGCGAGATCATTACGACTTTTATAATAATAAAGAATATCAGCTGAAGATCGGCGGAGGTTATGCAATTTTAATATGGACAGATGTTCGCACCTGGTATGGATTTCTATAAAGAACAAACAGAATTTCATCTTTATTTACATAGATTATAGCTGCATATCCCGGTTTCACCCGGAGAATTTCATTTTTCTAATGAAACGGTCGATTTCGTAGAAATTAAGAACCACTGAGCGAAATTTTGAGAATTTAGGACAAACGGTAGGGATTTTTATAAAGAACAAACATAATTTCATCTTTATTTCCTGGGTTTACCTGGGGAATTTCATTTTTCTAATGTAAAAATCCAATGTAAAGCGAGATCATTACGATTTTTATAACAATAAAGAATATCACCTGAAGATCGGCTGAGGTTATGCAATTTTAATATGGACAGATGTTCGCACCTGGTATGGATTTCTATAAAGAACAAACAGAATTTCATCTTTTTTTACATAGATTATAGCTGCACATCTCGGTTTCAACCGGGGAACTTCATTTTTCTAATCAAACGGTCGATTTCGTAAAGAACCATTGTAAAGGGAGATCAATACGATTTTTATAACAACAAAGAATATCAGCTGAAGATTGGCTGAAGTTATGCAATTTTAATATGGACAGGTGTTCGCATCTGGTATCAAAGAACCACTAAGCGAAATTTGGAGAATTTAGGACAAACGGTATGGATTTATATAAAGAACAAACAAACAGAATTTCATCTTTATTTATATAGATTATTTTATCCATAGAACTATTTCTCTCAATCTATACAATTAGTATGCTGAAGCAACATCAATACTTATTGCCGTCCATAATCGTAGCCAGAATTCCATAAGGGAATATCAGGTTTAATATCATTTTTTTAATTTTATTCTTTCTTAACCCCTCTGAAAATAACGGAACAATGCCTTTAACAAAATCTTCGCAATCGAAGGGATATATCTCGAAAGACTTTAATAAACCTTCTTGCTTTGTTTACTAATAAAGATATATTTGATGTTTCATGGAGAAGTATTTACAAGTTCCATATCCCTAAATTCCATGGGGTAGAGTTGCCTTTAACCCCCCCCCCCCCTTTACCCCTCCACCACTACAGCTCCTTCCCTTAGATTGCTTGGAAATCCCAAGTGAACCAGTCGGAAAATTATCTCATCGCCCTCAGGGGTATGGTTTTAATTATACTTACACAGGAGAGACGCTACTATCCATGTGAAAAAGCTTCATACAGTTATTTAGAAAACAAAAATTATTAAGGGAGTTTTTTATTAAGGGATTTTAGACGGTTTCAAGATATAATTAATATTTAGATCACCTTTTTATACATATAAAGGGGATTTATTGTTCTGACTTATTAATCTATTAAATCTAGCGTCTAAAAATGCATTTACGGTGATCTTAGTTATAAATAATCTTCTAAGTCATTAATTAATTGATTACATGTTAAAAAGTCTGAAGTCAGAAGAATAATTTACGGTTTTCTTAGTTATTAAGTAATTTATTTATTAGTCATTAATAAGTCGATAAATGAATTAAATATTAGGAAGTCTGATCTATAAGAGTGAATTTACACTGACAATGATCTCTCGAACACCAGAGAACAAAGTAAACAACGAACGAGGGACGATGATCATTTTACAATGTATTGTGTACTTCCTCGAACATAAGGCTGTGGCTTTATTATTTATCTCAAGATCGATAACACATCGCTAGTTTTGATATCTATATATATAATTTCTTATAAATTACGAAATCAAAAGTACGATACAAATGCTATAAATCATGCTAAACTAAACCTAAATTTAAGCGACAATGGTGCTAGCACAAAACATTATAATGAACAAATAAAACACACCTGCATGTTCCAAAATGCCGTTTGTCATTGTTACGTGTTAAAGCAACTGAAATATGAAAACAAAGAAGAAATAAGAAAACCTTTGTTAATAGAGTGAAGTTAGCTTCATGATAATTTCTTTAAGGTTCTGAATATGAACAAATATTGCTAGGCTGGAAGAAAAAGAATATGTGACAATGTTAAAAGAAGTCACTAAAGAGGAAATATCTGTACAAAAGTTGAGAGTTGAGGTTAAGGACAGTCCAAACTAACAGATATTGCATTAAGATTGGGCATTGTGAACTCACACACGGTATCTTCTCCGAGGATTAGAAACACACACAAACCAAACATGTAATCATATACCTACTCAAAATGGTGAAGAACCTTTTAATAAACTGTCCACAATGCAAACAGATCAGAAAGAAACTTAAAATTGAAAAAAACACTGAGTGAACTGTAACAAGATGATGAAGCTAAGATAGTTACTCTGTTTCAATATATAAACGAAATACAACCTCCGTCAATGACCTTCCAGGGAAGAGGTGAATAAAGAATAAAAATATGAACTTAACGATCTGTCAACAACGTCATTTCTAAAAAATCGGCTATTTTTAGTATAATTTCATTTTGAAAGCGCTGTAAGGGTAGTATATCATAAGAAATCATCAAATTTTAATTAACGTCATATATCAAAGGAAAAAGTTTAAAATTTGAAGAAAATCAAATAGATTGTAACTTTATGATGGGTTGAAATAATTTTTATTCGGAGAAAATAATAATTTACAAATAATATACAAAACAACATAAACTTAAATAATCAAAAAGATTACCAAAAGTATCGACTTGTAACCACACTTTAACACAAACGTAAACCATATGATTAGATCTTCAGAGCAATACTAACTCTCCTGTTCATCGCTCCTTATATTTATTCTGAATTAGAACAGTCGCGAAGATTCCAGACATACGTAGATTATTCTCGAACAGTCAGAAACATGTACCTACTACAACAATTTGTTCTAACAAACATTTTTACTTCTAAAGCTATTAAATTAAAACATGTTTTAGAACTTATGTGGGTTAAAATAATTTTTATTCGGCGAAAATTACAATATACCTACTATGCCAGACAAGCAATAAAGCTCATTTAGTCAACAAGTTAACACTTTTATCCCATCCCACATATATTATTTCACAAAGCGTAAAAATCGGTTTTTCATGAATTATAAGGTCCTGTCGTGCCCAAATGCCATGAATGTGGTATCGTTGGATTCAGAATTTCACGGAGCTTTTGTGAATTGCATTCTCAGTGTTCATTTTTTGGTCCAAAAAAAAATATCGACCTAAACGTACTGATTCAACGGATCGAAACGAATCAAATTGGGTTTTATAAATTGCGATACGAGCATTAAGGTTTGGTGTTTTAAAGCCCTAAAACATACCATTTTTGAAATAACGCCTGGGTTAGGGCCTTCCGCCGCACGTGGTCAACTACTTATTGTATAACGTTACAGCAAGTGTTTGATCCTGTCGTGCTTAGGTTCTATAAATGATGTTTCGCCTGATTTAGACTTAAGTGTAGCGTTGGAAAATTGCACTCTTACAATTAGCAGTTATAGTATACTCCCACTTAACCGATTCCTGATTAACCGACTCTTCGGATAAACCGACGGACGCTGTAAAAGATAAAAAATTCTTTTTAAAATCAATAAAAGCATTTATAACTTTGTCATCTTCTCAATCACTGGTCAAAAATGTTGTTAAAATTTGTATTAGGTTGTGGTTCGATAGATCTTAAATAAATTAAAATGTAGACAAAAAAGCTTTTGTCTTTTATTTTTTGACCGAACTCCAGTAAAACGAATCTCTTCGAAGTTAAATTGATTTTGAAACGAAATCCCTATCCTCCATTCATTTCATTAAACAAATTAAAAAAGAAATTAAGAAGAAATAGCTTCCTATATTTCGACAAGACCGACGAAATGAAATTAAGGCGCGTTTAAACGAAAAAAAAATAAAAGATTTGATGAAAACTGAATAGATTGATAGTGTAAATTTTCGTAAATTGCTAAATAAAATTGGCCCAAAAAAGTTGTCTTTAAATAATATCTTTATAGCCTTTGTAAAATTTAAAGATAGAATTTGACTTTCCTTAAAGTAAGGAAGCAAATTAAAGAATGAAAATGTGCAGAACAGATAGAATTTTAGTTGTGGGAAGATGAAAAAGCTGATCGGCAGATCCAAATGAAGGGCTGTGGGCCTGCAGACTCCCCTTAACAATCGGCTGGTTCCGCCCATGACTATAGTCCAAAATATTTATAAAATAAATAAAATCTATTAATGGTGATTCATTAGATCATGGTGGAACAACTTTGGGTTTATCAATTTATCTTTTTTATAGCAGGAATTTCAGAAAACTAAATTATTGAAATAAGAAAAATGCATGTCAATGGTTTCTATGCGGGCTTTATGACCCATACAGGTTCCACTTATATGGGCCAGGCATTTTAAATCTCTAAAACTTATTGTTTTTTTAAAAAGGCATGGATTAGGCCCCTCAGCTTCACGGGGCTACATATTGTTTTGTTGCCTCTCCGTGGTTAGAAACCTATTTGATGTCGTTCTTATCACTTAAAAGACTACCTCTCCTCTCTATTGTCAGAAAGATAACCGTAAAAAACATCTTATGAACTGATTTTGAAAAAAACAAAATAAGAAGGGTAGTTAAAATCAAAATGTAGAAAGATTAATTTCCAAGACTATGCAAGATTCTTAGTGATTTCATATATTCCAGGAAGATTACAGGAAACTGTTTTGTAGAGAAAAACTTCAGAAAATGAAGTTATTCCTTAACTATTAAAAGAAAATTTCTTAAAAATAATTTTCTTCTTTGCTGTAGAAAAATAATTTCACCTTAAGGCCCGGGGTAAAAGGTAAAACGCATGGATTAGGGTAAATCCTAATCCACTGGTACCTTAGGTAAATCCTAAGGTAAAACGCTCATTATCCGGAGGTAAACTAGTCCCCCGTTCGGGTCTCCGGGTGGGGACTGCTTTAGGGGAATCATGGCGAAAGTTGAAATTAAGAGATTTAGTATTAGGGACGTGGAACGTCAGAAGTTTGAATACAGCGGGTGGGTTAAAATCGGTTTCGAATGAGGTTGAGAGGTACGGTATAGATATCGTGGCGCTGCAAGAGGTACGCTGGCCGGGGGAGAGCTCTTTAAGAGAAGGTAAGTACACAATTTGGTACGGCGGGGGCGAAAATTATTGTTTAGGCACTGGGTTTCTGATTAGGAATATGTTGATATCCGCTTTGAGGGACGTTCAATTTTTCGGGGACAGGATATCAGTAGCTGTATTTCAGGGGCGGTGGTTTAAAATCGCGTTAATAAACATACATTCTCCGACCGAAGACAGCGATGACGAAGTTAAGTCGGAATTTTACGATAAACTAGAGTGGGTCTTCGATAAATTACCGCGAAATTACATGAAGATAGTTTTAGGAGACGCTAACGCAAAGGTGGGCAGGGAAGAAATATATTATCCGACTATTGGTAAAGAAAGTTTACACGAAATTAGTAATGATAACGGAATCCGATTGATTAACTTTGCTACTTCTAAAAATTTAATAATCAAAAGTACAACTTTTAAACATAAAGATATTCACAAATATACCTGGACATCACCGGATTCACAAACAAGAAATCAAATCGATCACGTTTTGGTGCAGCATAGGTGGCAAAATAGTGTTATTAATGTTAGGTCGTACCGAGGGGCGGAATGCGGGTCGGATCACGAACTAGTAGTCGCTAAAGTTCGGCAAAGACTCTTAATAAAAAAAAGGTTAGAAACCGGATCTCGTACCGAATATTTTAATCTGGAAAAACTTAAAATTCCGGCGATTAGAAAACAATTTGAAATTGAACTCAAGAATAGATTTGATGTATTAGAACCATCGACAGAGAATGGCGAAGACATTGATCAATTGTGGGAAGGGATTAGGGATAATATTAAAGAGGTCAGTAATTTGTGTCTGGGCAAAAGGGAAAATAATAAGAATAAACCATGGTTCGATGAAGAATGTTTAAACTCGTGTGAGAAAAGAAAAGCCGCTAAACTCAAAGTTTTAAATAATCCTAGCGAAGACAATCATGCCTACTTTCGAGGCATGAGGAACGAAACGACTAAATTGCTTAAAAATAAAAAAAGAGAATATCTCAAAAACAAAATAATAGAAATAGAAAATAATGGAATCCAAAATAACGTTAGAGATATGTATAAAGGCATAAATTTATCACGTAAACGTCTAGGACCAGTTACGACTGGTATTAGGGATAATAATAATAACATCATAGCGGATCCGGTAGACATACTAAGTAAGTTCAAAGAGCACTTTGATAGTATTTTGAATCCAGAAAATACCCGTCTATCACCACTTTTGGAATTTCAAAGTGCTGAACCGTTATTAGAAGAACCGAGTATAGGGGAAGTCGAAATAGCTATCGGAAAATTAAAATCCTATAAAGCAGCGGGGACGGATAATATTCCTAGCGAACTGATCAAATCATGTGGGGAAGCTGGGATTTCAAAAATACATCTTTTGATTAAAAAGATCTGGGAGTATGAGAAAGTACCCGAAGAATGGAAAGAGTCTATACTTATACCGATTCACAAGAAGGGGTCGCGGACGGACACTAATAACTACCGTGGGATCTCACTACTTCCGGTCTGCTATAAAGTATTTACGTCAATACTGACTAGTATTGACCAAATAACCGAATACGCCGAGGAAATTATCGGAGATTATCAATGTGGTTTCAGACGGAACCGATCTACCGTAGACCAAATATTCTCCCTCCGTCAAATATTAGAGAAAAAATTAGAATACAATGGTATTGTTCATCAACTGTATGTCGACTTTAAAAAGGCTTATGATTCAATAGACCGCAATAAACTGTATAACATCCTGACTGAACTAGGAATACCGAAGAAGTTAGTAAACTTAGTAAAAATGTGTATGACCGAAACGTTCAATAAAATAAGAATCGGTCGTTATTTTTCTGAGAAGTTCCAGGTTCACTCTGGTTTGAAACAGGGGGATTCGCTATCTCCAGTTTTATTTAATTTAGCTCTAGAATATGTCATTAGGGAGGTGATAAATACCGGAAAGGGTTTGAATCTGGGGGGAAATATATCCGTACTCGGTTACGCTGATGATTTGGTTTTGCTTGGCGACGACGTGGAAACGATAGAACTAAATACAAAAGCATTGATGGAAGCCGGAAAAGAAGTAGGGCTAGAAATAAATACGGAAAAAACAAAATATATGGTTAGTTGTAGAAACGGTGACAATTTTGGCGATATTGAAGTAGAAGAGGAAATATTCGAAGCCGTTGAGAAATTTAGATATTTAGGATCTACTGTAACTAGAAAAAACGAAATCGAAGAGGAAATTAAGGCTAGATTAAAGGCGGGAAATGCTTGTTATTTCTCGGTTGCAAAATTACTTGGGTCACGCCTTTTATCCCGAAATTTAAAAATTAGGATTTACAAAACTATAATTCTTCCGACTGTTCTTTACGGTTGTGAAACATGGCCGCTTACAGTAAGGGATGAGAAACGCCTTATGGTGTTTGAAAATAAAGTGCTGCGTAGAATATTCGGGCCGAAGAAAGATGAGTGAACAGGAGAATTTAGACGGCTACACAATGCGGAATTGCGTGAGCTTTACCCGGTTAATGTAATCGAGTCTATAGCTGCGCGTCGGTTAAAGTGGGCATGCAAAATGGCGAGTCTTAGTAGTGAACGAATTCCTAAAAGATTGATAAACGCTTTGCCGACTGGAAAACGACCGAGGGGTAGGCCTAGGCGAAGGTGGGAAGATTCGGTGAAAGCAGATCTTGTGAATTTGGGATTGGACGGTGGTAGATGGATGGAGGTATGTAGGGACCGATTGGTGGTGTCGGCGTCGGGCCTTCGGGTCCGTTAAGCCTTATTGTATTGTATTGTAAGGCCCGGGGGGGTTGGGGAGGGTGATGAACAGGCAAAAAAAAAAAAGTTCATTTCATAGTTATGTTAAACTAGAAGTAAAATCTGATACAAATCTCCGTGCGAAGTGCTTCGCACGGGTCCACCTAGTTTTTATTTATTTACATATATTAACTTGAGACATTTTTATTATATTTGCTATCTACTAGCATAATAAGCAAATATGCTGACATGGCTTATAATATGAAAGAATCAAAAACACTTAACACAAAAAAAAAACCCAAAACACAAAACAAACAAAAGGAATTAACAAACAGAAATACAAGAACAAAGCAAAATCGAATAAGTTGACAAATGTAAGAGAAAACTGTAAGATAACTGTTTAAGGCAGAAAATCTCTTGGCCAACGCCTCAACAATCTTCTTGGCGGATTATAAGGGTTTGTGGGAGTGTGTAGAGCTTGTGTTAGTGGGTCGGAATTTAGAGTAAGTCTGTCATGAAAGTTACGGTAGCGCTCTATGGCTGTTTCTTCGACGCAAGGAATGTCAAGGTCAGTGTGTAAGGTCTCATTGGTGACATAAAAGGGGGCATCTACGATCTTTCTTAGTATTTTAGATTGAAATGACTGTATGAGTCGTATATTAGATTTTTTGGCTGTTCTCCATAGCTCAATACCGTAAGTCCAAAGAGATTTAAGTTAACACAAAAGTAACCATTTGATTCGATGTTCAGAGCAATACTAACTCACCAAGCCATCGCTCTTAGTATCTAGTCTGAATCAGAACCGTCTCGACCAGCGTAGAAGACTCTCGAAAAATCATGAACGTGTACAAGAACAGTCAAGTGTTTTTTTTTTTTTCCACGGTACAATATTGTACTTCTTCAAACAGGGGAAAATGTCAGTTATTAATTAAAGCGATTCCTAGTTAAATATTCAATCCCATGCTTGATGTATGTTCTGCTTGTATATATATTATATCTTTTTTTATTAGAATCAGTCTCCAGAAAATAATTGTTCAGGGAAATTTTTTTCTTTAATATTAATATTATTTTATTGTTGACACCCAGGTGGTCATGCGGACGGTGGTTTTTCGAATAACGCACCCTATTCTAAACAGTCGAAAATATGGCCATTTTTCTTTTACAAATAAATCTATTATAAATGAAATTTCCCCATGAAAATAAAGCCTTTTTTTTTTTTTTTTTTTTTTTTTTTTTTTTTTTTAAACGTGAAACAGAAGAGTCGAATGTAAAAATATAAATATTTGAGGATTGAGCGGATGTTGAGGAAACCGCATACCGTCACCCAACCCCATTCCCACTTCATAATCATTTTATAAAAGCTAATGCAACCCCTCCAGGCCACAACGAATCAGCTTCAACCCCCATCTCACTCCCCCTGTCCTAAAAAAAATGTTTAGGCACAACTGGGGGAGTAAAACAAACACATAAATAAACACAGTTTTGGTGGATGTACGTCATATAAATTCTGAATAAAATGGTAATCAAAGTTGATTGATGAAAAGTGTGTCCATAGATAAAATTAAAAGCAAATAGTAAACAGACTTAGATCTAGTAAATAGACGACGGTTTCAGTCGAAGGTTTACTATTATATATTCTGTAATTTAACTTAAAATAAAAGACCTGATAGGTTCTGCTAAAGAAAAAGTGATCAAGAAAGAAAACCACAGATGGAAACTGTGTACCAAAATACAAGAAATCATATTAATATACATATTTATACAATTATATATATATATGTATAAAGTATATTTTTTGTCGATTTTTTAAACTAAGTTTTAGTAAATCTTGAGGACTGATTACAATACAATAAAACATAAAAATAAGAAAAAAAAGAGAAAAAAAACAACAGCAAATATATGAGAAAAAGTATAAAATATGTGAAAGGGTAAATGATTATCAGGATTTTCATTTAAAACTTTTTTATTTTGGAAAGCCAACGTTTCGATCCAACTTGTGGATCTTCATCAGGGATAAAAGAAAACAAATATATGAGTATTTATGCTATAGGATGACAATAAATGATATTACAAAACTGATAATAATATAAAAGAAGGTAAGCATTATACATGGATATTTAAATAAGTGGCTGGTAAGCAAGATAAAATAAAATCTGATATTTACCTTCTGAGTCCAGAGTAATACATAGACTGAAGGTAAAATGAGGTGAGAGGTAGTGGTAGGGGGTTAGTTTGCCGACTTCAAAGGTTTATTTAGAGGATAACCCACCGCTTTTGAAGTGAAAGGCTACATGACAACTAAGTGAAACTAAAATATTAAAACTAACAGAACAGATACTGTATACAAACTGTTATGTCTGGAATCAAGAATAACAACAAAATTGAGGTAACACATAAGGTAACAATGCATAAAAAAATTGAAAAATATACAGAAGAAAGTTATACAATATATGCTTAGTTGTCATGTAGCATTTCACTTCAAAAGCGGTGGGTTTCCCCATAATAAACCTTTGAAGTCGGCAAACTATCCCCTACCACTACCTCTCACCTTATTTTACCTTCAGTCTTGGTATCACTCTGGACTCAGAAGGTAAATAACAGATTTTATTGTATCTTGCTAACCAGCCGCTTATTTAAATATTCATTTATAATACTTACCTTCTTTTATATTATTATCAGTTTTGTACAGTATACATTTATTGTCATCCTCTACCATAGATACTCATATCTTTGATTTCTTTTAGCCCCTGATGAAGATCCACAAGTTGGATCGAAACGTTGGCTTTCCAAAATAATTAAGTTTAGACAGAAAATCTTCATAGTCATTTAACCTACCGTATAGAATAACAGTTGACTATCTCTCACCTCTAAAATATGTGAAGTATAAATTAACAGTACACATAATGAAATAATAAAACGAATTAAATATACCCGATATTTCGATAGTTGAATTATATGGTCAGTTTGTATAACTTCGGCCAGTATAGAAATGTATAAAACATTTCTATAAACATGTTCAAAGTTCCGAAACAACTTTTATTTTTGATATATGAGGAAAGGTAAATTTGTAAGTTAAAAAACAAATGCTTCTAAAACTTGTATTTATATTATTTTGTAAATAAAATAAATATTAAACTTGAAAAAAAAAACTTTTGATCTTACTCAGGGTTGACTTCAGGATATAAATCTTTTGGTGTTGACACTCCTTCCAATCTCCAATAGCTTAGACGATGACTTACAATGTTGGTCGAAACGTTGGCAATGTATAAATATATATTTTATTAAATTATTTGTTTCAGCTTTTACCTGATGGAAACGTTAACTATCTTTTGATAAAATAAAAATTTAAATGTGAATATATGGATACAGATTAAGTCTTCGGGTTACCTGTGGTGTAGAACTTAGCATGGCAAGTAAACCCGAAGATTGCATATTCTTAGCTCAAGGGAGCTTGCTCCTATGGCATTTTAAGGGAGTAAAAAATCGTTGGGCATTTCAAAGATGACTGAAGCGTTAATTTGTGAGCTGCAAATTCAAATAAGCGAATCTGTCCTCATCCAATCCTGGTTAAATTAGCAAGTCTCTAGGCCACCAAATTGAATGTCTTCGGGGAGGAATGTATGGGTTCGTTAATGTTTGTCATAAAGAATCCAAGCTGTACATCAGCATAGAGGAAGTTTGTGTAGCAATCTTTTGCATGTCGGAAACAGTTGGGATTTCCATGTATTCCTATTAAAATGCCTGCCTACTCTTGTTCTCAATACTATAAAATAGAGTTATTCAATTTTAAAGACTAAGGGTTAAATGATGGATATGCAGAACTTAATGTTTAGCGATATCAGAAACCATTTATAACGTGTTTGTATTAATAAAAACTTCATTACTTCATATCTGAATGAATCAATCGTAATTTTTTTTTTTTTTTTTTTGTGCCTTTCATTGATTTTCTAATTACAATAGATTATAATAAATGTAAATAATTTCATCTATAAAAACTAAAACCGAACATGTTATGCATATCACGTGAACTATAGCATCTAGAAGGCTGATGGATCATATCAGTCCTGGGTATGTGCGTTATTTCAAAAAAGGTTCTAATTCTCATGTTTGATTCGGTGAGGTTACTTTCACAGGGGTCATTGCATTGAAGAGCTGTGGCAAAACCTCTGTTCAGTGATAATAATCATACAACATCTATGTTTAACAAAGAAATCTGAAATAAAACAAAGAATTCTTCTATCTTGTGTTGGTATTTTCTTGTGTTAAAACAGCAGTAAGTTAAATAACGAGGATATTTTAATAGAATTGTTAAAAAAAAAAAAAAAATGTATTTGCTCAAAAATCAATTTTATAAAATATAATCCAATATTTTAGTTTGAAAGAATCTGCCCCGAATGAATGAAATACCTCCAATTACCGCAGAGCATTGACGAAAGCGGCACCGAGGCAGATAGAGGCCAGCTGGAACGATGAGGGCATTATTTAGGGGCTTCTATTTATTTTTAAACTAGGATTCACTGAAGGATATTATTTTGTTTTATTTAAAAAAATATATTATTAACTTGAATCTGTATAATTTTATTGAGAAGAAGAAGACTGTCTGTCAATGGTGAGATGGGCTGAGACAGATTAAATTTATGGTAAATAGAGTTAGTTAACTAACTGGATGAGGTAATTGCTGATCACAGCTTTATCGACTGACTAACTACTTTACTGAATTTCAGCGAATAATCTTATCTCTAACCCCTCTATCAGTTCTAATCGATATTACCAGCATCCGTGGCTTTGATCTGTCATTCGATTAGATATAACGGAAAACGGGGCAACTTGATCCACCTTTTTCTGGTTTTGTTATTCACCAATGCAATAATTTATCAAAGATGTTTTTTCGCCGTTTTACACTCTTCAAAATCATTTGAAGATATTGCTGGCTGCGACGCAAAGTGAAAAAAAAAAAAAAATAAGAGTGCATCTGCTTATATTGTGATGTATTTCTGCATATTGTATTATATTGGATCTTATGCCCGAATATACTTCAGTAACATCCATATTCCTGCTTCTGAAAAAATCACACATTTTGGTTATCAGAAGGTTTTCTTACTGACAAGATGCTGAGGTAAAAGAACCATCATTTGGTTAAAAAAAATAATAAAACATTTAGTACATAACGTTATCAATATTACTTGACACACGTCAAAATTATATTTGAACAAATAACTAATTTAGGTAAAATACTATATATACATATAAATAATAAAATCAATATGGACGTACAATGTGGGACAGCACTGGAAATTACAACATACAAAAATTGATTTTATTTCGATTTTTACGTTTTATTTCACCCTACCGCTTTATTTCACCCGTTAAACGAGTAACGGGATTAATTGCATTAATACGGTTCTTTCTATTAGTTTTACTCTTCGGAAACATTTTGAAGATAATGCTGACTTTACTACAATGTGGATAATAGAATTTAATGAAAAAAATCAGTTTGCATATCGTAATAACAGTGTGAATTTAGCGAATTTTTACACTTAATCAAATACCTCACGCCCTAATATATTCAATAAAGTCTTTATTACTGCATCTGAAGAAAATTACATTTGGAAGGTATCATCAGGAAAAAACATTTAAACTATTGATACATTATCTTATCCATATTTATTGGCAAACATTCATATTTACATTTAAATAACAAATCAATTTAGGTAATATGGTCTAATGAAGCCTATCTATATGTAAATATAGTATTTTACCTAAATTAGTTTTTTATTTGAATACAATTTTGACATGTGTCAAGTAATATTGATAAAGTTTAAAATTTAAAAAATTAAACTATTAATACATTATCTTATCCATATTTTTTTTGCGAACATTCATGTTTACATTTAAATAACAAATTAATTTAGGTAGCATGTTCTAATAAAGCCCATATTCATAGGACCCAGGTCTTTTTTGTGTACTTTAACTATTAGTAATTAATATAATTAACACGTAATAAACACTGTATTTATTAGCACAACAAGAGTAACATTCAATCACAACAAGGTTATTTTGTGAACTAACTAGCTCTAATTAGCTTATGTTTTATATATATATATATATATAAGTATTGTTGCCAATAATTATTAGTCGTTAGCGATGGTACTAAAATAAAAAGTTCAATATTAAAATATTCATTCATTTCTCATTCTAATACCTTTAAAGTATATGGTTAGTAAATAAAATAGAATGTTTTTCATAACATGTCTATGCTGCTAGTAATTTAACTGACTATTTCAATTAGATGTATCTCGCCTTTTTTTCTAGTTTGGTCCTCTGTTTCTCCTCCTCTGTCCGCCGACTTACAGCGCTTTTCTTCAACTCAAGCAGAAATAGGTTCGGCGAACAGTTTACTTAAAAATTTCTAAAAAATATCTGAGATGAAGATAGTTCTTTTTGGTCAACAGCTAGGGAGTTCGTAATCCAATATAACGCAGTGTCTAGTCTCTCTAGAGGATCGAAGTATTTTCCATGTTTGAAAATTTTTATTCTAAACCACATGTATTCGATTGAATCTCTGAGAGATATTTGTGTAAGAGGACTCATGTTTTAAAGAGGCACAATCCGTGGACGGTAGGAAAATACTTCCTTACTATTCATCCGTCTAAACATTCGGGGACGTAACCCTTAGCACTCGATTATGTTCTTTCAATATATCCTTCCTGGCGATCTTCGTTCAGCACCAAGGGTCTTTACAACCAACCCTTATAATCATATGCCAGATGATGTCTTCTCTTAAGATGAGGTCAAAAAGAAAATCTCCTGCAAATCCAACGATTTGATCCTTAATTTTCCCTTTTTATCCATATTGATAGATTCATTTGTTATTGGTTGGAATTTCAAGTTAAATAATATTTTGAAAATAAGCCATAATCCGAAGATCCTGCGGAATACCATGATAATTCCAGATTGTAACGACAGAATAAATTATTATCTGGAGTATTATTTTGGGTTTTTGCCATCTATACTTACATGTGTGTTAATATTGAAGGAAATTGTTGTTAGATTTCCCTTCTACCTATCGATATATTCCTTGTTTATTACTGTAGTTATTAGTAACTGAGTTTTTATTTTTAATAGAGCTTGATAAAAAAAGGCTCTTCAGAAGAGAGTGGACTTTTTTTTCAGGTATATAAAACGAATTGATGACGGGATGGATTGGAGGGTTTGGCTTTATCTTGCGCTGTGTGGTGCCGACACGGGAGCAGCCATTAGTATTGGACTCTCCCATCCGGCGCTGAAATTCATTTCCATTGCTAATATGATCTGCACAAAGCGAAACTGCCAAAAAAAACCCCGCTAAGCCGTTGTTTATCACGGTACATAGTCCCGATTGAATGGGCGCTGCCCCTGATACTGCCTCTGATTGGACATGCCTCATAGCCATTTTCACCCTTCCAATTTGCCTAGGCAAAGTGAAATTAGGCTAAATGGGACTGTCCAGAGAGAGAAAGAGACAAACTTCAACCTTACTCAGCAATGCTAACTAAAATTATGATTTATAAGTATAAAATAAAATGAAAATGAATATAAAAATGAAAATAAAAATGAATGCATAAAAATGAAAAAAATAAATGCAATAAAAATGAAAATTTCTCCATTTTTTTCATATTGACTTTTTTTATTACAGTAGATCGAAATTATATCAGAAAAACTGATAGAAAACATATTTCAAACTACGATATTATGGTGTCTGAAAAAAAAAAATGTTTTTTTTCTTACCGATCCCTGAAGGTAAATACTAAACTGTTCGGGGAGGGAGGGAATGTTAATCATCCAACTGATGCTAGAACCCGTTTTGCTAAATAGGCAATGCATTACAGGCAAGGTAGGGCTGCAAAATAAATAAATGTTCGGAAAGGGAGGGATTAATTTTTATTTCATCTAATACTTACTAGTAGTGATCGACAGAAGTTCCAGTTATTGTTCCAAAACTTGCAATTGTGTCTGATATCTCCGAAGAGGAAGACGGTTTACACGATTTCAACAGGTAAGTTCAATCTCTTTCAAGGCGTTTAGCACCCTTGAATTTAACAGTGTGTAGTATCTGTTATTTTAGTTAATTACACTTGAATTGTCATTCGATAAAACATCGTTGATTGATCGTTTTGTGTGATGGCAAAAGTGTGATAGTGACAGAGATGTGTAACGTAAATTATGATTCAAATCGAAAGAGAAAAATATATTTTAGTCAGTGACCTTGTCGTAAAAAACTTGGTGGCTCACGTTGTAATGGTGGTAGAGGGTTTTGTTCTTTGTTCTTGTATGGAGTAAGACTTACATGTAAAAATTAATTATTCACCTTGGAAGCCTCACTCCTCAGATCACTAATAATACCCCAAAAACTTTTTTTTTACCAATAAGAAGAATCACGTTTTCGAAAAAAAAAAATATTAAAATAAAATTGACTAAAACTGACTCAGTAGATTTAATACCTTCTGAGACACAGATTCGCCTATTCAATAGGCCGCCTTTTATATTGCATAGCCTTTATTATGGCACAAATTTATAACGTTATTATTGTTTACATATATATATATATATATATATATATATATATATATATATATATATATATATATATATATATATATATATATATATTCAAGTCTTAAGCCTCTTCTAGTTAAGGGGATATGGCCTAACTTCCCGCAGGACTTACAAAGGAGTCGGGATTCGATCCTATAACTTTAATAGTACACCTGTCTTACGACTCTTCTTTATCAAAGCCACGTATTGTATGAGTAATTGAGTTGAATTACTGTAATTTTATTAGCTTTCATTGATATTATTGCTAAACTAGATATATTACAGTAGTATATTTACACCCGTAAATAAGTCTCGGCTAAAAATATGGTCGGAAACTACTTACTACCTTACACACCGTGTGTAGCAGCGATCTCAGAAAAACCCATTTGACCTATGGACAAAAAGTGTTTAATGTTCAATAAAATCGAATAAACTGGGAAAAGTTTTAAATTATCCTCTCCCCCCACCACAAAAACAAATTTATCTGGAAAATCATAATTAACGTTCTTATACTAATGCAACGTAATGTGTTTAAATGTTTTCCATAATCAGATAAACCTGTAATTTTAATGAGCAAAAACATTCATAATAATAATAATATTAGGAACATGAACAAGCAGAGCTCCGAAATTCGTTGAAATCGGATTATCCTGCAAAAGTTCATAATTACTCTCCCTCCCCTAATTCACGATAAAGCATATGTATTATGCGAGAAACTCGAGTGCGAGTGTATTGATCAACTTCCTAAAGTTTATGATGGTCTGATGAGTGGTGTAGTAATGCATAAAGGAAAAACGAATTAAATTTATAGTTATATAAAGTTATATAGATATAGTGTAAGCACCTGTTTATGATGCGCTCAAATTCGCTGAATATAATTTTTGAAATAAAAATTTTCTATGATTAGTAACAGTTGTTTTGGATTTTTTTAATTCATTTTTGTTTTTGAATAATTTAAAAAAGGTGGTCACCCACAGATTAAGATTAGATTTATTTTTGTTTTTGTTTAATATTTTCATCAAAAACAGGAAAGTATATAAGTGTAGAACCTACTATCGTCATAAGCCTTTAAGAGTGTATTCAACAACTTCGCAAAGTTTCATGGCTAGCAGATACAGACTGACTTACACTCATCAAAAATATCATGATTGAAATTTATTAGAAATAATATCTTTAATAGGATTAAACAATTGAAGGTTTAGTTTTTGACAAGTTTTATAACATACTTCATAAGATAATAACTATTATAACTAGAAGGCAGTAAAATGGCGCTCAAATACCGGTTTACGCTTTAATATTGGGCCGAAATTATTCTCTCGAGAGAGTGCATGATACCGCTAGAGTAACTTGTTCCCTATGAAATATGCACGGGTGGGACGGCCCATGGATTACATATTCATGCAAGGTGAATTGAGGGGCTTCTATCCGGAACATAACCCTCAGATTGGGAAAGGATTATTTTATACTTCACCGGCCATCTACATTAATAAATTACCTACCAATAAAAAAAAAAACATTACTATACGACCGACAATAATGTGTAAAATCAAAACGAGTTAGGGATAACTGAAATCACAATTAATTTATAATTTAAAATCGAAATCTCGTGTAATATTCAACACAAGAGAGAATTTTCCATCATAAAACATTCATTGAATGTAGAACAGTTCAACAAGGGAAACAATATGCAAATAACATTTCCTGCTGATAATTAAACCTTTTTTTTTTTTTTTTTGGTTGACAGTTATATCTACTTAGGTACTACATAAATGTGGGGAAAAATCACATGAATACTTTTAGAGAAACAATCCACATATAATTATACACATCGGTAGCTCTCCAATAGTAATTCTAAATGAGGAGATCCCGAGGCCATTTTCTTTTAAGACTCCTCCCTGGATTCATAGGAATAAAGGAGGAAGCTAGAATGGAAACAAGAGGGTTAGAATGATTAGGGAGTTTATTGGGAAAGGGTTGGTATATGGATCATCAAGGTCTTAATGAATGATTTCATTTGTGACAAAGTAAGGAGCATTTAGGATTTTACGGATTTCGGATTGCAGGGACTTATTAGTGTCATGTGAATGGGTCATTTTAATTGATTAGGTGTTTTGAGCTTTGGTCTAGTTAAGTGATTTAGTAGGCGATAAAAGCGAGCGCTTTCTTTCGTTTAATCTTGCATGAGGATTCCGAGCTAAAGTTTTGTCCAGTTGGAGTCTTAAGTTGCGGATCAAAATCAAAATCAAAAAGGTGTTCGTAGGTTAACGACGGAGAGTAAAGGTTATTTGATAGGATATCTTGGGGTTATTATTTATTCTTCATATTTGACACCATTTTTCAAGATGAAACCCTTGTGATCCAGGTTTTGGGATTAGTAAATGGATTTACATTAAGCAAACAAGTTTCAGCATATGTGGTAATTGCGGTGTTAGGATGGGTTGGGATATCAGCTATATAAACAGTGTAAAGGATGGGACCGATGATACTACCTTGAGGAACCCCAGCTCATTGGAGGAATACTTCTCTCCTATACATACTCGTAGCTAGTTCTATCCAATTCATGATTCCCATCATCCGCAGGTATTCTATTTTTTTTTTTTTTTTTTTTTCAGATTCGCTAGTTTACCAAACACCAATCGATAATGTTTAAATATGGCTTATAAATTTTCCGATAATAGCGCTTACACTCAGATTGTATTCGGGAGCTAAGGTTATACTAGTTATGGATAACCTTTTCATAAATTATACTTGTTGAAAATAAAATTATACAATTCACACTTAATATAATTCAGTTATTTTGTTCTTAGAGTTAATAAAAGAATAACTTAACTCAGTGAAGCTCTGATTTTTCTTCTTATTTAACTGTACGGCACTGACTCCGTAGTGCTCAACGTGAATTTAAAATTCTCTCTCGCCCCCCCCCCCCCCTCCTTTAAAAGAAAGAAAAGAAACGTGAATGGAGGTAATGAAAAGTAAACAGGATTGGAGTTTGGAGGAGAGCTCATTACCCTGCGGGACCCCTACCCCTCACCCACTTACCTCCCCCAGCTCCGGGTTTGTAATTAGTGATCCGGAAGTTATTTCATTTTGGGGGCTCAGTTAGAAAATCTCCTTTTCTACTTCAGCATTTCTAATTTGACAATTTTTTCTCTATACTTAAGTCAGCCTAAAAAGTAGAAACTGTATATGCATTTTTATTTTGTCGAATTCAATACTAATTATCGATATAATATTCTAGAAATATATATTATATCCCTCTGCAATATCATAGCAAGTTGTTGAGTTTGCTTCCACTAATCTCAAAAACTACCGGCTCCGATTTCGAAAATTCTATTTGCACGTAATATTCTTTAAATTATAATAATAATAAAATATCCGTGGAATAAGATCGGAATACAACAAAGGCAGAATATTCAGAAGGAGCGATTAGAACAAATTGTATACAAATAATATATATATTCATGATACATGTTATAGAAATTTAATGCAATATAATAATAAATCTAATTATGTGCAATTAAATATTGAAGTAACCAGTTCGAGTTAATGAATCTCGGTGAACATTTATTTTTATCACTGAATAGTCCGCAAATTTTGATAATGTTATAGCAACAATATAGATTGTAATAATTTTATTGACGTGCAATTATATTGCGATCATTAATCATATTATTAAAATATTATATAACGATCATATTAATGTCAAACAAACTATCAAAGCTAAAATTAGTAAGAAAGTGACAAACAGGGACTCAACTGTAACCTTATGCTTCGATTTTCAAGGCCAAACTAAGCCCCTAAGTCCATCGCTTCTTATATTTTGTCCGCAATGAAACATTCCAGAAAGGCCTAGAATATACCCGTTACATCAAGAACTTGTTTTTGCGTAATAATACGGTTATGTACATGTATAAATGTTTAATTATAAGTAAAGTATAGGCGGTTATAAGTTTATATACGGTTATGTAACGGGTCTAACAAATGTGTGGAATTCTTAGCTGTAACAGAAAAAATCATCAACCCCCTAGACCATCGCTTTTTATATTCCATTCGAAATGGATCTACCAAGAATTGGGTAGACCATTCCAAAACATTTAATCAGATACTAATATATGACTGTAACTTTTTTGGAATATTTTGCAATTTGGTCACAATATCTTATCTTACCGCTGAATATTATATAATTTAGATATCCATCATGAACTATAATCTACAATATATAGCACCGCAATGACAAGGTTAGTATAAATAATTTCAATCAATGTTTTGTGATCCACGGTTTCTCTGTTAAATAAGGAATACTGGACATTAGAATTGGAGGGCTGACAATGTAAGTAAATTAGGAACTGAGGAAATGAATGAACTGCATTTAAGTGAATTTGGATAAGTAAAGGTTTTATGATGGTGTTAGTAAGATTATTGGAGCTTTTGCTATTCCTTTTACATTATGTGTGGTGAATTGTGGATTTATCTGATTTTACTGTGTATAATTTGATAGTTATTTCAATCGCAAGTGTTCCAATCCGAGGTTTTTACAAGAGATACGAGTATTTAGTATACACAAGTGTTCAAGTTGTGTTCACAGAACGGTAAATAAGGAAAAAATGTCTCAAAATCTTATTCATAAGAAAAGGTTGACTTAACAAACATTATGAGATGTATTGATTTCATATAGCGTTATAATGAGAGATGGTCGTGCTAAAAGGAACTAACTTTTTTAGATGTTCTAAACTCATTTTTAAATAAATATGTAATTAGATTGATGAATAATTTTTAAACATGATAAAACACAGGCCACCTTTACATTTCCTTATCATATAAATATATATAGGTATGATATCGGTTAAAACACATAATAACAGGAAATAGAACTGAATATGAAGTTAATTCAGAAGTTCTGCATTTTGTATTTTAAATAGATAAGCAAATGGCTAAATAAATAATAAAAACTTTGTCTTCCTGAACAGCTGTTTGTTATTTTTCGTAACAGCTGTTCAAATATTTATTATTGAAAAATATTTTATTTCAGATAAAATCATATATTTTAATATATTATATCTAGTTTATTTTACTATTTAAAATTCAATTCTAATTCGTGAGATATTTACCTTTCATTCCGCCCAGCTTTATACACATCTGATCAAATAATTTACCTTACTCAAGTCTTCCTTAGAAAAAAAAAAATGTAAAGTGTTCTTTGCCGAAGTCGCAAACCGAAAACTTTTTTAAACTACAAGGCGGCGTGTGATCACACTAAATGTTAAATTTGAAACGGGCAGCCCAATACACCAAAGCCCTCTCATTGGTAATAATTTCGCCGTTCATAGGGAATAGACAACACTTATTATGTATAAAAACCCCATGGGCTTAAATGGAGAACAACCTCAAATAAATAATATTTTTGTGACAATTCCGATTCTTCATATTTATATTGGTACTGTGGTTTTGAGTATTCTGAATTTTGTTTGTGAGAGCGTAGAGAAGCTATTTACGAAAACAGAGTCTACTCTTATGATAAATGTATGAGAATCTTTCTGTATTATTTCTAGGGCTTATATGGACCTCGGAAAGCTTTCTCCCTCAAGGAAATGTTTAATTAATACACATATGAAATTCACTACAAGTAGGTACATATAACATTATAAAATTTTAAAATTAAGAAGTTTTACAATTAGAAAGAGTGTAAAAATACAAAACAATATAATGAAATATTATATCTGGCGTTTATATATATATACTTGATCCAGACATAAGTGAAGTTAATAAATAAACAACCAAATGATAAAAAATATTTTTATTGATGAAATGGGTATGGATTTTAGTTTCTAAAAAAATATAAATAGGTTGCAACTAATTTTCTTTAACTAATATTTAGATATGACTTAAAAATTTCATTTTTATATAAGTATTAGGTATTTTATTATTGTTAAGGTGAAAACAAAAATTTCATTCGGGTGATTATTGAAACAAAATATATATACCAACTTTGTCTCAGAGGTGCATTTACATATCATTAATATTAATTTATTTTTGTTAGTATTGTAACACTTATGTGGGTAACAAATATTTATTTAACAGAAATATACAGTTATCACAATGCCAACGAATTATTACAACTTAACCAATTGAGCAGGTTACAAAAATGATAACTTTATAACAAACAATCATATGACTTGAGCAACACAGTCAAGACACAGACTTCCATTAACTGGTTCAGTCACTGCTCCTTATATATAATCGTAAATAGTCAGGCCTGGAATATTCCAGAACAATAAGGGCAGTTCTCCGCCATCACGGAAAGATCTAGACCCAAACAGTTCGTTCCAACCACTTATTTTGTTCCAACAAACGGTCTAGGAGTTTATGCCATATGTTTTTTTTTATTTGCTTATCGATTTAACGATGCAGTATATTATTTCTGCTATTAATTAATGAAAAAGGTTCTACATTATTTCTGAAAATGACAAAGATAAAATGGAAGAACATATGTTTAAAATATAATATTGTTTTATATCGTGAATTGATAATCTATTCCAGCACTCAGATATCGGATACCTATTTATTTTTCTCCCCAATACGTCCATAGTATAATCGGCTTTAGGAAAACATTTCTGTCAACGCCCTATTGTTAGAATTAAACCAGCTTAAACAGAATCTGCAATAAATTATGGATCAATCTCACAATCAGCAATCACTATGGCATTTTCCATCACAAACAAATTAAAGATTAGCTAGCTTACAATAGCACTTTTATTGAATAGTGAAATTACAATTTAATATAGTCATAACTTATTTAAACTATACTTTACTGAACATGTGTACGGTAAAATTAATTTGAAAATATACGGTTTTCGACAAATTTGGCCCATATGTGACAAGTATTGATATCGGCTGGATTTTATGTATCTTTTATGAACGATTCCTTTTTATTTTAATTTTTAAAAAATCATTTTCAAATAATTGAACGTATAGAATCCCGATCTTGGTAATCTCCAAAGCTGTGAAATATATTTTTTTTTTTTTTTTTTTGCTCTCCTGAAAGATTCCTTATAAATTAAAGTTAGAAATCAATTAATTAATTTAGATCTTGCATCCGGCGGTATTAAAAGGTAACACAATCACCAATTAGCTTAAATAAATCAAAAGTAATGTTTATAGAAAACTAAAATGATCTTTAACATATCAACAAAGTTTTCTCGCCTAAGATTAATATTTGGAGCTTAGAAATTGCAAGTCCGTAAATCTTACTGAAATCGGTTACAACCATCAACATTTTGAAACCTCTCAATTTTTTCAGAGTTTTTTATTTTCTAGAATCACAAAATAAGAATCGGAAATAATATCAGCCCCTTTATCATGAAATTCCATTTTATTTTGACATACCATTAATCAAATTCAGAAAGATATTGATCTAAATCTAGCTTAATATATACAGGGTAAATATTAAAAGCCGTTTTTTTTCTTAATGTCTTTTTTTTTTTATTCTATGAAAGTAAAAAGTCTTAGTTTATAAAAAATGTATTAAAAAACTAAATGTACGCAACTATGGTGCACAGATAAAAAAAAAAGACATTAAAATTTTGACATGATCTATAACTGCTATGATTTACTAGCAATAAAAAAAAAATCTATTTAACGACGTGAAATATTTATATAATTCCATTCATTTATTCAGTTTGTGAGCATTAAAAAAAAATTATAGGTCATTTAATTGTATTTGAGAAGACAAATAGAATTATAGAAGTCAGTCGAAAAAAAATAAAAAAAATATTTTACTTTTAATTGCCTTATAAAACGAAACCAAGGTAGTGAGACTATATTCTTTGTTAGTTATAACTACTAAGAAATATATTTAGTAATATAAAATAAGAACAGCAATCGTTAACAACTTTTTTGTACATATTAAATATCACATAAATATTGCTATATAATGAAATATTATACCTATACAATTATTTTAGTTATATGTCAATGGTTACTGAAAAAACTCAGTCATAGTCGAGACATTCGGGGTTTTTACTAAGAAAGTTTTAGAGCATATTTTTGCATTCCATGTTTTCAATGGTAAAAGAATTAAAACAGAATTTGATTTATCAACAGAAGTTCCTTCTTCTTTTTTTTTTTCAGAAAAAACAGAGTAAATTTTCTTTTTTCCTATTTAGTGTTCATTAGCACGAAAACTGTTATAAGTTTCTATAAATCAGCATAGGACAAATTTTTAAATATCACATATATCGAGACAAAAAAATCTGATCATGTAACTATCACATACCATATTACGTTTATTAGAGATTAATTCATAGCCAGCCACATTTCACTAACAGTCTGAATACCTGGAGTTAATATGAGATGATATGAGGAGTTGAAGTGCAAAACTCATTCGTTCCATTTTTTTGAGAAATCGAGATGACAGTGGATTCTAAAAGATATTTTAATGCTCTTTCAACATATCTTATCAGATTGAAGTAAAACTTGTTATTTCATATGGATTTTTGCTATACAAAATAGTGGTTTGTTGCAGAACTAATTCGTTCCATAGTGTGTTTCAAAACTGGTTCGTTACTCGTTATGAAGCAAAACTCTTTGGTTCCTATAAAAACTGCTCACTTTGCACCCATCCTATTCGTCCACTTCAGCAGTTTCTGTTACTCTTGCTGAACAAAAGATCGAAAGCTCGTTAAACTCGCCTGTTTTATTTCAGTTTATACTCGATTCTTCTTACCTAGCTATATTAATAGTCGATTTTCCAATGGCTGAAACAAGCTGAAAGACGTTGATAATCTGCTGAAAAAACATTTTGGTGACGAGTGGAGGGCCAATGATTCATTGAAGTATTACACATGAGTTCTCAATATATCTGCCACAGACGAGGAAAAGAACAAACAGGATGATGAGGTCGCTATTATTGAAGAAGGCGATGGCTTTTGGATCTGGTCTTTGAGTAAAATTTGTATTTGAGTACGCTGATATTTTTGAAAAATTCATCAACAAAAAAATATTTAGTCAAATGTTTTAAGTCAGGGGGTGATATTATTTTGTAAAATGATATCGAATAAATTAATAAAATGGTCGTGAACCTAAATAAATATTACTTATTAAAAAAAACTTCGCTTTTTTTTCTTCACCTCGTATTATTATCCTTATTGGAAGATCAATTTACGCTGTGTGAATTAAAACTCGTTCGTTCCAATGTGGTGTGCAGCAAAAGTCTTTTCCTTTTGTATGTGTTGCAAAACTTTCTCATTTCAAACTTTTAAATCAGGAATTTTTTTCATTCCAAGCTCACTTCCACAGGGTAGCTGTTATCCGGGTTATATATGTTTTAACGATTCGAATTTTTTTTTTCTCATTGTTTACAATATTGATAAAAATGACTTTTTATTAAAAAATACAATAAGTAAACTTTTCAAGGGCCGGCATAGCTGAGCGTGTAGGAGCACGACCCGTTGTTGCACGCTCGAGCCGAACGGCGGCAGTTCGAATCCGCCCTGGGAGGGTTGACTTTTATTTCGTGGAGGCCCCACGGAATAAATCTCGACCCTCCCACCATGGTTAGAATAGGTTGGTTACACCTGTAGAGTAACCCCCCGTATGCCACACATGGCCAGGTAGGGGTACCGAATATAAAAAAAAAAGTAAACTTTTCAAATTTTGTTTCGATTTTTATTCAAATCACTTTGACTAATAACTACTATTTATTTATATAATTTTTATTTGTTTGATAACCCCATAAATTTTGTTTCTCTTTAAATTATTCAGGGCAGAAATGTGTATAAATATATATTTTTTTTTAATAAACAGATAAAACTAATTACTAGAATAGTTGAAACTAGAACTTCAACCTTCCGAGAGAATCTTCCAACCCTTACATATTCGGAATTGTTTTCCGATTTTAGAGTTATCGGGAATTGTTTTCAAATTTTAGCTATCTGCCTATCGTACTCTTAGTTTTAAAATGTATATTTTTTGATTTTTTAATCTGTTTTTTTTTTTTTTTATTAAAACTTTAAAAAAGGATATTCATATACATTTTTCTAAAAGCACATATACAAAAAAAAATATACAAAAAAAAATTCAAACTTTATATGAAACTTTAAGAACCTATCACAAGTTCCTAGAATACTTGAATCGCTCGTAGATTCAAAGTAATGGTGTAGAGGTTGATGTTAAAGAAAACTGATACGACACACGAATACTTGCTCTAACAACTCAATGTCATGTAAAATTAATTCCATCTAACGCGGAAAATACTGCTTAATCGTTTGCATGTGACGGCACCGTAGCTTTATAATATATGATGAAGTTTAAATATTGAATATCCCAAATGTATAAAATCATATATTATTTTATATAAAAATACAATCTAACTACATTAAAAAATGCTTACTGCTCAGAGAATTTTAAAAATTTTACTTAGTTATTTCTTGTCACTATTACTCTTGTAATTGAAAATTTATATTGTACCAATACCGATTCCTTTGGCCCGTTATAACAAAGTCCCTACTTTATAAGACATACTACATTTATTTTAATTAAGCAAAATAACACATTAATTAGGTATTCATTTAAAATTTGTTAATTTTTACGTATAACCACTAAATGAAATAAAAAATCCGAATAAATAAAATACTAAAATTAATGTAAAATGACTAAATAACACCTACAAACACAAGTTTTTGGATGCCCTTCTGTTCTTAGTCAGTTAATCAAAAGCAATTTTTTTTTTATGAACATTAGAATGACTGTCTTGAATTTATATATGTATATATTTTTAGCCCAAACAAAGAAACCATTTCTTTAGGGGGTCACCTGTGGTATAGTGGTTAGCATGGCAACCTACAATACTAAAGGTCGCGGGTTCGCGTCCCACGGTGGCCCTAGGATATTTTAATGGGAGTAAAAAATCCTTGGCTACGCCGTCCATCGGATAGGACATGAAATGGAGGTCCCGAGCCTGTACGATGTCAGGTACTCGTTAAAGATCCCTATCCTAATTATAACTGGATAGGCAAAATTTAGGACTCCCACTGTAGCATCGTCCGATTAGCCTTAGTAGCATATTGTGACGTTAAACAAGCGACAATCGTTTCTTTATATTGTAATGTGAAACAATAAAAAAAATAAAAAAAATAAAAAAAAAACATATGATGATTTAAAAGAGTTCTAGACTTGTTGGATAAGTTAACTGTAGTTGGAACAATCTGTACTGGTAGGTATTTGTTTGTGACTGCTCCAGAATCTTCTAGCCTTGTCAGGAACGTTCTGGAATGTTCTGATTCAGACTAAATATAAGTTGCTATGGACTGGAGAGTTAGTCTGGTTCTGTAGCTCGAATTATAAGGTTACTTTTATGTACTGCATCGTTGCAAGTAGACCTTTTTAGTAACCTTGTTGATTATTCTAGTTTATATTGTTTATGTGGCCTTTTAAATTTTTATTTTTTCTTCGAATTAAAATTATGTTTTCATATGACTTTGAAGATTAATAAATCTTTGTATTGAAAACTTTTATGAATAAATTTAAACATTCTGGATGTTACCAATCGTTTAAAGTGCTAAAAAAAACCAACAAATGCGTTAAAAATCAGCAGTCATGTGCACAAAATTATAGATATAACAGATGTAGGAACACTTTTTAAAAAGTTAAACAAAATCAAGAACCGTTGTTCAAGAGTATTATTTTTTCTCCTAAAACGTTATTTTGGCCGCTATTTTTCCACGTCTCCAACAAGTTTTAATCCCTTAGAAGTAGTATGACTGACAAGGCTACTCATTTTTAAGCCCTATTTGAAAGAAATGGCATCCTCCCCTCTCCGAACACGCTATATAACACGAATTCATTTTTATTCTGTCATTGACCCCCGAGCCCTGTGGTCTTGATAAGCTCGTGATTTGTGGGCCCTATTGTTATTCATGAGGATTTTTCTTACCTCGGAGATGATTATATTTTACTTTTTAAAAAAAAATATTTATGTTTATTACCTGGCACGAAACCGTTTGTTCCATTTTTATAAATCGCCGAGAGCTTTCTTTCTTTTCTTCTGTGAATCCTAATAAGCCAACCTTCATTGTTTCAAATGCAAGAACGATAAATTAAAAAGATTTATGATTTCTTTTTTGAAGTGACTAGTACTATTTTTTTATAATTTAACTTCAGGTGCTATCTATTTAATCACAATTAATATACTTAGTCAAATATTCAAGGTATGACAAAAAACAATTACAATATTGTGACTTGAAAAAACAAACGAAAAACAGCAGATTCTGTTATAACTAAGAGTTCCAGACTTAACTTGGAACCGTTACATAACCATATTACTACGCAATCACATGTTCTAGATGTGACGGGAATATTCTAGGCCTTTCTGGAATGACTAAATATAAGAAGCGATGGACTAAAGACTATAGTCTCGCCTTGATAATTTTTATAGTCTTACCTTGAACATCGAAGCAGAAAGTTACTTTCAAGTCACTGTTCCGTTACTTGTAGTTACTGTCTGTAACGTTGTTATTAATTTAAGCTATTCTTGCTTGTTTGGCTATAAATTATAAATTTATGTCAATAAAAATTATTTAAACACACATTAGTGTTAAATATAAAATAAATTTGCAGTAGCACAACAATAACCACGGCGATCTTGCCTTATTCATAAGAATAAAAAAAAAATGGAAAATATTTATATGCCCTATAATACTAATTAGGAAAAAAAAATTCAAAATTCAGATTATAACTAAATGAAAAATGTTCAAAAATACAGGAGAAATGGAGATGAGGAAACAATTAAAATAAATGGTAAATTTTTCAAATTAAAACAAATTATATTGATCCTGTCTATGTTGGATTGAGGATATTATAGTGACGAGTAAAGAAAAATTTAGAAGAAGCCCCTAGAAGTGCAATCAAAAATAGATTTAAAACCTGGAACGAAACTCCCTAAAAGCTGAAAACTTTTCCTAGATACAGAAGAAGTCCTCTTTTTCTGACAATTTCAAAGCAAACGCCTCATATTTTCCAGATTTGGCTAAATTTAGTTCAAATATAGTAGTTCGTCTTTGAGTGCCTATTAAATTTATCAGAACAAAAAATCACATTAAAAAAACAAGTATCTTAATCAGTGCTTTAATTAATGTGACAAAATTGGTCATGTACGCAGCTTGTGTTCGAGACAGGTCGGTATAATCTAATTTTAAGCTTGTATTCTAAGGAGACGAAGCTATATGATGTAAGCCCGAGGATAAGAGCCACATCAACAGCTCCTCTCATTTTAAGTCAAATATACTTGATCAAGTGCCTCTAGCGGCAACTTCAAGTCAAGGAGCAGCGCTCTATAACTTGATCCAAAGTATACTTATGCAATTAAAGCCTGTATAATGTGAACAAAAAAAAAAATAAATAGAAAAATTAAGCGAACATATAAATAAAACAAATTCCAACATGGTACTCTGACGAAAAACTTGTTTTTCCAAAGAAATTGGTGCAGATTTATTGAAAGAGTTAAAATAAAATAAATCTTTGGGTTATTTAACCTCCCCCCCCCCCCCCCCCCCAGTCTGTAAAACTAAGAAGTGCGTTGCCCCTTTGTATATTTATACAATTTATACAATGTAAATGATATATAATGTGACTTCAAATGATTTGTCTGCCTGTTTTGCTGGTATGTATATATAATAAATACAGATTTTAGATGATTGTGTTCACAAATGTTTTCAATTGATTGGTTGTATTGTTAAAGGTTTTCAGAACTGAAGATGGCTCATAAGAGTCGAAACGTCTTATAAATAAAAAAATTGTTGAGACTAATATGGTCCCCTTCTTGGTATCTTGTTGAACAATATAGTCTCAAGAACTGAATGTTTTATTAGTGAATAGTATAGTTGCTTCTATAAATGGAGTAATCACAGCCCCAGTATATTCAAACTTTATATGAAACTTTGTGAACCAATTTAAAGTTCCTAGAATACTTGAATTGCTCGTAGATTCTAAGTAATGGAGTAGAGGATGTCAACGACGCCTGCAGAAGAAAACTGATACGGCACACGAGTAGATATTCGCTCTGACAACTCAATGTCAAGTAAAATTAGTTTCACCTAACCTGGAAAATACTACTTATCCTTGAAGTGAAATATTTCTCGTATAATGCAACAAAGTTTAGTAAATTAAATATAGGAAAGTAAGATGGATTTAAAAGAACAAATTAAGAAAGAATAACATAGACTGAAACAAACTCGCGGAATGCTAACTAAAGTAGGATTTTTGGAATCATTGAAAAAATAAACAATAAAACACAAGTTTAATGAAAATGTTTGAGGGTGCCGTCAAATAAAACTACACTATTTGCCCATTAACTTATGACGTCGAAAATAGTGAATTCAATTGAATTCGTTAAAATAAAAGCTAATTAGATGTCATTAGAACATCCAACCATTTTCATTACATTAATTAATGCGGTCAACCATCCAACTACATTAGTATAACACAACAGTTTTTCTTAAATTGTAGAGAACGTTGATGGATACCAACGGATTTCAGTAAGCACGATTAATTACAGAAGAATCAAGAAAAAATAAAATCGTAAAAGAATCGTGAATTAAATACTCGAATTTTAATTATAAATAACTAAATTTAATAAAATTTCAGATATCGATCAATGCTAGAAGTATTTTAAGAGGGCTGATATGGGGAAAATAATAATTTTCATTGGTTTCACCAAGCCTAGATATTAAATGTTCAAAAATGAAAAATTTGCTGAATTTAATCGATTTTCACAAATGTCCGTAAATATTATGAGTCTGAGTGAGTAATTTTTTTTTTTTTAATTTATAGAGAAGCAAACTTTTTTTTTCGTTGTTCTTCCCCTTCCTCGCCGTTTAGACTATACGGGGTTTCCCGGGCAATGGAAAGGGTGGGGGATTGATGCCGAGCATTATTAAAATTCCCCAAGGCTCCAGGTTTCGAACTTGCTATCTTCGGTTCCAAATCATATGTTGCCATGGTCAACGTGCAATGCCTAACGTGTTTGCCCACTGGGCTATCCTGCTAACCTAGGTAAGTAAACTTAAATTTAAACGTACATTTATATTACAACTATCCTTTGACAGTGATAAATACGCAAGGTTGTCGATAAGACTGTTTACCGGAATCCCACACCTTGTTTTATTTAGGTTGGTCTTGAAAAGTAAGATCGATTGTACTGTAGGGTTAAATTAGGTAGATGGTGAAAAATATTATCATTATATCTCACCTTTTAAATCATTTCGGGCTGTAAAAAAGGACTTAACAAATTTGTTCAAATTGCGATGAGGGATAATACCCCTCGTTGAAGACAAACAAATGGTTTCCTTGCAATCCTTTATATTGTGGCTGAGATGTGATTTACATTAACTGAATTATAATAAGACAACCACCGTTTTTTTTTTTTTGAATCTTGTTAAACAACAATACCTGGAAATAATTCACCCTCACTCGACGCCCAACTCTTGATTTGACGAAGCCCTTCCTTCAACATTCAAGTTCTTTAGTGCTGCTTCATACATTACCTACAACTACGAACATGACAGGAGATCGTAGACAGAAAAAGTTTTCTCTAATGTTTAAGCGGTAAATATTTTATATCTATAGTGCGAACATATTGTTGCAAAAGTAGACTAGCGTTATCAACATGAGATTCCATCCAAAATGGAATTTTGTAGGGACGTTCAGAGATTAAAGAAAAGCCTAATTAATTTTCCGTGTCATTCTCATGGAGAAAATCTCACAATCTTTTGAAAATTATAATTAGACTCTAATCTGTCTCAATGATGACTTTCAGCGAAAATTCAGGCCACACAGATGGGTGGCCTGATACATGACGTGCGAGGAACACAGAACGCACCGGAGTACTTCCTATTCGACACGTGAGCCCTCTCCATAATTACTAAGCCCAGTCAACATGGCTCCAAACACAACATCGGGTCAGTTTCTCCTTGTTTCAGGTATTCTCAACGAGTTTCCGGCATTAGAATTCTGTCCAACAGCTTTCATTTCTGGTTCCTGAATAACTTGGAGTTTCACAAAGTTCATAGTAAAAAAAAAAAATCTGATGCGAAGCGCGCAACACACAACTTTCATTTATCAACTTACTTTGATTAGAAATTGAAGCGTGGAAATGCATAAGGGTAATATGCCTTAGGAAATGTTTACAGAAATGATGTGACTTTTACCCTCTAGGGTGAATTACGTTCAGTGCTTACACCCATGTCATCTTTCATACGTTCAATGAACTCTTTGCTAACAACCAAACATTACTTATACCCATTTCTGAAGAATGGCTTGGTCACATATAACAATTTACAAAAAAAAAAATTCGTTTTATTTTTTAGGCACTTAGACCCTTATGCATTTCCACGCTTCAATTGACGTGATTTGTTAAATGCCACTTCTCAAAGTCACACATTTATTTACTTATTTTTTGTATTTGCTTTTTAAAGTACTCTATTTTTTTTATTATTAAACAAAAGTTTTACTTGTGATAATTCGGCAATGCAAGCATAATACTCCAAGTCGTCTGATTTTATTATTCTATGTGTAGTAATTGTTGAAAACTTCAGATAGTTACCATGAAACAAATAATTTCCATTAAATGAACAGAACATCTTTAATTATAAACAATGGTCTGTCATTACTGCGCATGCATGAGTTGACTGAATATTGTTCTTTTTTTTTTGCCTGTATAAGTTTACTTGATTTTTTTCATATTTCATGTTTACGATTTTAATTTTTAGGCGAAACAATAGACAGATAATTTCTCCATATAAACAAAAACAAACGTACTTTATAGCGAAGACCCCTTCCCCATTTAAGCCCTCTCAGAACATTTTGATAGACTGAAATTTTCATTTTGTTGAAACTATTTTCTCTATTTCTCCTCTGTTTATTGAATTATTTGATACCTAATATTTAGCTGTTTCTTATTACTGGGGGATGATAAGAGACATTTAATTTCTCCATGCTATCAAACACAAAGGTACAAAAAAGGAAGAAAATTTTCCTTTTGAAACCCCATCAAAACATTCCTATGATAATAAAACCTACCTGATATTAAAGAATATTTGATTCTCATCAAACATGACGAGTTTAATCAAAATCTTAAGAGCCGTTATTGCTAAAAGCGAAAAACAAGCATAAAAGTGACCATTCCTGGTCGGATCTAAAATGGCACATGATTAAAAAAATTGTATAACATTATCTGGTTCTTTTTTGTTACGAAGGGAACATGATAATTTAGGATCAAAATCGTATGAAACTGAGTTAATTATTAGGCTCTTTAATTGAAAGAAAAAATAAGGAGGTATGATGTAGCAATTTTTGAAAGAGCGCATGTTCACTCTTCTTGTTTATTGCGAAAACACAATTTTCCTAATTGCCAAGCTGATTTGGATCTACCTTGTTTTCACTTTTTTACTCGACCCTCCGAATCGTGTTTTTTTAATGTTTCCTCCTACATTTTCAACACGTGCCATGTTTTTATTTCACTTCAACTATGCCCCTATACATTTTTTCACTCATGAATAGAAGAAGTTTCATTTTCTAGGGGGGGGGAATGAGATACATGTACAAATATATTACATTTAAAGAAGAAAAAAATGAAACTACTTATAATTTTTGGATTAGGTACTGTACCAGTCAAAAGTTTAGACTCACTTGTATTGTATTCACAATCTTCAAGTTTAACAAAATAATTCTAACTCAAGATGTAACATTTCAAATATTATATGAATAAGTTTCGAATAAAATTATAAATAAATTAAAAATAAAATATTAGTTATGTTGCTAAATAATTTAAACGTTGTTACTAAGGGTGACTCTAAACTTTTGACTGGTACTGTATATGTTAGAAAAGCTTAAAGAGAAACAGTTTGAAGTATTTATAATTTTTGGATTATTTCTTATATTAAACAACATTTTAATGAAAAATGAAGCTAATTTTTTTTTTCTCTCCAATTAAATATCCAAGCAACAAGGCAGAGTAATCCTTACGCTATGCCTGTCTATAATTTACCAATGGAGCTTATAATTATTATTAATTTTTTTTTTTTTATTTTTTAGTTTTCTCATTATTGACTTGTCATTTAAAACTCCTTCATTGAACTCCGGTGCTCGCAAATATATCATACTACACTGAAAAAAAAAAAGCTAGAACAATTTCAAAATGGCATGCTGAGACTCATTTTAAGAAATATAACATAACAAAGAAGGATAACTGCTCTACCGAATACCATTCTAGGTAACTTTCGACAGTAACGACGTCTTTACACGGCGGCACATTAAACTCTTTGAGAGCCCCTCGACACTTCACCTGATACCTGAGTGAAGTATCAACAAACTCATATTGACGGCCTTAGACCAGACTAAGGACTACACACTTATTGATTCAATAGAACTGGAGAGCTTACCTCAAGTGACAAGTTCCTGACAGTATGACTCTTAATACATTAAACTTACTCAGAAAATACTTCCTTTGAAGGAAAGAGGGGCTATATATATATATATATATATATATATATATATATATATATATATATATATATATTTATGTGTGTATATATACATTTTCATAATCCACCTAATCAGATTGACAAATAACATGACTACGAGGTTATTAAAAAGAAAAACTCCACAAGTCACCTATCCTCATGGCTCAAAGTTAGACGTTTGTCATTTTTGAGTTGCTTTTTTTTTTTCATTTCATGCCACTCCATTTATATTAACAAGGAAAAAAAAATATTTTTAAAGTAGGTATGTATGTAAATATGTATATATATATATATATATATATATATATATATGTATATATATATATATATATATATGATAAGTATAAATACCCTAAATATCGAACGGTTAAGATATTAAAACTGTCGCGCACAATCTGTCACATGATAGAAGAACAAAAAAGACAAGACAGATAATTTGGAATAAATAATTGAAATATCAGTGCGCAAAATGGTCAATATATGGCCGAATAGATCATACCTACATTTCATGTTGAAATTTAATTATTTTTCATATTTAAATAATTAATTTATAATTTTTAAATCATTATAATGGAAGAGAAAATATCGAACCAGTGCCGGAAATTGAACCCAGGTCCGTCGTAGTAGTTTTTTTTCTCATCGTGCAGATGACCAGGGTTCGATTCCCGGCCATGTTCGAATTCTTGTCTTTTCCATTTTTTGGAAAATTAATTTTTAAAAGAAATTATAATAAACATTAAAAAACTTTATCGCGTAAGGGTTTGAACTCACCTAATTTTCAGAAATTTTCTTCCTATTAGAGGAACTAAAGGAACTCAATTCTGGTAACGTTACGAAGACTCGCAAAAATCGTAAGTAAAACCCTTCAAAGTCGACGTGAAGGATTTTATGTCGAGAATGGATTCGTGAGTGTTTAAGGTAATGTAGTAAGTCAGTCTGTTGAGGGAGTTTTTGCAGAATTCGTTGGCAGTATCAGAAACTGATAATATCCATCAATCATTTTATTGAGTTAAAAATATATGATAATTATGCGTAAGAACTTTGACTGGTTCAACGAAATAAGAAACCACACAAAAAGTGTACAGTTCATTTAATTATATCAAAATAAATAATTTGCTTTTCCTAAATAAATTATGATAAGGCTAATTTGACCATATCTATCACATGTTTTTCAGTAAGCTTCGGAAAAAGGAACAGTCTTATTAAAAACTTGAAATACTAATAAATTTATTAATTAATTGCATTACGCCACGATGAAGTCTCAAAAGTTATGTAAGGGGGAATACTAGAAGCTATACGACAAATCCTTAATAAAGTATCATTCCAAGGTTCTATCTATTTGACTTATCTTTGATATCTATAAGATAGATATCCTTTCATCGCTTCCTTCTAAGGTTTCAGTTAGAAGTTAAGCGCATTAGATTTGATATTACAGGATGAAAGAACGGTATACTTTTGAGCAGATGTTCTTAAGCTGTAATAAGCTCACTTGTGAAGTATCATTTAAAAAGTAAATATATTTCAAATTCCTATAAGATGGTGTCGAGGAACTTTGTCATTCAAATACGGTAAGATGCAGGATGAATCAGATCTGAATAATAATAGTTCATTATTACTAAGACACTCAATGCGAATGCAGTTTTCCGACGGTACCTGACTAACGGGTGCATATTTCCAGACAAATTTTTTTTTTTTTTTTTTTGTTCGGTACCCCTTCCTGGCCGTGGTGTGTGGTACGGGGGTTGTAACCAACCTATTTTAACCATTAGAACTATTGTAACTATACTCTAGAAAGAGTATAGTATACATAATACATATATAGTATAGTAACTATACTATAGTAGAACCTATTGTAACTATACTCTGGAGGTGTCACCAACCTATTGTAACCATGGTGGGTAGGTCGAGATTTATTCCGTGGGGCCTCCACGAAATAAAAGTCAACCAAAATTTCAAAATAAAAGTCAGACAAAAATTCATAAAATTGATCTTGTAAGTGTTTCGACGAAGAATCCCCTAGACATAGGAACCCCTATGAGAGACTACCGACCCGGGGACGCTCCCGAGCAATACAAAAATGTACCCTGCCGCAGACAAATTTTACCATAGAAACTTGAACATAGTAGCTACCCCACTACTCATCTCAGATCTTTTAAACAGTAAAAAATGTATTTTTCTGCCTACCTTTGAAAATGGTAACGATTATTAGCAATCAATCATTTCCAAGTTAAATAAAGACCAAGGATTTATTTATATATATATTTTTTTTTTATTTAACAGCAATCAGCTAATACAATTTTCCCCTTATCTTTATTCATGAGCTCTAAAACAATCTCAGTATCGAGGGAATAAAATATTGCCTCCGGCAGTGGTGAAACCTCATCCATTCTCTATATATTATAACTTACCAAGAGAGAGGGAGAGAGAGAGAGAGAGAGAGAGAGAGAGAGAGAGAGAGAGAGAGAGAGAGAGAGAGAGAGAAATTTAAATGTAGTCTTGGAATTCAATTTGGAACTCAAATATTTGTAAGTTTCAAATGAAAATTCATTATTCATATAGCCAAGGTTAAAATAGTGTAATTAAATGTTCACGCTAATGCTCGAGTTCTGTTAGTTATTAATATTTCGGATTCTGCAAATTTACTTTATATGTAACGTTATTATTTAAATTACATGTTCTGCTAGTAAGGTGTATTTAGAATTCCACATATTACAAGGATACGCATTTCATCTAAAATAAAGTAAATAAAAATGAAAGTGAAAAAAGGAAAATTGTTACACAAAGTATAAACAGCTATGAGCGTTGATGACCCCAGCATTTTTTTTCGCCCCAAACAACTACAATCAAACAAACATAAATAGCTATTGAGAATGATTGTGTATATATATATATATATATATATATATATATATATATATAAAGTCTTTCATTATTTCACATCACTTTTAAAAAGAATCAATTTATTAATATTTTATAGATATATTTCATTTCAATATATTTAAATTTATGTTCAGAATGTTCTTTCTACGAAATAAGTACTTTGTCGAAATCAAAATAATTTTAAGTTTAGAAGCATGATACTTAGTGCTTTTTTTTATCTTTTGGTTCTTATTTTTTTACTTTCACTTACCTATATATGAAATATATAGTAAGTGGAAGTATTGCGATCGTGAAAAATTTCGACTACTAGGTATTTGATGTATGTATATGCCAAAGATGTGATAGCCAACATTTCATCAAAATTGATTAACCGGAGGGGGGACTTTATTCAATAAATTTTGTATCATTTTCACGTGTTTTTTTTATTTACTCAAAAACGACTTTAACGATTTTGATCAAACTGGGTATTTGATGTATGTATATGCCAATGATGTGATATCCAACATGTCATCAAAATTGGTCAAACGGAGGGGGCACTCTATTTCATAAATTTTTTTGCAATTTTTTACCTTTTTTTCGATTATCTCAAAAACGGCTTTAATGATTTCCATCAAATTCGTCATGAAAATTAGGTGTTCTTTAATATCTCGTTTGCTTTATCATTATTAAAATGTTCTAAGGGAGCTTAAATGGGGTAGGGGCCTTTTTTGTTTGTTTGTTTTTGTTTCCTATGAAGTATCTTTGTTTTTTTCTATTTGGAGAAATTAACTGTCTCTCATTACGCCTAAAAATAAGAAATGGCTAAATATGAGATATGATTAAAACCAAGTAAACATATAGATGAGAAAAAGAGAAAAATATTCCGTCAACTCATAAAACATTTTGAGCCCACGCATGCGTAGTACGCCTTTAATGACAGATCATTATTCATGATTAAAGCCGTTCTGTTCATTTAATGGAAATAATTGGTTTCATGGTAACTAAATGAAAATTTCAACAAGTACAAAGAGAATTATAAAATCTGACGATTTTTAGTATTATGCTTGCATTTCCGAATCATTACAAGTAAAAACTTTTATTTAATAATGAAAGAAATTAGTGTTTGTTAGAGAGCAAATAAAAACTAAAATAAGAAATGAATGTGGAAAAATGTGTAACTGAGTGAGAAGTGGCATTAACACAACGCATTAATTTTTAATCTAAGTTGGTAAGTGAAAGTTGTGTGTTGCGCGCACGCACCAGATTTCTTCTTTTGTTATATTCAGAACAGGTTTTTTTTTATATAGATTCGCATAAAAAATTCAATTATATCAATGAAAAACTTTTAAGAGGTCTTAAATTTAGAAAGTTGAGGCTTCAAAGACAAATTCATTGATAGATCAGTAAAATAAAATAAAGCAAAAAAAAAAAAAATAATAATAAGCAATAAATTCAAAATCTGATCTAAGTATGTTATAAATGCACGCATAGCGGAGAACATGCAAGATACATTATAACTTCAAAACTTGCCCATGTTTGTCTATCCTTAAACTGGTAAGCCAGGTTGAATTTACCTAGCTGTACAATGTTTTCCATTCCACTCTCTAACCAAACTACTGCTTTATTCCCTCATTTTCCTTGGAATAAAAAGAGAAGGAGCTGGTTACTTTTCGAGAATTACTTTTGAAAGTGTAATAAAAAAAAAAGTAAAGTTCCTGAAGTCACAATAACTAATATAATCATTAACAAGATTAAAACTAAAACCCATGTTGGCTACTAAAACTACTGAAGGTGGCTTCAAGACTGTTTCTTACTCAGCAGTCGCTCAAGAAGGTGATTTAACCAAGATAACGCTCAACAACCACGTATTTCCCCTTTTAACAATCACTCAATGAGGAGTATTCAACTGAAATGGATGAGCTCTTCGATGGCTTTCCGGAAAATTTTTATAGAACCTGTTATTATAACAATACTTCAGCAAAGGGTTAATAAAAAATTGTCAAGTCGTTTTTTACAAACGAAATAAAAAATGTCCTTATCTGAGCTATAATTAATACCGCAATGAGCAAAATTATTCATTTTAATAAAATTGATCAAAAGATAATCAATTACTAACAACTAAATATTTTTTAAAACATAACTCAGGGGAAACTTTGTGAACCATAAGAGTTCTGCAGAGTTGGCAAATAAAAGCGTCAAGTTTGAATTCCCACTCAGAACACTTGTCTTGAAATCCCCCATTTCAACACAAGTACAATGCACACAAGCACACTATGAAAAATTAATTTTATTTAAATGATTTTCTTAGCTCTTTTTCAGTTTTCCCTTCGTGAATTTTTTTATCATTTTACATTTGCTAAAGATTTTTCAGTGATTTCTAACTGTTTTTCTTGATTATTTTTTTCTATAGATTTCTTTTTTAGGCAATTTTTATTCTTTAACGTCCTTTTTTTGCTTCGTTTTTTTAGTCGAGTTTTTGCTTGCAAGCTGAACAAGTTTAAATACCATTGCCCCAAGTTTTCCATCATTTAATTTTTTTTGATAATTAGTAACTTGCAATTTGACGACAGGTAAAAATAGAAAATTTGATGGAATGATGGATGGTGAGCATCGTGCGTTTTACTAATGGATCTGGAAGACATGGCATGATCCGTCTTGTAGGCGGTTATTGTATTTCAATTCTTATGCACTGACATTATAAAAATTAAATAGGGAAATATATCATGGCATACAGCGTAACTACAATGAGATAAATTATTTAGTAAAAGTAAATGTTATGTTAAATAAGTCAACGTCGGCTAAAGTGGGGACGTCTCCACCGTACCCACCGATTAATGTCCCCACTTTTTTATATAATACATGATTCTACATATATAATACATACACTTTTTTATATTCTATATAATACATATATATAACACTCGAAATCTAACAGAAAAACTTTTCACTATAGAACTCCTTGTTAAACTAACATCACATATAAAAAACAAATACATCACATATAAGGAAACAAATATACGAATCAGTTGAAAAGTAGCGTCAGAAGACACCGTGCTAAGATCGGTACCCACTTACCCGATACCCCAGTTTAGCAAACTCTCCCCTACTATTTAGTATATTATACATCAATTTATTTTTGTCGAGAACAATTGCTCTTGAATGATGTTTATTTTTTTTTTCTGGTAAAGAGGGGAAATAGGTGGACATTTTTCAGGGGAGCGGAAAACGTCGAGGTAGCCATTAGTTTTGTAGCGGCAACCTTTTGTTCGCTCGTATACTGCTCTACTCTCAATGTCAGCCTCATTTCGGCCTCATATCTCCCATCTGAAAAAACACCCGGGTATCTTCTTCAATTTGTATGGACAAATGGTCCACTGAATCCACAAGGACGCAAAGACAATACGGTATACTTAGGAAACGTGACTTTGAATGTAAACATTTCCTAAACCTTAAAAAAAGATCCCTTGGTTCTATTTTAGTCATAAGTAAATACTTACCCAACTTTCCTTCGCCAATCTTGGTTTTACCAAGAAATTCCCTCTTAAGAAAAAGAAAATAAAGAAAAAAATATATATTTTAAAAAAATATTTCCAATTGGCACAGCAGACCAAATGATAACTTTGGCCGCGCGATTTGGTTTACAGAATTCAAGATCTTTTCTAAAAAATATGAGAAATTTATATTTAAAATGACTCATGATTTCTGCCTTTTTTTTCATTTTTTTTTTAATTTAAAACTGTTTTATTCGGCTTAAAAACTAATTGAAGGGCGATTAGCCGAAAATAGTGAAAGTTAAGGTCTCTGAATATTTTGGGAGCTCAGATTAATTTTTTTAAAATTATTTTCATTTGCATATTAAAGTTCATGGCAGTTGTAAGAATACTAATTATACAAATGTAATTTTTCATCAAGCATTTACATATAAGACTTAAGTGGATGCCGCCAAATCTCATTCTCTCGTTGTTGAGAAAATTTTTTATCATTGTTGAGAAATTTTTTAAAATGACCCACTGAGGAGTAGGTTGATGATTCATTGTTTTCGTCTGCATCTTTTTTTTTTTTCTTTCTCTACCTCCTTTGTGCCGTTAGGCGTGGAGTAGCCTCAGTCCATCTCTTGTCCATCGTATGTTTCTCCATCTTGGGCCATTCTTCGGTTTTGATCAATTCGGCTGCCGCAGTCCTTTGCAAGGCCATCTATATAATCATCGTAGGTTAGTCTTGGCCTACCTATGGGTCGCTTTCCTAGGGGTCTTGCTTCAATCAGCCAACGTACCTTTCTGTAATCTCCCATCCTCGAAACATGGCAATACCACTTCCTCCAGGACATCGATAACAGATCTTATCCCTAGTGTGGCCCGGATGCTGTTATTTCTAACATCGTCTACTTCTCAACTTGCCAAAACCAACGAACATTATCCTAAACGTATGTTTAATCTTAGCGAACAATCTGATCTGTTAAGAATGTTAATTTTAAATTCCAAGAATAGATTTTTGAATCCTAATTTTTTTTTCCGAAATTCAAAACTCTCCCATAGGCATATGTCTTATCTAAAAATAATTACATTAAATAAACATAGATATTAAATATATATTGTATACTTAAAATTCAGCAAAGTCTAAACAAAAAAGGAGCTGTCAAAAACGTAAAGTAAAAGGCAAAAGAAATTTGTAATTGTCACGTGAGGATCCAGGGGGATAGTCACCCCCAAATTTCAAAAAATCTTTTGGCTATTCAATTTTTTTGTGTTTTTAAACGAATAATGCAAGTACGTAGGTACTGCACAAGCGTTATGTTTAGCTTTTGATTATTTAGGTCGTAGTCCTTCTTAAGACAAGGTAATAATCTCATACAAAAATAGTGCTGTCCCACTCCAAATTTCGTGCTGAATCCGCCTCTCAATTGTTTACAAATTCTGTGAAGCTGTCTACCAAATTATGTTTTGAAATAATATTATAAAGAACTATGTATCTGAAGTATCTTCGTTCAATATCTTGTACGATAGCCAAATCAACATCATCTGAGAAATACTATTATTTTCTAGACTTCCAACGTTACAAGAATATTAGAACGTGCTTTTGGAATGAATTATTGAAGATTATATTGAATTTTGTAAAAACGACTGAATGATAGATTCTGAAAAATTATTTTTTCTCTAATTCCGGGCCCCTAAAACTTTTAGTCGTATGCTTATTAAGACTTATGATATCGTTGAGGAAATAGCGCTAAGTTGGAAGAATCTAGTTATAGAAGAACTTAGCCTGAAAAGAAGAAGTACTGAGTGGTTTCTCAACTCCTCGCTCCTCCTTAACTTTCCCTCTCACAAGTTAACCGTTTCCTTTTCAGGCCTCAGGAAATCATTTTTTTTTTCCGCGCACCAAATAATTTGTCTACTTCATTCCAAACTCGTTTCTTAAACTGATTATAATATGTATGATAAGCTGTTGCAAAAATTGCAAATGTCTTGCTGAATTATTATAGTACTCGTTCATTAATATATTTAAATATTTCCATGTCATTACTTCTCGTCTCCTGACTCACCAGCAGACCTACATTATGGGTACTCGTGCAAATCGTGATAAATTCTTAATATGTTTTTGATTTTGCACTGTAAACAGAGTACAGCGATCGATTACAGAGTTAATATCGTAAATTTTTATTCATTATGGATTGTTTTATAAATTTCCACTGGAAAAAAAAAGCAGGAATGCTGCTATTGGATTTCAATGCTTAAGAATTATAAATTGAGAATCGAAACACGGAGGTGGCAAAAACGTTGTGCTGTGTTTTGTGGGGTTCCCTCCTTTTAATGAAATATAATAATAATATAATATAATGAATTTTTAAACAACAAGAAACTGAGTTAACAATACAATAAACCTGTGTCAACATCAAGTGTCAAGTCTTAGACCTGCAGACTATTACATTAGGAATGATTTAATATGTAAATATTGATTAGAGGAATGATGTTAATTTAATAGTGATACATGGAGACATGAAGTGGAATGGCTTTACAGTGCTCTATGACTGAAGGCCTGGTGTTTATTATGGACCACATACAGTGACATATATATACATCACAACCAGGAGATGATTCATTTAAATGAATCCTTGTCTAAAATTCATGTAGATTTTAATTACTCGCGATTTCTATGCATTAATCGAACCCAGTGATGTATATAACATTATATCATCACTAAAATAATGTAAAATAGCCTCTAAGCACTTAAATGGTCCTCCGGGCCGGATTAAAGTAAAGTAAAAGGTTTAAGTTAATTGGACATTTTATTTTAAGTTAATAAAAACATTTTATTTTTTATAGAGAGATTTTTTGATTGCTAACGCAGACGAAACAAAAAAAAATACATAAACATATAAAATAAATTATAATCAAACAATTATCTGGCTCTTTATGGGACACAGGATAAACTATTTCGTTAAGTTGGGAACTAAAGTAACTGTGAAAGGGTATACCTACTTATCCTAAGCGTATTTTATACGTATAGATAAGTCATGTGAGTAAATGTGACACTATAAACTGTTACAACACCTTTTCAGAGTTAGCATGTGAACTTCGACGCTAGTGTTTGTAAAGGTAAATACTAAATAATGATTAGGTCTGCTTCCAGAGCTTATAGTGATATGTAGCAAAACGAGTCTCCACGATATATTTCATATTTTCATATTGAATAAAAACTTCACAATAGTAGCTCGTTAACAATGGTGCTCTATAATCTTTACTGAATACCGACAAAATTGTGGTACAAAGCAGTTGTGGCTTACGAACTCCCCTTACAATTCCCGCATACCCCTTCGAGAATGAGATCAGGGGTTGGAGGGTCATTAAATCTATGTTATTTGTTTAACACCCTTTTATGCAACTAAGGCTAATTAGACGATGATATGGAAGTTTACAATATCAAGAAGATTTATTCTAGGTTACTCCAGATCCTATGTAAGTAAATATCGAAAGCAATCTATATATACGAGACTGGCCAGTAGCTCTCTCTCCACTTTGGACTTTCTTTCGTTACTAGGCATATTGGTTTTGAAAATGTTAACCTTTGGAGTCGAGGAGTCAATTAAAAAAACAAAAACATTTTTAGATAAATCTCCATTGAAGTCGGCTGAAGCAGTCTGTTGAAATAAGTTGTAACAGTGACATGACGGATTAAAATTAAACATAAAAAATGTAGCACAATATGTCCTCAATTTTACTTATTTTGATTTGATTTGAGGGAGCTAAAGAAAAGCAGCTTTATGTTCTTAGATTTGGTGTTAGGTGAAAGCTGTGTGAAGCGCGCAGAGTACTAGATGTTCTGTATAACATTAGATCCGACCTTACCCAGTAAAATGACTTATTCCACCCAGACGAGACCTGCCAAGGTTGGGAACTAATGGTGAAGGCTTAGGAAGGCAGCCAGCCCAACCTATTTAGCCTGAAGAATGAGAATCGTTTCTTCTCCTTCTTTCCTTCCTTTTTTATCTGCAATTAGTTGAGTTCGATCATTACTCATTACGTGAATTGAATAGTATAAATGGAGAAGAGTAGTTAAGGATTATCAATACATTTATATTTATACATATATACATATATTTTATAGATTCACATTATTCTTGGTTTTCGCCTCCAATGGTAATGGGCGTTGTGCTGTGTTATATTTTGCTGTAATGCGGATCATCTTTATGGTTTTGGAATAGGTTAACTATTTTTGTTTCGTTGTCTCTTAACAATTCACCATTTTTTCCCCCCAAGTATGTTTTTTTTCGATGTCATTGTACTGAGGATTATCTAATAATATGTTTTTTACTGTCAGAGCTACATTTCTTGCATGCGGGTGCCTCCAGACCTCTGACAAGGTAACCATGGGTGAACTGGCAGTGCCCGATCCTCAGGTGGCTCAATATGATTTCTTACCTTCTCGAGGTTCTAAAGTTAGCGGTTCGTTTCATGATTTCTCGTTTAATGTCTGCTACCAGTTATAAGATTTTTATAATTGGTTGTAAGTTTATAAGATTTTATTAGCAGTTATAAGCAACCATTTTTATAACTGATCAATTTATAACCAACTATATGATTTTTGTAAGTGGCCCATTTATTAGATTTGTTTCTTACAGAATTTGAATTCTTCCCGAATTGTTTTCTCGACTTTTCGGGGTTAGATTATGATCGTTGATCTTCGGCCGCCTGAACCAATTTTTTCTCGACTCTGCCTAGCTTGAATATATTTATTAATTTTTATATAAAAGGTCCTGATAGATAGCTTTTAGTTTACGGGTAACATGAAAAGCTGATCTTTGTGCGACAATATTAATTCATTGTTTTCTTCGCAAAACTGATGAGCAAAGATTTTAGGTGTTCGAAAGGAAAACTTTATCCTTCCTTTATTTTTGGTGATACTAAATAAAAAAATATTTGAAAATATTATAAACCCGTCATTGGTCATTACGAACATTATGAACATTATAATCACTATTGTTAATTAAACTAAATCCTTGTAGTATTAATTTGGCTTTAAGATTATACTTTTTCTTCATGTATTTAATTTTTTTACTCTTTAAAAAATGTTAAGCAGTAGTTTTGAATGATTGTAGTTGTTTTATCCTCTTAATATAAACGTTTTTTTAAGGTTTCATAATTTGTACTAATAATTGACCCTTTTTTTAAGTACAGCTTTATTCGTAAAATTTTAACTAACGTATGATTAAAATGAAAAAAAAAAAGTAGTGATTGTTGTGAGAGAAATTCTCCCGTGCGACCATCCATGTTAAAGCTGGTCTAGCGACCAATACCGGGTTAATGCTTTAGTAAACGGCAGAAAAAAAAATCTAATATTGTGAAAATTAAATAGTTTTATATCCATACTTGAACGTAATGGGAATCTAACATTTTGAAGAATGTAATCAAAGTGATTTGATACAATCGGGAAAGTTCGGACAAAATGACAAATCGACTTGTTTATAATAACCAAGACATCTACTCAGATGTTAGATGTTAAGAGCTCCTATATAAGGAGTAGAAATTGAAGCATGGAAATGCATAAGGGTCTAAGAGCCAAAAAAATAAAACAAAGTTTTTTTTGCCAAATTGTTATATGTGCCAAAGCCATTCTTCAGAAATGGGTATAAGTGATGTTTTGATGATAGAAATGAGTTCATTGAACGTATGAAAGATGGCATGGGTGTAAGCTCTGAAAGTAGTTCACCCTAGAGGGTAAGAGTCAAAAATTTCCTAAGGCACTTATACCCTTATAGGTTATTATAATAAGTTATGGGTCCAAGGTTCAATTGTTGAAGTAATGTTGTAGTTTTGTTCGGTTTCGAGGATGTTTTGGAAATAACCTGACGGGCGTGTGTGGTATGTTTAATGTGATCCAACGTCTGTGTGTAGGCACTAATTGTAAATATAGTAGTAACTAAAATTATTCTATACTAAAAAACAAAAGTCTAGCTGAGACATATTTCATTGAGATAAACTAAATAGGAGAGAAGGCCTTATATAGATATAGACATAGGTGAAGATGAAAGTTGATGCGTGATTGGCTACAATAGCATATTGTGGAAGCCAATAAGACTGGATAAGTGGGTTTTTAGTGGTGGTGGGGGCAGGGAGGGTGGTGGAGGGGCAGTTTCCGGTTCTAATCCAAGGGCATTAGCCGTCCCATCGGCACCTGTGGCTACTTCCGCTTCCTCCCTCTCACTTTAATGTTCCATCTTTTTCTCTTCGAGAGGTTGTCACGCAAACAAACCTATCGCGATAGCACCTTCTTAATTGCTAAGCTAACATCGTTTCGGTAAACACTCCGTCTTGAAAGTGGCCAAACAATATCTATGCCAGTAAGAGTTCAGATTATAGAACTTTTTCCACCTTTTGATTAACAACACACGATCGTAATTTAGCATCATCAACAATTAATCAGAAAAGTCGCTTTGTCTTGATTGCGTATAATAGTTTGTTTGAAATATTTTCTTCCACCTTGCTGCCTTAGGATTGCAAATCTGTTATTGATGGGTGTTAATTTCGACTTATTAAGTTCTTAAAACATTACAAAAAAACAAACAACATGGTGACTTAGGCACCGACAATGCATCACGGTTCTTTGGAGAGGATGTGCCTTTCAACCGGAAATCATTCATACTTATAATGAAACGATTGATTAAATGTGTCAAAATATGAATTGCGGAAGAAATAAAAAATGATGACTTGGCCAACATTGGTATTTATAAGGATTCAACCCTTTCGCAACGAAGTATGCAACGGAAACGGCTGAGATGGCAGTGACTCGGTACCCCTGTTACTAACTCCCATCGACCGTTCACAAAATTCTTTCCCATGGAGCAGACATGATTGAGCACGCAGCTCTTTGTATTGGTTTCCTCACAGAAGAGGTTTAGAAGAGTATGAACAAAAATTATAAGAAGTACACGGAACATCATTCCAGGAAGATATCTCAAGTCGCAACAAATGAAGATTTTTCCACAAATTATTTGTAACAAGCGACCCAAACATTACAGATTTAAGACCAATATACAAGTATAAAAAGAAAAAAGAGCTAACCGAGGAAGCATACAATTTACTTAAAGAAGATTGTTATCTTATTTATTTCTGACCCAAATAAATAAAAGTAATTATATCCTATCTTTATTATCTGTATATCCTCCCTGTGTTATTGTTCACAAAAATGTTAAAGAAAAAAATAATTACCTATATAATTTTTTTATTTTTTATTTTCCACTTCAAATTTTAACTTTATCTGATGCACATAGTTCAGTAATATTGATTTCATTAGATTCGGCACCTCAAAAATCAATACAAGTGTGGTTCGATGACGCTAAAAAAGTGATTCAAATAGATATTAGATCTCTAAAGCACGATGCCTTCCATCTTAAGCTTCCTCACGTGAGTCCTCACGTGACGAACGTATTAAGTCTCGGGAACTGTGAGTCACTATCCGGCCCGGAGGACCAAAATTTGTGGGGTTATGCTTTCACTTTGTATTGTGAGGTGACACAAGTAGACAGGCCATGAAGGCGGTATTCTGTGCAACCTCTTTGGAACATGCACTGGCGGGAGAAGATAAAGGTGTAGGTTATTTGCAGGCGCCAAGCTGAAATGTGGCTGTTGCTAAGCAGTGATGTGGATATTTGAGTCAATTATCATTAAATAGCTACGTAAAATAAAGAAAATAAGTAATACGGTTATATACAAATGAATATTAGTACGTAATGTATTATTAGAATGTTATGACTGTTTAATGTATTATATAACTAACTGAATATAAATTCTACCTGAGGTTATGGTTACATTCCTTATTCCTATTACTATTGTTGTTTAAATTTAATAGATATTAGTTTTTTTCCCATTTTCAGCTTTTTTGGACCACTGTGCATAGGTAAGGGAAAGTAAAAATTAGGTTTGATGAAGAATGGACCAACCACATGTATTACTCAATACCGGAGGCCTTTTATCTAATTAATATAATGTATTCTCTTTTATAATTACATCACCAAAATCTTCATCGTTTTGAGAGTTAATAGAGAAATGATGTTAAAGTTTGAACGGTGAGGAACGGAAGGAAGAAGGAGGATAATGGAACAGGGGCACCAATCAACAGTACTGAATTATAAAGCAGTTAGGGAGTGTGGACACGGATTTCATCAGGAGGGCCGGCTGGCACCTGGGATATAAGAGAACGATTTTCCAACGGAATATATTTATGGCCGGGAATTGCCGAGGGTTAATATTTCACCCTACTGAAAACTTTCTGTAGGCTACAGTAGCGAGAGGGTGGAGTCCTCTTGAAACACCTGAAGTAGTGTCTCGAAACCAAGATCTTGGAGCCGAGTAATCACGTTAAAACCCTATTGGTGTAGAGCAAAGCACCTATCTCAGTAGTAGGACATAAATTAAAAAAATATGTTGAATGATGAAAACTTAAGGTGTCAGCAAAGATTAGACATATATGAAGGATTTAATACTTGGGCGCTCACCTAAACGCGTACGGAAGGGTTGATGGAAACATAATAGACAGGATAAAAACGGTTGGGAGTTAGTTGCCAATTTTTCAATCCATGTTCTTACGCAAAAATATTTCACACTATATTGCCACTAAAACCTAAAGGTGCCTTTACGCAGTGCGATCCTCACCCTAAAACAGTGAATCTCCCGAACCTTGCTGACCGGCGTACTACGAACAACTATTTACACTTAAACGTGAAGTCGAGCAAACAATGATGTCTGATCGCACCTATGCAATTTAATAAAATAAATTTCAACAAACACAAAACATACAAAGCTGACTTGGACCTAGCGGCTGTTCTGACATTTGCTCTATCTTATGGATAAAAGCATCGTCAGAAAGATGCTGAACACTAGCGCTATCCCCGAACACACAGGCGAACAGATAAAGACCTGTTCGAATTCGTGTCTTATTTATATTAGCCGAACAGGCTGTTCGAGATTGAGGTTCGCGGAGGAACGCTACTATAAGAGCAAACTGGACCTGAGGCCCGCAGAGGAATTAATTGAAGAAATCCAACTCAGGTGTCTTGGACATTTATCGCGAATAGCTGAAGACAGGACTGCCAGGCTATCTTCAAGGTAAGAATAAAGGGAAAACGGCTATAAGGATGAACAAGGAGGAAATGGGAAGAAATATTCCTGAAACAGGCCTTTATAACAAGAGAAGAAGAGATTAAAGAAGAAAACGCAGATGACACAGGACAGAGATTCTTAGGTCAGACACTATAAGAAAGCGGCTGATACCGCTCAATGGTAAAAGAGGACTCGATAAAGTAAATTAAAATCAAAACAAAAAAGAACATTGCACGGATAATATTAGTCTTCTAAAAACTTGACCAACATACTAATTACTAATATATTATTAATATACTATTTTAATAATGGAGCCATGTAAATTTTTTCAATAATAAGTTAGGTAGATAGAAAATAAAATAATACCTACATGAACAAAGAGATTAAAAAATGAGTCTATACTCTATAAAAAGAGTATTTCTATTTCAGATCCGATGAATTCGGGCAAAGGATTGTGGGATATCCTCAGAAGTGCGTTGTTATTTCTTAAAAGGGGTTCCCTTCCTTTCTAATCCTCTTCTGCAAAATTTCATTTCGTTCCGAAATCAGACCGATCATTAAAGATCTCATGAGGCTAAGAGGGCTTAAGTGACGGATATCGCCAACAGGTGATCGACCAAGAGGGTGGTTGGGCGATGGCGGAGGTGAATAATGCTTCCTGGTCTGCCTCGGGAACCCAGACAATGGTGGATTGGGGGGGGGGGGGGGCAGCGATAGGGGAGGAGGAAGTGGAGCCCGGAGGCGGTGGTTTTAATTGGCCCCTTTCAATGGGGGCCACCACAGCCAACTGAAACCTACTTAATCTTGGCCCCCTGACATCTGTTTACCCCCGCTGAAAACAAAATTAATGACAGCCCTTGGAACAAATCTTCTTACAAATGATTCCACTCCCTACCTTCTAATGACCCGCCCCACGCTCGACGATTAGTCAGCCGGCTCGGTCCCCACTCCGACCATCTAGAAGTTCGGCTTTTATTCTTCAAGCTAGGTGAGTAGTATTTCGTCACTACTTTTGTTACTACTTGCTCGTAACAAACACTTCCTAACCGTTGATAATTAAATTTTTCATTCACTACAGTTATATTTCTTAATATGTTCATCTCTGGATACATTACATACAGAAATTTTTACGTTTCAATTTATTTATAAAATTAAATTATGATTGCTGATTTCTCCACCCTTTTTTCCTTCGAACTCCCACACCGATTTGTCGATAGAAGCAAAATTTATTTCTGTATAAAACTTTTTAAAGATCATTGAATTGCACAATTCAGCATAATATCTTAAGATGATTGTCCCCTGAATAGGGGACTTAATTCACAAAATTTATTTTCTATTTTGAACTACCGGTTTTGATTCTTTGGAAACATTTTCAAGCTTTCATGATAAAAACAAATAAGAGCTAATAAAAACAATTACACTCGTAACAAAGAAGAAAAAAATGGTTTTAATGTTGTTCCTATCTATTTTTTTTTTGCAAAATGAAAATAAAAATTGACATTTTAGATTTTCAAGAAGTAGCCTGCGAGGAATATCCGTGCTATAGCAGTTCATGAAATTTTGGCACATCCCTTATAAAAAGGAAAATTCAAATTTAATTTTAGGCTATTTTGAGACGCATACAGCAGGACTAATTAATTTTTAAATGTGAGGGAACAGTACACCTAATAGGTGTACCACTCCAGGGACTAAATAAATATATCATACTTAACATATAATAAGATATATTCTTTCAACTCCTTTCACACACGATATGGGCGTTTTGTAATTGAATTATTAGTGTATAGAAATGAATTAAAAATATTTTATTAACTACGTTCTCAACGACGAAGTACGTTAAATACAAATAGAATATTTTTAATAATTCTCGTTTTACTAAATTTCACATTCTCTTATTTACACCTATATTATTCACTATGCATAATTATTATTCAATTTACTTCAAAATCTTTTCATCTTTCATTATTTTTAAAATATTTTCATTATCCTGGTAATAACCTTGTTGGGTCCTTAAGATGATCACTAATCCATTGTACCTTAAACAGGCTTTAGGACAGCGCATCAACCCTTACAGGGACTACAGGAGTGGAACCAAATTCTGCACAATATAGAAGTTTTTCCCGAAAAGATTGGACAAAGTTGAAATTAGTCCGCACAGAGGGAAAGGACAGAGTGATCTAGTGTTAGAGAGAGACATAGTTCCTTAGGCAAAGCATATACTACATATAAACATATACATCTCGACATGGAATGGACTATAGTACTAGTAGAGTTTGAATTTAGTTGAGCTGAAAACTACTGAGTTCGAGTTAGAATATTTTAGTGGAGACTGATCTGATTTAAAAAGGTAAAATTAAAATTTATTTTTATCGGCTGTTATTTTTTTTTTCTATCATGAGAAACCGGTAGTTCGAAATAGAAAATAAAACTTTGTGGATCAAACAATAAGTGTTTCTCTGTATTGAGGATTACATCCACTTTCTGGTGTTTCCTGAAAAAATTCCTATTAAATGCCGTTTTTTTTTTTGTTTTTTTTGAGATTATATACGATCGTTATTCTTGCCTTGTATACTTACTTTATGATGTTAATATTTAGAACTGCGGAAGTGGCACAATTCATCGAAGAAGTCCTTTTACATTTGTTCAAATTTTCTTTTTTGTAATGAATTATGAATCTTTTCGGTTCTTCTGCGTTTGGGCTAGCACTTTCCAGTTTATTGTTAGACTCAAGACCCTTTTTGTTTTTTTCTAGTTTACATGTTTACTCCGTTATATAAAACCCAATTTCCAAATCCATTCTAATAGCAACCAATCCTTAACATACAAAATTGATATTGCTCCTTATTTTGTCAGAAACATAATCGTCTTTTCATAATAAAAACACGACCTTTCCTTTTTTAGTGTCTCTGTTGTCTGTTCATGAAATATTTTATTTTGATTTAACGAAAACATCTACTAGATATATTTATATTAGCTTTTAAAATTAGTAAATTTCAACGTATAATAATTAAAAATATAGGTAATAAAAAAATAAAAATTTATGGTATAGATAAAATTTTTTAATGATTATGCTTTTATTAAATGGTTAACCCAAGGTCATAACTTAAATGTATTTATAAATTAATAATTTTATTCATAGGATGTAAAATTAAAAATAATAAATATGATGTCAGAAAAATATATAAATATGGCATAAAAACTAACATTAATACAATAATTTAATATTTTTAATCATCAAAGTATATATGAGATACATAATATACAGTTTAAATTAAGTGCGGTATGGTTATTAAAGAGGCCATGCGATAAAATGTAGTGGATTCCGAGGAGGGAGCCAATTTTATTTTAATTTCTTGTAATAAAGAAGGCATTCCACCCGCCCCCCCCCCCCCGGGTATAGAAGGAATTTTAAGAGGCATTCAGATATGAAATTCGAAATTGAAGAAGTGACACCATTCCTCCTCCCCAACAGGACAATAAATCAATTCATAGCAAGGTTAAACAAAAATGGAATGCAACTTTTTTCCATTCCATAATCGATCTTAAATATCACAGAGATTCTTTTCAGTATTGAAAAGGATTATATATATATATATATATATATATTTTATACTATGTTCTCTTTCATGGTACCTCATTTATTTAAAATTAAAAAACTGAATGACTGTAACTATGCATTGAAACTCAGGAACTATTCATTAGGCAGGATTACAAATATCACATTTTAATTTAAACAGAAATAATACAGTCAGCGATATTTTCATATTCATGATTGGGTAAACGTAATCCATAGTTTAAAATACACTGATGGACAAAATTAACGCACCACCCTTATTTTTTTGAAGATTTCCAATCTATGCAAATTTTGATCTTGAAAAGTACTTTTGGTTGAAAAAGTAAGCGGTTTTAATAGTACATAGATAGTAAAAAGTACAAAAATTAATAATTAATAACTGGTATTTCCACCTTCAATCACATCTCCTAAACGCTTTCCATTGATTCAATGAGTTTTTTAATTGAATCCTAAGCAAAATCGTCCTTTTCTTCAACAAGAGCTCTTTCCAGTTATTCAAGGGTGGTAGGTCATGAGTTCCGATGTAGTACTCTTTGCTTAACTTGGTCCCAGATGTGTTCAATTGGATTCAAATCTGGACTCCGGGGTGGTCACACCAAGAGCTGAATGCCAACCTCATTCAGGTAGTTATCAGCAATTCGTGTTCTATGGGGTCTGGCATTATCGTCCATTAGCAAGAATTCATCACCGATGTAGGGTGCAAAAGCCACTACATGTTTCTCGATTATGTACCTCTGTGATCTTAAATACCTTCCCCGCACAACAACCAATTCAGCATGAGAGTCAAAGGAAGTGCCATCCAGAACATCCGTGAACCACCATGAAATGCCACCTCGGGAACCATACATCATGGCGCGTTCATATCTTCTTGGCGCCTCCATGTGTAGTTACGGCCATCTGAAGACCTGGGGCATACTCTCACCCCATCTATAAAGAGAACTTTCTTCCAGTCATCCCATGATGTTAACGTGCAAACTGAAGCCTGTCCATTTCGTGAGCTCTCGTAAGGAAAGATCCACAGGCAGGATGTCGAGTCAAATGATTATTTTCATTAAGCCTTCTTCTTACAGGCCTGGTAGAAATGGAAACATTTCGGACCTGCCTCATGAGACTCCCTATCTCATTTCAGATAACGCTTCGGTTTTGTAAAGCTAGGTGTCGGATTTACCTATCTTCTCTTCTGCCGTACATCTAGGCCGGCCATTCCCTTTTCTTCTAGAGTGGCACCCTGTCTTACTTACCTCTATATGAAATATATAGTAAGGGGAAGCTGTTTCAATGACAACTGGGGTGTAAGTCCTGTACCTTAATACTTATAGTAATTAACGATTGCTATTTTTTCCGACCTATATGTCCATTTCTCTTTATTCGACAGTTTTCCACCCTAATTTATTATATTGTTAGATGAGAAATATTCTATTAAAGGGGCGTGAAAAAAAAAAAAAAATAAAAAAAAAACAACTTAATATAGCACTTTTTATGTGGAAATAAAAATATTTCGTTGGTGTCCTCACAACCGCCTATACGCCCGCCCTTGGGTCCGCTGTTTCCGAAGATGGAAAGGGAGAATAAGCTGTAGTACCTCAAGATTTCAGCACGTAAGAAATAATAACACAATATGGTTCTGCAACTTATTGTTACTAAGGATTAGAGAAGAGAAATGGCCAAGGCAGGTTTGTAATATCAGCCACAATCCAGAAAAATGAAGAAAAATTCAAGGGAGAAATTGCTGGTTGATGCAAAGGATGAATGGCAGCTAGAAGAGAACAATATTATTTCAATGGTTATTTCTTTTAAATATCGTATTTTATACTATGTTACAGGGCCAGCGTCCATAAATATTATGAAAAATTCCCACTCGCTTAACGAAAACGTATTGATATGAGATTGATATAAACTTATTCTAAGTTTCAGTAAGTTCAATAATATCATATTATTCAATAATATTCATAATAAAAATAAGTTCAAACCTTTTCAGGTTTTCTTATAATTACTAATTCTTACAATAAGTAAGAATTCAAGCATATTGAGCTTTGTAAATAAGCGAAATCCCTATACGTTAAGCCTTTTAAAATCCACCCTTAGGAATAAGGGTACCCTGCTTATAAAAACATTTTATTACACATGCCTACATTTTAATAGGCTTAACGAAACTTGGTTCTAAGCCGCCGTGCTCAGCGAGGTCCGTTAAATATTTTTAAACCTTCCTCGGGGATTTTATTCCTGTTTAAGTGGCCATATTTCCTCAAGGACTTGCAGATTACATTCGATTTCCCAATTGTCCCAATTTATATACTTTTTTCCTTCTTTTTCCATCCCTTAATATATGGGACATGAAAAAAAAAAGTGGCATTTGTGAACTACTTACATTTTTAATCAGATCACGGAACCAATTTCTAATACATGCAGTCCGGTTTTCAGCATTTATATATATATATATATATATATATATATATATATATATATATATATATATATATATATATATATAATGGGAACTTCATGAAGTTATTATTGAACAATAAAAAGCTCCATTTTATGTTACTAACAAGGAGATGCGGTAGAAACGCCGATTACAATGAAACTTTTTTAGTGGTACGAAACCAAAAAATATTTGATTAATGTCCGAGAGTTCAAGGCAATGCGTCACATAAGCCGAAAGAAAAAAAATAAATGAATTTCTTTTATTTTGGCTTTTGAACAAGGCACCTCCCTTTTTTGGTACTTTTTTTTATGGTGATGGGATGGCACTGGAAACAGATGATTGGAAACCCGAAGATAGCCAGTTCAAATCCCGGAGCGATGGGAAATTAGATAATACTCGACATTATGTTTATAACATTATAAGCATTGACAATACGGCTCCTACCTTCGGCACCCAGGAAGATTCAATTTCCATCAGAAAAGGATACAACACCGTTTCCAGCAGAGCAGCAGGAACAACCACCGCAACAGAGGAGAATGCGCAACCCTGCTCGTCAAAAATATACCGTCATGTTCAGCAGGAAAGCACATAGCTGGCACCTTCAGCTTACACTTAATTCCCCCAACACTTGTTTCAGTTACTCAATGGTCTATCTCCCTCATCCAACCACTTTTTAACATCCTTCAACAGATTTCACAGGTGACCACATGTACCCACCCAACGGCCCCTAATTTGTGGTCTAAAACAGCACATGATTCTATTGGACTTGGAATCGCATTAATAACGGAAACACACCTTACTTCTAGATCTGAGTTTGGAATTTCTGGTTATTTTACTAACGGGACTATTATAGTCTGCACCGGAAAGCGTTCCACTCGGTCATTCGGGTGGAATAATGTCTGTGTATGTCAAAAGAACTTCCTGAGTACACTATGGTTGTATCGTGGTCAGATTGGTTGTTTCAAATCTGAGAGTCCAATTGCTACTAGATAACTATTGGATAATATATTGGATAACTATCTAATTACTAATTAGATTGCGCGAATGAAGACAAGGATGACACCAATTCAACTTTCCCAATGGTTCTGAAATATGTTGCCGTGACAGATGTATCATTTAGTACTATGATCTGATTTTTACCAATAAATTCGCTTTTCCAACTACACCTATAACTTCGGTTGGAACCTCAGACAATGTTACAGGGATTGGTATCATGTTGTGAAATTCCCATTAAGACACGTTATCGTCTCCACAATGGTTTTGTCTTCATCAATATTGTTATGATTACTGAAAACTGGGCAAAGGTGAAAGAAAGGTACTTCCACAATTTATGCAACATGTTATACAATCCATATTGCCTCAGATCTATCAAGCAGAGGTTGTTAACTTCCTCTTAACTATTTAATCAATTTAATTAAAATTAAATAAATAATTACAATTATTTAACTCACCTCTTTTTTTTAATGATAAATAAATAATAGAGGTTTCAATTATAGGTAAATCAACAGTAAAAGCTAAATAAAATACTGCTTAATTCCGACCCGATAAGCGATGGGGCCTGTAACGGCCTAAAGATAATTAGCTCTAATATAATTAAAGGACCGCAGAGATTTTCTACACCGACCCCTCCCACCACTCTCGGTTCTACAAATACTTTCGTACGGATTAAAACAATCCTGTCTTCGAAACAATCAACCATGGTTAATGAATTTAATTAATATTTATAACTTATTTAAAAACTTTATGATTTAATATTTATAAATGAAATGTAATAAATAAATGTATATTCCGTTCAGAAAGTAACACAAACTTCCATATATAAAGATGTGTGGTCTATAAGCCATCACCCTTTTTTTTTTATTATTATTTCTGAAAAAAAACTCTTACCATTATCATTCTGTAATACTTTTTTAATTAGGTTTTTAAAGTCTATTTTCCATTAACAAAAATTTCCATCGACCTATTTAGGTAAAGTTATTCTATATCATGTTCGTCTCTTAAAGGAAGGGATTAAAAGTAAACCTAAATCTTTGAATTTACAGTGAATCAAAAAATAAATTAACTGAAAAGTTGTGAGCTGCCGTCCGTAGTTCTCTAGGGCCTGTTGGTGTTACAAAAATTATATAAAAAATCTCAAAGAAGCTAAAATGAAAATAAGTAAATATGCGGCATGAGATTTTATTTAGGTTTCTTGTCAGACCATCATAATTATCTAGGTAGAACTGTAGGGTTCAGCTAAAAATCCAACAATCAAAAATTCATTCTTTTTAACCGAATGATTTACGAAATATAATATGTCAGCACGACATAATAAATAAGGACTTAAACATCCCAGCAATTATAAATATTTGCAGCCGAAATATGTCATTCAAATTTCAGATTTAAGAATTTGTAGGTAAGTATAACTATTTTTCTTGATGAAGAAGATAATATTATCAGAATATGAAAAAAAGAGAAGAAAGTAGGTGTAGCCAAAAAACGATATCAAAATTATTAATTATAATTATAAATAAATTTGTTTAATGATGAAAAGAATATTTTAAATGTATCGGATTACATTTTGAAGTGATTTCTAAGAATGTCGCTCAAAATTGGTACCTATAAAAGAAAAACAATCAAGATTTCGTAAAGCCATTTTTCCACGTGGAAAATGTATTACATGTTTAAGGTATACAATTATTGCCATTAATTACAGTGAAAATCATCCATTGAATTATTAATTATATACTTATTGTTATTATAATATTGTTATCGTTATCATCAAAGCATAGTAACGATTGCTGCTAGGTAATTTTTTTTTTTTAATTCCTCTTTGGAAGTTTTAAATTTACAGTTACTTTAATAACATAACAATAACAAATCAATGAATGTTTTTCACTGTAATTAATTGCATATTTCATTTTAATTATATGTATGCGGATCGATTTATGATACCTTAAACATGTAATAAATTTTTCTCGTGGAGAAACGGCTTCACGAAATGCTCCTATAACCAAACAATGTCGAAGCAGCCTTTTTGATTATTTGTGTTTATATTATCTGCATGTTATTGTAAACTTTCATCTTCGTATTGTCACGGTACATCAGTAATCAAATAAAAATACCATATGGTTCAAAAATCCCAAACCTTTTGTTAGAACGAACTGTTGGTCGGAACAGACCATTGGAGCACGTGGACGGGCCTAGATCTTTTCTACGGAGACCTGGAATCTCCCAGGAGGATCTCGAACCTTCCAGAAGGTTCGTTTTGCGACTATATATAAAGAGCGAGTGACTGGGCCAGAAGTCAAATTAAATAAGCTTTTTAGTTGGTTTATTTGAGTTGAATTATGTTTTAATTACTTTTATGGTATTCATGAAGTTCATGAGACTAATTTAATATCCTTTTTAATATATTTATACAATGTTTTAGGGCTTAAATGTAGTTGTCAACTATTAGAACAGATATTAATCCATAATTTCAATAGTTGGCATCGATGTCAACTACCGCCAGAACCAGCAAAAATTGTTCCATCTGGGGGTGGTTTATGAAAGTCTGAGTCTGTATAGATGACAGGTGTCTTATTTTATGAATTTATAGCTAGTGCGATCTATCCATGGATTGTTGAGAGCAAAATTGCATTGCCAATAATCCTATTCCTATATGGACAAGCTTCTCATCTGACTCTCCCCACTTCCCGATTCTGCAAAGAACATGGGATACTTGCTATTAGTCGCACTCTATCAAAATGCTACACATTTTATCCAACCAATGAACGTGGCCATCTTTAATTGTCTAAAAGGGCAATGGAAGAATGAAGTTCATCATTGGTGAGTCGAAAATTATGCAAACCCAACATTAAAAAAACGAAACTTTGGCCATTACTCTATTATCTCTCTACTAAATCTATTTATCATACTTACTTAACTGATCTCATTTTTCGTTTAAATATGTTGTTGTTTTTTTTGTCTCACTTAAGCTATATTTATATATTATAAATTAAAAAAAATATTAATTTTTATTTTAGTTCTTATTACCTATAAAAATCATAGGAAATCAAATATTAATGCATGTGTCAACTTTAAAACCATAAATGTCCACTTTCCTAACCTTTAAATTTTGATGTGTCAACTATTGGTTTTATAAAAACCGTAAATGTAGACCATAGGATATTGTATTCCTAGTTTTCTAGAGGGATTGGCCTAACTATATTCATAACAAAGATTATCCTAACATCAATATATTGGTAAACAGTGTCAATAATATTTTTTTTTTTCTTAAACTGTCAAATATTGGTACAGTTACCCTACTTGTTTAATTATCAAACTAAGATGATATTTCAGTCCATTATCAGAGGAATATGATTAATAATCCGATGGAAAAAGTTAAATCCGCAATAAATTAGTAGAACAATGACAGGCAATTATAAGTTTGTCCGATACCGGAGTCGAGGACCTAACCTAGCATTGGTGTCACTGGCAAAAAACAAGAGCGTTCTCATTAGAAGAAGAAGCAGCTGTTTGAACATGGCATGGATCTCGCTTCTGGCGAGAACTGACACCGAGATCTCGCAGCCGCCTTGTTACCGGGAGGCCCCCTGTCAGCCCGCTAATGAGCAAGCAGTCCTCCAGTCCTGTCTCTTCTCCAGCTCTCTCTTCCAGGTTCTTCTAATTCTTGTCCAGTTTCTTGGCCTGCCTGTTAGACAGATATCGAATTGTCTTCCTCGATAGAGAGCATTGTTATCTTCCCACTTTTTCACTAGTTAAGGGACAATACCCAGCTGACGTGAGGAAAAGTACAGGATCATAATTCTCCATTTCACAAAAAAAAATATTTGGAAAATATACTATACAACTGTTGCTAGATCTCTCACGTTATATATGTTATCATTGTGAATAAGTGGTCAAGAAACTTTTCATACTTATCAGGGCACTTCTTTTAAAGTTTGAATGCATGCACATAACCGAAAACAATTAAATTAAAAAAAAAAATAGTAAATTATTTATTTGTAACGAAATGGGCTCTTCAACCACTTGTGTCATTTTAGCCTCTACAGAACATTTGCAAATTGACTACGATGAGAAATATTAAAGATTAAATAAATTACATATAATACTACAATCATAACAAAAAAATTTTAAATGACAAAATACAATAAAAAAGGTAGTACCGTAGGTAAGAATTTAAGTGTTAAATAGGGAATAATTTAGTAAGTATTAATCTTCAAAAAGAAGAAGACTAAAGAAGACCACTAAAAGAATGAAGGAGGTTCAAAATTTAAGCAGATAGAGTCTCAAATTTTCTTTTATTGACCTTTATACAGTCAGTGGTTTGCATGGCACCTACAATACAATTAAAGGTCGTGGGTTCGTAATTACTTTAATTACCCCTGGTAATTACTTTATAATATACTAAAATAAAATCGCAAAAACACGAAAAGCGAAACAAACTATATTGCTAAAAGAATAGCAAAGCATGGATTTGCAAAAAGGTATGCATTTTCTGCATTAAAATTATAATAAATTATATTTTATAATACATAATTTGTGTTGAATTTTACTTTTTTCCTCCTTTCCAATTAATTTATAAAACATTGTAAAATTAGTTTATCAAACATTTTCCTTACACGTAGAAGGAAAAACAGCGAGGAAAAGCACTAAACTATATCATAATTTTAAATGCCGCCATGAAAAAAGATAAAATATTTAACTATTTATTCTTCTTCTTACGATATTTATATTGCAAGTACGTTAAATATAATCGCGTATGCAATACTGTGTGGAATGAAAGAAGGGTCCATACAGGCAGAGAATACAACATAGGGACACACCACAATCGATTTCATGACAAATTACACAGACACAATAGCCCACTTGTACAAAGAGCTTCGCACTCAAGCAGAAGGCTTCGCAAAATCAAAAGGAGGCTAGAAAGGGTTGGATGAGAAAAAACTTCAGTAATGTTTTTTCTCTAAGCGGTTAGCGGAAAAGGGATACCGTTCTTAAGAAGTTCCCTTCCTCTCTTCGCTTATCATGTACACATTTTTTTATGCCTATAAATAATAAAAATATATAAATCTGTGACTAAGGTCATCTGTTTTAATTCACGTAAAATTCAATAGCTTTGGAAAGCTGGTTAATTCAATTTTGTTTTAGACAAAATATAAGTAAAGACAGGTGAGCTAATCGGGAAAGTTAACTCATTATTTCTTGTATTGTAATATTTTAATAAAACCATTGGTTACAGTGGAACACGATTTATTCTTACTAGATAAGAAGAAAAACAGAACAACAAATATATGTATCTGATATCATTTTTTCTCAATAATTCATTAAAGCTGATAAATGTTTTTACGAGTTTTGTCCCTATTCAAAGGGTGTATTACAAGTAAGTAAGTACAGTTTATTTGAGATCTTGAAAACTTCGTGTGGAGGTGTTTGTTTATCAGTACGGCTACCGAATTCGATCCTAAATAGGTGTGTCTGAAATTGAATTTATTAGATTTTCATTTGGATCGTAAAAAATACTAAAAGAATATACAGTAAACCCTCGATATGGCGAACTGGTAGGGGGTATCGAGGTTCGTTATAACCGAGGATTCTTCTTTTTTTTTTAGCCAATGCCCGCACTAATTTGATCATATTTAGAATGAAATTCATTCATTAGAACTAGCATTTGTGTAATTTATTTTTACTTAAACTACATATTAAATAAACAATGAGATTCATTAATTTACCTACCAAGTTCACTTGAGAGTTCTTTAGCCTTAACTTATTATTCGAATAATACAGAATGGTTAATAAGAGGGTCTGAGATTGGTATTTGAGATCTCATTTGTTTAAAGCAATTTATCAATTTTTTTTCCAAATATTCATGAGCCGCAGAGCGCAGTCGTTTATTTAATACTGCCCTTGGTTTCCTTGGGCTGCGGTTGAATCTATTTTATCTTTGTTTTTTATAATGGTTGACAATGTTGATTTGTGAATTCCATATGTTTCTGTATATGGTTTTCTTACTTAGAATTCCCGATTCAATATCCAGGAGAATTTTGTATTTTTCCTCGATTGATGAGGATTTACGTTTGTGACACACGTCTACGAACGAACTCATTGTGTATTAAAAATAAAAAACAGTATAAACAACTACAGAACACTGATTCGAATAATAAAGAACTCCAAACGGAACTGAGCTAGTTTTGAGAAAAAATCATTGGAATCAGAAAGAGAGAGAGCAAAAGGAAATCGGATCTAGAAACTGGTGCTACTTCGTCTTCCCGCGCTCATCCTACGTAATTCGCTATAACGAGGGGTTCAGCAGAAATACAATGGTAATTTTAGGGGGATAGCATTTTGGTTCGCTATATCGAGGTGTTCGTTATATCCGAGTTCGTAATAATGAGGGTTTACTGTATTAACTTATATTGATAAATTAGTATTAAAATTATAATCAATAAATCATTTTACACAAACATAATATAAATATAAATTTTTATTTTGCTTACTTTTATTTAATTATTATTTGCAAAGGAATTTAATTATTAGACACGCTATCTATATCAATTACAGTATATGTTACAGTAAATATAATCTGTAGATTATATTAACTGTAACAGTACTTGCGTCACTCTTATAGAAATTCTTTCGATTATTATTTATACATTAACACCCATTTGCCATCTTTTATTTGTTTTATATTTCGATAGTTTTATTAAAATAATCCTTGATTTTTTATCATAATATAGACAAGAAATTATATACTGTTTTACCTTTTCAAATTCATTTGTAATGTGAACCGAGAAGAGAGTATATTAAAAATTTGAAAATGTAGCTACAAGTGCAGTTTTGGCATGTAAGTTGAACCGAAATTAGACCTAAATTATGCAGCTATATATTATTATTCTATAGCTTTTAAGATTTAGTATAGGGGATTATAGAGATTATTAAAACTTAAAAATGAACAATTAAAAGTTTAATAATAGCGCAATTCATAGAAAGTCTTAGGTATAAGACTAATATAAGTGTCTATTAGAAAAAATATTTAACTTAAAGGAAAACCCTACTGTTTCTACTACTCAATGGAAGATAAAAAAAAAAAAAATGTAATAATTAAATTTCTTACCTCAATAATTTCGAATAGATAATATTCCTTCGACAGGAATCAAAAGTAAATAGGCAACAGGCAATTACCTGAAAAAAAAAAAAAACGATTTTATAAATAAAATAATAAAACAAATACTACGAAATAACATTTCTAATCTTGTAACAAATTGGAGTTAATCTCATGCTAAAAGTAACCTTTTATTAATACAAATTTACAACAATATAATATATATCAATTATACAAAAACTATAATACCTAAAAGTAACAATTGATTAACAATCCATTGTTACATCTCTTGATAGAAAATCCACAACAATGCAACATAAAAAACAATACGTCCTCTAAAAAAACATATGATTGGCAACCAGCTTACACTTCCCTTGGTCGACGACTCTTTTACTGCATAGGAAAAGAGTAAGGTACAAGCTTGGTGCTGTGGAACAGATTCCCTTCTTTTCGTTTCTTTCTACTTCCTAATTCATAAATTGAATTAGAATGTCTTTTCTTTATCATGAATGGTCCACTTCTGATCTCATCTAGCTTATTTCTGTTTAATTTGTTACCATTTGCTACATACACTAAGTCACCTTCTTGAAATTCATATTCTCTTCTGTTCTTGTCTATTCTAATTTTATTTCTTTCAAAACTTTTTTCAGAATTTTTGAAAGCCTCTTCTCTATCCTTTTCTAAATTATTTGCTTGTTTTAGTTGAGAAGGTACTATTTCTGACGTCGTGCTAAATAAAAGATATGCTGGAGTGAATTTGGTTGTACTATGTACTGTATTATTATATTCATCTAAGCACTGTTCAGCAATTTTTGTCCAAGGTGTATTGTTACCATCTTCATTAAATTTACACCGAATCCTGTTCACCAATGTTTGGTTCAATCGTTCGTTTAAGCCGTTCGATTGAGGATTATCGACTGAGGTATAAACAAGTAAAATACCTTTTTCTTTTAAATATTTTTTTAATTTCATTGAATTTAATGCTGTGTATTGATCGACCAACAACATTTTTATTTCATAATCTTTAGTCAACGGATTTATTAATTTAATGAAATCCTGAGCATTTTGTTTACTTGAGGTTAAGATCCACGCATGTCTAGTGAAATGGTCCACCAGCAAATGCATATATTTCTTAGTGGAACCGTTGCCGCTGAAACCCCCAATGGTGTCAATCGACACAATTTCAAAGGGCTGTTTAGCCGGTCCTAATTTTGATAGTAGACCTATAGCCCGACTTGATCTAGATTTATTTTTCTTACAGATTTCACACGTTTGACAATACTGATTTATTTTATCATCCATGTTTTTAAAATAGTAAAAAGGTCTTAGTTTGTTGGCTATATGAGTACTACCAATATGACCATAAAATTTATGTATTTTCTTGATTAAATCTAACCCAAACTTTTCTGATACATAAATTCTTTTCCTACTATTCAAAAGTTTAAAACTGATATCACCATCTTTAACTATCTTCTTGGTCTTTTCTATTTCTTCCTTAATATCTTGTTGATCAGCAATTATCTCTTCCAATTTTATCATATTTACAATTTTTAAACAATCATCGTCATTAGAAAAACTTTCGAGAACAGGATTTCTAGATAAAGCATCAGCCTCAATATTTTCTTTTCCTTCTTTATAAATGATTTTGAAATTGTACTGAGACAAATACAACATCAAATCACCCATCGCTTCATCAGTTCTAGATTTTGATTTTAAGCTTACTAATGGTTTGTGATCTGAGATGACTACAAATTCTCTACCTATCAAATAATATTGCCAAAAAATAATTGCTTCTTTGATGGCCAGACATTCTAAATACATTATTGCTTTCTTCATCTGTCCTGGAGTTAGCTTCTTTGAAAAATATGCGACGGGATGTAAAATGCCATCTTTTTGTGGTTGTTTTAAAACAGCCCCCAAACCTAAACGGCTCGCATCTACCTCAATTACAACCTCTTTATCCTTATCATAAATGGCTAATATAGGCGTTGAGCATAGGTACCGCTTTATCTCATTAAAACAATTTTCGCATTGTTCAGTCCAAATAAATCTAACATTTTTCTTTAATAAATTATGCAATGGGGCCAAACGCTGTGTACAATGATCAATGAATTTATGATAGAAGTTTATTTTTCCCAACAACTGACGAACCATCTTCCTGTTCTTCGGTCGATTAAACTCTTTAATAGCAACCAGGTTCTCGTTTATCGGACTAACTTTACCATTTTCAATTATATGACCTAAATACTTTATGGAAGGTTTGGCAAAATTACATTTTGATAATTTTAATTTAAAACCTTCTTGTTTAATAGCCTCAAAAAATAATTTAATTTGAATCAAATGGTCATCAAAAGTTTCAGAAAAAATTAGTATGTCATCAATATAATTGACACAAAATTTATCTAAATCGTATTTTCTAATTATTCCTGCTAACACTCTTTGAAATATCGCTGGTGAGTTTTTAAATCCAAAAGGAAGCACCTTCCATTGCCAATGGCCTTTTTGAGTTATAAATGCAGTTTTTTTTCTGTCTTTTTTTCTTAACGGTATAGACCAAAAAGCCGAGTTTATATCTAGTGCCGTAAAATAACTGCAGTTTCCGGCATTCACGACCATATCTTCTATTCTCGGGAACGGCTGGGGTTCTGGAACAACAATTTTGTTCAACTCTCGGAAATCAACACATAAGCGGGTCCTCCGCCCATCCTCTTTTTTAAACGCCAATGTGACTGGTGATGCAAAAGGTGAAGAGGATTCTTCAATCAAATCGTTCTCCAGTAATTTAGAAATCTGAGAGTCTATTTCTTCTTGATCCGGATATGAACACCTATAAGGTTTCTTGGAAACATATTTTTCTTCTTTTAGTTTAATGTGAGCCTCTACAGATTTTATAGATCCAACGTCAAATTTATTTTTAGCAAAACATGAACGATAATCCATAATCAATCTATTCATTCTCATCTTTTTATCTTTTTCCAAATGACCTAAATCGATTTGAGAATTGTCGATGTTTAATTTAGTATTAAAAATAGTCTCATTTTGATGTGGAACCTCATTTTTAGGTTTTATATCGAATCCCTGATCAACCTCTATAACCTTGCCATTTATTTTCTGTTTGATTCTTAAATTTTCATCTTGTATTAATTTAAATTTCTTTATTGCATCTAATCCTATTAGTAAATCATAATTAAAATTGCTATTCTTTACCACTATTAAATCTAATTTATCTTCTATTTTTCCTATTTTTAAATGCAGATTAGCCCGGCTTTGACAAAAATCAACACCACTTATAGTTTTTAAAACGTTTCTATTACTGGTTAGTTTCGATTTTAATAATTTTACAAGTTTTTCACTAATTAATGAACAAGTGGATCCATTATCATAGACGGCTTTTACCAATTTTCTTTTATCTACGATAACTATAAGTTTAATTAGTGAAATCGGTGCAGATTTTTCCGGGCCTACTAGTTTTTTGTGTCATTTCGCTGTATTTCAATTCCTAGTAATTCATTATCATTGTCATTTTGTTCGGTCAAATTAACTTGTTTTTTTAATGTAGAGTTTTTATTTCTACATAACCATGTTGGATGAAATCGATTGTCAAAGCCGAGAGCTTGGCAAATGCTACAAGGTTTCTTATCAATTGTGGAATCTTTTAATAAAGGCCTATTATTATCTGTCTTCTTTCCTTCAATCTTCTTCCTTTGATCCAATTTGTTTTCCACGGCTAATATATCGTTTAATTTTCTGATTTCGATTATTAAATCACACATTGATTTTATTTTATTAATGTTCAATCTAGACTGAACCTCCAATGGAAGGTTATAAATGATTAGATAAATTCTGCATAGTTCTGAGATATCTTTGTCTGCCTCGAGTAATAAACGTTCCTTTTTTATTACAAAATCAATTAAAGAGCCATACAAATATTTATAATAAAAAGCATTACGGATGTTTGACCAACATTTTTGGCCATATATCATTAAAAAAGAACTTTTCCAAGCGTCCCAGTCAGATGATGATAACTTAATTAAATTGGAACTGTACCACTCTTTTACATTCCCATCTATAAATAATCTTAACGCCTCGATTTTATTAACATCATTTAGTTTAAATCTAGAGCATTCCCTTTCAAACATATCCATCCATGTTGAAGCTTCTTGCTTGCCGTTAAATTTAACCAATAAAAATTTCTGTTCAATTTCCCTCATTGTTAATTCATACGCTGACGAAACACGACCCTCTAGTTCCCTTATTCGATTTAATAAAAAAATCTCATTTTCAGTTTTTGTCTCACCTAACATATTATTTACATCACCTGTGCTTTTAACCTCCTCTTCTAGATAATGATCACAAATACAGAAATTTTCATCTTCATCTAAATATATTTTTTTTAATTCTGTATTAAATTTAATTGCAACTTTTCTGTAACCACCTATTTTTGAAATAGATTTTATAGAACTTGTAACAGTTTTCAATTTTATTAATTCCTGATGTACGCTTAACCTTAAATCCTTCAATTCTTTTGGAACTATAAAACAAGAATACTTATCTATTGCCAATGCTTCTAAATCATACTTATCTTCATCTTTCTTAATAATATGGACAAATAGCTTTTGCTCAGCCATTATAACTTGAATGTGTTAATCAATTTCTAATCTTGTAACAAATTGGAGTTAATCTCATGCTAAAAGTAACCTTTTATTAATACAAATTTACAACAATATAATATATATCAATTATACAAAAACTATAATACCTAAAAGTAACAATTGATTAACAATCCATTGCTACATCTCTTGATAGAAAATCCACAACAATGCAACATAAAAAACAATACGTCCTCTAAAAAAACATATGATTGGCAACCAGCTTACACATTTATAAAATGAGGGTATGACAGCCAATGTGTTAATAAAAAAGAATATTCTTAATGGTCAAAGAAAATCAGATATGCCATTCTAAAATAAGTTATCCAAAATCAAAATTAATATTCAGAAGGTAACCCAAAAAAACATTCGATATTAAAGAACCGCTCCTGATAGTATAAGAAAAGAAACTATAAAATAGAAATATGTTAACAAACTTACAATTTACGAAAGTAATTAAATTATCATTAAAAGTAGATTTACATAATATGATCCCGAAGACTCGATTAGACCAATAGATTAAAAAAAAAATTAGGAAGTTGTGTTGCCAAATAAACAACCGGCAGGGGACGCACGGAAGATGTGAAACATCAAATATGGCGATGTTAAATCGACATATTCTTCATATTGTTCTAATAATAATAATTACAGTTAAGATCCATAAACGGAAAGTAATATTGGTAAAGTAATTATGTTAATTGGTAATATCGTAAAGTAACTTTGGTCGGAATAGAATAAAAACGTAAACATCTACGAATTAACTCCTGCTCCACATCCAATGACTTTAATTTCCCTCTAAAAATTTTTTTTTTTACATCCACAGTTTTATAAATATGTAAATATTGTATTAATCTTATGAAATGAATTTTTAAAAATTATTTAGAGTTAATTAATTACAAAGAATGCTATGGGTTTGTACAGCACCCTTTAGTAAAATTCTGAAGTCAGATACCACTTGGTAATCCTTGGGTTAATGTTTATTACACGATAAAATATTTAGTTTCCTTGCTATGACATGATAAAATATAAACATAGTAAAAAATATATATTTTTGTGATGCTAAGGGGAAAGTCTAGGAATCAGTTTATGTAAGGAAATTCTTTTTATTGGCAACGAATTTAAGGAAATTATTTAAACGATATCACACTTCTGTCTTAACTATTTATCTTTAATTAAGTTTAACCAAGTTTCTTTTACTAAATTAACTATTTAATAAACCCACTTTTAACTTTATCACTTTATCGGTAAAAAAAATACTCATGACAGCTAAAGCGTGTTCCAAACCCCTGAAAGGAGGATAATCTGATATTTCAAATTATTTCATTTACAAAAAGAAAAGTTTATAACTATTCTAATACAAATCAACTATATTATCCCGTGAATTGGAATATTTTGAACATAAGGATTTAGCTTCCCATAAATTGATAGTGATTAATCATTTTCTCAAGAGATACTAAAAGCGTGATTCTCTCTTTAATTAATTACTATTTAGTATTTCTACTCAACCGTTGTATATTTTTAACTGCATAAATCGATTTTTTTTTTTTATTTAATCTGTAGTAAATTTTGGTTTTATTTTACAATCTGCATTACATGATATTTATATTTATATTTAAAAGGACAGATGGGTTCATATAAATTTTTCTGGCACCTAGCTTGTACGCCATGTTAAACTGACAAAAAAAAAAAGATTTAGACTTTAATTGTTTTAGCACTATTTACGAGTTTGCACCATAAGTGTTCAATTAATAATTAAATAAAAATATGTAATAATTAAAATGAAAATAGCAATAAATAACAAAAGTATAATATAAGAAGTTTATGGAAGGTGAAACCTATGAGAGAGAGGTAACGTCAGAACATCTATTCAGTCTTCCAGAAGAGGGAAGAGGCCGTCCCTGTAATCAGGTATATTCCACACTGATCATCTACAAAGGAAACCCCCGACAGCTTTTTCTTTTTTTGTCTCTTTTTTTTCTCTAAGACTTTTCCACTGACCATCCAAGTATTCTCACTTACTTGGAGTAATAAAATTACTCCATATAAGCAAAAGAGATGAGAAAAAATAATAATGAATTTGAAAGTTATTATCAAATATTCAAGTTCAAACAGCCGTGTCAAGCCTGCCTGGAACACTTATTTACTTTTTATTTTCACACACCAATATATGAAATATAGAAAAACGAAAGTATCGAACTTATATAGAAAGTTTTGAGGAAATACACCTTTTTTTTTTCTGTATTGATTCCGATTCATATCGTCAGTATCGTGGTTGGTATTTAAAATACACTACGGGAAGGTTTTTATCTTGCTTGCAGAACATTTGTATCCCTGATGATGCCTGAATACTTTTTAGGCGAAAATTGGGCATTTATCTGCATGATTAGGTGAGTTTTGGAAATAACATGAGACTTTAAGGCCTAACCTTCTATATCTTTTAAAACAACGAATAAAAATCTGAACAAATCTCATCTATAAGTAACTTATCGGAGATGAGTTAATTTTTTTTTCTCTGGGAACAACTTTATGAAGAATTGTGAGCAGTAATGCCCATTTTATTAATAAAAAAAAAAGATGTCATTGTGGAAATAAGTTTTATTTGTGTCACTTTCCATTGGCTCGAAGGCTTTAAAAAAAAAAAAGATATAGGTACATTCATAGTCAAAAGTGGAAAACATAAGCGAAAGTAGTTTGAGGCGGGCACAGTACTAGACTTTTTTTTATATAATTACGCTTAGTTTTAACCATAATGAATACCTTTTAAATATGTGTGCGTTCATGAGTGTATATATATTTAATTTAAATTTATATTAATTTAATCATTATTGTAGATTACCACCTTGTTTTTTTAAATTATATTAAATAATTTATTTTTGAAGAGAAAGGATTTGGCTCCACCGGGAATCGAACCCGGGTCTTCCGCGTGACATGCGCGGTATGCTAACCATTGCACCACGGAGCTCGCTTCCAAACGGTGCCAAATCCTTCCTCTTCACTGACAACTCTCCTACGATCTCGCAAATTTTGAGGTATTTTCGGGAGGCGGACAATTTTTATCCAATTTTGGGCATCTCTTGACGATTGATTGAGAAACGTGTTGTGTCAATAAATCAAGTTACTCAACCATCTGTTGGACATTTACAGAACTTAGAAATAATCACACTCAATAATCGAGATAAAAACCATCCTATCTTTTAAGTTTGATAAACCACACACAATGAGACAAATATTATTAAGATCGGCTGAGTAGTTTCTGATTTTACTCCCGACAAACATCGGGACACGTGATTTTTATATAGATAAAGATTTTATAATTTCATTTTGCAATTTATTAAAAATATACTAATAAAAATGCTTGGATAAAGATTAAATTATTATAAACCAAGTTAACAGTTTTTAAAATGGGGTTCGCTCCGTATAAGTGGACTAAGTAAGTTTTGTTCTCTATATCTTTATAAATATAAAATATTTATCTCTCTATGATGTTAACTAGTGGACAACCGCGGTACTCAATTTTATCATCCGCTTTGCCCTCTTCTCTGAGTTATAACTTAACTTATACAAGCATTAAATTAAAATATACATTTTTAAAGAGAATAGTTGAAAACTTGAATCCCAAACATAACTGGAGCTCTAGCAGTAAAACATTACAATCTTAGTTATATATTGATAGTGTAATATGTCATGTAACAATATTAGAACCAATTAATGGGACCAACAAACAAAACAAATTGTCAATGTTTAATCGTGGTAGAACAAACCGTGGTACACCTCATGGTAGCTTAAGTACATAACAAATTAGGTTAAAATTAAAATAAATAAGTAATAGCGTGCAGAATACAGAAATGGCTTTCCAAAAATCGGAAGAATTTTCATTTCTTAAATAGAGCGATTTTTCACGGTTTTATTTTTTGTGTACAATAATTAACCATTAAATAGCTTTTCAACCGAGAAAAAAGTATAGAATGCATCTTGAATTGACCCGATTGCGAGATTCTTATATGTATAAAGATATACTTATATATACATTTTTAGCATGGGATTGATTTATTCTGAAATGTAAAAGGTTATTGGAATATTAATATTCATAAATAAAAAATGTTGGGTCGGAATCCCTCGGAAAGGACAGGTCCATTTTATGCGGGTAATATTGAAGGATAGACAGATCTTAGCCGTGACAGCTTGTTTTCCATAACCGTTATCATCCGTGCTCCAAGGATATCATTTTTCATAAAATCGTAACCCCCCCCCCAACCCTCATCCACATATTAAGTATATCTACTAAATCTCTCTCACGGATTAATAACGTCATATTTGCTTTTATTTCGTTTTTTTAATTTTTATTTATTTAATATCTGTAAACATTTATTGGCACCTGTCATAATGAAGTAACAATCAGCAAAAGCGCGAATGAATTCTGTCTTGGTATATTCAGGCATTGCATGATGAAAGGTGTACCCAGTAATATGAGTAGCTCATCATGCTCATGATCTAATCCCGTAAGTCAGCAAAAAAAGGTAGGCGGTAGGGCTTCTTTTTACTTTTACTAACCTATATATGAAATATATAGTAAGGGAAAGTATTTCGATCGTGAAAAATTTCTACTTCCGGTTTTCAACGTAAATACACGTTTTGGGGTCCCCTGAGTCCAAATAGCCAAGTCCCGCGAAATGGTCTGTGTGTGTGAACAGAGTAGCTCCAAAACTATAAACCGCACGAACCTGAAATCGGGTATATGGTGTAGGAATATTCCCGCGATGTGACAGCTTAAATTTTATCATAATTGATGAAACGGAGAGGGGACTTTATTTAAAGAAATTTGTCTAATTGTTACGTTTTTTCAATTTTCTCAATAACGGCTCTAACGATTTTGATTAAACTGAGTGTATTTGATATATTAACATGCACGATATATGGCCGTAAAAATTTCATCAAAATTGATCAATCAGAGGGGGCACTTTACTTAATAAATTTTGTCTCACTTTCACGTGTTTTTTTTTTACTTTCACTTACCTATAAATGAAATATATAGTTAGGAAAGTATTGAAATCGTGAAAAATTTCTACTTCCGGTTTTCCACGGAAATATAGGTTTTGGGGTCCCCTGAGTCCAAATAACCAAGTCCCGCGAAATGGTCTGTGTGTGTGTGTGTGTGTGTGTGTGTGTGTGTGTGTGTGTGTGTGTGTGTGTGTGTGTGTGTGTGTTTGTGTGTGTGAACAAACTAGCTCAAAAATTATAACTCGTACGAACCTCAAATTGGGTACATGGTGTATGAATATGCCCGCGATGTGACAGCAAAAATTTCATCAAAATTGGTCAAACGGAGAGGGGACTTTATTTAAAGAATTTTGTCTAATTTTTACGTTTTTTTCGATTTTCTCAAAAACGGCTCTAACGATTTTCATTAAACTTGATATTGGATGTGGATATGTGCCCGCGATATGACAGTCAACATTTCATCAAAATTGATCAATTGGAGGGGGCACTTTACTTAATAAATTTTGTCTCAATTTCACGTGTTTTTTTTTTATTTACTGAAAAACGGCTTTAATGATTTTGATCAAACTGGGTATTTGATGTATGTATATGCCCGCGATGCGACAGCCGAAATTTCATCAAAATTGGTGAAACGGAGGGGGTACTTTATTTAATAAACTTGTTCTTATGTTCATGTGTTGTTTTTTTATTTACTCAACAACGGCTGTATTGATTTTAATCAGACTGAATATTTGGTGTATGTATATGCTCACGATGAGGCAGCCAAAATTTCATCAAAATTGGTCAAACCCAGGGGGCTCTCTGTTTCATCAATTTTTTTCCAATTTTCGAATATCTCAAAAACGGCTTTAATGATTAAAATCATCATTTGTAATCAAAATGAAGTCTTCTTTAATATCCGGTGAAATTTATCATTATTAAAATGTTCTGAGGGGGCTAAAATGGGTAAGGGGCCTTTTTGTTTACCTATAAAGTACTATGGATTTTATGTATATGGAGAAATTTACTGTCTCTTGTTTCGCCTAAAAATAAGATAGAGCTAAATATAAAATATGAAAAAATCAAGTAAACATATACATTTTCAATAATTTCATACGACTTGGAGTATTATGCTTGCATTACCGAGTTGTCACAAGTAAAAACTTTTATTTAATAATAAAAAAAAATAGTGTACTTTAGAGCGAAAATAAAAACAAAAATAAGAAACGAATGTGGAAAAATATGTGACTGAGAAATGGCAATTAAAAAAACACGTCAATTTCTAATCTAAGTAAGTTGGTAAGTGAAAGTTGTGTGTTGCGCGCACGCACCAGATTTTTATTTACTCAAAAACGGCTTTAACGATTTTGATCCGACTGGGTATTTGACGTATGTATATGCCCACGGTGGTGGTACTTTATTTAATAAACATTGTCTTATGTTCACGTGTTTTTATTATTTACTCAAAAACGATTGTAATGATTTTGATCAGACTAAGTATTTGATGTTTGTATATGCCCGTGATGTGATAGCTAAAAATTCACTAAAATTGGTGAAACGGAGGGGGCACTTTATTTAATAAATTTTGTCTCAATTTTATGTTGTTGTTTTTTTTCTCAAAAACGGCTGTAACTATTTTGATCAAACTGGGTATTTGATGAATATATAAATATATGCCAACAATGTGCCAGCCAAAATTTCATTTCCCAGATTATAAAAATAAAAACTTTTATTTAACGATAAAAATTTTTATTTTATTTTAGAGAGTAAATAAGTGATGCTCAAATTATTTAAAGCATTTAAGGTCTGAAAAATTATGGTATAAGATAATCTTTAATTAATTATATTTTAGTTTAGAAACTTTAGTTCCATAATAAATTCCTGAAATAATCGTTCTCGATTTCCAGAAAGGCATAAGAGACTAACTTGACGAGACGGAAATACACCTTCTATCAATTCACCAACAGGATATATTTACAAAAAGCAACTCGCAATATAAAACAAGCAACCAGTGAAAAAAAACTCGACTATTGATGAAATTAGGCCCCTTAAAGAAAGAAACAAGCAATAATAAATCGAAAAGTACTGAGAACTTTCAAGTTTTGCAATACAAATCCTCTGTAACTTATGGAGATAAACATGTATAAGCATATAAATATGGAAAAATGTGTGAGGTTCATGAATAGCGTTTACATATTATCAAAACACGTCGATTTCTAATCTAAGGAAGTTCGTAAGTGAAAGTTGTGTGTTGCGCGCATCGCACCAGATTTTTTTATGATTATATTTATTTATGAATTGTATTTTCGGGAAGTTCTCACCACACGATAACAATGACAGACATAGTAAGAATTCTATCAACCATTATTGTTCATAATAAAAGTTGCGTGTTAAATAATCTCTAAGTGATTGACAAGGGAACGAAAAAATCATTTTATATTTCAATAGCTGGAAATCACGGTTTCACCCGGGGAATTTCATTTTTCTAATAAACGTGATCAATTCTATAAACAAAAAATACAACACAATAGCATTATAAACAATTAGATAGCAAAGAGGAAAGAAGAAATCCAGTAAAAAAACAATGTAAAGCGAGATCATAACAATTTTTATAACAATAGAGAATATACTCAATATTGGCTGAAGTTATGCAATTTCAATATGGACAGGTGTTTGCACCTGGTATGAAAGAACCACTGAGCGAAATTTGAGGAATTTAGGGCAAATCGTATGGATTTCTACAAAGAACAAACAAACAAACAGAATTTTATCTTTATTTATATATATTACAATTTATAAGATTAATTGTATTTTTTTTTCGTCTCTACCCCAGAAGCTCATTGGGTTGTCTTGTTTATATTCAAAAATAATATGTTATATCTATTAGGATATTGTGATTGCTACTTCTTTCTCTTTTAATATTTCGTCCAACAATTATGCCAATTTCGACTTGTTTCTTGAATCCTAATATTTAGGGCGTATTTGGAAAAAGTGTTTTACTTTGTCTGGTGTACTGTTGCGATTTTGGCATGAAGGTGCTTCTAAATCTTTGAGTGGATAAGATTTTCTTATAACCAATTTAGTACTAACAAATCATTTTAAATTGCCCCGAGAGTGATATCTCGTGTTTTTGTATAGGAGTCACAAAGTTCGGGATTCGAACTATTGTACTGATATAACACATATAGAAGAATAAAAAAAAAAAAAAAAACGTGATGAAAAATTACTAAAACTATAAATATTACGAAGTAGGACCGAAAAATAATAAATACAAAATAAACATGTTAAAATTCACAGAATCTGAACCATGTCGCTGCTAAGTATGATATTTTTTCTTCTTCTAATTTTCTGCTTTCTGTGTCTTTTTTTTAACACATTATATCTTTTATTTTTCCTAGACTAATTCAATTCGAAATTTTAAAAGAGTTGTTTCTTCGATTGATGTGTCCAATATTCCTTTGATCATATGAATAAAATAGTACTTTTGAATCTGAGATAGTATAAAAATGATGAAAATTGCAAGGTTTTAAAAATATTAACAATTTTTTAAAAATTTCATTTAATGTTTTTTAATATTATTTTTTATTGTGTGCAAGTAATTATTATTTTAATGGATCTTTTACTTGTCAAATAGTATTTATTTTAAAAATTCCAACCTGAACATAGTGAAACATCGTTTTAAAATGGTTTGTCAAAAACATTTCTCATTTCGGATTAGGCTGAGTCGGTGTCAGGCCCCGCAACGTAAAAAGTTCCCGCAACAATTCCTTTATATCTATCTATCGGACTTTAGGATAGTTAAAAAATCATATTCCTTTTCCTACAATAAAAATAGGTTAAATCTATAGTGACTCGAAAGTATTATTTTATATTTGGTCGGCTTGGCATCCGTTGCGATGAATTCTTTATCAATGGTTTTTGATTCCTTAGGTGCTAGAATGCAACAATAAAATAAACGGAAAAGTCAACATCTACCGAGAAATATCCAAATAAAATCGGACAGCCTTTTTAGAACTTCACGATTCTTGCCACGTCATAACTGGATATTAAATCCCATTGGCCATGGGCGTCTGACGCCCATAGAAAGCTCTTTTACTGATGACGTCTCAATTACATTGAAAAATGATCCTGACGCGCGGCGATATTGAGTTAGGAAAGTCCTCCGAGGAAGGGAGAGGAAGCGGAAGAAAAATGAAAAAAAAATTGTAGCATGTTTCAATAACCTCCCTCATCGCCAGCAAAGTTGGCGGCTGATGTGTCTTATGACTTCCGTTGGGGCTGACCAGTTCGCCTAATGGCTCAAGTTGCGTCTCAAAATTACGAAGTACTCTAATACCTTACGACTTCCTCTACAACATGCTTTCCTGGTAATCTTCTGAAAATTATATAAAATTGGGAAAAGTATACTTGTAAAAGTATACTGTCTATTTATATAGTCTATATGTTGACATAGTCCATAGAAAATTTACACTTTTAAAAAAAAATCGGGTAAAAGTTTCTTTTTCTTACCTTGTTTATAACTAGAGCTCGGTTTCCCGGGCGATTGCATTTTTTTTTTGGTAAGTCGGAATAAAGCGAACTCAAGTTAATTTTCCGAATCAAGAAGCCTAACTGGATGTTTTAATGAAGTTTTATACTGCATGAAATTGCACGTTTTGAGGTTTACTACACGAAATTGCACGTTTTGAATTTTTACTGCACGAAATTGTATCATTTGATATTTTGAAGAAAAAATATATTACAAATTGTAATTTTCTTTAATGCACATCAAAACATTATTGGAAAAATAAAGGTGAATATCATAAAAAAAAATAAATAAATAAAGGGAGATGTAAACCAACACAAACCTCCGATTTCCCAGAAATGAGGGTTCAGTGGTTCCTGGATTTTTACATTTTGTTCCTCAATTCCCATCGTTTTGTCAGAATCGAACTAGCTTCTTTTGAGTATTGTTACTAAAAATTATTAAAGTGGGAGAAAGTATGTCTTCAAAAACTGCGGGATGGATTGAAAAATATCATGAACTCAATAGGGATGGTAGTGTAGTGTTCTGTAAATCTTGTGATAAAAAATTGGATGTGAGAGGAAATCACAAGTTGATATCTACCCGTTGTAGCATAATTAAGAAAAAATCTAATTTTTACCTAATTTACCTAATTTTTTTCAACCCTAGAACGGTAACAGGGGTAGTGCGTGTCACCAGAGTGATTTAAAAATAAGCCTACGCACCGGAGATATTGCATCTAGTAATTCCATAATTTGAGTTGTATCTTTCCTTTTTTAAGATCTTCCTATTTCCAACATATGTAATTACAGCTCACATGCGAGTATTTTACTCTGTAATCCACATCTTGCTATTACTATTTTAAGTAAATATTTTATGCTCCGATTTTTTACCGGATTTTTTTCAAAAATTTATCAATAGTATTATAAAAAACTTTGCATGTTTTGAAGTTTTTAATGCACGTTTTGAAGTTTTTTTTGCACGTTTTCAAATTTTTACTGCACGAAATTTATTTATAACCAAGCCAGCAATAATAAAAAAAACAAACAAAAAATTCGTAAACTTTTTTCCCTTTTAAATTGGTTTGATAATAACTCGAAAACAATCCATCGCTAAGACAATCTTATTATATTTAAAATGAAAGACTTAGGATTTTGCGTCTAATGGTTTACTTGAGGTAGAAATACGTTCAGTTGTTCCTTTAAAATCGATCATTCCAGATTTCCAACTCCTCCTCCAACATACTGATTTTTTTCATAAACCACCCAAAATTTATTTTTAAAAGGTAATAAAGGAGAATCATATACCCTACCTTTTGTAACTTAACCCGTTTTTCGAGTAAATTTTTTTTTTTAAACCAACAATCTACCACATACTTATACTTCAAGGGAGTCTTTGTACTTTATTTTGATATGCTTCCAATTACTTACATTTTATTTACTTAGTTAATGTAGGTTGTTAATATTCTTTCAATTCTCAAAGGTATTTTTTTAGGACTTATGTAGGTTTAAATAATTTTTATTAAACGAAAATAACAATTTATAATGCCACACAAACAATGAAAACTCAAATAATCAACAAGGTTACAAAAGTATTATCTGGTAACGATAAAGTAACTCAAAAATAACTAACACTCCAGTCCGTCGCTCCTTATATTTAGTCTGAATCAGAACAGTCCAGAACGTTCTCGACAAGCTAAGAAGGTTCGCTAAAATGCACTAGAATAGTCACAAACATATACCATAACAGTTTGTTCCAATAATCAGTTGAGAGCTCTTTTGAAACATATATTTTGTGAGCTTTTTTTTTTTTTTTTTTTTTTTTTTTTTAACGTTACAGCATGAATAATGGAAAAAGTTGTTTGTTTGTTTTTTATTTTTATGCTAATAAGGCTAATCGGACGATGCTACAGCGGGAATCCTAATTTTTTTCTATCCAGGTATAATTAGGATAGGGATCTTTAACGAGTACCTGACATCGTACAGGCTCGGGACCTCCATTTTACGTTCTATCCCAGGGACGGCATAGCAAAGGATTTTTTACTCCCTTTGAAAAATACAAGAGCCACGACGGGGAGCAATGGAAAAAAGTCTCTTTATGAAGCCCAGGAAAAGTATTTCATTAAGAAACCTGTGGAGTAGTTATCTATTTAACTTATGTCGGAGTTTAAAGTTTATAGGATGTTAAATGTGAATGGGAAGAATCATTGAAAGGTAGCTCTACAATATTATTTTGGGCTTAAGATGAGTTGGAGAGGAATTTTAGTGTTTAATATCCATTTTAAATTAAAAAATATAACGAAATTTTTTATTTAAGTAATCGTCCTTCAGATGTAGTTTATAAGATATACAAAGTTTACATTAAATAAAATTATTTTCCTAACATCACTTAATTTTCCGAATTATTAGAAAGAAAATGGAGCAGTAGATCCCAAACTCGGTAGCGCGCCAAGCCAGGGGGTGTGAAGACAATTCAGAGCGATACCATTTCAAAATAAAATAAAAATCTCACTTATTGTTAGATAAAATTTTAGTGCAAAATTTACTAAAAGGAAATTTACTTTGTTGATTTCATTTCATATCTTTCATATCATTTCATTTTTATTAACCATAATGTTTTGAAGATTAAAAACATTTTTTTCAATTTAATATTTTATGCCCATACAATTAATTTTGTAAAGTGGGGCGTGGGAGGCTTTTAATTTAATAGATGGTGTTTTAATAAAAAATTGGTAAACCCTGCTCCGTAGGATATCTCCATCTCATTCATATAAATATAGTGAACATCAAACGGGCGTTAATTGTATGGAATGCCATTTTATTTATTAAATAACGAAATTTATATTCAATCAATTTGGAGCAATTTATTACCAACAGCTTAAGAGGAAAGTATTATTAAAATTTCAACCTGAAAAAGGTCGATGCCTATTTCGCAAAAATACCCCTACACAACCAAGTTTTTATTAACAGGTTGGTTGAATGGCCTTTGACAGAAGACTGATCTGGATAAATGAAGACGATTGAATAGGGAAAAACAAAAGAGGGGGAAAAAGAGAAAGAAAATAAAAGGCTGACAAAAGCAGGTCTTTACAATTATTCCCAAAGAGTTTGGAGTCACGCAGGCAGTTCATAGCAGTCGATTCGTACCACATCTCAGCTCTGCACAGCGAAAAGACCTGACGTCGAATTTCGAAACATCTCATGAAATTTTCTATTCTTCGTTTTTTTGTTTCTGTCCTTTCCAAGAGTAAAAATCTGGTGCGTTCGCGCAACACACTTACCAACTTGCTTAGATTAGAAATGCGTTTTGTTAATTGCCACTTCTCAAATGAACAGAACGGCTTTAATTATGAACAATGGTCTGTCATTAAAGGCGTACTCCGCATGCGTCGGCTCAATGAGTTTTATGAGTTGACGGAATATTTTTATTTTTTTCTCCTCTTTATGTTTTCTGTATTTTTATCATATCTCATATTTAGCCATTTCTTATTTTTAAGCGTAACGAGAGACAATTAATTTCTCCATATAAACAAAAACAAAGGTACTCGTACTTAATAGGAAACAAAAAAACAAACAAACAAAAAGGGCCCCTACCCCCCAAAAAAAGCCCCCTCAGAACATTTTAATAATGATAAAGCTTACCTGATATTAAAGAACACCTATTTTTCATTAAACATGACGAATTTGATAAAAATCGTTAAAGACGCTTTTGAGATCATCGAATAAAGGGTAAATATTGGAAAAAAGTTATGAAATAAAGTGCCCCCCCCCCCTCCGTTTGACCAATTTTGATGAAATGTTGGCTATCACATCATTGGCATGTACATACATCAAATACCCAGTTTGATAAAAATCGTTAAAGCCTTCTTTGAATAAATAAAAAAAACACGTGAAAATGATACAAAATTTATTAAGTAAAGTCCCCCCTCCGGTTGATCAATTTTTATGAAATTTTTACAGTCATATTTCGGGCATATAAATATATCAAATACTTAGTTTAATCAAAATCGTTAGAGCCGTTTTTGAGAAAATCGAAAAAAACTTAAAAAGTTATTAAATAAAGTACCCCCTCCCTTTAAGCAATTTTGATGAAATTTTTGCTGTCACATCGCGGGCATATACCTAAACTAAATACAAAATTTCAGGTTCCTAAGGTTTATAGTTTTTGAGCTAGTCTGTTCACACACACACACAGACCATTTCGCGGGACTTGGTTATTTCGACTCAGGGGGTCCCAAAACGTGTATTTCCGTTGAAAACCGGAAGTCGAAATTTTTCACGATCGCAATACTTCCACTTACTATATATTTCATATATAGGTAAGTGAAAGTAAAAAATTAAAACTACACATTTGACAGGCATTAATCAAACCTAAGTACATTGTTTGAGGAGTAGCGATCGGAATTCAAGGATTTTTTCAATTTTTTTCTGTCCAATGGAAACGAGAGTTCTCTAAAGGTATCCGTCGTTATACATTTTGATAATAGAGATTAAGCTTGGAAACCTTTAAAAGTAAGATCCAAGAAAATATAACCCTTAAGTTTGAGAAGATAAAATTTCAAAGAGCCCTATCCCTGCCTCCCATCACCAAACCACCCGAAATTTTCCATTCCAGTTTGGTCATCAATCTGAAAAATGTGTTCCCCGCTGTAATCTTTGTTAAAGACGTCGATTGGAATAGAAATGGTTATCACGTAAGTGGGTACAATAACATTTATTGTTCAGTTCGTAATGAAGTGGTAAGATTAATTTTATTTCCTAATTTTAATTAAGATTCTATACCTTTTGTTTGATTTTGAACAGTTCTTGGGATACTACATCGAAGTAATTCACTTTTTAACACACTGAGAGCGGTTTCATTTTAACTAAAACGACGAATTCTTGTCCTGTTCTGTATCAATGATACAAATTTCCTAATATAGTTATGCATTCATAATTTTTTAAAAAAATTGAGTAAAATAAAACATTTGAGGACCAAGGAAAACATCGGAAGGATTCAGTTTAATTTTAAAGTACAAAAATTTAGGGGGATGTCCTAGTTAAATTAAAGAATAATTGGAAATTTTGGGAGTATCAAGAGAACTTTGTCATGACAGGGTTCTTTTCAAGAAAATAATTAACAATGAAGTTAGATTCAAGAAGAGGGTGAAGGGTATTTGGTGGTCAAAGGAGAGAAGAGTGGAGCAGTCGAGAATCATGAAGCTACGCTGGGAAGTGAGAAGAAGGAAGATTCATCAGTGATATCGCGTGGTCCTGAAAGTTTTTACCGTTTCGTTTAAAAAAAAAAAATACATTTGAGTTCTTTCTAGTACAGTATGGTATTAAGTAAAGCAATACAGCTCACGTAAATTACATACTTCTGTTTATATTAATTTAATCATTATTGTGGGTAACCACTCTTGTTTTTAAAATTATTTTAAATAATTTATTTTAGAAGATAAACGATTTGGCTCCCCCGGGAATTGAACGCGGGTATGCTAACCATTGCACCACGGAGCTCGCTTCCAAACTACTTCTTTTTATATTCTGTGAAATTATGAAATACAAGATTTCGTCTTCTAACGCGACTTGATGAATTTATCATCAATGTTCAAAAAAATTTTGTTGTCTAGTGTAAATGTGCAGTCCATGTTCAACCATTCTTCGTAACGTTTTTCAAAAAGAATTTTTGAATTTTTGCACTCACTCCATTTTTGGCTCAACTTCAAACAAAACAATCTAACTTTATCTTCCAAATCGGTAACTACATCAGGCTCCAATTTTTTCCCTACTTTCGGAGCTTTCGATTTATAAGACCTAAAAAGGAACCTCATGACTTTTAGGCAAATGTAATACAAATTCAATTCCAAAATTAAATGAGTTTTATTTTTAATTAAGAATTCAAATATTACTTGTATAGGATAATGCAGTAAACCCAATTTCCAAATACAAATTAAATATATGTAAAGACAAAATAGTAGCTACATTGATTTTATAAATATATATTTTTAATTAGGGCATACTTTCAGACACTGCTTAAAATTATTGATATTGATCAATTTACTGTAGTAAAAACTAATATTTTTTATGGAATTGAGTGTAAAAATGTATCTAATTAGAACGGCTAATCTAATTGTTGTAGATGCGAATTGGTTTTCAAGCAAGCACTGAGTGCCTGATTTCATTTGAAATTTTTTTTTTCAAAGTTAGAGTCGCAGGTTATCTCAGATTACCTAAGTTCTATTAGGATTCTAAGTTAGTTAGACTACTACTATTAAAAAAATGAAAGAGGTGTATTACGTACATTTTGTAATATTTCACTTTAAAGTTAGTAGAACATCGGAGAGAGACAAAAATTTTTGTTTCCCATGGCCATATTTGCCAAAATAATTTCGACTTTCACTTAAAATAAAGTTCGGAGTATACGTCTTCTAAACAGAAAGAAGACTAAATGAAAAGATTACGACAAAGCCAATGTTTACATCTAGTATTTACCTTCGATCTAAAATCCCTTCTCGATTAATACGAGTAAGTAAGTGGTCACTAATACTGTTTTTTTCGGAACATTTCTTCATTTTAATAGCAATTGAGTTAACAAATATATGTAAATATTATAATTAATGATCATTTACATCTTTCGGAACATTATAAATGCAAATTCAAGAAAAAAATAAATTTTTGTCCATTGATCGAGCTCTGTGCACCGTCCTGAATCGCGCCGGACACCAACGAGAGTGGCAGGCGCGATTTAAGGCCCAGGCCGATGGAGGCCAGCTGGAGCAAAATCGTCATTTCGCGACTTCAATTTAAATTTTCGATTGGAAATCCCCAAGCATAGAGTGACTGATGATCATTCCATAGTTTCTGACGGTATGGAAATCAATTCAAAGGGTTTGCATCATCATGTGTCAGTAATATAAGCATCTCTTCTGGTTAAATGGAAACGTTGTTGGCTCCCAATCTATTGAGGCCGATCTGTCAGGACTGGCACTGAGTGCTGATATGGCAAAGCTGTATAGCTAACAATTGACTATCATACATATACATGTGCCATACAGGTATGCAGGGACAGCGCACCGTACTTAGTTCAACCCTGACTGACTGGCCTGAAAGTGCATGTCTTGCTTTAAACATTAGATTCCATAAATTTTCGAAACATAAAGGTTGTGCCTTAGCTAGAGTTTTTTTTTTTTTTTCCTGGCAGCAAAGATTTGTCAACACACTATATAGCATGCCTCCGTCTTAGTACGGGAGCAGAGGGCCAAAAAAGTGTCTGAAGGAAATTTTTGATCTTATAGGCTGAAAGTACTCATTTCATAGACAACAAATTTCAACGTCTGCCACCTCAAATCGATTGCCATCAAAATTTCTAGGCTAACAAAATCGAAGTTCTCGAATTTTTTTAAATTTTTTGGTCATAACTCGAAAACAATTTATCGCAGAGAAAATTGTTTTTTCTTTAAAATAAAAGGGCATAAAATTTAGTTTTTTTGCCAAAACCGATTACCAATTATCCGCAATATTTGCCATTTTAACGGAAAAATGAATTACGCTCATTTTACCAAGCCTGCCATTTGAAGAGGGCAACTCCTTATTAAAAATGTTACCTATAATAGTTGTAGAATATCAAATTCTGCGTATAACGAGCTCCATAATTTTAAAATTAGTCCACTACTCTGGAGACAAAGTAATTAAAACGTGAACGTATTTAGCGTTTAGCCTAAAATCCGTGAAATTTTTGGATTTTGTTTTTCAGTTTCTTGGATATAAATCGGAAAATACAGATAAGTATTGGGCTCTCTTTACTTTAAAAGGTTATACTATTGCAAATAGAATGGTATATTTGAAGTTTAAATCGGTTAAGTGGTTTAGCCGGGTTTGGAACATCAAAAATCTCCATTTTTTACGATGGTGGAAACCGTATTCCAACGCCTATAACTCAAAAGTATCTAGTTTAAATGAAAAATGTTTTAGATAAAAGTTTCAGAGCATCAAATTTAGCATGAAGCAAGCTCCTTTCGTACAACATTAGCTAAATACTGAGTGGAAATACACATAATAACGTGAAGGTATTCGCAGCGCTTACTTCCTGCTAAGTCTTCCATTTTTGAAGTATAAGGGAATATGATAAAATATTCCTAAAAATAACTACTTAGACAGGTAGGTGTTGAAAAAATTTATCATTAATTTTAACAGATGGAAGATGGTTATTTAGTAGTTCAAAATGGTTTATATTTCAAAACAGATTTCTTAGCAGGAAGTATGCATTAAGAATACTTTCACGTTTTTATTTGTTTATTACTTTCAGGTTTTCCGCAGTTACTTTAAATAATAATGAGCTAATTTTAAATGGCACAAGCTCATTCTACAAAAAATCGCATACCTTTCCACTTCGTTTTGCAGTCGTCAAAAAGGCAAAATTTCCGACGTTTAATTAGGGTTTTCTGCGAATACTGTATTGAATAGAATTTTCTGTACGATGAATTCTCGAATTACACGCAAAAATTCTCAAAAAAATTAATAGCATTTTTCCATTTTAGGGAGCCGACATTTCTGCATGTAGCGTGAATCTGACTGAAAGACTCTTATTCTTTTAATTCGAATTCTATAAGGAGCAGATTTTTGGACGAAATTGTGATGAGGGTATAAACAGGTGTGACTATACATTCTTAACATTACCACGTTTTAATTATTAATATTACTTTTATTATATTTTTTGGTCTGCGTCTCTTACTTATATTATCAGTAGCTTGAGACTAATTATGTTTAGTTTTTGGCAAAATAGGACTTGGGTGGCAAATCTTGAAGTAAAAAAACAATCTATAAGGATTCAAAGTATCGTTATCAAAATGATTATAAAATATTGTTAATATTTTTTTCTTACAAGGCATGTATATAAAAAATAAATATACATTGTTCAATAATAATTTAAAGATTCAATAACTTGCTAGTTCCTTTGTCATTTGCTCGAGTGTGAAGAGGCTATCCTCATAGGATGGAGGCGGTAATTACGTTTTTTCTCAGCAACTCTCGGTAGCTAATTAGTTCACCTGAGTTATGGGACAGGTATTAAATCTCTTTTCCTAATAGGCCGGGAGATGCCTAGCGACAAATTTTTATAAGAAAATAAACGGCGATAAATTATATTTAATTAGAAAGTTTAATCCTCTTAAATGGAGGGGATATATATTACATAAACAGTATTGGGGGAGGGGGGGCAAAATAATGTTCAGTCTTTAAGAATATGAAAGCAACAGTTTATTAAGTGTGACCTATAAAATTATTCATCTATAAGATGATCGTAAAGGAACATCTAAGAATGTTTTAAACCATTCGATTTTTCATGTAGAGAGTGCCAGGGATTCAGCGGATGAACTGCGGGAGTGTCATCGATAGGTGGAAATTAAAAATAAACTTATTTGCATCTTGCACTTTTAATACATATGTATTTGTTTTTAACTTTTTATCAAAGAGTTTATTTGAAAACTGCATATGTTTGTTCATAAACATCTAAATTATTGTGTACATTAAAACTATTATAAAATGAACCTTTTGGTTGAATGGCCGTCATATTTTTAAATAAATAGATACTTTGTCAACGTAAATTTTGCTATATAAGCCCAAAATCATAAATGGATTCTATGTCAGAATTTACAAAAAAAATAAAAAAAAAATTAATCGGCTATTTTAGTCCAAATTACTTTAAACCAAATTTTTAAGATAATGTCAAAAATAAAGCCTTGGACAGAGGGCGTAGTTTCAACTTTATATGGAATTCTTTTAGTTGAAAGTAATGTTGTGTGAAATAACTAATTTTTTTTTTTTTTTTTACTTAGAACTTTTACTTAGACCTTAGAACTTAGACCTACTTACTTATAATTGAATTATTTAGCTTTGAAAGGGCACATTCCCTTATTTTATGGAGCACAAAAATCAATATGTATCCCAACAGTTTTTTTTTAATATATTATTAAACGAAGTTATTTGTTTCCTTTTGAGATGTGCACTTGTGTTGGCCATATTATTAAGAGCTTGTAAAAATCTTATTCTTTTTTAAAAGTGCATTGAAGAATTGAAGAAGAAATCTCTTCATGTCATATATTTTAATGAAACTGATTTCACTCATTTTGTAACTTTGCAATGAAGGAGATTGGATATGGTGAATGGTATTGGAAATTTCGTCAAAATCTCAATATATTTAAAAACAAAAATGGTCATGTGTGCTTTCAGATTTAAACGATTCAATTGCGGGCTCAAGTATCCGAAAAGAATCATGGACTTAAAAAAAAAAAATTATAAATCTTTGCGGGAAAAAAATGCATGACCGATTTAGGTAATTTTTTCCTTTTTTTATACAGAGAGAAGATAACTTGAAATTCAGAAAAACTTATAAAAAAACATAAATAAAATGAAACAGAAAACTTTATGAAAAAAAAAAGTATAATACGCCCAGGGAAGACCCTAACATGGAATAACACAGATAATTTTACATCAAACTTCGTTGGCATCAAAACAAACGTATGCGGGTCACGGCTTAAACCACCCCCAAAAACTTGAAAGGGGACCTGAATGCTTTATTTTAAAGTATTTTAATCCGGAAAACGGGGAAAAGACTGCTCAGTAGCGCTGTAGTTAAAAGCCTTTCTTTTTTTTTTTTCTTTTTTTTAAATTCTCTGTGAACATTATTACATAACTCTACTTTACCTTGCAGAACTTATTGGTATTTAAGTATACTATCTTAGTTATTTAACGGTATATCCATAACACAACTTGATAAAACCGGTATTTAACTCAAAGTCGTATTTTATTTAATTTATTAATAATGCTAATTATTTATTTAATAATTTTTTATTTTATTTTTTTGGTAATGGTCATAACATATTATAAGCCTATCATTACCTAGCTACTAGAAGAAAGTTTTCCTGGTGAAAACTAATGTCTTTTGTTTGAAAGCTGTCACAATACAGAAACGCCCAACTAGTTCAATTGAAAAAAATTCCTCTTCAGGTTGTGCCCAAATCGTCAATCATTCCTCCGGACAGATATTCAATATCCTTTGATAAGTATAAAGTAATTTTCTTCAGCCATTTTCCCGATATGATCTATATTCATTGATCATTTCGATTCAGTAGTTTCATGAGTGATGCCTCTATGGAATAATGATAGACATGATCAATAGTGTATAATTTATATATATTTAATTATTTAGCAATATTACAGTAAACAAGTCACCGATGATATGTATTTGTTTATATATTCATTACTTTATTAAAACCTATCAACAATGTGACGTTAAGCCAACAATTTCACTTGGAATTTCAGGCATGAGGAGAGATAGAAAAAGTAGATAATAGGAAAAAAAATTTCAATCCGCAGAGAAGCCAAAACATGATTAAAAATATAATTTCGAAAAATTTAAGATTATTACTTACATAAACTACATTTGCTTCTATTGTAATTTTAAAGGATGAAAAAATCGAAACCAAAATATTTCTATTATATGGAAATGGAAATGAGATGATAGTTACATATCGGGTATATATATGTAGGCCGGAAGTAAACAAAATCATATCCAATTTAGTATTGAATTAAATGAAACACTAAGGATTTAAATACTGTGATAAATAATTTGTTCGATTTGTTTTTAAGTTACTTACAGAGACAGCTTAAGGAATGTTTTTCACCTTTCACATATGACTTTGATAATTATTTAGAAGCTTTTATGGTATCTAAATCTACAGTGACTTGATAGAGACAGTGTGGTCAACCTCCTGTGTCCACCATATTTTTTTCAAATTAATAATGTTTATATATTTTTCCATGTGGTAAATACTTTAGTTTACTAATAATATTCACATATTTTCCATGATGATAAGGCCCATTTAGTGATATTTTATTTTAACACCAATTTTCATTCAGAAGCTCCCTAATTAGTAATTTCATTAAATAACCAGACCTTAAGTTTCATAAATCCAAAACTAATTATGATATACCTATATTTTTTCTCTTTGCAAAAATAAGAAATAAAAATTTGAGAAATCATATTAAAAAAGTTTTTATAACATAAGTAAAATTTAAAAAAAATATTTTACTTTTAAAGCCTTAATGATCTCTTGCTGTTACTGTTAACACATAAATAATTCTTAATTATGTGTTTTAAAATTCTATTTCCAGTAGGTACATAAATACAATTATTTAGCATTGTTTTGATATCCCTGAAGATCAATGGTAGTAACGTACGTAATAAATATTAAGAAAAGGTATCAAATATTGGTTATAGACCACATAAAATAAATAAAATAGGTATTCAGAAAAAAATTAATTTATTTACAAGGTTTAGTCAAATAAGCTACATAAGCCATAAACATAAATTACGGAATACAATATATAAATTACAAATAAAGTAGGGAGAGTTAAGCCTTATGAACAACTTACTTTTCAGTTAACACTAAACTAAATATGTAGGTACTACAACTAACTACTAAACTATTTTATAAACTTATAGTTAAAATTATAAACTGTGAAAAGCACAAGATAATGTTAAAAGCAATTTAAAAAAACCGTTGTAATCGTCCAAAAGTAGACACCACATGAAGAGCGCAAAAGCGATCGCCAATATGAAAACACGCCTTCATTGACCACACTCTCTCTATCAAGCCACTGTATCTAAATCCATAGTGAAATATTAACTTGGTGTTGTTACCTCCAGACTATGGATATTAACTCATACTAATTCTATATTCCAGATATGCTAAATTTTTTTTTTATTCAAAGATGATTAATGCAGATGTTGCATCTGCACCGGATGAGAACTCCCTTGCAAAACATAGAGATAAAAAATAAGTTTTTTTTATTTTTCAATCGGTGCAAACAATTTAACTAATTTTAATTTTACACAAACGACGTAAAGATTAAATTTAATAATAATAAGAATACTGATAATGAATAAAACTGGTATTGGTAGGTACGCGCATTACTCCAAATACTCCAAAAGAGCTCTAATAAGTAAAAATAAACAATACATGATCAATGATCGAGAGATTACTTTCGGGCTAGTAAAAGACGGGAGCGCTTTGGGACCTCACGGAGTGGGGGAAGCGGTGCACACTTCCAACCACTTGGTGACTCCTCTATGTTATTCTATACTCTATGGTTCTAATGCCTGTTCGTGACTTTTCGAGAATCTTCAAGACTGTTCTAATTCAGACTAAATATAAGGAGTGATGGACTGGAGATTTATTCTGGCTCTGAATATCGAATTAAATGGTTACTTTGGTGTTACAGCGTCGTTACAAGTTGATACTTTTTGTAACCTTTAGAGTTTTATTGTTTGCCGAACACTTTGAATTTTTTTTTACTACTAATAAAAACCATTTTAAACCATAATACTCAGTGTTACAATATATTTAAATGATGAAGACTATTTGACAATTCAAATTTCACGGGATTATTAAAAAAAAAAATCGACTTAATAAGAGGACCGGGTGCTTATTTCACTTCCGCAGTCATAGTCTTCCCTTTGTTATAAATTTTATTTTTTGCCTGGCATAATAAATAATACCCAGGAAGATAAGCCACTCAGAAGAATAAGAATAAAAGCGAGAGACCTTTCCACTCTATTTTTTCTTCTCCTTTACACCCCTTGCCGTAACTTAACTGAGAATATATGAAACCTCTGGCAACTGCTCTACCAGTAGGCAAAAAAAAAAGAAAAGGATATTGCTTATCTTATCAGAACATCTTCTCTTTTGAATAAAGTAACAATTTTGAATAAATCTTGGCTGTTTATCACAAGAATGAAAGCCTGCCTACCCATGGAGGGGAAAAGAAAAAAAAAGGCAGCCAGTGAAATACCTCACGACTTTGCATGGTCAAGATTCAATATTTCCTTATATTTTACCACGCTGGTATCTATAGAATCGATTATTGACAGTCATATTTTTATCATTCAATTCTATTAAGTATCAAAGTATATTCTCACCTTTTTATTATTAAAAAAATTACAAAGCTTAATATTTTTAGATAAATCTGTACGACTACAACCTAATGAGGGCTATGGATTCAGAGCATTGTACCTACTGCTGCCTAGTCAACGGTTGTGCAAGGATGTGATTTTTTTCCTCCATGCTTAATAAAATTGTGGAGATTTTTCTGAGATCGGGTCTGTTTGCGAAGACCCGTTACTTTATGACGCAACATTCAGTTACTTTTAGTAAACAGTTACTTCTTTTAAACACTTATTTTGGCACTATTACTGAAGTGCGGCTTATGCGCCGTTCACTAAGGCGCCCTTCAAAGTAAGGCCCGATCTCCACTTAAAAGGACCCTTTTGGGGGTTTATTTATCTCTGTAGAGCGATCGCAGCGAGCGGGAGTCGAAAGCTATTATTAATATCTATTATATCTATTAACTATTATATCTATTAAAGCCAACCAAGGCACTTTTTAACTTAAATAAAGGGGATGGGAGTTCGATAACATCACGGTCACATAATCTCTCAAAACAGGCCACGCCCATCAGCCGCTCTTCAGTACCTTTACCCTTATTTTGATAACAATATTTATAACCTGCAAATAACCCGTATTTGCAAATAATGGCCTAGATGAGAATAACAAGAATATATTTCAGCTATGAAGTATATTATTACCGTATCAAATTCATTCATACAGAATTTTGAACTTGCGTATTCATTACTCCAACTATGTAGAAAATACATAAAGGTTGTTAATGGAATTTTACTATTTTCTAAAAATGTCCCTTTTCTTAGAGCTATGGATTCCCTGTGGCTTCTTTTTTAACACACCAATCTTTCATTATTTTCTGAAGATGATAATTTCATTTGGTGTCCACTAGAACACACCCTTGTTCTATGTAAAATATTTTCTTGCAAAAACTGAATTGCCTTGTTTTTGTCGGAAATTTCTTGAGCTAAGTTCAACAGACCCATTTTTATCATCACTGAAATTAAAAATTAAGGTTATCAGTGTTTATAACCACTACAGATTGTTGAAAGTAACTGTTTACTAAAAGTAACTGGATGTTGTGTCATAAAGTAACTGGAGGTGGCCTTCGCAAAAAGACCCAAATTATCATATAATAATTTCTTAAGCAATGGGATACACTTTAAGGATAGAGAAGAAAAACGAATTTCTGATAGGGAAAGCTTACAAGCCACTGGCTAAAGATGGTATAAGTGACTGAAGCAAAAGGGGGGAAATTTCCCCTTTGTCCAAAACCTGGAAGAAAGGATTTTACGGCGGTACGGTCACACAGAAAGGGCAGTAAGAATGAGTTATGCATTGGTCCTTCAACAGAGGGGAAACAGGAGGAGTCTTTGTGTTCTAAGCCAGGATCTTATCCCTCGGAAGGCCAAGTCAACCCATTCGATAAATTACTAGTAACGAGTAGCGAGTAATAAAACACTATTACTAATTTGAAACTACCAACAAATCCCTTGATTGGCGTTAATTACTAATCTATATTAACATTATTAATTTGATTAATACATTATTTTTTTTTTTTTAAAGGCTAAATAACAGTGATCAAAAGGAGAAATTAAAGCCTTCTGCGCGTTTTCGGAACACAAATAAGCTTCAGTTAAAAAAATTGGAGTTCTCAGAAAAGGCCCTGTTAAAAAAGAAGTGGTCAACGACACTTGAATTAATGACTTTTTTCTCTGAAAGGAGACAGTTGAAAATCAAGTTTCAAGTATTTCATCTAATTTAATTCTTCTTTTTCCTTTCCTTTTTTTTAAGGTTCTAATTAAATTTATGAAGCCTCTTTCGAAGGTTTAAGTAAGAGGAAAATAAGTAATGAAAAAGGATTTATATTAAAAACATTTGTAATAAAATATTGATGAAAATATACAAAATAAGTATGAAACGTATATTTGTCTTAACGTGCTAATTAAATGTACTATTAGCACATTAAAAAAAAGAAAAAAGTTTTGCACTCGTTATACTATTTATCATGAAAAGATTTAGGCTTTGAAATATTAATTTAAAACCCATCGAAACGGAGGTATAATCTTAAACGTTAATCTACCTGTTTTGATGATCATACCTTTTCCATTGCTAATATCAGCTCCCTCGGGATAATCGGAGTGCGCTCAGAATCAGCAGGCGCACAGAGGCCTTTATTCCTTGCGCTGGAACAAACTACCAATATACCAAAACCTGCAGGTAGCTATTGAAATCCTGAAAGAACCACATCGCGATCTAGTAACCTGATTTCAGCGGTAACTCTTCCAAGTAATAACCAAGCTCAACGTTGCTTAACTTCACCTATTGTAAGCGCCTTACTCAGCTCAGATATATTTAAAAAATCAAGATTTTTGATATTTTCAATAAACTATAATTTTGTCCTATGTTATTTATAGGATTGTGTTAATTGTATTTTTATTGCTTTTCGTAACCTACTTTTCATCGACCGTTGTTCAGTGTTGATGTTCCTTCATGTTGTTGAGATCTTGATCCATGCAGCTGGATCTTTCACAAGTTTACAAAAGATACTCATCTCTTCTTGATGAAGCTTGGGTGAAGCTTGCACTGACTTCACTTTACCATGTTTTTCTAACCTTTTACATATTCATTTTTTTTTTTTACACTTTCTCCTTGTACAGGATTCTATGAATCAGTTATACTAAACTCATTCATCCCTTTGATCTGCCTAAACCAGTCACCCATTTCCCTCATCTTTTGATGGCCCTATTACTGTCATTTTTTTTCTTGTATTCTCCTCAATAACCATTTCCATTGTTTGGAGCTAAGTATATACTCCAGCATACACGGCCATAGGCCATTATGGGAACAATTGTGATTTTAATACAGTTTTCGTTACCTTTTTAGTCACTTATTTCCTTTCATAGATGCATGCTGTATGAATTCAAACATTTCGTGGCTAGTTTTATTCTTTTCCATATTTCTTAGTCTACCCAGCCGTGGGCACTAAATACTTGTAATCTCTGAGATGCCCACTTTTATTGTATTTAACATTATTACGGCATTTCCATTCAATGTAAAACGTTTCAAAATTGAAATTTAATAATCGATTAAATTTATATCCTTTGCCCTCTTGTCGAAATCATTGTATTTTGTAAACCGACAGAAGGTGATCCTACATCTAATTTACTCAATTCTACTTATGAATGTGAGACTTACTATTGTATTTGATAGTATTGACTTGTAATTATTACTTTTTTTTATGTACAATTGTATATTGTTATTGCGTGAATCAGTCCTTACAGCTCTAATATTAATGATCTTGATTGTGACGGAATGTATTAATCCTTTGAATAAAAATAAATAAACTCAATTTAAAACAAACCTCTTATTATTCAGTTTTATTTATTCAATTTTTCCTCGTTAAGCGTAAACTCTTGCATTTAGATTATCAGGACGAACACCATAAATCAATCGATCCCCCTACAACTAAATTCATTCGTAGTAATTGCTTTTTACTTAGCCCTTCGAAAGAAAACTGATTTATTTCGGTAGTTCATAAATTTTCACAACCAACAGGTGTTTTCTCAGGCCTCATCATTTATAGTATGTTCCAGCCTTCTCCACCTATATTTCTGGACCATCTTAAATTAAAAATAATTCATTCGAGTAATATAGGAAGTTTGGTCTAATAATTTTGTCTACACAAGAAAAATTGCAGGTAATATTTCTATATAATGTTTTCCTATGATTAAATTGGTTAGTATGATTCAATATAAAACAAATAGCATTGGTGAATCATGTACCTAGACTCATATTAATCTTTAGGAGAGTCATTAAGAATATTATTAAAAGCATTAAGAATGAAAGAGAAAATATCAGCCGATGAAATAACTACAGTAAATTGCTATGGAATGGATTACATAATGAATGGTCGCTGTTTTTTACTTTCATTTACCTATATATGAAATATATAGTAATTGGAAGTATTGCGATCGTGAAAAATTTCGACTTCCGGTTTTCAACGGGAATTCACGTTTTGGGGTCCCCTGAGTCCAATTAACCTAGTCCCGCGAAATTAGCTGTGTGTGTGTGTGTGTATGTGCGTGTGAACAGACTAGCTGAAAGAAACTATAAACCGTGCGAACCTGAAATTGGGTATTTAGTGTATGTATATTACCGCGATGTGACAGCAAAAATTTCATTAAAATTGGTCAAACGGAGAGGGTACTTTTCGATTTTCTCAAAAAGTTCTAACGATTTTGATTAAACTGAGTATTTGATATATTGATATGCCCGAGATATGACTGCAATAATTTCATCAAAATTGATTAACCGGAAGGGGTTCTTTACTTAATATATTTTGTATCATTTTCAAGTGTTTTTTTTTTTTTATTTTCTCAAAAGCGGCTTTAACGATTTTGATCAAACTGGGTATTTGATGTATGTATATACCAAAGATGAGACAGCCAACATTTCATCAAAATTGGTCAAACAGAGGTGGCACTTTATTTAATAACTTTTTTTCCAATTTTTACCTTTTTTTTATTATCTCAAAAAACGGCTTTAATGATTTTGATAAGATTCGTCATGTCATGATCGAAAAGTAAAAACTTTTATTTAATAATAAAAATAATAAATTAGTGTACTTTAAAGAACTAATATAAACAAAAATAAGAAATGAATGTGAAAAAATGTGACTTTGAGAAGTGGCAAATAACAAAACACATCAATTTCTTATCTAAGTAAGTTGGTAAGTGAACGTTGTGTGTTGAGCGCACGCGACAGATTTTTTTTTTTCAATTTGTATATATAAAGGTAATTACATTATTCTACTATAATGCGCCGTATTACGAAAACTGGAAAAATGTCGACTTCCGGCTTTCAACGGAAATACACGTTTTGTACATTTGTCCCTTTGTGTATTTGTCCCCTATTTGGCCCTGAGTCCAAATAACCAAGTCCGCGGAATACCCTATACCTTAATAATAAACCAAACTAAGTTAATAAATCTGGATTTCTGTAATTTTTTTTTAACTGCGTTTTGGTAATTTTATAAATTGTGTCTTGCGCGTTTTGTACCAGGTTTTTTTTGAAATGCTGACTGTGGCAGGCAAAAACCTTTTGTTGCTTTTACACTATGTGTATGTAGAACAAACATATTTTATTTCAAGAGCATGAAGGAGAAATATATATGTCAATGTTTTTTACTTTTACTTACCTATATATGAAATATACAGTAAGGGAGTATTTCATTTATATATATTATAATAACATTATTAGTTATACAATTATATTATATAACTTATAATTATAAGTATTGCGATCGTGAAAAATATAATAATGTTATATTATATAATATTATTATATTTTTTTATATATTATATTATATAATATTATCACATTTTCACATGGTTTTTTTATTTACTAAAAAACGGCTTTGACGATTTTGATAAAACTGGGTATTTGGTGTATGTATTTGACACAGATGTGACAGCCAATATTTCATCAAAATTGATCAAAGGAGGGGGCACATTATTTCATAACTTTTTTCCCAATTTTAACCTTTTTTTTCGATTATCTCAAAGACGGCTTTAATAATTTTGATCAAACTTAGTGTACTTTATAAAAAAATAGTGTACTTTAGAGAGCAAATAAAAACAAAAATAAGAAATGAATGTGTGACTTTGAGAAATGGCAATTAACGAAACCCGTCAATTTCTAGTCAAAGTAAGTTAGTAAGTGAAAGTTGTGTGTTGCGCAGATCGTACCAGATTTTTTGATTAAATGAAGACGAAAAAAGCCTAGAACATATGAAACGGTATATATGAGAAGTTTTGAAATTTATAGCTAATCTTATTTTCGCATGTACACAAAATCTATATTTTTTATATAATCCCTCAAGTTTATTAAAAAAAACTTTCTTACACACGTTTGCTACATATATATGACCTTAAAGATATAACACAAATAAATTTTTAACATAAATGTTTATTGAGCCGATTATTAGTACGTAATACGTGAGTTTAAAATACTACAGACACACCTGAAGTTATAAAATGCTAATTAAGATTATTCATAATTCATTTCACATCTAGTTAAAACTTAGATGTCTCATAGAGAATTTTATACATGCAGACACTAAGAAATAATCAATAGACATATTTCTTCTGAGAAGAGGCGAAAGTTTATGAGGTTTGGAGTAGTCGTCTTGGGAAGGACACTTGGCAAGAAAAGTTCCAAACAAGGCATTGTTGGGAGTAATTCATGTTAGGAGGCCTCAGCTACTTCTTGGGTGTGCCATGATTCGAGGACCGAAAACTTTTTTCTTTTCTGCGATTTTGACACAGATTTCTATTACTTCTTTTTTTTTTTCGACATAATCAATGAGAACAGAGAACCACAATGCTATATATGGCTGGTTAACTATCCTTAAGGCATACTAGATAAAACCTAATGTTATTTAAAATTTATACATTATAATTTGAGTTAGGAACATGTAAGGATCTAGTAAATATTCACCTAACAATGAGTAAAAGTGTACAATGTACAATAAATTAAGGGATCACTTTTGACATCCTTACTTTCGTAATGCCATTCCGCAACGGCATTAATTGTGACGGCGCAGTGTTTGAAAATCGACTATTTTCGGAAAAAACCTTGTCAAACTTGATCTGTAAACCCCCAAAAAATAAAGTTGATTGGTTGAAGCATAACCACGATTGAATTTCCTATAAAAAGTATAGGTTGGAGCCCCCCTTAACCGAATATTCGGATTAACCGGCGGTGTAAGAAAAATAGAAAAAAAAATGATATGCCAATTTTTGACACGATATTGACTAGTTTAAGCACTTGTCTATTTCATGATAATAATGTCATTGATAGTACTTGCAATATAATTTTATTTCATAAAAACTTCCAAGTTAGGTAAAAAAAAAAAATATATCATACATAGGAGCTATCAATTATTTTTTTCGTTATATTATAATTTTTAACTATTAAAAGTATTATCATATTAAAATATAAGATTGGGCTTATCCGGCTTTAATAACTACCGCTCTGTGAAAATTCAGTTCCGTAATTCATGCTAAATAACAGCTGAACCTTAATACCAATTTTTTAAAAGCAAATGTACTCACAAAATTTCTAGACCTAGTATTGGTAACAAAATCTGTACTATACGACACACTCACCGAAATACACGACGACTTGATTACTCCACTACCTCTATCTAACGTCTAAACTAACTAAATAATAAATAAACTATCTAAAAACACCTTCGGTGTTTCACCCCTCAAAATAATCCACAAAGCAATCAAGATTTCCGAACAGAAATGCACCGATCTATGATCTTATACTTCGTCACCTACCTCGAAAAGCTGTTTTTTTTTCTTAGACAAATCTATAAATCTATCTTACACACAACCTGACTGACATTCTGATTCTAAACCCATTAATCCTTTATCTTACTGTCCTATCGCACTCTATTTATAATTGGGAAAGTATTTGAAAAACTTTTCGCGAGCCGAATTAAGCCTTTACTTGAAAGTAGTGGTGAAGTGGTACCGAGTCATGAGTTTGATTCTGTGCAAGCCATTCTTCATTTTTTTTATGAATCTATTTTTATTTTTATAAACTTCCTATCACTTTTTGTTAAAACGAGTCCATAAACTTTTCATCAGAAATCGGTTTATTAAGTTATCCGAGGTCATGTTAATAAAGTTATTGTTAATATTTTCGAAACACATACTAAAACCACGGTAGGTGAAGAAGTAGATTTATCATAGGCCTAATAAAGATTCAGACTGACTTCATAAATGATGCCACAGAGCTAGTAAGTAAGGCATGGCGTTTTACTTAACGATTAATAATAACCTAATTCGACGCACGAGCTCCATAGCGAATAAACTGCAAGAAATAGCTTAGGTGATTCAATAAAAAAAAAAAAATCTCACATTTACAGACGTAGGTGGACGCAGCTAGAATAGATTTTAATATGTCCTCGGAGGTAGCTTCTTCTTTAAAAAATGGATTTTAAAACTGCGCTTGAAAACTATGGATTACCAAAAAATAAATTTGTCTTAGTTTTATTGCATTTATTCGATATTTCATTTCTGGGTTAAAACATAGACTAAATAGCATAATTTTTATGGTCGTGCAATATGTGAGATCGCTTTTCATGATTATGAAGAAAAATCGCACCAACAAACAAAAATGCATAAATGAGTAGCAAAAATAATTATCGATTTTCAAAGGGTCATAATAAGTGTGAAAATCGGAATATCTCCGAATAAATTGATGGAATGTGTCAGGCAACTATTATATTTATTAATAATGAAAAGAAAAAGAATATTCCAATACCTTCAAAAAATAGGTTTTTTCCGCCTTTCAACCACTGTGCGACTTTTTTAGAAAATTCAGTAATTTGTATTTTTGCAGCACGTTACAATACCAGCTTGATGTTTAAAACTTTGTCTTTCGTGACTCTCATACTTGACAGAAGACTTTCATTCTGATAGATGACGACACCAATAAATGGTTAAAAATAGTTTTTAATAAGATTAATGAAAGCAAATTTTATAATTCTGGATAAATTAAATTATTCTTCAGATTAAGACTGGATAATGACGGTAAGGCCGAATCGTCCTCAACGTAACAAACAATAAATGAGATTTATATGAAAATTGTCCTATAATAATTACAATATCCCACGAGGTTAAGGAACCAATTGTTTATTGGAAAAAATTAAGAATAATTTATATAGTTTGGTGGCATGCCTAAATAAGAGATTGTTTATAATTTTTGAGGATCCACAAAAAATACAGAGTTTATCTATGCAATTATCTGTCTAGATCCAATTAATAAAATACACGGTCTTGAATACTTTATGTCTAGTGAGGGAGGGGGTGGGGGTGTAGACCGCTCCGGCCGATTCTAGTTGGGTAATGCAGAGAAAACTACGTTCATTTTTCTCTTTTCTTTTTCATATCTTACTATTGTAAATATTTAATACTCAGGTTAATAATAATGTTTTTTTCTTATATTATTATTCTTTTTTTTTTAATTTTATGAAAAATATAAGTAATAAAACGTTTAAGTAATAGGTCTAGTTTTAAACCCCAACCCCCACTCGAACGACGAATTCACAATTAAATTAATTTTAAATTAAACCAAGATTGGAATGGTTAATATTATAACACTTGCGTGGGTTAAACAATTCTTATTGAACTAAAATAACAATTCTCAATGTCACACATATTATGAAAACACAAATATTTAAACAGGTTATGAAAATTATCACTTTGTAACACATAAATAACCATATGACTTGGGCTTCACAACAAGACTAACTCTCCAGTCCATCGCTCCTTATATTTAGTCGTAAGAACATCCTCGAAGGTTCTAGGCCAGCGAAGATGGTACTCTAACAACTTTTAAACAACAAAACTAGAACTATTCTAAAACACATGTTTTGTGTTTTGTTTACGTTACTAACTAATGAATAAAAAAAGGTAACTTGTCACAACTACCTAGAGAATATTTTAGTAAAATTGTAAGAAAATAATTTTTCTTGTTCAGCGTGCCGTTACGAAGATAACACGCTCGGGTACTGTTGCATTCGGAGCTCAATTTTTATTATTTATGATTGAAATCACCTTACGCTGTATTGCCGGTTCTATTTTGAGGTGGCACAATTTATATTGATTTGAACGTTGTACTAGTAATAAATAAGTTAAAAAGAAAAAAAAAAGATAATAATGATGGTAATTATTGCCATATAAGAATATATTCACACAATAATATTTACAAGTGAAAATAAGTAGAAATATTTAAAATAAAGAAAAATAATGATGAGAAAAATAAAAATACCTGTGACTAAACATAAATGATAAACAATTAAAGTAAATGTAAAATTAATAAAACAAAAATTAAAATATTAACTCTGATAAGAAGAAAAAAATACAAAAATAAAATAATAGGTAAAAAATAAGGAAGCATTAATCTTATTAGTTAATAATCTCTATATATATAAGAGGCTTTGTCCTGACTGACAGAATCAACGCAGAGCAAAAACTACTAATGATAGAAACTTGAAGTTCGGAATTTAGATTTTAAACGCGATGCAGGTAACCATTAAGAAAGGATTTTCGAAAATGTAACCCCTAAGGGGCTTAAATGGCGAAATTGTCGTTTATCTCTAACGGAAATTGGGGATGGTGCGTGTTTATTTCGATCTCTTCTCCATATATATAAGAGGCTTTGTCCTTACTGATAGAATCAATGCAGAGCAAAAACTACTAATGATAGAAATTTGAAGTTCGGAATTTAGATTTTAAACGCGATGTAGGTAACCACTAAGAAAAGAATTTCGAAAATTTAACCCCTAAGGGGTTTAATATATAAGAGGTTTTGTCCTGACTGACAGAATCAACGCAGAGCAAAACCTACTAATGATAGAAACTTGAAGTTCGGAATTTATATTCCCCCTGAGGGACTTCGAAAACCATGTTTCAAAGCCGAAAAATGAAGCGTTCACGACGAGTAAGCAATTTTTTTTCGGCGGTTTTAGTGAACTCTCTCTATTGCGCGTCTCCCTCTCTTCTACCGAGCCGGCAGCTTCCCCCTCCAACATTCCACCTACCGGAAGCTCCGATTCTACTAAATCTCCTTAATATCAGTTACAATATTATTTTAAATCAATACCAAGATAATGATCACAGAATTGATTTTAAAGGCTCGCGGGCAAAGCCGCGACGGGGAATGCTAGTTAATAATAAATGAAAATAATGAACTGAACTTAATGAATCTGAACGAGAGAGAGAGAAAGAGATAAAACGTATTTTCATGGAAGAATAAGTACATATTTAAAGAAAGTCCAACATAAAACCTGGTACCAGGGTTCTCCGAAATCGTCGAGGTAGGTGACAGACGCTGTTGTGGCCAGTCTTCTAATTTCATTCGATTCCCTTTTCTCAAGATTTAGGAAATTATATGCCGTCGTGGACACAACGAAACAGGCTAGGGCGACCACCAAGTGCCGTGAGTCGACTGAACGTATTATAATATAACGTAATATAAACAACCTCTCTCTCTCTCGTATTATAAACAACCTCTCTCGTTAATCCGTGCATATATTATAAATATTGCAAATATTTATATATTTTATATTGTTCTGGAAAGTAAGTTAAAATTTTACTTTTTTAATAAAAAATGTTTGATCGGCTCGAACAGGTACAATTTACAAATTCTAAAAAATCGGAACTGGACCCCGTCCCCACAATTAGCCTTTATTTTCTATATCATAAAAATAAAAAAATAATAAAAAATGTGTAGGCATCGCTATGAAATACATTTATTATTTCCTTCCGAAGTTCGAAAGGAAATAAAAACTGGTAAATGTATTATCTCCAAAAAGTTTTCCGAAAAATATATATATTTTTTTTGAAACTATAAAGGAAGGGAAATAGGGAAAAAAAACAGCAAAGAGAGGAGACTTTTTAATCAAGGATTACGCAGGCTGGCCTGGTTCCAGGGAGCTTGCCCACCTCCTCCGATTTATTTCCCTACTGGATTCAATTTTAGCCTCCAATTACTAACTCTTCTACTCTTCAAGATCTGGGCCTCGGATTTTCTATAATCTACTCCGAGTCGTAAACTTTTCTTATTAGAAAACTGAGAGGGGTTAATGTAAGTAACTGTTCGTTGTTGGTTGTACTGTTAGTGAGAAACGTTTAACCCGAGCCCTGAATATTGTAGTTATTAAGGTCATTAGGACAAGTAAGAAAGTAATAAAATTTATATATGAGCCCTTATTTGTCAGCTATAACGTGAACTATTTTTTTATTGAAAGAAAATATTAATTTACTTATTAAAATTATTGAAAATTATTGAACAGGTTACAAAAATTATCACTTTGTAACACAAAAATAACCATATTAACCATTACATGATCTTCAGAACAGGACTAACTCTCTAGTCCACCGCTCTTCATATTTAGTAGTAAGGAGAACAAACTCGAACATCGCCGTATCAAACATGTACTATGACAGTTTGCTCCAATTGTTATTTCGTTACAAAAGTCTAAAACACCACTGGTATTGAGATCTCATTATATTTGCAGTACGTAACTTGTACTTATTAATTGCTTACACCTATGTGTAATTTGGAGATTAATGAAAAAATGCAACTGAGGAACAAGTCCAGAACTATTCTAAGCAATATGTATTGTATTTTGTTTCACGTTACAATATCGAAAACGGTAATATTATTTAGAAAACAAAGAAGAGAAGGAGAAAAAAAAAAAAAAAAAGGAAGCCAACTTAAAGTTCAATTAATAACTTATGTAACAGCATCGCAACATCTCTTTTAAAATAATCGTGTTCCGAAACCTACACACAGTCAAACTGGGGCGCAAAACTTATTTAATGGACAGTGAAATTCAGTAAACAAGTTTTTAGGAAGAGACTATTGAATTATAGATATAGAATATCTGCATGATTAAGTGAATTATTGAAATAATACGAGACTTTGAGGCCTTGCATTCTATATCTAGTGAAACTCAGTATATTTCCCGCCTAGTTAATATAATTATTACAGGTTGGGCACATCCTACAGAAAAATTTATTTTTAAGTACCTTACAATTGATGTTTTATTTGTTTGTTTGTCACCTTATGCTTCTTAGGCTAATCGGACGATGCTATACTGGGAGACCTAAATTTTGGCTATTCAGGTATAATTAGGATAGGGATCTTTAACGAGTACCCGACATCGTACAGGCTCGGAACCTTCATTTCACGTCCTATCCGAGGGACGGCATAGCCAAGGATTTTTTACTCCCATTAAAAAATCCTAGTGCCACCGCTGGACGCGACCTGCGACCTTTAGTATTGTAGGTTGCCATGCTAACCCCTATACCAAAGGTGACCCCTGATTTATTATTATTTGTTTCATTGATATAGAGATAAAATTCATTATTGATTGTGAAAAAATATACATTGGAGAGACATCAAAAAAACTAAAGACCAGGTTAAAGCAACACATATCAAACTGTAAAAATATAAAAAACATCAATACATCAGCACTAGCATTCCATAGTATTAAATTACAACATAAATTTAATTTTGATAAAACCAAAATATTCGACATAGAAAGTAATTCAAGAAATAGAAAATTACTAGAAGCTATAAATATAACAAAAAACAATAAATTCACAGTCATTTATAAAACGGATACAAAAAACTTAAGCACCCATTATATGGATATATTAGATAAAATAAAAAGATTGTAATAAAGAATAGTGAAATAATTAACAACAAAACAAAAAACATAATTATCACTATCATCTGGGGGACAAGGGATTTAGTGTTAACAGAGTGAAAACATAGAGGACAAAGTCCATCAGCAATTAGTCAATTGGAAATGGACAAGTATGAGCTGACATATAGAAAATGTGTGACAGCGTTTTTTAGCATATGGACATTGATATTATAAAATTTATTAAAAGGCTATCAATCATGCGATAGAGAAATTATGTATGTAAGTTATATTTAATTTATTAATTTGTTATAATTGTAATTGGATCATTAAATATTAATGAAAATAAATTAATGTATAGAATTTGAGAATGGGAAACGTCAACAATGTTATGGAGTAGAAAATAAACAGTTGTTGTTAAAAAAGGAGTATGCGTTGCTAGTTAATCATTACTTATTACTGTATTAATTTGTAACTATTCTGTTTGTCTTTTCGTTAAACTATCATTTTATATTCATTATCTGTAACCCTGAGATCAATATTCTTATGTCTTATAAGAATAGTTATGGGAAATGACATATCTGTTAAATAATTAAGTTCTTATTAATAGTTCTGACTACTAGTTTATTTATTAATTAACCATATGTTTTTATAAAACCATATGTTTTGATTAGAACAGTTGTTATAATGGAGGTAAGCTTTGTGCATGAATAAAATTGTTTATTTCAAATAATGTTAGATTATTATTTAGTATAAGAATACTACAGTGGCGACGAGTTTCAAGAATCCACTATGCCATCAAAAGTAGTGATAAAACTTGAGAAGGAAAAAGACATTATTGTGAATCAATTAAGACAAATATTTTCTTCTATTGAGAGAGGCTTGAAGACAAAAGCTGAGGTAGAGCGGAAGCTGACCCGTTTGGAAGCCCTCACTGAACAGTTGAGCAGCATACTGACAGACCTGCTGCGTGCATCAGATAACTTTGATGACCTGAGAGGCACCATCGAAGATGAAGTAGACACAGCACTAGCCACCCTGCTCACTATGGACGGCAATTCCTTTCTCGGGAGTTCAGAAAGATTTTCTACAAAATCATTGCATTACTCATAAGACGACAGCACCGTATCATCCTGCGACAAATGGCCAAGTAGAACGGTTTGTATAAACAATAACGAAATCTCTTCTGGCTATGGCAGAAGAAGCCGGAGATGAACTTTCAAAAGTTTCACAACTTTTAACCCAACTACGGAAAGCTCCAAACTCAACAGGGAGGTGCTCATATGAGTTAATGTTTGGCAGAAATATTCGTACTAAAATTGACCTAATGAATGAAGGGTCTCAGGAGAAAGTAGAAAAGAAAGAAATAGAAGGTGTTCGCTCGCTGAAGATAGGAGACAGAGTTCATGAAGAAGAGGAGACATGAAGATGAGGAAGTGGGAATTCGGCAATATCATTCAGCAGGACGGTGTTCTACACTACTCGGTTAAAATGGACAACGGACAGATATGGAGAAGACAGATCAGCCCCTACCATCAAAATTTAGAGGGGAGGACTGATGTATCTGTTAAATAATTAAGTTCTTATTAATAGTTCTGACTACTAGTTTATTTATTAATTAACCATATGTTTTTATAAAACCATATGTTTTGATTAGAACAGTTGTTATAATGGAGGTTACCTTTGTGCATGAATAAAATTGTTTATTTCAAATAATGTTAGATTTTTATTTAGTATAAGAATACTTCAGGAAATGTAAAGCTAATACTAATCCCTGCTAACTCCAATCAAGTACTTTGTTCCTGGAAGGGACTTAAGCACTCCATTCCCAATTAAATTCCTACAGCGGTACGGAGGCCTTTCAAGGGGTTATCGGAGACCCGCACGGCCGACCCAGGCTTTCATGTCTTAATAGTTAATCAAGCCAAGGCAACCGAGCGTATCCTACAGCTGCAGTCCAATCCTCTAATGGTTGGATGGCTGTTGGTGAAGAAGCAACGTCAGGAATTGCTTCACCCGAGTTCTAGGTCGGATGAGAATATCTTGAGTCGAAGCCAGCGACGTGCTAGAAGTTCTAGGAGGGTCATTTTATTTTCAAGTTGCGGATAATATGATTCCCTCAAACTGGAAAGGATATTTTATTCTAACCGATTTCTGTGAACTAGGAAGCATGAACTTGACCTAACTAAAACCACATTAGGGACATTCTTTTACAAACCGAACAGATTTGGACAAAAATTGACCGACACATTTTAGATTTAACTGAAACTTTTTTTACGGGTTCTATACCGAAAAAAAGAGATATGTGTAAGAGGATTTTTTTTTATTTTCGATATTTTGAAAAATAAACAAGATAGAAAATTCGTGAATTTGATGATTTATCGGTAATAGCCTATTTTTCAAAAATTCATAACTCCGGTTTTGTTTAAGCTAAAAAATCTAATTTTTTTTTATTTTGAAGGTAAAAAGACAAGCTTTAAGAAAAAAATACTTTCAAAAGAGATTGTCGAAAAATTCAAATTGTTATTAAGAATTTCAATGTTTAAATCGGTTTTTAACAGTGGCCCCACCCATGAATCAACTTTTTACTATTTTTATCGTATTCTGCGTCAAATTTTCTATCGAAAACGCTTTTAAAAACGATGGAGAAGTTATTTTTACTGTAAGAAAAAAATTAATTAATTTAGCGCGGTACGTCACATCGACAAGTGGGTCACATTTTACGGCTCATATTCTTGTTTTACACCGTTTATCTCTTAAATACAAATAATTGTTTCATTGTTTTAATTAAAAAACATATTTTAGTAGCCAAGAAGATGGGAAAAATAGAAAAAATACATAAATAAAAAACATTGTTGAAAATGAAATTTTTTTATTAAGATTTCGATAATGCATTAGTTAATAAGAACAATATTTGGAATGTTTACATACAATATTAAAAAATAAGACAATGTTTACATTTTCTGTTTAAAATTTTTTACAATATCCTTTTTTTCGCAAGATGAAAACCGTTTTGCTTCCAATTGCTGTAAAGAAATCGGATTAATACAATGATATTTTAAAAGTATTTTTTTCTTAAAGCTTGTCTTTTTACCTTCAAAATAAAAAAAAATTATATTTTTTTGCTTAAATAGAACCGGAGTTATGAATTTTTGAAAAATAGGCTATTACCCATAAATCATCAAATTCACGAATTTTCGATCTTGTTTATTTTTCAAAATATCGAAAATAAAAAAAAATCCTCTTACACGTATCTCTTTTTTTTTCGATATAAAACCCGTAAAAAAAGTTTCAGTTAAATCTAAAATGTGTCGGTCAGAAAGGTGTTCGGTTTGTAAAAGAACGTCCCATTATGCAGAGCTATCTAAATCAAATATGAATTATAATTATGATCGTATGAGATGATATATGGGATATCAATACACACATATAAAATAAAATAAAATTAGCGCTTTCTTGAAACATCGGTTTTAACTTGGTATCAATATTAAGATTCCAGATCTGCAGAGTCCGCACAAATAAAGAACTCTATTTACTTTATAGGGGGTTGAAAATGGTGAATGAACACTTAATTTTGCTGCAACTTTGTCGAGTCATGCATCGTTTTTTATGGTTTCTGTGATTCTGAATTCTTTAAGCCCATTCCAAGCAGTCAGCTGACAATAAGTCATTAGGTTATAGTTGAAAAATCTATTAGTTAAAAAAAATATATTTCGAGTACAACCTAACCGTCGACTACTGTGATGGTCCTATTAGATCCAGAAGTATAAAAACTACCGAACATTCATAGAAACTTTTTTTTAAGTCCTTTCATCCATTTTAACATCCCTTAAGATAGCCCCCCCCCACCGTACTTTTGGCGGATTCTGCACCTACTATTACAAAGTGAAAACCAAAATATCATGAAGGCACAATTTTTTCACCATATTTCTTTTTATTCTGTACTATGAAGGGTGATAAAATCTTATTGAAAAAATGCTGTAATTGGCTGTAATGGCCACATAGTCATTTTGTCAACTGGAATGCTAATCATACACAATAATAAAACCAACTTCTTTTTCATAATTACATGCAATAATAACACTTCAAACTGTTTATTTTCGATTTATAATCAGTCAATTTATCTCTTTTTTATGTCTATTTTTATTCGCTCACTAAGAAATGTTCACTTATATTGCATTGAATTTACTTAAGAATATATATTATATATTGATTAAATGGAATGTGTTGATAAATTAATTCTTATTCTTCTTATGAGAAAATTAATTTTGTAAGGAATCCAGTCGGTTTTCTAATTGATTACAGAGATATAAAATCATTATTTTATTTTTAAAGCAAATAAGAAACTAATTATTTTGGCTTGATTTTTTAGTGATTTAAAAAGATCAGCCCAAAAAATATATAATCTTTACAAACTGAACTGAATGAATGAACAATAAACATCGAGTGAAGCGCACCGTAAACTAAATTTTTCATTCATAAACTCGTATGCCATTCTCAGATAGGTTAATTACATGGTGCGAGAGGCTTAAGATTCCAGTAATTTTCTCTTCAATTTTACACCCTTAAGAGAAAAACGGAAACCTTCTTCTCCGTTAGGTTATATGGGTACACGCTGACATAACTTTGTCAATCGTACGTTGAGTCGTTTTTGAGTCTTAACGGCAAACACATTGTACACTTTGCTTTATATATTGAGGAAAGGAAGATAAAAATTATTGTGAAAATATGAAGAATTCTTTTACGAATTTTTATAAATAAATGATTTTTACGTTATTATGGAGTTTTCGGAAGTGTAGATATAATGATAATAATAATGAAGGCTTAACGAAACCGAAGGTTCGATGCCGACACCACAACACTCCCTGCACACCTCTATCCACCGACCGCCATCCAGCCACAATTTCGACAAATCTGACTTAACGCAATCCTCCCAGGTTTTTGCCATGTAACTCTACCGTTGTATTGGTTTTTTCTTAAGGCCCTTCGAATGGTTTCAGCACATACCAATTTATTTAAATGTTTTTTAAATAATGTGGTCAACTTTGGAGCACCAAATTTTGGATTATTTGTTATTTGGCACAAAATCCAACGTTCATCATTACCAGTAAAAAAATGTTTTGCAGTCACACTAGGTTTTCTTATTATTCTATTTTAGTTTATAAAACTTTCAATAATACTTTGAACGGTGGCATAACTCCTATTCTTAGTAGAGGCAATTTTTGGTTGCGTTTTGTCCATTTTTAAATTGCTAATCACTATTTCTCGTTCAGCAAAAGCTCGAACTAGACTGGATTACTAGTATTCATATTGCTTATTTTTGTTTCCATTGAAAGAATGAAAAGAAATTAAAAGGTTAATCAACTCATTTATCCGATAATTGAAGAATACTTGTTACTTTCACTTTTTTCTAAACGGAAGTAAACGTTGCATCTTTTTCACTGTGACCATCAATCCTTACGAGTTTTAATGAAGATTTTTTTTTTCTCTTTCTATAATCGCTGTTGAGTTGATTTGATTATAGATATAAATTTAATGTAGGACAATGAACCATTATGGCCTCATGTGCATTGGTTTTTAAATTTTAACAAAGAGGAAGTAAATAGATTTTGACTGAGAGCCACTGTAAATAAAAATACAGGAATAACCGTTTCTTCAAAAGTAAGCAGAACATTAATATTGATTAGATAAATTAACAATTTAGATTTTGATTACCTTCTCTAACATTAATGAATTCATGTCTAGACAACATAATTCAATTTCGCAGCTCTAATGAGTTGAATAGCATAATCAATTGAGAGCATGACCAATTGCTAGGAATAAAACAAATTTGATAATGATGAAATTAGGGTAATGCGTAATTAGTTATCACTTTTCCCTATTTTCTGTTCATTATCATTAGTACGTATTAGCCCACTCATTGTTCTGAATTACCGTAATATTAACTTTTAGGGAAGTAAATAAATTTATTCCGGTAATATTTACAAAACCATTACAACTTTTCGCTAGAATTATTTAAATGAACGAAGGAACATTGAACATTGTTTATTCCATTGGATTGCATTGTTTCCATTGGGAACATAACGGCAATGCGAGTTTCGGGGTATAAAATATACCCTTGTATTTTATTATATGAAATAAACGGGAGAAAAAAACAAATAATAAAACATAAAATAAGCCCTAATTTTTCCCAGTTTACATTTGACCATTTTGTTACAATTTACCAACCAAAAAATTGAGTGAAGAGCAAAGTATTGTGTGAATGTAGAATCATACATACATAACATAAATAGATAATGATTTTTGCGTTTTTATGGAAGTTTAGGAAATGTAGATATGAATGGTGTTTAAATGAGGTAATGGCAACCATTTTCGCTGAGAATTGAAGTTTTTCGCTTACAACTACAAACGAAGGGGTTAGTCGGAAAAATGTATATGACCGAAAATGGTTTCCTTGAAAACATGAAAAGATTGACACCATTTAGAAACCTCTACGACAATTTTTCTCGCAAAAACCGCGGTTTTGCGCATATAACTCGCAATGGAAGGCGGCATGAGTGATTTGTATATTTTTCCGGTTAAGGAAAGCTTTAAAATTATGCCTCAAGCCCATGAGGTTATGGCGTACTGACGATAAAAAGGCCTTGAGAAATAATATATACGATGATTGAATTTTTTTTTAATGAAAATTTTTTACAAAATTATTTTATAACTTTTATACAAATAACTTTTTCCACAAAGGTTCACAAATAATTTCTCCGAAACTTATTCATAATTGAGGAAACGAGACCAAATTAAATTTTGATATATTATAAAGGGTAAATGATAAAGGGATGTCAACGATTTTCTGGTTTTTTAAATGCAATCTTGACCTTGGGTTTTCTTCGTGGCGGACCCACGGAATAAAATTAGACCTTTCCTCCTTCCCTTTAAGGCTCCAATCTATATACATATATATTTAAAAAATTCGATTCTTATTTTTAAAAAAATGGTAATTACTACCGATAATGATCAACGTTCCATAAATAAAAATAATGCTCTCGGTAATTAAAGTTTGAATATTTCTAATAAAAAAAATCAAAAACATAGATACTGATATGTTCTTAAATTAGGGTAGTCGAATGTTTGATCATTTTCTTTCCTTAAAATATAAAAAAAAAATTGAGAAGGCCACATAAAGATTAAGATAAATTAAAAGAATATCAGATATGCATTTAAAAAAAAAACTCTTTATTTAATCTGAAACTAATGTATACATAATTAAAATGTACTACATAATAAAATATAGTCATATAACGAACTTATTCTAGTGTACCAAGTTTTCCCATTAGGAACTCAATTGACTGTTTAGGAAAGTTTACATGTTATACAGTTTGACAGGTGAGAAATGTTTTCTCTTCAATAGGGAAACTGAACGAGTTAATTTTCAAGGGAATTTATGGGCACTTTGAATTTAGTAAAAGAGGTAATTGAGCGGTAAAAGGTTGGCAATTAAGAGAATAGTGAATCGGATTCAATCTTCGATTGGAATCAACTCCAACTAATTTGAAGCAGTTGGGTGATTTACTTCGAAACAAGCCATATAAGCAAATATATGGCTAAGCATATTATATAAAATAATATATATATATATATATATTATTTTATATATAAGCATATTAAAATAAAATAAAATAAAATTGGGTAAGGAATTTGTTCAGTGAAAAAGTTTCCCCATACTAATTCCTGTCTCATCCGGTCCTAACATCTTTGTCAGCCCATGACTCCCACCTCTGATAGTCAGATGGCTTCTTTACTCTCCACAACTCGGACAGAGTTAGAAGGACATTCCACCTGAATTCTGGTCTTTACCGCTTCTTCTGGCTCCCAATCTATTTTCCTTCTCATCACATCTAGGATAAACTAGTATAATAACTAGATAGTTATTAGAATTTTCGAAATCTACGTTTGCTATATGCAGTCAAGAGAGTTGATTACTGGTGATATTTATATATGTAAATAAGTAAACTTTAATTTGTTCTTAGATTGAATTTAAGTATTATTTTGTTCAATATGTGCAGTGTGGCTAACTCTATTTGTATGGGGAATACCTCAAAAACAAATAAAATAATTATTATTATCATTATTATGTTTTTCTTCTGTTAAGATGTAGGGCTAAATGATCTTAAATTGAAATAAAAACAATAATATACAAAATATAACAAATCCTTTAATTGGTACAACAAAATAAATAATAAAAATTTTTTGTTTCCAACGTGTAATACTCAACCGCTTCAACTCAGACTTTTAAAAAAACTTAACAATAATGTCTCACCCTTCTTATTCCAGGTCACGGAGCTTCCAAATGGTATACTTGCGAGCTAGCAAATCGGCAGCAACAGAATAGGTTAATACATTAACTTAATTGATAAGATAAATAATACTTTTTTATTTAAAGGCATAGTACAGCTGTTATACTTCTTTTATAGAAGCTGATTTAGAAAAGCTGTTTTGTTTTGTTTTTTGTGGAAAATATTAACCTCCCCACTAGTAGAGGATTTCTGACACTGGAAAAATTTGTTGGTTATATAAAAGCTAACAGGTGTCAGAAGGCAGTTAGGAAAGGTATGGGATGATAAGACGGCTCGAACTAACGTTGCTTTAGGTGGCAGCTGGCTTATAGCGGGGAAGGGGGCCCTAACTTCAAAGGATCAGGACATTGAGGCTAAAAGGTGGTGCCTTAATTTATATTTTTAAGGCAGAGTAGCATAAAAAAGGATCTTTCTCATGGTTAGGGTTGGCATCAAGCTCTGACCCACTTCTGGCAACTTATCGCCTCAATTACGACTCGCTATGTTTGCTCCTTCTCAGTTCCCATACCTTTAGGCTCACTATATGAGGTAATTTAACCGCCCATAATATTATCAATTTTTCATGTAAATCCCCTTGAAAAAAAAAAAAAAGAAGGTTATATTGGCGAAATTGATGACGAAAAAGATAAGCACGTGCAGTGACGTCCTCATTCATTTATATAGACTGTTTATTTGTTTTACATTTCTAGGACTAAATCATCCCATAAAAATATTCTCAAGTAAATACATCACGTACTGAGGCTTAGAGCTTTCTTCAAGACCTCATCTTACGTTTTTTGACAAGATATCGTGTCTTAGTTTTCTATATATTTTTTATAAAATCGCAAGACAATCAATAAAACGTTATATTCATTGCACCAACTCTCTTTAGAATGGTTTTTGATAAATGAACTATGGAATAAAAATAAATATCGTGTAAATATTACGTTCAACTCTTAAGTTCTTATCAAGGTTAAGTAAATGTAATGAAAATTTGGGAAGTTTCCAATTCTTGATGTTAGTAAAGTGGACGAATCAGAATTGTGTTTACTTTTTTTTGTCGCTATTAGTTACACGTTACTTTTTGTAACGTTTTTAATAAAGTGAGATGTTATTGTTTGTTTGGCGTTTTTTGTTTGTTTGAAAAAAAAAAAAAATTATCGTTATTCCTAATGAATCAAAGGTATGTTCCAACAAGCACTTAAAACACGATTACAACTCTCGTATGCGTAGTAGGTACCCTTTTACTAACTGCACATTATTAACGCGCTTGCGCTGTTAAAGGGAAACAACGGGTTTGAAAATGGTCAACTGGCCAAAAATTTCTAAATTAAAATTAGACGTTAAGTCGTTTTTATATTTTAAAAAATCTCTTTAGTGTATTGTATTGTAAAAATAATTAAATTAGCGGAAACTTAACTGCACACACATTATATCCCAATATATATACTATCGGTATCTATTAGATGCTACCTATTGTTTTATATTAAATTTTGTTTAACATACACTTATAAATATATTAGATTAATAATGGGGGGGGGGGATAATGAGAGAAAGAAGAATATTATTCCGTTTGAAACTATCACGCAGAGGCCACACAGTTCACTGCCTCGACTATGAGCCAACTCTGGGACCTTATAAATATACAGCGAAATGTAAAGTAGCCTCTGAAAATAGCTAACATATTCATACCACCTATAATAAACTATGTAATTTAAGTGTTCCAAGAGTTCAACCCGGCACACAACTGGATCTAAATAAGAGAAGATAATTTTACTTGTAAAGAGTATAAAAGAATGATAAATCGTAAAAGAAAGTTAAGTATCAAAAATATAAAAATGATATGAATTTGAAGACACAACAAAATACATCCAATGCATATGAACGTTTTTAATTTTGCTAGTTAGGTAATGCATGCCGCTTCAACAGCGCTCAAAGCATTAAACTCTATTTTATATTATGTATTTCATCCAAATACTTAAGAAAATGTTAAATGCTCTGTATTTTAAAAAAATAAAATCATCCATACAGATCTAAATGTTCTTATAACGCAAATCCAAATGTCTGTATCTTTATATTCATTAACGGACTGATTCTGGATCCCGCATCAGAAAAAAAAAAAAAAAAAAAAACGGGACCAAGCAATTGGAATGTAATAATTGAGTGCTATCATGGGCGGATCCAGCCGGTTATAAGGGAGGAGGGGGCTGCAGCCCCAGAGCCGTTTCCATAGAGCTGCCAATCAGCTTGTTTTTCTTTATTTTCCTTTCCAACAACTAAAATTCTAATAGCTCTACATATTACTTATAGTGAAATTAAATTCTATATTTAAATGACGAAAATGTTATTTAAATATAGAGGTAATATCGCCTGTCGAGTAAATAATATTAATTGTAATATAAATAAGGTTTTGAATATTTTATTTTATAATACAAGAGGCCTGGCCTCTAAGAAAGGTAATTTTCATTTTATGAAATTCATTAAGAAATTTGATATTATTTTTTTAGCAGAAACTTTTGTATTAGCAGAAAATTTTTTACTGTATGAGAATATTTTTTCTGATTTTAAAATTCATTGGACGCCAGTAATTAAAAATGTTCACTATGGTAAAGCGAGTGGCGGTATTAAATTAAATATCTATCCATGTAGAGCTAAATTTCAATTTATCGATAACTACGTAAGTCATAAACGTAAATATCGACGACTGCATACGCTTAATGCCAATATATTTGAACGACTGGGAAAAAGATTTTTCGGCATTAGAAGATTTATTTATTAACAATAAAATCGAAAAGACATTTATTTTAACAGATTGTAACGCACACATTGGTGACCTTCAGATTATAAGTAGCGCATTATTAGATTATTACCCAATAACATCCAATAGAATATGACAAGATAAAAAAATAGACACTAGAGGATAAAATTATTAGAGTTTTTAGATGATAATGGTCTGGTAGTATTGAATGGGAGAACGCGAGGTGACGAAAATGGCGCTTTAACTTTTATATCCCCGAGAGGTGACTCAGTAATTGATCTGTGCCTGGCAACAATCGATTGTTTAAAGTATGTGGAGCAATTCAAGGTTCTTAGCGAAATGTAATCTGATCACATGCCGATTGAGCTAAAAATAAAGACAGGTGAAAGAAGAGAAAACTATATGCCCCTCCCAGCAAAGCTAATTTGGACTGAAGAACATGAGGATTTGTATGCTATTAAGTTAGAAAAAATAGCTGAGGATTTAGAATTGGACAGCGATGAACCGGACAGTAGTTCTGAACCGATAGTATCCTGTATAAGAGCGGCATCTGCCAATCGATCGCGAAAACCTTGCTGCGCTGCCCGCAATAATTGGTTCGACTGGGAATGCAGAAAAGTAAGAAAAAGGTCATTCGCCCTTTTAAATGTATTCAGAAAAACTAGATCCGAGGCTGTCAAAATTATTTATCTTCAGGCAAATTCTGAATACAAAAGTGTCTGTAGAATTAAAAAGAGGAATTTTTTTATGAATATAATACAGAGATTAAAGGAAGCTACTAGTGACACGAAAGAACTATGGAAAGTAATAAATTATCTCAAAAAACGGAAATTTGTATGCGGATCTAATATAAAATCAGAAGATTTAGTTAACTATTTCAAACAACTGATTATACCATCCCCCACCTGTGGACCGATCCTCTTCGCTGAACCATATATAGAAGACGAAGAATTGGACAAATTGATGACAATAAATGAAATAAAAACAGTTCTCGGCAAAGTAAATATGGCAAACAACCAGGGTTAGATCGGGTATCATATGAAATTTATAAAAAAGCACCTCCAAATTTTTATGATAAATTTTATAATTTTTTAATCAGATTTGGGAAAAGGAGAAACTTCCGAACAATTTTTAAAGAAGCAATTATATTTCCGATTTTTAAAAAAGGAGATTTAAACTCAATTGAACTCAACAAAACTCAATTAAATTCAATTGAATTATTATATAATTATGAAATGTATTAAACTATTTTAACACTTAGGTGGATTAAACAATTTTTACTAAAAAAAAAAAAAAAAATAACAATTTTCAATGCAATACAATTTATGAAAACATAAATATTAAAGCATGTTACAGAAATTATCACTTTGTAACACAAAAATAACGACTTCAGAACTTGATCTTAATAACAAGCTTACTCGCTCCTTATACATTCCTAATATTATAAGCGTAAGAAAACGGGCCTCGAACCTTCTGGGTCAGTTTAGGTGGTGCTCGAACTTAGTCACAAACATGTGGTATGACAGTTTGTTCCAACTGTTAGTTACTTCCAACAACAAGTCTATAAGGCATATGCAGATTTCCGGCTTCATAACAATTAAATTTTAAAAAATATAAAATTATTTCATTTTATAAAAACATCCCTCTGAACTTGCAGCATCTTTATCGACATATACGTGCCTGAGGACGAACAAATGAACGAAAAAGAGTGTCCCCAAACAAGCAGAAACATTTCCTTTGAAGTTGGAGAGCATGGACAAGGGGTATTGTGTTAGCAAGCAGAATGTAAGGAATGTTTTCAACTTGACAAAACACTCTCAGCTACCCCCTTAACGAGAATATCTTCTTGCCGGTAAGAATCTAGCCTTATGTAATCCAGCTAGCACTATAGATCTTTTTAGAATAAAAATTTAGATTTTATGGAAAAATTGTGGAAAAACAAGGTATAGATGAATAGATTAGAAAATAAAAGCACCTTTATTCCTAAACAAAGCAAAAATGCATCCAAATTAAAACTAGGAGAAAAAAATTCTCATTACAGATCTATTAAAAACGTTGTATGTAAACATAATAATAATAATAATAATAATAATAGCCTTTTATTATGTACATTTAAGGAGTAAATACAGATCAGAAATTAACATAAATTAAATTAACAATCATCTTCTTTGTACATAGGCCTTCCCATATCATTGGTTTTGATAAGTAAAAATTATAATAAAGTCTTTGCTATTTATGGGAGTAATGGTCTACGCTGTCCCAGGTGACCAACCTATTGGGAAGCGGAGTTCGTAATCTCACCCCATTTGTCTCTCCAAGCTTGCCTGTCTCTTGCCAGTCTCCACCACATCGGACCAGCTAACTCCTTAAACCAGTCACTCCATCTCTTGGCTTGTCTTCCTCTCTTCCTCTTGAGATTGTAGGGTGTCCAGAGGGTTGCATCTCTCGCCCAACTAGGGTCTTGCCTTCTTAATACATGTCCACCCCACTTCCATTTGAGAGTATCGATATGATGGTTTATATCTTTCAAACCAGATTTCTGCCTGATAATGGTATTTTTGATTTTATCTCTTCTCCTGATATTTAGCATACTCCGTTCCACAGATCTTTGCCAGGTTGTTATTTTCTGTGTCTGGACTTTGGTTAAGGACCAGGTTTGACTGCCATAGGACACCACCGGAATGATGCAAGACTCAAAGATCTTCTTCTTCATTTCTGGCGGGAAATCATTCTTGAAGATGTTCCTCAGTGACCAATACTTTTTCCAGCCAAGTGCTATCCTTCTGCTCACTTCTTTTCCTCGTTTATCCGAGAAGCTGATTAGTTGGCCCAGATATATATAATCTTCGACATATTCAAGAAGATGACCATCTATATCCACAGCTGTTTTTTCCGCATTTGACATTACTTTAGTCTTGCCAAAGTTCGGAGATAGCCCTATTTCTTTGCATGCTCGTAATAAATTTTTTAGCATTTTAATAATGTTCTCTGCAGAATGTGCTAACAAAACAATATCGTCTGCAAACCGGAGACAATTGAGCCATTTTCCATCAACCTTAATGCCTATGTCCTCCCAGCCTAAGGTCCAAAAAATCATTTCCAATACCAGGATGGAAAGAATTGGTGAGAGGGGATCCCCCTGTCTAACACCTTTTTGTACCTTAAAGCTCTTGCCCTGTCTTTCCGTCCCTATGTATGCTTCCATTTCCGTATAGAGCTCCATGATTATGCGGATATATTTCGCTTCTATCCCCACAGCTTTTAGGGCTTTATATATACTCGGATGAAGTATGCTGTCAAATGCCTTTTTGAAATCAACGAAACACATGTATAATGGAAAATCATACTCCCTAGCCCTCTCAATAACCTGGTTAAGGGTCTGAATGTGGTCCATAACTGAGAAACCACTCCTAAAGCCTGCTTGTTCTATCCCTATAAAGTCCATTATTCTCATCTTTAGACGTTCCTTTATGATGTTTGTAAAAAGTTTTGCTATGGAAGGACAGAGTGAGATAGGCCTGTAATTATCAATGTTTACTTTGTTGCCTTTTTTATGCAATAATATTATGTTGGCCGTTTTCCATTGTTTTGGCACCTTCTCTTCAGCTAGTACTAAATTAAATATGTTCTTGATTTCCTCTGCCAGTTGTCTGCCTCCTGCTTTTAAAACTTCATTTTTAATTTTATCCGGGCCCGGGGTTGTTTTATTTTTCAGGTTTTTAATAGCCGTTTCAACTTCTGCTAACATTATCTCTGGTATATCATCTTCCACAATCCCTGATTTTAATGGAAGTGTTGAATCGTTTCCCTCGTATTTGTAAACCTTACTAAAGTGTTTAGTAGCTCTTTCTATTATGCCTCTCCTGTCCGTTATTTTTTTGCCTCCCTGCGATTCAATTGCTGTTATCCAGTTCCTGCCATTACTTAATTCCCTCCTTATTTGTTTAACAGAGCTGTTCTTTTCGATGATGGCTTCAACAGTTCTTTTTTTGAAAGATTTTAGATCCTCCCTTATTGCTCTTCTAATTTCATTATTTAAAGATGTTATCCTTGATTCTTCTTCTTTTGTTAGAATGGGCTTGGACTTTATTACTCTTCTAACTCTTAATAATTCGACTGTTCTTTCTGACAACTTTTTCTCTCTAATAGTACAAGGTAGCCTACTACTTTCAAAGGTAAAATTTTCGATTATCTTTTCCAGATGGTCATACTTCTCTTGCATACGGACATGTTCATCTTCCATAACCAGCCTCTCTGCGAGGTATTTCTGAAACCTAAGGGAATCCTCTTCGCCTTCCAGTGTTGGATATCTTTTCTTTGCTTTAAAATGTCTCTGCTTCTTAAACTTGTCTAAACTTAGAACAGCCCTAAGCAATCTATGATCTGAGTTAAAGTTAAAACCAGGTATCACTTCAACATCTTTTAATAGGTTCACCTTATTTGTTAGTATGTAGTCTATTTCATAGACTTGTCCCTTAGGGGAACGCCAGGTCCATTTAAGTGAATTTCTCTTTTTAAAATACGAATTACCAATCCTTAGGCACTGGGAACAGGCAAAATCTATTAGCCGCCTTCCTCCCTCGTTTCTTTTACCAAAACTGGTGGGGCCCATAGTAGGACATTCGCCATCTAATCTAGCACCGATTCTTCCATTATAATCCCCCATGACCAGTAGTATGGACCTGCTACGATCTACCCTATTAACAAATATCTCTAAGTCCCTATAAAAGAGATCTTTTTCTTCTTCTGGGGCCTCTGAGGTAGGGGCATATACTTGCACTAGAACTATTTTTCTGTTTTTTCCAATCTCAACAGTTAAGGCTGCCATTCTACAGTTAAAGTCTTGAAACTCTAGGATATCTTTCTTGTATTTACCTGCTACATAGAAACCAACCCCATAATGACCATTTATTGCGGCTGAATGCATGAAAAGATTTCCATTCTTCCTTTCTATTATGGCAGGATAATTTCTGCGGGTCTCAGATAGTCCAACAATATCCCAGTTTATGTCGTCTAGAGCCTGTTCGAATTCTTCTAGTTGTTCCTCTCCTTTAAGTGTTCTTACATTCATAGTACAGATGCTGATGTCATTAGCCTTTGTGCCCAGCCGGTGCTTCATTTCCTGCTATTTATCTGTTAAGTTTTGGTCATACTTACTTGTGCTATTTAATTTGCTTGTTCCTTCCTCTATTTTGGTTTTTGGATAGTATTTTTCTAGACTATGTGATCTACTATTTCCATACTTGTCTTGCTTTTCTTTCTTTACGGATTTCCGTCCTGGTGTCCTGAATGCGTCATTGCTCCTTATTTCTTCCGTTTCCGGTGAATTCTCTTCGCTCCTACCTCTCTTATTCCTTTGAGCTTCCATAATTTCTAATTCCTCCAAAGTGTATAATTTTCCCTCTATGAGTAATTTATCATATATCATAGTGGCTTTATTGTTTTGTTTCCTTTGGTTCTCAAGAAAAGGAGCAAGCTTACTTCTAGTAGTTCTCACTTCAGGTGGTAAATCCTCCTTTATTCTTATGCCTTTATAATTATCATTATTGTTTAACTTCTTTTTCATTCGTAAGATGTCATTTCTCAAGGCTAGTGATGTAAGTGTTATTAGAACAGGGCCTGCAGATCTGTTGTTCTTATTCAAAAAAGCTATTCTGTCTATATCATATTTCCTTACTTCCAACTCCATATAAGAACACACTTCTATAAATTTTATTAACACTGACTGAGGGTTATCGCATTCCATGCCAAATAGCACTATGTTTTTCTTTCTTTTAAATTTGTCCTCTCTCCCTTTATTATAATGATAATCATTTGAAAGTGATTCCACTTCTTTCTTTAATTCCTGTCGGTCGGTATTTAGTTTTTTATCAATACTGTTAATTTTATTTTCCATAGTATCCAACTTTTCAAGATTTTTTAGTCGTTCCATTATTATTTCCATTTGTTTAGACAGTACTTCCATTTTATAGGTGTAACAAACAACAATTTAACTTAAATATGAAAAAAAATCGCAAAAAAAAAAACAAACAAATAAAACCAGTGTTTAGATCGTAGTTTAACTACGTGAATCTAACTGTCAATAAATATGACAGGTAAATAAACAGAATCAGCTGTTGCACTGACCTTGCTGCAGATAAGAAGCGGCGCTTGGTGGGGAGAGTCCTGTCCAGGCTCGCAAAAGATAACTGGCTTCGATGCTAAATTTTAGCAATAACTTCAGATTTCGTTACGGCGTTGTCCGTCGTCGGATTTTTATCAAACTTCACAAAAACACTCTACAACACTATGTCACTGTGTGTGTCAAATTTTATTTTGATACGGCTAGAAAAACCAAACTTTCTCGCGATTGGTACGGAGACGATGTTCATCGGCCAACGACTCGACTCGAACTTAAAACGTATGTAAACATAAAGAGTTTCAAAAAATCTGGTGGGTTCACGCAACTCACAACTTTCACTTACCAACTTACTTAGATTCGAAATTGACGTGTTTTGTTAATTGCCATTTCTCAAAGTCACACATTTTTCTTCATTCATTGCTTATTTTTGTTTTTATTTGCTCTCTAAAGTACCTTATTTTTTTTATTAGTAAATAAAAGTTTTTACTTGTGACAATTCGGCAATGCAAACGTAATAATCCAAGTCGTCTGATTTTATAATTGTCCATATAGTTCTTGAAAACTATTAATGTAGTTACCATAATAAATAATTTCCATTAAATGAACAGAACGGCTTTAATTATGAACAATGGTCCGGCATTGAAGGCGTACTCCGCATGCGCGGCGACTAAACGTGTTTTATGAGTTGACGGAATATTTTTCTCTTTATCCACTCTATATGTTTACATGATTTTTTTCATATTTCATATTTAGCCATTTCTTATTTTTAGGCGTAACGAGATACAGATAATTTCTCCATATAAACAAAAAAAAAAAAGTACTTTATTGGAAAACAAAAAAAAGGCTACTTCCCCATTTAAACCCCCTTTAGAACATTTTAATCGTGATAAAGCTTGCCTGATATTAAAGAAGGCCTAATTAAAAATGACGAATTTGATCAAAATCTTTAAAGCCTTTTTTGAGATAATCGAAAAAAAAAGGTAAAAATTGAAAAAAAAAGTTATTAAATAAAGTGTCCCCTCCGTTTGACCAATTTTGATGAAATGATGGCTGTCACATCTTTGGCATATGCATGCATCAAATACAGTCAAATGTAATCAAAATATACAGTTAGCAGAAACGTACCAAATTAATCTTTTGCCACAATACATATTAATCAAATTCAGGATATAACACATGATGATATGAAATATCGTATAAGTAGGTTCTACCTGAAACAGGATATGATCGCATAATAAGCTCTTATTTTGCAATACTGAGGCCAATAATCGAAGTAAAAACTATCCTATCTTTTAAGTTGGGCAAAAATACACACAATGAGCCAAATTTTATAAAGATCGGTTGAGTAGTTTCTGAATTACTCCAAACAAACATCGGGACACGAGATTTTTACATATACATAAAGATTATTTAAGCATGAAACACACCATTGTTACAATATGAAAAAATAAAGGATGATTGACTTGAAGCGAACAGTTATTGAATTTCGAAAATCCCCTTACAATTAATAATAATGTAAAAAAAACAAAAAAAAACAGTATACCTGGGCCATGTTGGCTTCGACTCAGACTGTAGACAAAATTATATAAAAAGCTTTTAGTCTTTGTTAAGCCTTAAAAAAACTTGGGGTTTTATCATCCCTTTTGATGGATTCCCTATCCTCCTCTAAGTGCTTCTCAAATCCGTCTGGATTATTTTTTTTTTTTTTCATTTTACTTTTTTTAATTTGAGGTACGCTTCCTAATGTTTTGACTGAATAAATGCACAGAATATAAATGTGATTTCACGAAACTTCTTTTGGTTTTAAAATTATTTTAAGGTAAATTATTTATAACGTATAACACTCTTAATGCAAATCTCCCCAAAAAAATATTTTTCATTTAATATTTTTTTTTAAATTGAAACCACTGGTCTGCAAGATGGAGAACCGAAAAATTATAATGTTGAAGTTGATTTGTAACTTTTATAATTTTTTTTTTTTTTTTTTACTTTAATTATTAATTCGCACCTGTCTGCAAAGTGCGGACAATCAGCGAATGAGATGGCGGTAATATGAAATAATGACATGTCAGGCATGAGGAAGGAAAGCACCCAACAGCACCCCCTTCTTGGCTTGAGTCAATTACCTTGGCTGTCTAAGAGAGCAGGTCCCTCATCCAGCGCCTTTTTAGTCTTCTCGTATCCATGCGAATGTCAGCCATATTGCTTATTAAACTGTTTGGATGTCCGTACAAATTACTAAAAAATCGTTTGTAAAGTGTCGTTATGTGTTTGTCGACTGTCGGCAGATGGAGGTCAGTATGTAAAGGGTAGTTAGTCACGTACCAAGGTGCTTTTGTAATGAGTCGTAACAATTTTGATTGAAATGTTTGAAGTTTTTGTAAGTGAGTCTTTTTAGCTATGCCGAATATCTGTGAGGAATATGTCCATATGGGTTTGAGTAAGTAAGTGTACGTATTTAATTTTTGTTTCAGTTTTAATTTTGAAGATTTAGAAAGTAATGGATACAGAAGTTTAAGTCATTTGGTAAGCGTTCTTTTTTTCATTTTGACATGCGGGCCCCATGTCACCCTTCTGTCGAAAGTGAGTCCCAGATAGTGTACTGTATCCGTCTAAGGAATTTGGTTATTGTCAATATGTTTTCTAAGTGTAAATGTGATGTGTTTTGATTTGTCATGATTTAGTTTAATTTTCCATAGTTGGAACCAGTCGTGTAGTATAGTAAGTGATGTTGTAAAGTTAATGATGCCTGTGTTGCGTCCTGATGTTTAGTGATAATTGCCGTATCATCAGCATAAGTTGCAGTCAATGTCTCCGTAATAATGGGTATGTCGTAAGTGTAGATGATATAGAGTAAAATTTAAAAACTAAAATAACACATTTGATATTAAGTTGTTCGAAAACTATTACTAGGAGTGAGTGCGGTTTCTTAAACTTAAATATTTGCTGTTCTAAACTTACACTAGAAATGTAATTTCCTCTGATATCGGTTATTTGGAGTTAGGATGGTCTTGCATAAGAGATGCCATGTGATAGATAATATATCTAAAATATACTAGATGTTAACGCAGTTTTTTTTCTGTTAAGTAAATAGATGTGAGTAACTATCGTTCGGAAAGTCTATAGGGTTGAAAAGCCGAGGGTAACTAAAAATGTTAGGTGAAAAGTTAGTAAAAAGAGTAAAAGAGTGAGGTGCATTCCGTTCGCTCAGCTTCACATCCCTATCAAAAATCAGATTAGTAATTCGGTTTGTTCTGGATTAATAATGACTGGGAACATTATGCAAAAAATCATTGAAAAGAAGAACGAATCTTGGAGCTGTCGCTTACAAAATTAAGTGACATTTACGTATTAATCTACGATCAATCCCCTTGGAAGAAGGTATTTAAGATTTTTTATATGTAAACGTAAGGTTAACAATTCAACAAAACTAGCTGACCCCTGCGAATCATTCCCACTCTAACCTAATTAAATCCCACTTAATTAAAGTACACACGGTATATTTAGTATCGTAAACTGCGTATTTAGTGCGTCATGGGCGTAGGTGAGGGTTGAAGTAAAGAATAGATGTGTTTAAATAGCAGATTATTTATTTTTTTTAAACATAAGTTTAAGGTATTCACATAGTATTTACTTGTTTACAGGTTCTCTTTGAGCACAACGTTTGAAGTTAGGATATGGTCATTTGTGATTGTTTGTTGGTGGGTTTGTTTTACACAGACATAGATGTCACTGAAAGAGCGCATCCTGGAAAACACAACATACTTAAATACACATATCGTTTTCGCGGAAAGTGAGTCCTATTGACTGAAATGGCATGTTTTTGCTTGTAACTCGCAAACAACGGCGACAAAGGAAAAGTGTATGTATATACATAATGTTCGTCTCGACCAACTGAAAAAAATGACACCTTCGAAAAAGCCCAGCGACCATTTTCGCTGAGAATTCCAGTCTTTCGCTTACAACTCGCAAAGGAAAGGGTGAATCGAAAAAATGTACATGACCGAAAATGTTCTCCTTGAAAACCTGAAAAGATTGACACAATTTTGAAACCTCTACGACCATTTTGAGTTCCTTGCCAAGCACGCGGCTTTTTACTCGCAATCGAAGACGAAATGAATGATTTGTAAATTTTTCTGGTGATGCGATTTAGAAAAGCTTTATAATGATGCCTCGTGCATTAAATTTAATTAAGTATTAAGGAAGTTATGGTGTACCGACAAAAAAAAAAAAAAAAAGGCCTTGAGAAATAATATAATTGATTAATCTATATCTACCTCTTAAAAACATGATTTTTTTTTTCTCACTGGTATACATAGACCCCACCATCATATACAATAAAGGAATAAAATTCTCTATAAATAAGAATTTTTAGCAAGGAATTTGATAAATAAAATAAAAATGAAATTATAAATTTATAACTATGGCAGTTAATGGAAGACCCAACTTTATTTGTGAATGTTAAAGTGATAAATAAAATTAAGAAAAGCTACTTAAAATAATTCTAAATCCCTTGAGCGGAGACAGTTTTTCAAATTAATTGTATCCCACAAAGTTGAAAAGCCAGTTTTTTTTGTTTTTTTTCCCAGGACACAGGCCTCAGTAGCGAGGTAACATGGAATCCTACTCCAAACTTTTTACAGGCTCAGTCTTTTCACAAACCGTCAACAACAGAGTTTAAAAAAAAATTCTAAGCATTCCTTGTTGAAAACTTTTTAGTGAATGAATGAAAAATAAAAAAACAAGGAACGTTAATCAATTTCTACTCCTGAGTGAATTCCTTCAAATAAATAGCAAGATTATTTCTGCTAAATAATGAGCATAATAATAATAATACTAAAATAATTGTAATGGATTTTATAATAATCTTATAATGAATCATAATAAGATTGAATAGGGTAAACCAGACAGTTATTGACAACATTAAGACTACATTTCTGTGGCAAAATTAAAAAAATAAACTTTTTATGAAGGGAACAAATTGAAACTTAACTATAGCTGTTCTTTATCTGTCCTTATAAAGACTCAAGAGGTTTTTTTGGGTTAAAAGTTCAATAGTTCAAAATTTCAAAAGTTGAATACCATAAGACAATATTTATGGAAAAACGTGCAAAAACTAGTGATTGACACACCGTGGATTCAATTGTGACATCTTCCCTTTGGTTAGTTTGCTAAACACTTACCTAATAGATGACTTAGAGGACCCTTCAAACATTAGATTCATGTATATCATTAAATAAAATTAGGATTTGTTTACACTCTTCTTTAAGCTAAAGTTGGGGTGTCAATAACTGTACAGTGTGTAAATAACTGTCTGGTTTAACCTATTCCATTATTTTTTAACATTTATAATTTTTATTTTATTTCAAAGCTTTATCAATATGTTAGCCAAATTAATTATTTTTTAACTATCCACAAAAACAATGTATCTTCTAACAAACAGCAAACCAATTTTATTATAAAACTGACAAGACGAATTTAATAATGATATTTATACATCTGTTTTTTTTACTTTTAATCTATATTTATGCCCTGTAAATACTTCATCTATAATCAACAAATATTCTTGGTTTGATTAAACAATTAACTCATATATCTTAGCTTAATACTTTATTTATTTAAATAGAGTGTATGTTTAACTATAATATAGCTAATATTGATTAAATATTTTTTCATAATTAGGGATATTAGTACTAATAAAACGTAGGGATATGACCTTAAATTTTTAGATCGAGCCCTATTGACTTGAGATATTTTGCGCCTACGAATTATTAATAGGAACAAAATAAAATGCATGGGAAATTGTTTTTTATAAATCATTGATTGAAACTGTTTATAACATGATAGTTTCATAAACATTTAAATTGATGGCAAGCAATAAATGTAAATTCAGAAAATACTTTGCTGAGGAATCCTCAGCTGCGAGATATTATTTTTCGAATAAAGAGCACTTTTTTTCTTATTTCTTTTCGAAAACTTTGTACTTTATGCCTTACAAAGGAACACTATGAGGGGATAAAGTAGAAACAAGAAGTAATAAATCACAAGTTTTTTTTTTTTTTTTTTTATACCTTTCGTTGGCCTTCTGTTTTCTTTCTTACCAGTGTTCCAAGAGCCTTGGTTTGGAAAAGGGTTTGGGATTTCCAAAGCTACTCCATGAGGGTTCTAATATCCGTCCCTCGCTACGGTTAAGATCTGTCCTATCCAAACTCTCCTTGCAAACACTTCTGATATTGGCAGCTCGTGAAAGAAACTTTACACGGCTTATCTCACTCTTATAATTATCCGATATAAAGTGTCACCTTCGACATCACACGGGCGAACAAAATTTGATTTATTTCTTTAATAGGGAAATCTGTTGCGCTAAACCTTCACTATATGAGTAAATATTATAAGACTATTTTTTGTCCATGATCCGTTAGTAACGTTCGAAATTGAAACCTAGAATATATAAATATTTGAAACTCAAATTGGAAAAAAATAATAACCGTATGCGTAAAAAATAATAACCTTCCTAATCTGTTGGATTCAATTTCATCCTTATAATAATTTATTCGCATTGTCTTGCTCGAACTTATTTATGTACATTTTTTTAAACTTCGTAAAGCCTTCGTCGCTGTATACTTCTAATTAAAATTAATAACTCATGCAATTCTATATTAACTTAAGTATTAATTTTTCTTAATATTACCCCATATTGTATGTTGAGACCTTTAGTGTCTGTTTTAAAAGTGACTTTTAGTTAAAAGTGACTTGTCAATATTTTCTGCAATATACATTGCTTCTAATAGATTCCTCTTTGTGTTATTACTTTCTTTATGTAAAATGTGGGCCCCCTCAAAGTAAAATCCATGCTTGCTTATATGGTGGTGCTGAACTAGTGCTGACTTTTTTCTGTTCTCTTCACTTTTTTTACAATCGTTTTTATGCTGATAAAGCCTATCCTTTAAATATTGCCTAGTTTCACCAATATAAGTTGCCGGGCACCTCAAACAATCAATCTTATAAACCAGACCTGACTGTAGATTTGTATCTATTTTATCTTTCAGATTGGTGAACAAGTTATGTATTTTGTTTGTAGGTTTGAAGGCCAGGCTAATGTCATCCTCATCATAATCTTTGAATGACCTACCAATTGTCTCCGACAGCCCTTTTACATATGTGCATTTATGGATTTTTTTTACTACTGGTTTTTGACCCTGCACCACATTATTATTTAACTGAGTATTCCAATATTCAGTATTCAATATTTCTTAATTAATGATTTTGGATAAAAATTTTCCAGAAATAGATCAAAGATTTTAGTTTTTATCTTTTGCATATATTGTGCATCCGTTAATCTCATTGCCCTGGACATGGTATTGTTTAGCAGATTTATCTTGATATATCGTTGATGATAAGATAGAAAATTTAAAACCCTGTTACTTGTGGTTTCTTTTTTCGTCCACTCTGTAAGAATTTTCTTTCCTGTCCTGATTGCGTTCATGTCCAAAAATCTTAAGTTTATCATGAAAGTTATTGAGGGCTTCTAAGAAATGAGCTGCATCCTTCTTATCCACAATACCAGAAAGGTCGTCAATGTATTTCAATAAAATCCTTGGTCTTATCCCTGTCCTTTTTACAGCCTCATCTATTACCTCGTTCATTACAATGCCTGAGATTGCAACAGACAATACCCCACCCATTGGACAACCTCCCAATTGTCTGTATAATTCATTATTAAATTTGAAAAAACTATTTTCACTAATAAGTTTAAGGCCTTCCAAGGAAATATTTTCCGATCCGATTTTTACGTTCTTGAGCTCGTTGCATAGAAGAAAGCTTGCTTTTTCTAACCATATAAATAACTATTGTATTATCTCGGGAAGCTCTTGTAAAAAATGGTCCTCAAAATAAAAATTAAATTCAAACTTTTCTTTATAATATGTTGATTCCTGAACACGTAAAAATATCTCGATTATGTAAAAATGTGTAACTCTAGAGCCTTTATTTACCCTATAAATTTTATGAGAATCGGTAGAATTTTCTCCGAAATATGGTTGGATTTTTGGATGTTTAACGAAATTGTAAGGGTCTAGCCTTAGCGAAACTTTTAATGCAATTTTTAATTTTTTTTTTTTTTTTTTTTTTTAATATTCCCAAAATTTACTCATAGGTTTTTTTGATTGTCCTCAAAACGAATCTGAAAACTGTTATGAAACAAAAACAGTTTTGCACAAAATGATTTTTTAATGTCAGTACTTTGCCAGAATATTCCATGAACATAACTCTACAAAGTAATTATTTCCATCCTTTTCACGATGTTTTTATCACTAGTAAATTCATTTTACGGAGCCTATTATGTTTTTCTTGGTCGGCTAGGAGAAAATGGGTTCATCCCGATTGTTTCACGTTCGCCTTACAAAAAATGATTTTGAACTTTAAACGAACTAAAATTTAAAACTACTTTTTCTCAATGATCTATATGAAATGTGTTTTTTCTATGCCCTCGCCATCAACAAGTAGTACTTTTTTCTTATGGATATACTTCCAATGTGAAGGTGGTATAATGAAACAAGTGCGAACTAAAATAGAAAAACGTACTTTGTACTCGTCCGCATATACTCTTTGTTTACTTACTGGTGAGGGTAGGTGGGGGATTTTAAAACTGATACGATGTGGATCATTCCTAATTGTTATTTGTTATTGAAAACTCTTACAAACCTCTCTCTCAAAGTGATCGACCAACTTTTTATTTTCATTCATTCTTGGATTTTTTTTTTAAAATTATTAGTATTGTTTTTGGTTGTTACTCGGCTCATCGATTTTTGGATTTCTTTGGACTTTCCTGGACTTATTTCTTTTTCTGGCAACGACTTGGATTTTCACGGAAATGGATTTTGAAATTATGGACACTGGCTCAACGACCCTCGTTTCTTCGGTAAGTAAACAAGACCTTTCTAATGCACTCAAGGTGTGCTATGATCTGCCCTTGCAGCAAGGCTTGATAGAGGCTTCTCCTACCGAGACAATATCGTTGCGATCTCGACTGATTGGCCAGAACATCGCATCGTAGACCATTACAATTTCGTTAAACATCCAAAAATCCGACCATATTTCGGAGAAAATTCTACCGATTCTCATCAAATTCATAGGATAAGTACAAGAGCTTCCCGAGATAATACAATAGTTTCTTATATGGTTAGAAAAAGGAAGCTTTCTTCTATGCAACGAGCTCAAGAACGTAAAAATCGGATCAGCTCAACACGAGATGCAGAATTTGAAACTACACATACACTTTTGCTGAAACATTTTTAAGCTGTTCCTGACAGGAAAAAAAAATTTATTTTTTGTTTTGGATGATATTTAAGACATCAGGGTTTCTTGAGGCGCTGAACTCAATTCTGCTATTGTTTTTTATGTGAAAAATATATAAATTAGTTTACTTGTAACTAAAATTTATAAAGCTAGTTTCCTTGAAAAGTTCAAGCTTTTTTTAAATGAAATATGAATAATTCTTTAACGATTGTATTTTTCCTTTAATTTACTCTCTAAAATAAATTAATTAGTGAAAGAATCCTGTCGATATCATTTTCTAAACTCAAGATAAAAAATAAAGGATTTTCAAGGTATTTTATTTTATTTCTCAGCACCTAAGGCCCATTGGACGGAACACACGGACACGTGTCGACTATTTTTCGATGTAGAATCACCAGAAAAAAAATGGGCCCGATCGACGACCCCATAGCTGTGCCCTCCCCTTGTCAGACTGACTCGTGCAATCACTCGCTCCTTATAAATAGTCGTAAAAGGACTGGTCTGGATGGTTCCAGACCTTCGTAGAATCATAGAGGCCTTGAACTCGAACAGTCTAGTCGCAATTACGTGCTCTGACGGTTCGTTCCAACAAAAGGTTTGGGATATTAAACCATATGTTTTTTGTTTTTTTATTTAACGATTTAACGTTACATTATATTTTTTATTTTTACTATTTATTATTTTTTTATTTATTTATATTCATTTTTCTATAGTTTATTCGGTACATAGCCGTCTTAGGGAGATGAAATGCGCTAACATCCTTATCTAATGAACATACCACGAGTTAAAAAGCAATATTAAAGCATTTGATACATTTAAAAATAAGACTTAAAAATCAGTAATATAATAAAAATAAATAAATTAAAATCTATTTGTTCTTGGAATTGTAAAGGAAAAAATAATTTGAAGTAATGATACTAGAATTGCATTTTTTCTAAATTGGATCTAAAAGTACATAAAAAAAAAAAAAGGGCTTGATTCTATGTAGGACCGCCTAAATTGATATAACATTTTATATCAATCACTAGCTTCCACTGGAAACAAGTTAGAACAAACTATTAACAATAAAAATATTTATGTTACTTTAAATATTTGGACATTATATATTTAACAATGTCGAAATCAAAACGTAGATGAAAAAATAAGTATTTGCCTATCTAGAATTACATAATTTTATAAAGATCTATATAATTTTTACCACTGAATCTCAAATGTTTCCATCTGTTTGTCGACAGCCTTATTTAATATATATGATAATATATTTATACTAATTATATTAACTATATAGTATTAACGTAGTTGACAACCAATTTTATTTAGTGTTATGTTTTTTGGTGTTTTGAAAAGTGAATAGGGCGTTCTTTCCTATAGAGGAGAGCTTTCGTATAAGGTCAGAAAGTCCACCTGATTTAGCGGATAGGAACTGCTAAAGCTTACTTAAATATCCCGTATTCTTCCAAATAATTGTTTTTTCATATCCGCCAACATCCCAACCACACTTCACCGCTGTTCCCCTAAGCAGTGAAATTCAAATAAAGAAAAATAAAATAATATAAATTACTTTAAATAATTATTTTTGAAGAGAAAATATTTAATTTTAATTTTCTATTTTTTAATTAATTTAAAAAATAGGTGGTTACTCCACAATAATGGTTAAATTAATATAAATTACAACTATCACACAGATGAGTGCTGTGAACAGAACGATGAAATCGATCCCGATAACATTAACATTCAACTCAAATTAGTATGCTAATAGGTTTTCGGAAAACAAAAATAAATCAAATGAATTTTCCCTCTAAATATTTATAAGTAATTACACCCACTCTTTCTCTGAGTGATTTTTTTTATTTCTAACAGTTTGTTGAATTAATTTATATTTTTCATTTTCTTCAACCTAAATCCTTGTCAAATCCTCCCGTTGTATGTAATGTATATTTAATGTCTGTATATTAATAACATTTTATTCGTTTTTATTTTTATTTAAATACATCTTTTTTGCTGTATAAATTAATCCAATAACCATTTTCCGTAATTAAAAATTAAATAAAAGTAAGAAATAAATAAAGTAAAAAGCTGTAAGACCAACAGTATGATCGATGCCTGTTAAATAGAAATACAGTTTTGATGAAGTTGAACTATTATGTATATATGAGAAAATTCGTATGCTTTATTTAATGTTTTTTATTTATCAATACCTAGAAAAATAGGGTGTACACTGGAAATCTATTCACATGATAAGCAATTCTTACCTGCAACAAATGAAAAAAATCTCAATAATGCCATAATATTATGATTAATGCATTAACTAATTATATTTATAATTATATATATTTTATTAAATAATCAATTATATTTCTCTCCTTTTATGGCTTATAGATGAGATAAGGTAAATAAAAGTTTGTGTGTGTCAATGGCTCTATGAACTGTTATGAGTTCAGATGTGTTTGTAGAGGAGTAAATGGGAGAGATTTGACCAAAATCACGCTCAACTGCCTTGTTTATTTTTCTAAATTAATTACTTAATCGGTATTACCGACATTATGCAAACTGTGTATAGGGTCATTCCATATCAAGTGGTCCAAAGTGGTTGCTTGATCATTTTAGAAATTTTTTATAATTTTACCACCAATTACGTATGGAATCAGTAGTTCAAATCAATTTTTGATAACCACTTATTAATTGTTTTTTTTTTTTTTTAATTTTATCTATGTCCAACGGAAAATATTTTTAATCACTTTTTCGTTAAAAAAAATAATAAAAATTTAATAGAGTAGATTTTAATTATAATTAAACCCAATATTTTTTTTTTGCATTAGACATAGATAAAATTTGAAAAAAAAAAACAATTAATAAGTGGTATTAAAAGTAAAAAATTCACAAACAGTAAAATTTTAATGAAGTATGATCAAGTTTACGCATTGTTAAATGAGCACGAAAATGACCATTTTCAAAAATTCGTAGCTACTAATGTACTCGAATATACAGGTTGAAATTCCTTGCAGTTGATTTATGTTGCATGTAAGCATAACATGTAAAAAAAAATGAGATTTTTATCAACTAGCTCACTAGAGATGTTTGAGCCTAAAGCTAACAAATAATTAAAAAATGTGAAGTTTAAAAATATAGTAAAGAATATACGGGTTAAGAGTACTTTTAATGAAAGCTACTGAGTTAGGTTTATTTTCATGCCAAAAATCAGCTTTGATGTACATGCCCTTATACCCAAAAGTTACGCTCAAAAACGGTATTTTGAGAATTTAAAGCAGTTTTTTTAATAGCACTTTTTAAGTATTAGACTTCAAAATATTCAAATATTAAAGAGAACACGAAATATAGAACAGACTTTAAGGAAAACAGTTGTGTTTGAATTATTAGTCTATGACTTACCATCCTTGAGAAAATGAGTTTTTCTTCATTGTTAAATAAGCACGAAAATGACTATATTCAAAAATTCGTAGCTACCAATGTACTCAAATATACAGGTTGAAATTTCTTGCAGTAGGTTTATGTTGCATGTAAGCATAACTTGTAAAAAAAAATAGATTTTTATTAACTGGCCCACCAGAGATATTAGAGCCTAAAGTTAACAAAAAAATGAAAAAATGTGAAGTTTAAAAATTCATAAAAAATAATGTAAAGAATATACGGGTTAAGAGTACTTTTAATGAAAGCTACTTAGTTCGGTTTATTATCATGCCAAAAATCAGCTTTGGCGTACATGCCCTTATAACCAAAACTTACTCTCAAAATGTTTTGGGAATTTAAAGCAGTTGTTTTCAATAGCACTTTTCCAGTATTGGACTGCAAAATATTAAAATAATAAAGAGAACACGAAATATAAAACAGACTTTAAGGAAAACAATTGTGTTTGAATTATTAGTCTATGACTTACCAGTCTTGAGAAAATGAGTTTTCTGTGAGAGATTAAAAACTCAAAAATCGGCCTGAAAGGTGAAACAAAAATGGCTGCCATTTTGAAACGGTTGATCCTAAAATTTTATCAAAAATTGATTTGAACTACTGATTCCATACGTAATTGGTGGTAAAATTATAAAAAATTTCTAAAATGATCGAGCAACCACTTTGGACCACTTGATATGGAATGACCCTATAACCTCTGTGGTGAATATGAAAATACCCACCAGTATAACAACAACAAAAAACCACCGTTTGAACCCCGGAACCAAAACATCTATTTTAGTTTTTTATAATAGTATCTCAAAGACAAAACAACAGAAAGAAAATAAAAAAACAATAAAAGAGAACACCGAAAAAGGCACAAATGAGGTAAATGTTTGGGGCTCATTACGACTTGAATCAAGGCTTAAAGCTTCGCCAATTTAAAACTTATGTTCGCATTTTTGAATGCTAGTGGCGATCATAACGGTCCAATAATGTACTTCGTTCCAAAAAAATGGTATTATGTGTATTGTTAGTTTTTAAAATTTCTATGTTTGCAATTTTTTTACATTCAGTCGTACCCTGTACATCTACCTTCTGGCTACAAAAGTTTCGGTGTCCCCAAAATAAACCTTTCAAAGTCCGCGAACTAACCCCTAACACCTCCCACCTTATAATATTTCCTCAGTCCTTGTATTACCCTGGACTCAACAAGGTAAATGTCAGATTTTATTTTATCATGTTAACCCGCTACTTATTTAAATTTTGGTACATGTTTTTACCCTTGTCATGTAAACATACTCGTACCATCAGCAGGATTTTGTTACTTGTAATTAATCTCATCTTCTAGCAATGATACTTTACATGTTGCTCTTATATTTGTCTTCATTTTAGAAGATGATGAAAATCCGCATGTTTGTATCGAAACATAGGTTCTCCAAATAAAAAAAAACTTTTGACTGAACTTTGACTGAAAATACTGATAATTTAACATCCTATTCACTATCTCTAGAAAGAAGCGAAGTGACAAACTTCATAAGATTGAAAACCAATCATGGCAAAACAAACAAATATTTGAATTCGATAAAAATAAGGGGTCACCGAATCTTGCAAAGAAGTCGAGGATCCTTTACACTTTGTGATATCCTGCAGGCTGTTTAGTGATCAGAGGAAGAAATACATCGAAGGGTCGGCGCTCAGTATCCCCAACATAATAAAGGAGAAAAATCGCAAAGGTTATCACCAGCTAAGAAAATACGACTTTAATAAATTATAGATTATTTCCAACCTAAGCCAAATCATACATAGATTTCATAGATAGCTCGAAATAGGTTACACCGATTTTTAAAAATATGACACGCACCTACCACCCTATTTTTGGTCTCGTCTAATTTCCATCACCAACAGTTAGCTTCTACTCCTAGAGCTGTTATCTTAATTTTAATGGCCGACTGGTGAGTGATGAAAAGTAACTACCAAATGACTTCCTAAGTACTTTTCATTAAACGGAATACGTTTTGAAGAAGAATGTTTAAATTTCAAAAGGGATATTAAAAAGCACCCTATCGAGTTCATGTCAGAAGAAAACGCTGAAGTAAACAACGTTCCATTCAGTTTTTCTGAACTTAAGACAGCACTGCAAACGTTAAAAGGAAAATCTCCAGGTCCAGGTTGTTTGATTGTTTGTTTAACGTCCACTTTTATGCTACTAAGGCTAATCGGACGATGCTACAGTGGGAGTCCTAAATTTTGCCTATCCAGGTATAATTAGGATAGGGATCTTTAACGAGTACCTGACATCGTACAGGCTCGGGACCTCCATTTTACCTCCTATCCGAGGGACGGCATAGCTAAGGATTTTTTACTCCCATTAAAAAATCCTAGGGCCACCGCTAGATTGAACCCGCCATCTTTAGTATTGTAGGTTGCCATGCTAACCACAACACCACAGGTGACCCCTCCAGGTCCAGGTGAAATGAAGTACAGCATGTTTAAACACCTCTCGTAGAAATCCTTAGTCCAAATACTTAACTTCCTCAACAAAGTATGGACCACTGGAGTATTCCCTACTTCATGGAAACAATGTCACGTGATACCTATACTGAAAAATGTAAAAAACAAAACTCTATTATCTAGTTATCGTCCATCTCTAACCAACTACCTTAGTAAGTTGATGGAAAAAATGGTAAATAAAAGACCGATATGGACCTTTGAAATAAATGGCCTATTAAACAAACTCCAATGCGGTATCCGTATGCACCGTTATACTATCGACAACTTAATTCGACTAACCACCGCCATTACAAGATGCATTCATTTAGTAGACCGAAGCAATATTTTTTGACGTTCATAAAGCCTTCGACACAGCATTAAGATATGACATTCTGAAATGGTTAAGAGAACGGGGAATAATGAGGTACATGGACCAATTTATAAAGAGCTTTCTTGGAACCAGGTACTATAGAGTCTGTGTTTGAGGCACTTGATATTGCGCTTGACTGTGATGTTCCACAGGGTTCAGTTTTAAGTTCAACACTTTTTTCAACTGCAGTGTCAGACTTAACTGGTAGCCTAGTGGAAAACGTTGAAGGTTTTTTATTCGCTGACGATTTTTCAATAATCTGTTGCTCCACTGACCATGATTACATAAGAAATCAATTGCAACTGTTAGTCAATTGCCAAACTAGCACCTCAACGCCAACAGTGTCAAACACTGATATCTGTGATGCAATTAAGAGAGGAGTGTCCAGTTTATAATGAGAAAATGCAACGCATGGGAATTACTCGGTCTCTGGCCGGAGCAATAGGTGAAAATCAGATCATCACAGAAGTCTTAAGTTTTACGAAAGAAGAGGGACATCTCATATAAGAGCTACGCGATTTCAAATTCCGCGAGTGATGATAACCGTAGTTATTTTTCGCCCTTTGCAAATCCAAATAGAAAAAAAAATACTTAGATTTCTGGCCCAATAGGATTTTGAAAAATGAATACTGTAATGTAGAAAAATGATACTGTCAATAATCTTTGCGAACTAATCAAGGTGAGCTTGGAAGGTAGAATTTCCGGAATAAATGTTTGGGTTAAAGGATTTAAATATTTTTTTAAGTATTGTGTCATTCTCACGTAAGAGGGCACTTTTGTGTCCCAGGCCGTTTTTAGCGATTTAGAAAAGCTTAGGACTCTAAGATATCAATTTTCTAAATCCAGGCGAGTTGTAAAGCTAGACCCCAAACGGCTTTATTTTAATTATATAACACACGTACCTTAAAAACACCAGAAAAAGGCCAAAATTCGTTCCCCTGTCATGTCCCGAGGTCTGATTCTGCTCAAAGTAAGAGTTCTATGTTCGTATGCTAGGTCAATTTTTACATTTTCTTCTGTCCAATTTGTTCAAAATACAGTAAAATTTCATAAAAACAGTTTTTTTTTTTTGTTTTATCTTGGAGTATATATTATTTGAAATTCTCCTTAATCCGTAAATGCCTTCGGAAGGAAGGATGTTAATACGGTGGCTGGTCGATGTTAGCTATAATATCCAGCATAAAAAGTAGGGGCCCTGGGATGAGGGTGGAATCGCTTGCTATCCTTTATCACATAAGTGGAAGCCCCAGGCTCTCGGAGATAGGCCACGTCTCTCCCCTCTTCTCGTTAATTTAACTCTTAACGCGGGTAAGCGGAAAGGCAGCTGTGGCTAAAAAAAAAAAAAATTCCGAGACCTCTTTGCCGTACCTTTATGTCTAGGTGTAAACAGAGTGAAGAGCACGCACATACAACACCTCGTGCGGTTAGTTACACACTCACAGAGTTCCATATTTCTACTACTAAAGATAATTAATGTTAACTAAATCAACGTTTAAAGTGAGCAATACAATGACATTTCAATGATATGTAAGAGAACCTTATAAAATTACTGTCATAGATATAATTAAATCAGTCGTTTGAGTAACACTACATGTCCGAAATAGTAGATTTCTGTTTTAAATTATTTATGGATCGACAAAAAAGACACACTTGCAAAAACTACAAAGCTTCCAATCCAAAATTTTACGACTAGTAACAAACGCACCTTTGTACGATAGTAACAAAACATTACATACCGACTTACAACTACCAACTATCGACGAACAAATAAGGACTCTCTATTCTGGATTCCATATCAAATTACACGTTATAACAATAGACTTATTAATGACATGTCCACGACTAAGATGCCGACTGAAAAGGAGTTGGATGAGAGACCTCCTCTCCTGAAACAAGTCCGGGATGATGTACTGCTGGGCACTATCTTCCCTCATTCCTAAAATTCCAACATCAAAGCAGTTTATATCACATTTGCTGATTGTCACTTAGCTGCGACAGGTGCGAATTAAAATATGAAGCAAAAAAAAAGTTATTTGAGGGCTTTTTACACGCCGAAAAATCATCATATATATTATTTCTCAAAGCCTTTTTTTTGACGGCACGCCATAACTTCCTTAATACTTCATCAAATTTCATGAAAGAGGCATCATTTTAAAGCTTTCACTGATTTCGCCTTCGATTGCGAGTATCCGTAACCGCAATTTTCGCGAGAAAATCAAAATGGTCGTAAAGGTTTCTAAATGGTGTTAATATTTTCAGGTTTTCTAGGAGAACATTTTTTCTATTAACCCCTACGTTTGCGAAAAATTAAAATTCTCAGCGAACATTTCAAAATGGTCGCAGGGCTTTTTCGAAGGTGTCATTTCTTTCAGTTTTTTCGAGATCAACATTTTTGGTTATATGGGACGTTCTTTTACAAACCGAACACCTTTCTGGCCGACACATTTTAGATTTAACTGAAACTTTTTTTACGGGTTCTATATCGAAAAAAAAGAAATACGTGTAAGAGGATTTTTTTTTATTTTCGATATTTTGAAAAATAATCAAAATCGAAAATTCGTGAATTTGATGATTTATCGATAATAGCCTATTTTTCAAAAAATCATAACTCCGGTTCTATTTAAGCTAAAAAATCAATTTTTTTTTTATTTTGAAGGTAAAAAGACAAACTTTAAGAAAAAAATACCTTCAAAACAAAATATGTTATTAACAATTTCAATGTTTAATTCGGTTTTTAACAGTGGCGCCACCCATGAATCAACTTTTTACTATTTTTATCGTATTCTGTGTCAAATTTTCTATCGAAAACGCTTTTAAAATCGATGGAGAAGTTATTTTTACTGTAAGAAAAAATTAATTAATTTAGCGGGGTACGTCACATCGACAACAACATATTGTATTTCTTATTATATTCTAAATATTGTTCTTATTAACTAATGCATTATCGAAATCTTAATAAAAAAATTTCATTTTCAACAATGTTTTTTATTTATTTTTATTTATGTATTTTTTCTATTTTTTCCCATCTTCTTGGCTAATAAAATATGTTTTTTAATTAAAAAAATGAAACAATTATTTGTATTTAAGAGATAAACGGTGTAAAACAAGAATATGAGCCGTAAAATGTGACCCACGTTGTCGATGTGACGTACCCCGCTAAATTAATTAATTTTTTTCTTACAGTAAAAATAACTTCTCCATCGATTTTAAAAGCGTTTTCGATAGAAAATTTGACACAGAATACGATAAAAATAGTAAAAAGTTATTCATGGGTGGCGCCACTGTTAAAAACCGAATTAAACATTGAAATTGTTAATAACAATTTGCATTTTTCGACAATTTGTTTTGAAAGTATTTCTTTCTTAAAGTTTGTCTTTTTACCTTCAAAATAAAAAAAAATTGATTTTTTAGCTTAAATAGAACCTGAGTTATGATTTTTTGAAAAATAGGCTGTTATCGATAAATCATCAAATTCACGAATTTTCGATTATGATTATTTTTCAAAATATCGAAAATAAAAAAAAATCCTTTTACACGTATCTCTTTTTTTTCGATATAGAACCCGTAAAAAAAGTTTCAGTTAAATCTAAAATGTGTCGGTCAATTTTTGTCCAAATCTGTTCGGTTTGTAAAAGAATGTCCCATATACGCTTTTCCGATTGTCCCCGTCGTTTGCGAGTTACAAGCAAAAACATGCGATTAAATGTACGGTATGTACTGTTATTAAGCGGGATTTAAGTAAGTTAGAGTGCGAATGGGTCAGCTATTATACATTTAAGGGAATTATGTATATGTAAATCTAATTCGAATTTCTGATGAGGCATGAGGAAATGAAATTGAAATTAAGGTGTTCTTAGTGCTTAACTAGAAAGTCTATTTTTTTTTATTTTTTGCTTTTCAATAAATTTGAATTTATGGGCATATCTGATTTTTCAAACGACCGTTCAATTGTATGCTTATGCATGTAAATCAATTTAGCCTGGAATTGAAAGTAATTCCAGAACAAAGTTTTGGGACTAATTCACTGGTTATTACTATAATTGTAGACAGATTTTGGTAAGAAATTAAATGTAGAACTTCTGATTTTAATTTGCCTTCACTTATCCGAAACACTGTTTTCCTGAGTATTTTCTTTTTAAGATGAAATGGAGCTCTGTTTGTTGTTCAACGTTGTAGTTGATTTATAGGAGTTGAAGGAAAAAAATCCTAGAAGAGAATTTTTAATTAATTAATTTAATAATAAAAACTAAAAGATATATCTGTATAGAAAGGGAAGAGTTATTATTGCAACAAATATTTCTCGAGATAAATGTAAACGGTACATCAACATTAATCAAAGAAATTAACAATTCAGATTCAGAGTGAAACTTAGCAACTCTAACATAATGAATTCCCGTCTAGACAAGGTAATTTAATATTACAGCTCTAATGAGTTGAGTGGCATAATTTAAAACATTGATTGTGAGGAGGAGTGAATAATTCGAGGAATTAAGCAAATGGCTTGGCTTACCGTCCGATTTTGGGTAATTACACACTAATACCGGTAATAAACGCAACATTAACATTGATGGTGAACGAATCAATAACTCACAAAAACATATTATTTTATTTTAATTGATAAAAAATTAGCAAAAATTGTCTTCCTCTTTTACCATAAATATTTATTTACAGCACATGTTGACGTTTCGGGGCTGTTTCCCCATTCTCAAAACCTGTACAATTTTATATCTATTACATTATATAATCAGAACACTAGTTTAATAATTTAGATCAAATAAATTAAATATAACTTACATAAATAATTTTTCAATCGTATGATTGATGGTCTTAGAACTTTTAATAAAAATTCTAACAAATATATCGATGTCATATATAATACATATACATAATAATACAGAGACCAGCAGCCTTTAGTCAATAAATCAATAAGTCTTTTATAGTCTTTAGTCAAATATAGTAAATAAATGTTTATGGTAAAAAAGGAATATAATTTTTTATCAATTATAATATAAATATCTTCCAACCAAATTTAGAAGAAAATAACAATATTATTTTATATTACTTTAAGTATAAATTATTTATAATTTGATTTAGTTATTGGAAGAAATAATAGTTTAGAGAAGAATATTTGTTGGTACAAGTTAGAAGGATCGCTCATTTTTGAAATGAATTGAATACACAAACCAAAAAATTCTTGTTCTCAAGGTCCATTCTAAGGCATTCGTCTTACGACTTTAGAAAAACTGCCAAAACCAAATATGTATTTAATACAGACGCGATAAATATTATTTCTTATAATATTTCACAGCAATAAGGCATTTCCCAAAAGTGTGATCATTTTTTAGTAATAAAATAACTAAGCACAATAAATGAAGGCAACATAGAGACGTAACTGACAAGAAAGGTTGTTGCATATCCACATTTAGAGGATAGATTGCAGGAGATCTGCTGCGATGGACGAGTACCAAATATAGTACGGGTGGATTCAGTCTGCTAAACAATGCTAGAACGGGTAATTGGAGTTTGAATTGTTGGGTTAAAAAACTCTGCCCCAACGGGTATACGCTTAGTTTAAGGACTCGTCGAAACCAAGGTAGGAGGATTCCAACAAAACGGATTTGTCAGAGTTGGATTTTGATAGCGAACTGTGGTGAAGGTGTCTACGCCTGATTCTGCATTGAACAATAGGGCTTATAGTGAGTACTTATTATTTATTTATTTAATATTTTTGTGTTAGGCTAACATTGGTTATGACTGATTCATTATAGCATTTTTTCTTCATTGTTCAGTCTTACTTGGACTTATGTATATATACAAAAAAGTGCTGATGGCCGTTGTAAGTTTTTTATGGTAAAAAGAGAAAGAGTTTACATCGAAAATTAAAGAACAGTATCCATCACTTGTTTTCTTATCTTCATCTAAGAGAAAATGTGGAAGATAAATAAAATAAGGTTATCATTCTAAAAAGAAATAAAAATTAATTTTCCAGCTACAATTTTAGGCTTATGACATGGAAAATGGGTTACACGACACATGAAAAGAGCACACCCAACAAAAAAAAAAAAAAAAGAAGGGACAAACTATAAACCGCTGCCTCTGTTATTATTAATTAGAGTTTACAACGTCGAGGAACACTAGGGCGAAAATAAAGGGCGTTGTATACGAGGCAAGCCACTTTGAAGAAGGTAAGTGCTTTTTGAAATTTTAATGCTTTTGTCGATGCCAACTCATCTGCCATTTCTTTTATATCTTCAAAAATAAAATTCAAGTAGGAAATTATCCTTTTGGGCTATAAAAAAAGACAGAGACTATAAAAAAAATTAAGTAATCACATAGTCGTTACTGTTTAAATAAAACATTAAAAACATAAAAATATTGTAACACTTATGTGGGTTTAAATAATATTATTCGAAGAAAATAATAGTTTACAATGACACACAAACAATAAATCAACAAGTTTACAAAAAGTATCAACTTGTAACAAAGCTAACACAAACGTAACCATATGATTCGATCTTCAGAACAAGACTAACTCTCCAGTCCATCACTTCTTATATTTAGTCTGAATCAGAACAGCCCAGAAGGTTCTTGATAAGCGTAGAAGGTTATCGAACAGTCACGAACATGTACTAGAACAGTTTGTTCCAACAACAAATTTAAAACTCTTTAAAATCATACGTTTTGTGTTTTGTTTTTTTTGTTTTTTTCACGATACAATATAAATAATGGAAATGAACATGAAAGCTAAATCATCCAATCAAATTTAAAATCAGGCAAATGAGAATTAATTTACAGTTAATTGCAGCCATTGAGGGCGGGATTGCTGAATGAATACCGATTCGATTCCAACTGCAGCAGAAAGTTATGCTATTACAACTTGTTGTAGATCCAGAAATGTTTTTCTTTTTTGAAGCCTCACATACTGGTTCTTATGATAATAATTCAGCTAGGTTCTTTTTCTTCACTTAGGAAGAGTGCTGTAACTTATAGGATTTTTTAAATGAAGGAGCTCTTCCGTGTTTGAAGTTTATTATTATTTTCCCAACGTTTCGAGCTATTGGCTCATCCTCTGGGATCTACACTTATCCTAAGTTACTTCTTTTTTCACATTAGCCATTTGTCATCTTCTATATTTTTTTAAAACAGTAAATGAATACTTTTGTCTCCTTATTACTTATTAATCTGATAGTAATTCAATTTTCTTTTAGTCTAGGCCATCGATATAGGCATTAATAAATATAAAACTAAATTAAATAAAATAAAATAAGTAAGAATCTTTCGTTCATAAGACAGATTCTTTTTCAGAATAAACCGAGTACATTCTCGGAAAGCCCATAAAATAACTCAGTTTTAACTTACGGATCCTCGGAAGCATTAACGTGGCCTTTTAATAATGGGATATGTGAGAGCTGTTTGTCTCGAAAAGTAAAAAGGAAAAAAAAAATTAGCTAGAAAAGCAATTTGGAAGATTTAGAGTGTTGCGGGTACATTTGAGGTAGTTTAATTTATGTACATTTCTTGCCAGCCCGCATGAAACCCCCTCCTATATTCCAGACCTCATTTAAAATTTTTCAAAGTAATATCTCATGGGGAAAAGATATGCTCCCTAAAAAGTAAACAAAATATATTACAGTATTATTACAACATTTTGGCAAAAGTAATATTTTTTTAAGAAAGTTATCATTTCGTAGGAATGTTGCTTCTTACTATACCACATCGTTGAATTGATTTATTTTATGAGCAATGCGAATAACTCAAAATAATATTTATTTGGTCATGTTTTCGAAATTTGTAGCCATACCTCATTTATATTTTTAATCAATAACTAGGCCATAAGTGACCAATAACAACAAAATTATTCTTGATCCATGCAACAGCCGCTCTCTGCTTCACTGTCCCTTCACATGCATTACTGTCCCATTTTTATATAAAAATTTATTTCAAAATATTCACAAATTTGGTTAGAAATCAGTTCTTCTATGGTCAGTACAGTTCTATGGAAAAAAAGAGAGTAAAGTTTTTTAAACGTATAACCAGGGTCTTACTTTTAATTTTAACAAGTGGACAATAATGAGATATTAGAAATATGAATGATGATTTCAAATATTACCATTAACTGAGAAAATTTATAATATATTAAGAACCATGGTAAGAAGCCGGAAATAAGATATTTCTTATTCTGAATATAATAAGTTGGTTGCCAGGAGGAAAACCCGCCTTCATAATCCTAAGTAGTCATTAGTATCCTAAGAAGAAATAAGTATCCTAAGTAGTAAGTACTAATTCATGTTAAGCATAATGGACATAAATAGCATAACAAAATAATTTACAGTTTTCAGATATCGATAACTAAATCAGAAGCGGTACATAGGACAAGAGAAATGAATCTTACTGTGTAGTTCGATTGCGTTTCAATTTTTAAAAAACAGTATTCTTTTGATTGAAACTACTAAATATGAGAGGAGCAAACATCAAAGCAAATTAAAACAAAAGAAAAAAAATCAAAGTGGATTTCAAGGTAAAAGTGAACGACTGCCTATAGTTTTTTTCAAATATCCATTCTTTTTTAAAAATCACCAGAAAAAGCCAAACGTTTTTATCTTCACCCAACCTAATTAGTTTCCTCTACCGGGTCGATTTTTCTATATGTCTCAAAATAAGATGAACTCTCATAGAATCTAATTCACTTTTAATTTAAAAAATAAGATTTATTTTTTCATGAGGTTTTCTGATTTATTTTATTTTTTTTAAATACAAGAATTAATTTTTCAAGATAATTATAATCAAATAACTACATCAAATAAAAGTATGAGAGGTAATACGATTGAGAGACCAGTTCGAATTTAGGTCAAGCTGTTCTTTGATGTAGGCTCGAACCCTTCAACCAATATTCACCCCTTCATGTTAGCCAAGCACCCTTCGGCGCTTAAATTTATAACCACAATTTATATGCCTACGTATTATTGTAATCTCTTACTTTGTATTACATATAATCAATGTATCGAAAAAAATAAAGCCTGACATTGTTGATAATAAAAGTAGGTGACGTCCAAAATATTTTTCAGCCACAATGTTATATGTCACCGCAATTTATAATTTGAATAAATTTAATCAGTATTCTTGGTCGATACCAGGGCCTAATATCACAATAAAGTACATAAAAATACTATAAGTATCTTTTATAATAATATGTAGTACACTTACTGAGATTAATAAGTCAGTCAAGAGTTAGTAATGTTGATATATACCGCTTTAGAGTAAACAGAAGTGTCCACACGATAGATAGTAGAGAAGTATGCCCTACATGCAACAGCAATGAGCTGGAAATAATCCTATAATAATCATTGCAACTGCCACGTGTAGAATAGCATTAGAAACAAATTCCTTTATGAGTTGCTGGAAATAGAATCAATTACCAGTATTAATGATATATTTAACTTCCTTCTGTATTCGATTATCAAAAGGAATTTTATTATGAATTGTCAAGTAACCGATAATAATCTATATTGTTTGTATCTACATCTAGGTGTAATAATCTTGTTATCCAATCATTTGTTTTCTTTCAAATTATTGATTACATAAATATTGCATATATTTTCATTATATTATTTTGTATTTTGCTCTATCTCGGACTATATTTATATTTATTTTTGTATTGTCGAGCAAAAACCTGTGCTAGCCAAACTGTATTTCGACGGGGCAATGTCCCTAAAAACAATTTTTTTTTTTCGGTTGACGCATTAGGCCTAATGAGACCTTTTCCCACGCAGTGTGGTCTTCTTACAGACATTCGTGTTGCTTGCGGGAGCACCGACAGCCTGGAGGGGGTAGCCCAAACCTCACGTTGCTGCTAGCCATGGTCCCCATGGTGCAGCGGCAGACTGCCCATAGCTCCATAACCAATCCCATTGGGGCCAATTTGTTAGTGTCCTTCCTACCGATGGCGTCAGCTCTCTCGGCTTGAAGGACAGTGACAAACTGGTCTAGGGCCAGAGTCAGCTGGCCACGAGACCTATCTTTCTTTCCCTGAAGCATACCGTTCTTGTACTAAACCTCCGGGGGGTAACTGATCCTAGGAAAACCACACCACGATTCTCGATGAGATACACGGGGAAGGTACATCACTCCTACGGTGGATTGATTGAAGGTGATAAGGTGTGAGTCGCCTCCAGTAGGCTGACGGGCCTCACATACCCGGAGGTGGGGGTAGGCGTGGCGTTCATTGGCGGGTGATCACCCGAATGGAGCGGTCACCCATCCAAGTACTAAACACGCTCGACGTTGCTTAACTTTGATTACCTATTGCAAGCGCCTTTGTCCACTCGGCCATTCCGGCTCCTAAACACAAATAAAGATTTCATTTCATTTCATAATAATATGTAGTACAAGATGTTGAACGAAAAGTCCAGCCTATCGTTGATACTGATTTTTAGCAAGAAACAAAAAAAGAACTAGTCCTTGCTATTTAAAAAATTATATTTATTATAAAACATGGCCCAGGTGTTACTTATATTTTGCTACGTACACGATTAATTTCATTCACTTACTTTAAAATTGAGGAAGAGTTACTTATAATCAGGTTGTTTTTTTTTATTGAAGAAAACTTTTTTTTTTAATTTGATTGCTCTCCGACGTTTTGAAGAACAAATTTATCGTATTTGTACCAATTTTAACGCTAATAAAAATCGATTAGAACTACTATTTCGAACAAACACATATTCGATTCGCTTTTACTTTTTCGGTTGTTCGCCAACGTTAAACATAAGAGTCAATGTACTTCAACAAAATGTTTTTTGCCTTTGGTTTTATTACTTCGTTTTCACAACAGCATTGTAGGCTCCAGTCATTTATACGGACCGACAACAAAAAGGCAGTGAAGGGCAGGAAGAAGAAGAAGAATAATTATAAATATTCATGGTCGACGGTTTGTACAATAGGGGAGCCTCATCAAGATGTACAGCAGGAATAGCGCGGTGTTCCCCCCGGCAAAAACCACAGCCTCTCCTCCGCTAACAGCCCCCACACACACTAAATACAGCTTATTATCAATGAGGGATGTCCGAGGGTACGCTATAGTTTTTTTTTAGCTTTTTTTTTTACCATTCCTCTTCCGCTGGAAACAACCGGAAACTCTCCTACGCCTTAATGGTTTCCTGTTTTGTTTCTATATTGTTTTTTTTTTTTTCTACTTTTCCATTCTTTTTTGTTTTATTTGAGTTGATAGTGTGAAAAGTTTTAGTTGTTTTGAAAGGAAAAAAAAAGGAAAGAGTAACCGTGTGTGTACCAAGATTTTTTTTTTTTAAATTGTATTAAGTGATATTTGCAACTGTGTCAAAACATAATGCATCCCATAAAGAAAAGGGGAAACAAATGAAAAGCATACATTTATAGTGAAACTACACATTCCTAGCTTTCTAATGATAAGTTTAAGTCAGAAGGTCCCAAGAACACCTTTTTCTGAGACGCCTCATGGAATCATCCGGAGTACAGGAGAAGGGAAGGGTGGAAAAAAAGAGAGTTAAGTAAGAAGGATGTTTATTCTGAAAGAATAGATATCGAGGCTTGTCCAAATCTGTAACAAGTGGAACAGCAAATTCTTTATGGATAATTTTATTTGACAAAAAATAAGAAGCATTAAGGATTTCGCGTAGGAATTTGGATTGTAGAAAACAGAGGAACTCGATGGTTTAGTGGAGCCAAGTCTAGCAAAGCTAGATCCCATAGGTCCAAACAGTTATGTAAATGAGTCTATTGCTATTGATTGGCGTTTCAGGTCTTTGACCAGTAAGTGCAGTATTATGCGGTAACGTCGATCAGATTCTTCGTTCTGATCCTGAATGAGGATTCCAAGTTTCACTTGTCCAGTTTGGATCCTAAATAGCGGATCTGTTCAACAGGAGAAAGTGCAAAACCGTTAAAGGACAAATAGGACAGGTGATCGTAATTTACGACGAAGGGTAAAAGTTATTTGAAGGGATTTGTTGGGATTGATTTAGATTCTCAATTTTTTAAAAAAAAAAAATCAAGGATTTTGTTGTGAGCTTGCACGTTTTAGCATTAAATGGATCATTATTAACTAATAGCACACACCATATATATTTACAGTTTTAAGATAGCAGTTTGTGTAGCATTGTAATTTAAGTGTTTGGATGGGTAGGTATGTTAGACGTATAAACTGTGTAGAGGATGGGACCGAAGGTACTACCTTGAAAAACCCCAGGAAAGGTTCAAAAATAGGAACAATTGGTCTTTATAGCTTGTTGGTGCCTTAAGTATTTACAGTAATAAAAAATGTATGTTGATTAAAAGGCTTTACAAGGTATGATTCAAAGAAAATTCATTTGTAATTTTTTGTCAACAAAAAGTGCGGAGCGCCCATTATTATTAATTACTTATTATATTTTTGTTTAGAAACTAGATACCTACTCCGAATGAACATTTACAGCTCTTTTAAATGTTAAAAACCAAAAATTTTCATCTCTTTTTTGTTTACACATGGGATATTTTCAATAAAAAAACCAACAACTTTTAGTTAAAACAATAAATTAATTTATTTTTTCCGATAGAAATGATCTTAATGCTGACTCTGTTTTATTTTATTTATTTTTTTAATGTGCATACTCAAATTAAAATTATAATTTACATTATTTTATTGTTTTTGTCTGATTCCTAAATTTTACGATCTATTATTAGGTGTTATATTATTCAGTTGAGTGAAAGGTCTTTACGAAGTGATAAATTGGCTACTCGTTATAAATTTATTGAAGTTTAAGGTTTACCCTGACAAGATTACTGTTATCCAATACTATTAATCTCAGTATTATTCGTCTTATATGCTCTGGTACTACCCTATAAATGTACTCTCCTGTATTTTTTCGAAAATATTTATTTCAATGGTTTCCTCCATTGATACTCTTGACCATACTCTTCCTCATCCTGATCAGGTGTGGATTGATTTACTGAATTTGATAATTAATGAAGCCTACTAAGTCATACCATGACAGCTACATAGCATCGTAAAACTATTAACCGCACAATTAGAACAAATCATGTTCGTAAATAGTGTGAAAGGGCTGTTTGCAATAGTTTGAAAAATTAATCCTGGAATTTTAGAACCCATTGATTGATTTAAACAAGGAGGATATATTGTTTGACACTAGGATAACTATAAATTCTAAAACATTTAAAAAGATGCAAGTTCGTGACTATGCGACTTCGCAGGCCTATTACTAAAATATCCTCAAATATCCTCAAAAATCAAATCTATAACGTTGGATTATAATAAGTGTGATTCATATATTCTCTCAATAATTAGCTGACAGATGCGAATGAAATTATGTATGGAAAAAAAAGAACTACAACAAATTCGTTTTTTCTTTTTTATCCTAAGGAAATATTGAGATAGCTATTATTACCCTTATGCAGACGTTTCCTTATTAGGTTCTGATACATATAAGACAGAAATACTATTAAATAGATGAAGGAAGTCTAGGATAGATGTAACCAATATAAGATATCACAAGAGGAAATAGAACAAGATAGAGATATCATCAAGATTTATTATGTGAGAGGTTCGATTAGCTTTATCTACCCAGAGCCAGGGACCGCTGATGGGCCAAACTGCAATTATTTCAGAGTCGACTTCTACCCCGCCCTAGCGAACCAGTCGTACTTTATCGCGACCATAAGCAGTGTCCCCACTCAGTCATTTGTTATCTAGACCAGGCAGGCGTAAATAAAAAACTTGTTCTTTATAGTCTTATAGTAAACTTGTCCTTTTTTCAGCACAAATCAAATTCCAGATAGTACGTTATTAATTTAAAAGAAAAAAAAGATAACACAACGTTTAATTCATTTTAGAGATTTATTTCAGAGGATGTTACATTATTGACTAGGAATATTAGGCCCATTTTTATTATTGTGACTGCTATAATTATACTGTTATGTTCTTCATATAAGGATGTATGATAGTCAACTGCTGGGCGATAAATTTTCTTGAGCTAGCAATAATAATAATTTAATACTTATTTGATAAATATTTCAAGTAAGAAACATTAATAAAATTAATGAAATTAGTGTAAAGAAATTTTATATGATAAATGATTACATTAAATTCAATTAAACGTACTATTTAATATTTTTAGGGCATTTTAAAATTTAATTATTTCAATTTTAAAGCAAATCAAAATTGACTGCAATGTTGAGATTAATAAAAAAATCATTTTTAAAATTTATATTATTTTATCCTACATCACATTTTCATCTACTCTATAACATACGCTATTTTAATAATCAGTTGACTTTATTGTGGCTAAATGACTGTATTTTGAATATATCCCTTCATTTTTGTTGTTTTTTTTTTTAATCAAGTCAATACTCGTAGGTATTGGGTTAAACAATGTATAACAAGTATAGTGTGGGTTAAACAATTTTTATTCAAAGAAAAAAATAATAATTTACAATGCCACACAAATTATTGAAACACAAATAATTGAACAGGTTACAAAAATTATCGCTCTGTAACACAGAAATAACCAAATGAATTGAGCTCCAGAACAAGACTAACTCTCCAGTCCATCGCTCATTATATTTAGTCGTAAGAAGACAAGCCTCGAACCTTCTGGGCCAGTGTAGATGGTACTCGAACATCGTAGTCACAAACATGTTCTAGGACAGTTTGTTCCAACTGCTAGTTCGTCTAAAACAAAAGGTCTTGAACAATTTTAAACCATATGTTTTTGTAATACTCAATATTTTTAGGACATTTTTAAATTGAAATATTTCATTTTAAAGTAAATCAAAAAACTGCTGTGTTGATCTGAATAAAAAAATAATTTTTAAAAATTTATATATTTTTATCCTCTATCAAATTTTCATCTACTCTACAACATAGGTTATTTTAATAATCAATTGATTTTTTTGTAACTAAATGATTGTATTTTAAATACATCATTTCATTTTTGTTAATTAAGTTAATTCTCGCAGTTATTGAAAAAGAAATGTGTAGCAGTACGGAAAAAAGAGAAAATTTGTAAACCATGTTGCAAAAACAAGTTAGTTTAAATTTTTTTTATGTATACAATATAGATGTGTGTGGCAGTTTTCTTCTTTTTTTTTTTTTCGAGTTTCTGTAAATTTTCAAGTTTGTCACTTTGGAAAAACTGTAATTTTGGTGTTATTTAGTCTTATTCTTTCTTTTATATTAATTTAAAAATGGATAACCATCCTTGTTTTAAAATTATTTTAAATAATTTATTTTAGAAGAGAAAAGATTTGGCTCCGCCGGGATTCGATTGAAGAGAAAAGATTTGGCTCTGTAGGGAATCGAATTACGAGATCATGGGAGAGGTGTCAGTGAAGAGGAAGGATTTGGCGCCGTTTGGAAGCGAATCCGTGGTGCAATGGTTAGCATACCGCGCATATCACGCGGAAGACCCGGGTTTGATTCCCAGTGGAGCCAAATCTTTTCTCTTCAAAAATAAATCATTTAAAATTATTTTTTCTTCTTCTTTATTGTTCATCCAAGTACACAAGTTTAAAGGTTCGAGGCCTCTGATAGTGACCGATGTAAATTTGAATTGTTGAAAGTAAGATGATAACATATGAACTCTTAAAAAATGTTAGTTCGTTTTTTCTTCTCCTTCCCCTTGAAACATTTTCCATAATTTTTTGGTTATATATCAATTTTATGTTTCTAGACATTACGATTCTATGCACAATAAAGGTTTCAATACGTCAATTTAGAAATAATAAAATGATGAGTTGATGGAAATATATAGAACGAGTATCAAAAATCCTATCTTACTCCTCATCTGCATCCTATCTTAATCCTCTGAATCATGGACTCTCACCTCAAAACACAAGCGCCAGATCCAGACAATGAAGATGAGATAGTTGAGGAAGGTTGAAAGAAAGACGAGGAGAGATAGGATCCGCAATACAACTATAAGATCGAACCTTGAGGTACAGCCGGTATAAACCATTCTAGAAGAAAATAAACTGAGATGGTTTGGGCAGCTTCTAAGGATGAGCATCGAAAGAAAGGCAAGGATTACGTATGAGACAAGAGTTGATGGAAGAAGACCAAAAGGAAGACCACCGATCACCTGGGAAGAATGTGTACGGGAAGCGTTCAGGAAGCGAGGACTGGACTGGAACAAGAGGAGAGAAATGGTACAGGAGAGGGATACTTGGGTCAAGCTCTATAGAGGGCATCTCCACACTGCACTGAGGTAGAAGGGGAAGGAATATGATGATAATGAGTATCAAAAAAAAAAAAAAAAAAAAATGAAATAAAGTAAAACTAAATTGAAAATATAATTCATACAGTTTTTCATCTTCTTCTTCATTTTTCCTACATCCCTGAGTAAAAAGGAAAGGTTCGGATGAAGATAGAGGTAACGGAAATCTGTCGTGATTAGGCCTAGCGGATGACGCTAATGGTGAAGGTGGAAAGACCGAGAAGGGGATAAATGGTCCAGGAGGCTTCAGTTTGGCAGACATTCTTCGGGGCAGTAAATGATAGACTGCTTTCTTCTTCACTGTCAGAACACGAGACTTGACCACGCATAAGGTTGACTCATAACAAAACGGATGAATTAAGGATCTCAGAATAAGAAAAATATTTGCAATGGAGTTATCTATTAACTCGTTCATTAAAATACAATCACATCTAAATCTTTTTATTATTATGAATTATTTAGGCAATAATAAGTACATCAATTTGTCTTCAAATAACTTTAAACATTAACCAATATATTATATACTTTTACTACGATTATGGATGTATTATCAATAGCACTATTGATGTGTTCATAATTTGATCAATAATTTGAAACTGCAATTTTAGAGACAACTTAAAAATTTATTTTTATCGTTGAAAAGCGATAGCCTCCGATTTCAAGCACACGGGGGACTCCATACCGTCTATTTAAAGAGAAAAATAGACTAAATGTAGCTCATGGTAAATTTATTTAACGTTATGCATTATCCCACACTTATATCGTTGAAACGTGGCGGGTAAGGATCGTTGAAGAGGTTAAGTGTAAATTTATTTACTTCGATTAAAAAAAAAAAAAAAAAAAAAAAAAAAAAAATGGTTACTTACTATAGATGGATTCCACATTAAATAATATTAATTCAAAGTAAATGATCAGATTTTTTTTGTAACTCACAAAAAGATAAAGTATCACATGAAAGTAAACAACTAGAATCAAAAAAATTGAACCTAAAGCTAAAATTAAAAAATTTTATTTATCGATAACAGATATTACTTATATGAATTTTTATTTCGCTTGTTAAAATTTATATAAATGAAAATTTTCTAATGTTTTAATTTGTTTTTCTAATGGTAAAAATAATAGAGGTGATTGCAGCGCGGCGAATAATATGGGAATGTGATATTGCGAAACTCGGTTGTTACCGAATACCTAAAAGATTAACCCATCGTTACACGCTTAGCGGCACTCCATGCCACAATTTTGAATTTTCGTGGTAATTTTTTAATTCAACAAGATGAGCACAACAGTATTCCTTTTCGGATGTGCTTAGAATAGGAGAAAGGTGGAGCCGAGTTTCTGTTATTTACAGGCAATGTCTAGCAAGTGAAAAAGTCCATTTTTGGTATGAACTTTTTGTTTGAAATTATTTATTTTTAAAAATAAAAATGTTTATATTACTTTATCTATCTCATAGATACCTGTTCTTATTCTTTTGATAAAATGTTAGGTAAAAATATTTAAAAAGTAGCTTTAAGAAGACGTAAATTTCGAAAAACCAAAAAAAATACCAATGCGGCACGCAGTGCCTCTAGCGGGCAGGAATGAAAGTCTGAGAGGCGCGTGTTACAAAGGGTTAACAAGCATGGGGCCGACTGGGAAATGTCAGAGGGTAGGCCGAACGGAGGTAGGAGGATAGCGTGAAAGCAGATCTGTCGAAGTTGGGTCTGTATTGAGGTGTGCACTGAAAAAGTTGTGGTGTCGGTATCGAACCTTCGGGTTCATTAAGCCTTATTATTATTATTAATCTTTCTAATGAAACAAACAGTTCTTGAAATATGACCAATAAAGCATTATAAAATGTCGGCCTACCGAGTAGAATGAGCCGCGAAGGGAGGTTGCGCCCATAGTCGGTGTACAAAAGATACAATGAGCCCACCAGCCCACCAGGAGAGATCAATATTATCAATAGATCATGTCTGATAATACCGAAACAATCAATAGTTTTTATTAATTTATCCTAGTTTTACATCACTAACAGTGATTGCGTTGGCAATTGAGGTAGGCTCAGAAGTTTTCTTCCATAGCAGCAATGGATATTTCGCAGAGATATGGTCTGTTTAAAAAATGGCAATTTCATTATTACCAATGGATAGTTGCTTGGCCTGCGTAAAATCTTCCAGATCCGATTATATTTTTTTTTTGGGGGGGGGGGATGACAATAGTGTAGAAGTCAAAGCGAGTCCAGTCAGTGACCTTGATTTTTTGCTAATAATGATAATAGAAATCGCCGAAGTATTACAAATATCAAGCGCCAATTAGCAACTGCAGCTATTTTTTATGTCTCATCGAACATTTGATTTAATGAAGCCATTAATGTCGTTACATGCAAAAATGTATAATATTAGCTAGAAAGGAATTTAAAACTACGACTAATTTACAGTTTTATTAATGCGAGATTTTTGATGAAGTGATGTATGAGGAAATCAAGTATTCCTTCCAAGGAGTGATTCATGAATAGAACATGATAAAATCGCGTGACTTTACATTAGGATATTTATTCACGAAACATGTGGTCGGAGTGGAAATAGTACTATACAAATGAAAAATATTTATTCAAACTTTCTCCTTCTGTAGTTGAACTATATTTATTAATGCCACGAACAAAATAGAAGCGAATATTTTAAAAGTTATTTTAGTTATGCTAAGAAATCCGTCAACACTGTTCTTATACATCTTCGTTTATTCCATGATAAACACTTCTTAATTCAAAACTTCATTGATTTTCACATGCCAAACTCCTTACAACTCTTCTGATTGCACTGAAAGAGCAGCATAGGCGGGCGCAAGCGACGGTGCTGCTTCTGCGACGGCGCTGCAGGAACTAGAGAAACGGGGATAAAAGCGGGGCCATTACCTGGGATTCATAGGGTTTTTTGGCGTTTTTAATTTATTTTTCCATAATTAAAACCCGATTGAGCAAAAAATCATTTGGAAAATATCTAATAGGTATTGCTCGGTCCCTCAGTGTTCAATTAGAAAATCAAAAGACGTGTCATTCCCTTTCATTTCCAAAAAATAAAAAGCTTCTTAAAGAGTGGATTGTAAAATTAAGAATAGATAAGCCTGTTTCGAAACATATGACGATATGTAGTCTTTATTTTAAAGAAAGAGACTATATTTATCCAGGTAAATATTAGTATTTGACATTTTATTATTCCAAAATGCTGGTTTTATGCAAATAACATTGAGACCATAGTGTCATAGATTTGTTTTTCTTTTTTCTTTTTCCCCATTTTTCTATTACATCCGTTGTGCTTAATTGTTCCATGTTTTCAATGCGAAGCCTGAAAGTTTTGAGAAATAAATAAATAATTAGACAAAGAATCTAAGCTGTCATAACAATGATTGTGTGAATAGGTAATTAATGTTATTACTAACCGAAAAACGTCGAGTAAAGTTACAATGATGTGTTTGCATTTACCAGAACTACCAGCTTTACATGTACAATGACAAGAAAATTGCTTATTATTATTAATAAATTTGATTTCCACTTTTATTTGATGGGGCAGTCCTTTAAGATTGCTAGTTTAAAGGCACGAGGCTTGTAAAATAACTGTTTTTGTTTCTGTTTTAGATATTACTCCACATGTAAATATGTGGTTTGCATCAAGAATAGCCTGCCCATCAATTAATGGTCTTTTAAAATTACCAATTATCCCTATCACATCAACTAGGTCTAACACCGTTCTTTCCGACATTTTGCAAAACTACTAGCGCACCCTATATTCGATTGCGCCCGCCTATATCATAGGAAGGTTGTCAATTTTTTAACTCAATCCATGCGACATCTATGAAATTTTTAAAAAGAAAGTCATCAATAAAAATCAGCTGTTTACGGTTCATAATTTTCATTTTTATTTTTCAACCACAGGAGGGAAAAGTCAGTGTTACCTAAAACATTCCTTTGCATACTGTAACTTGAAACAAAAAACATATCATTAAAAAGAGTTGTAGACTTTTGTTTGAGCAGTCTAGTGCATGTTCATGAGTGTTCGACAATATTCTACGCTTGTCGGGAACCTTCTAGATTTTTCTAATTTAGACTAAATAAAAGGAACGATGGACTGGAGAGTTAGTCCTGCTCTGAAGCTGGAATCATATGGTTACATTTGTGTTACTGTATCGTTACAAGTTGATACTTTTTGTAATCTGGTTAGTTATTTGAGTTTTCATTGTTCGTCAAACAAACATTGTGAGTTACTATTTTCGTTTAGTGAAAATTATTTAAACCCAAATAAGTGTAACAATACTTAAAAGTTCATCTAGAGGCTAAGCATGTATTCTGGTTATATTTGATTTTAGTTTTAAACTTTATAATCAGTCAGATTGAAAAATCACGCTGTGAAACGAGTCGTCAAGTGGCTTATGGGTATGAAATCGGGATAATTTTTCATTCAAAAGTTATTGTACTCCACCTTTCGTATTTATCACATGGTATTGTTATTGTACGCCGAGCTACTGGCATTAAAAAAGCTACAAAAAAAAAAAATCTGGTGCGTGCACGCAACACACAACTTTCACTTACCAACTTACTTAGATTAGAAATTGACGTGTTTTGCTAATAATCATTTCCCAAAGTCACACATTTTTCTACATTCATATCTTATTTTTGTTAATCGTTAAGGCCGTTTTTGAGTAAATAAAAAAACCTGTGAAAATGATACAAAATTTATTAAGTAAAGTCCCCCCTCCCGTAGATCAATTTTGATGAAATTTTTACAGTCATATCTCGGGCATATAAATACATCAAATACCAAGTTTGATCAAAATCGTTAAAACCGTTTTTTTGAGTAAATAAAAAAAACATGTGAAAATGGTACAAAATTTATTAAGTAAAGTCCCCCCTCCCGTAGATCAATTTTGATGAAATTTTTACAGTCACATCTCGGGCATATAAATACATCAAATACCAAGTTTGATTAAAATCGTTAAAACCGTTTTTGAGTAAATAAAAAAAACACGTGAAAATGATACGAAATTTATTAAGTAAAGTCCCCCCTCCGGTTAATCAATTTTGATGAAATTTTTACAGTCGTATTTCGGGCATATAAATCGATCAAATACTCAGTTTAATCAAAATCGTTAGAGCCGTTTTTGAGAAAATCGAAAAAAACGTAAAAAGTTATTAAATAAAGTACCCCCTCCCTTTGAGCAATTTTGATGAAATTTTCGCTGTCACATCGCGGGCATATACCTACACTAAATACCCAATTTCAGGTTCCCACGGTTTATAGTTTTTGAGCTAGTCTGTTCACATACACACACACACACACACACACACACACACACACAGACCATTTCGCGGGACTTGGTTATTTCGACTCAGGGGGTCCCAAAACGTGTATTTCCGTTGAAAACCGGAAGTCGAAAATTTTCACGATCGCAATACTTCCACTTACTATATATTTCATATATAGGTAAGTGAAAGTAAAAAAAACTATATCAAAAGTGAACAGTAGTTTTGAGAAATTAGTTAGCTCAAACAACAGCTTAATACGGAGAGATAATACGGAAGATAATTTCAAACAAGCAAACTTTTGAAATACTTAAATATATAAATAAAACTGAAATAATATTATATATACATATATGAGTCTGCATTTTCTAAAATATATATATATACGATAATTCAAAACTAACATTCAAAATTTACTCGGGGCGTGTGTTTTTTATAGTTCGGGTTAAAAATTTTGAAGTCGCTTCTGAGCTTTAATATTTTTCATTCTATTATTTCTATATGTATGTATAATATTTATTGATATTGTAGATTTCTAGCGAATGCGGCAAAGGAGAAGAAGAAGATCAGAAGAGATGATGATAAAGCAAAACAGTTAATGAGACGACGGCTTTGGAAATGAGACTACAAAAGAGGAATTAGGGAGACCTTTGAGAGCGAAGAGGAGGTTTCTCATTTGCAATATATCTGAAGGGAACTTGATAGTGCCCTCCCCAGGATTGCTTCAACCGCTCGGTTTCGTTTTACCCTCTACTCCTTATTGCACCTCTCCCAGGCACAATGTTTTCTTTCTATTCCTAGAGAGTCTTTGACTACACGCCAGCCTTCAAACAGTTCTCGAGAGATCAATTTCAACAACAACCACACATATCGCCTTAGAAAAATATTGCACGATCCCTATTTTTCAATTTATCCGGTATATAGAGGCAATAGCGGATAAATTGAATAACATTTAACCCAACCAAACTGGAAGTACAACCTTTTAGCCGTAGTATTGGACTCAGATAGTTTTGGTTGCCATGCATAATTCACACCCTTAATTATAATAATTCCAAATGAATGGTGGTAATTAAATAATAAAGAAGAGAATTTTTTTTGTACTTTGAAAGCAAGGCGGAACAAGGATATACAAACCCAGCATATGGCCTATGCAGACGATGTTGTAATTGCTGGAATAAAACTGGCGAATTTGAGGAATTTCGGGAAGGTACAAAGTAAGGGTTAAACACCAAACATCTGAGATCTTCAAGATGTGATAGCAAATTCAAATGCCTGGGATCAGTGGTCTTAGGTAAAGTGACATTAAAGAATAAATAAAGGCAAATTGGGTTCAGTCAGTTTTTGATTTAATGCACTCCAAAGATTTCTCCGTTCCCGAATTCTCTCACGCCAAGCCAAGATAAATATACTGCGCAATTATCAGGCCTGTTGTACTTTCTTATGTTAGCGATATGTGGGTTATGAATAAAGAGAACGAACGAATTATAATGATATAGGAAAGAAAGGCTCTCCGTGCAAGAAAAAACTAAGAGTTGATGGACCATTTTGGTGGACCTGATATTGTTGTGTTCATTAAGACGGCAAGAATAAGATGGCTTGCCCATGAAGAGAGGTTGCAGAAAACCGGATACCAAAAAATGATATTATACAAGGTGGAGCAGAGGAAACATGTTTGCACATGTTTTTTAAAAAACGCGGTGACGAGAGGAGGTATGTATGATTTCAGCAGGACGGTTCCACAGCTCACACGGCGAGAGCATCTATGGAAGTGGCTAGACAAATGTTGCCAGGACATGTGATTTCGAAATATGGAGATGTTCACTGGCCTCCTCGCTCACCCGATTTGTCGATATGCGCCTTCTTTTTGTGGCGCATATCTATATGATATGCGCCACAAAAATATCTATATGACTCTATATTTAAAATAAAGAGTCTGTGTAGCCTCGCACAATCGACGACCTGAATAATTCCAATCGTCAGGAAATTGAAAACGTGCCGAAAGAAATGTTAGTGAGAGTCGTAACTTTCAGGAGGGGATCCATATTTGTATCCAACAAGAAGGACGTCATCTCCAAGACATTATTCTTCGAACCTAATTAATGTATATTTCAAAACGGCATCAAAAATCCATCGCTCAATGCTTCTTTTTATTATTTTTATCAAACCGGGTCCCAGTCATTCAATAGTGAAAAACATGCGTTTCCTCTGCTCCACACTGTATGGAAGATCTGGAAAAGGGCCTGAGGTGGATGGAGGACGTGGAGCCGGACTTGCGCCATGGGAGTGAGGAGGTGGGGTGTTTGGTGCTAGGGAGGATTGGATGAGGATCGTATCGGAGACTTAAGTCCTTCATGGGCAGTGCAGTCAGTGGATAGATAACTAGACAACTACTTTATTCAAAAAATATAAATGAATGCTGCTATACTTACCTACAGGGCGGTTAGTCCCACAGCCCGCAGACATTGAATATATTCACAAGTATCTTTGAGAATTCTCAAAGCGCCTACGTACCTTCGAAAAATGCAACTACGCACAACAAACAGTCAAATACTTCCAAGTAGTAAAAATATAGTCGAGAAATAGTGTATCAAAAACACTAACAGAAATCCTGAAAAACTATGAAGAACAGGACTCCAATCATTTTTAAAGTGACAAAATAAAGATTGTTAATCAATTATATTAATTGATCATTATCAGACGCAAATCACCCTTTGGGGTAGAGGTTTGGCAGTCTATTGGACTTAGTCGCATTTTTCTAACTCTTAAAGATACCTACGAGTATGTGCATCCAATCCTTAGTCACTACAGCAAAACCTCCTCCCTCCTTGACATTCTATAACTTGCATTGTATGCTTTTCAAAAGGTTGATTTTATTTCGGATAATTTTGAATATATTCTTAACGATTGATGATCTTCTATACTAGATCATTTTAACTAAATAACTAAGATAATTTAGTCAGGCTTATAAAGAGAAGACGCAAATAGGAAATGTTCACATAGGCTATTATTCCCATGATTGTTCATCCATGAAGTGATTTCGTTTGTCTAGTTGAGAGATGCAAATTAATAATTAAAGGAAAAAAATAGCGATGAAATGTCTATTTAGAAACCTATTTTTTTATAGCTTCTCATTCGATATTCTCTAAAAAAAAAAAGGAAAAAAAAATCTCACAATTTCACCAATTTGACTTTGTAATTTTTTATTTCCTTCGCGGAATTTTCTCCCAAGTGGCTCCTGATTACTCAGACATTCATGCTGCAGTGTTGACGCATTTTTAACCGACCGTAACCAACTGCGGTTACCTGGCCTGGTAAGGTAATCAGACCGTAAATAATTCATTAGGAGAGATGGTCTCCTGCCCCCCACCCCATACCGGCAATTTACACCCAAATTGCTCGTACGCAGTTTAGCTACCAGCTCATGGAAATTTTTCTCAGTCAAACCAATCTCCCTAATGACGTTTTTTATATTAACAGCAGGTGGGGAGTAGGGATGCGAAATAGGTCACCCGAAGCATCACCACTCTCTGGATATTTCGCCAAATATTCTCTCTGATGTATAACGCTTTTCAATTAAGTATAAATAATATTAACGAAAAATTTATTCATCGCTACAATTATTATAACAACAATTCATACAAATACGTTTAAATATAAGTACGTGAAGGATAAAGTGAAAAGAATGGGAAGATTGTACTCATTCTTTCTTTACGAAAACTAAATCTTAAGTTAATAAATTTTTTGCGTTATACTTTATGTCTTAAACCATTAAGACCCATATTTAACCCAGTATCAATGCTTTATATCATGTTAGAAAATACTTTTAATAAGTGTTAAGTGAAAATCATATTAATTATTGTAATTACCAGAAAACTCATATTAATAAGAAGCACAGATGGCACAATGGCAGACAAATAATAACACAAATAATCAGCACGTTTATAAAAAGTATCAACTTGTAACGAAACAGTAACCATATATCATCAGAGCAAGGCTAATTCTCCAGTCCATCGCTCATTATATTTAGTCTGAATTAGAACAATCTAGAAGGTTCCAGACAAGCCTAGAAAATTCTCGAACAGTCAAGAACATGTACTAGAACAGTTTGTTCCAACAAAAAGTTGAGAACTCTTTTCAATAATATGTTTTTTTGTTTCGCGTTACAGTACCGACAATTACTGTTACAGTACTTTAGAATTACTGTTTGAAAATCGATTTATAACATATTTATTAAATATTAGAACTGTTTGCAAACACATCGTTTTTCTAGTAAGTTTCTTTAGAATATAATTCTCTAAAAATAAAATCCCTCAGCTTCTTCGCTGGTAAGAAAATCAAAGTTGAGGATACGTTAAGCTTCTCACGATCTTGATAAAAATAATTATAGAGGGCCATGGTTCAAAAATATTTTCCATTCACCCCGATGGGCGCTTAAAGCTAAGAAAAAATAATATAACATTAAACTACTTTATTTATATTAAAATTTAAATCGAGCTTAAGAACTAATATTAATATGTCTACTTGGTTCTTTTTTTCAATATAGTCTGGAAGAGTGTTTATTTTTAGGATTTCTTTAATGAAGGAGTCTCTTCCATATTTTTGTTTTATTACATTTAATTATCCCAACGTTTCGGGCTGTTGGCCCATCCTCTGGGGTTATCTATATAAGTATTTTAACATTTTATAATTATTATTATTTTATATCACAATAGTATTGTTATATGAGGATTTTACATTTTATATATTAGTATTATAATAACCTTAATAGATATTAATATGATTCTAGCACCAAAGTTTTATTCTTTAGTGTCACTATAAGAAATAATACAGGCGTTTCTTTGATTATGTTTAAGACTAGTTAATGTAAAAAAAAAAAAATATTCACAAAATTTATAAAATGTTCAAACAAAATATGAAGTAAACTTTGAATTCAGCAACCTCAGAAACATTTAAAACTTTTATACAATAAAAACAAAACCAGTACGTATCTCATTGTTTTAAGGGAGCTGAATTTGAATCTGATGTCTATTTAGGTGCAAAAAAAATCTATAACGGTAGAATGCTTGAACAACAATTTTTTTTTATTATGGAAAATTTCATTTATCTAAAACTACATCTGTGAAATGACCGTAATTTCCTTAAACCTATTTTATCTAAATTTTTTTTTTTTTTTTTTTGCCCCATTTGATTAGGAACCTGGAAACATTGAAGTAGATGGATCTTAGTCCGGTAAAAAATAACCGGCCCAGAACGAACTCCACTAATTTAAGGATTACACGACATTAGTAACATTCCTTCAAAGATAATATGGTCAAATATGCTTTCAATAAAAATCTACTACTAGAGGTCTTAGTGCGTATTCCGAAAATGTCGATACCGGCTAGTAGCTAGTATGAGAAAGAAAGGTGCGGATTTCCATATCTTCCAAAAGTTCCTCTGTTGCAATAAAACGTTAAGATGCTAATAATATTGTCAACATTGTTTCACATTTTACAAGACTGTTGCCCATGTTCTTCGTAAACATCTCTAGAGGAACAATTATACGGATAGAAGGACCTAGGCATGAGAAAATCATTTCGAATTGGCTACGTTGTCAGCGATACCGGCACACCGAAACATCCACCAAAACGTAAAGTTCGTTAATAGCCATTTTAGCTCCTAATAAGAAGTTGCGAGAAACCGTTGCAAAGTGCACCAATTGTGGTGTGCCGCACATACAGCTATAGTGGATGCCAGACCTTAAAACAATAAAAAAGAGCTTGGAATTCAAGAAGAGATCAGCATAAGAATCTAAAGAGGAAATTCAATGCTCCACCGGATATAATATAGTTCCACCTTTTTTATATCACAAGCACCCTAATTCAGGTCCTTCAAACCTATAATCGTATCATTAGCAGCGCTCTTAATGAAATATAGTCATTACTTGACCTCAGGTATACTTTTTATTTATGTATTTACATCCTTACCTGGCCTAACGGCTATACGGGATACGGGATTCGGCAAAAATAGCCGCTATTCTCTAACACTAGAGCCGCTGATGCCATTTCTCTCATAGTTTCTTATTCTTCAACTGTTTCTTCTATTTCCCCATTACCATCTGCCGAGGGGGGACTTCACCTTCCGGTGTCCTCTTGGTGCCTGTCCTCGTCTTCTTCCTCTTCGTGGGCTGGCACCACAGCTGTTTTCCATTCATTAATGGATTTTTGAACCGGGCAAAATTTTCCTTTGTGACTAAATGAGTAAACCCAGTAAAGCATCAGTTTGTCCCTTATCGCATCAAACGCGATGCCGGACGTGATCACGTACTCTGTAGTTTCCGGGACACCACATGTTGCGCATAGAGGCTCGATATCCATGCTAAGGCTGAGGAGTTTAGCTCGAAATCCTTCATGTCCAGTATGGAATTGGGAAACGCATTATCCCGGGAGGACCCACTTAGCAGCTATCCGAGATTGAAATATTTTAAGACGGAGATGAAATATTTTGTCAGTGTACTTCCGTACAGGGTTGTTGTCCACCGCAAGCTCCACTCCTCAATCGTGTTCTCTCTGAGCTCAGGTATACTTTACGTGTTTCATCCACCAGATTCCCCTGTTGCTAGATAGGGGTAAATATAAAATTTAAGTTAAAAAAAATTATCCATATGGAAGTACGTTCCTGGTAATTTAAAAAATAATATTTTATATCTAATCTCGTACATTTATAAAATTATATCATCTAGAACAGTTTATTTATTTGTAAAATAATTTTTGAAGTTATTTGGTACATTTCTCTGATTTTTTTATTAATGAAAAGGAATTGTCATCTAAACTTTAAATTATTTTAAATAATTTATTTTTGAAGTGAAAAAATTTGGCTCCACCGGGAATCGAACCCGCGTCTTCCGCATGAAATCTTTCCGTCTTCCGCGTAACTATTACAGCACGGAGTCGCTTCCAAACTGTGCCAAATCCTTCCTTCCTCTTCACTGACACCTCTCCCACGATCTCTCAAGTTTTGCGAGTATTTACGGGAGATGGACAACTTTTGTCCAATTTTGGGCATCTCTTGAAGTTCGTCAAGAGATTTTATTACTAAGAATTTATTTACTCTTAAAAAATAAATTATTTAAAATAATTTAAAAAATAGGTCACCCACAATAATGGTTAAATTTATATAAAATAATTTAAAAATTGACGAACGTCAAGAGATGCCCAAAATTTATTTAAGTTGCCCATCTCCCGTAAATACTCGCAAAACTTGCGAGATCGTGGGAGAGGAAGGATTTGGCACCGTTTGGAAGCGACTCCGTGCTGTAATGGTTAGCATACCGCGCATTTCACGCGGAAGACTCGGGTTCGATTCCCGGCAGAGCCAAATCTTTTCTCTTCAAAAATAAATTATTTAAAATAATTTAAAAAATAGGTGGTCACCCACAATAATGGTTAAATTAATATAAACTTTAAATTTTAAATCAAGTATTAATAAATATTCTATAATAAGATATAAAAGTTCAATTTGAAATATTTTTATATATATTTTTTAACTCCATTATTTATGTTCTATATTTTCACCTCCCTCCGATAACATGTTAATTTTTTTTTTAAGATGATAAATTATAAATACACACCATAAACACCAAAGTATAAAATTATAATTTATACTTTGTATTGTACTTGTATTGTATTGTACTTGTATTGTACTATTATAATTATTTATAATAATAAAATTTATATCATAAAACTATTTTTAAACACCCTCAATAAAAAAAATAAAAAAAACCGGTGAAAAGTAAACAGCAGAGCTTCGTCAACAAGGTCACATGTTCCTTAAGTTTCAGGTGCAACATACACATTCAGGTACACCTAATTCAATAAAAATATCGAAAAATTTTCATCGTGTCTTGGAACATATCCATTTTCACATCGGTATGATTATTCTATAAAAAATAAATCTACGACAAATTAACCAGACAGTGGTGAATATAAGAAATAGTTATTAAGAAAACAAAACATTAATCCATGAGCCAATACGTTCCTGTTAATTCAAAAAATACCATTCTATATTTAATTTAGTACACTTACACAATTAAATCATCCAAAATAGTTTATTTATTAGTAATTTGAAGTTACTAGGTTTATTTCTCTGATTTTGTTATTAATGACAAGGAATTTTTTTCGAAACTTCAGATATAAAAGTACTATTTGGAATATTTTTAAATAATCTTTTGACTCCCTTAATTCTTTTCTATACATACACCCCCCTTCGATAAAATGTTAAATTTTACTTATTATTATAAGATAAAAAATGATTTTATAAGAATATAAATCATTTCATAAAATTATCTTTATACATCCTAATTTAAAAAATAAAAATAAAATCAAGAATAGCAGACCTTCGTCAATGAGGTCAGATTTTCCCTCAGTTTAAGGTAGAACAGGTTCACACCTAAGTACACCTAATTTAAATAACACAATCAAAATACTTCGAAAATTGTTCAATGCATCTTGATAAACATCAATTTGAACATCGGCATGAATATTCTACCAGAAAATAATAAATCTCCTACAACTGAACCACATTAGATTCATTTATGCAGGTAGTATGCCTTAAGTTATGGAATCTGTGAACATTTATAAATACACGACTATCCTGTAGGGTTACAATGGAAGTAAAAAAAAAACGCATTTGGTTTTTTAATAAAAAATAAAATAAAATGATACACCTAAATGTTTCGTCTCTTCCATTTTATGACAAGTTGAAAATATCTCAACAAAAAATTGTAAAAGGGAAAAAAAAAAGAATTGGGAAGGTCATTATTCTAAGAACCGATTCTGACAAAATATTTTTTATGTGGTAGCAGTAGATAAAAAAATAGAAAGAATAATATACAACTCGTGTGGATATACAACATATATATGGGTATAAGTTTAGCAGTTAAAAGAGAAGGGGGAGAAATCTAACACAGAGTGTGCTAACGATGGGATCGAACTGAACTCGAAATGAAATAAAAAGAAGCAGAGTATTAAGGAGTCGAAAGAAAGTTAATCCAAAAGAAAAGTTTTCAAGTTTGGAAAGTAGCTTAATGGAAGAGCTCCACTAATGGAATTCAGAGTTGAGTTTGTTTCAAAGGCAGTGGGTTTGTTCAAGTTGCTAGGGTCTGTTAAGTGGCAAATCTTCAACAGGCAGCTGTTTCATAATGTTAGTTGAGAGTAGGTGGGGAGTGTTCGTTGCAAGTCTGCGTGTTAAGGCCACTATGAGAAGAATTATACTACAAAAGTTTTGCAATACAGCATTATTCATTTAATTTTCTCAAAGTGATTTCCACCTCATTTAATACACACCTCTCTACGTCTAATCCAGTCATTAAACCAGCTCTGCCTAGTTTCATCTGGGATTGAGGCACATTCGTTGTCCCAAGCCCTCAGAAGGTCCTCGTCGCTTGAAAAACGTTTCCTTTCAGCTTCATTTTCACATGTGGGAAAAGCGAAAAGTCACAGGGAGCAAGGTCTGGACTGTAAGGAGGGTGCTCAAGAAGTTTCGGCCCAGTTGTGACCAAATTCTCGGTGCAGGCTCCGGCACGGTGAGCTGGTGCGATGTCATGGTGGAGGTACCAGGTGTCCATTCTTGACTTTGTCTCAGGTTTTTCATAGACTCTATGACTTTACCAGTGTACCAATGAGCAGTAACTGTCTTCTGTGTCTCCTAAACAACATGCTCTACAATTCCGCTTGATCTGAAAAATACAGCTATCATTTTTTTTTTACAGATCGAGATTTTCCGACAGTTACAGGTGTATCCTCATCGTCAAATACCCAAACTTGGTTTGGAGCCTTGGTCGGCACATCATAATAGTATAGCCAAGTTTTGTCACCAGCCACGATGCCATGACCATAATGTGATAATGAATAAGACAAGTAAAAGAAACTAAAAAGAATATAATTATAACAGGGGTTAGTACAATCAAAATAGACAGTAAGCAAAAATGTACCAAATTAATCTTTTGCCATAATCCATATTAATTTAATTCAGAATATAACACATGATGATATGAGTTATCGTATCAAAAGTTTATACTAATAGGTGCAAAATGATTTTGGTTAACCTGTATTTTGCTAAAACAAATAGACTCGATCTTTACCCCACAGGTGTAAAGGCGACACATAATTTGCCTTGGGAAAAACACGGATTTTCTTAGTCCAATCCGAAAAAAATATATTTATGCTTATTGAGCCTATATATCGAAAGAAAATCCACCGCATCTGTTGGAAATTTATAGCACTTACAAATAATCACACTGAATCGTAGTACAATAAGCATTTAATTTGCAAAAAAAGAAATTTTGAGGCCAATAATCGAGATAAAAACTATTCTATCTTTTAAGTTGGACAAAACCACACACAATGAGATAAATTCCATCAAAATCGGTTGAGTAGTTTATGGTTTTACCTCCGACAAACATCGGAACAAGAGATTTATATATATATAAAGATATGATGATTTTAATATAAATATCTTTAATATAATCTTGAAGATGAGCAAAATGGCCCCGAAAAGTTGACGAGGTGATGGACAGGTAAAAGGAAAGTGAAAGATAGATAATATAAAAAAGGTTGAATATCTTTAAGTCAGAAATCAAAAGTGAATTCATCTTTAAAATCCGCTATAAAATAAATACCTCTAAATGTGCCTTCAAAGATTGAGGTCTCCGACTCTAAAGCATCTCCTTTATAATGCAGTCAAGTTAATTCGGGCATAACCGAAGTTAGTTGAACTGCACCGACATTTAGCCGCATACTGTAACCGAATACCGTAGGCAGAGAGCGCTGGGAACCGGAATCAATTAATTTGTCAGCAGGTAGCCCTCCCCATTTCTCTAAACAATTAGCCGAATTGTCAGCCCAGTTCCGGAATGGCATATTCTAACTCGATGGCATCTGATACCTTCCTAAGGGCCTTGCCATTCACTTCACAGGGCTCAAGGCTAAGTCAAAGGAATCGTATTCCCTTAAACTATTTGCAATTAGGGCCACAGTTTCTGCTCCTTTCCCTTTGACTTGTTGAGAAGGACTATCGAGATGAATGCTTTAATCAATTAAAAGGCACATAATAACAAGATTATGGGCCGTATTCATGAACGTTCCTAAGGAACGCGTTACTAAAGGCATCCTTAAAATGCACACGTTTAGCTAACCTTAACACAATTTTCATTTTATAAACGTTCCTTTACGATTTCTTATCATAAGGAAGCCTTAGATCCTAAGGTGTTCCTATAAATTTGATCTGTTTTCCTTCCTTATTGCTAAGGTAGGTGATTAGCAACCTTTAGCTTCTCCTTAACTATTTAATAATATAAATAAAAACAGAAAACAAATATCAGGACTTAAAATGAAACATAACCAATTCTTTATAAAATTTCAAAACACATGTACATCCACTACGATTTTTTCAATAATTAATATGCTAATACAAAAGTAATAACATTCTAAAGTAAACAATCAGTTTTTAATAATTCATATATTGAAAATAAATTTCACCTTACTTATTAAGGAAACTGAAGCTTTAATATTTCACATTTCCAACACACATCTTTTTTAAAATAAGTTGGTTACTAATTTACACATATCTAACATTTACAACTCCTTCTTGGAGTTGGAACTAAACCATCCAAGAATATTTTGAAGAATGTTAAGAAATATATAATAAATATACAATAGTATATTACAAACATCTCAATTAGAAGAATATTGCAGTCTCATCCCCCAAGCTAACCTCAAGAGAAATAAAGTTTGAGACTAACACTACCTAACATTGTTTTATCACACTTTTTCGCTCTCATTTGCATCTTCATCTTATAATAAAGATATTTTTTATTGTTATCCTGAAGCATCCATTAAGTAGTTTTGAAATCGGTTATATGAAACATTGTATACATTTGTTTGTTCTTTTACACTAACAATGTATGCACACTATTCAACTTTGGGTGATTTCTACTCTAATTATCATGTTCTTATAGTTCTAGAGCTGTAATTGCCACATGAACTACTTAAAACACTCGAAACAACATAGTAAACAAGAGTGAAGTTAACACTGATGTCAGGTAGGGAGGTTTCACCTAGCGGCGGAGTACTCTTATCAATCTTCTCTGATTGGTTGTTTAGTTAAGGTGGCCTTAAATTCTCACCTTAAAAAATGCATACTTAGTAAAGAAAAGGAATTGTTAAGGAAGGTTCATAAAATGAGAATTATCTAAAGGAACACTTAAGCTTAAAGATTAACTGAACATAGGAACCAGTTAAGGTAACCTCAACTGCTCTCTTAGGAACGTTCATAAATACGGCCCTAGATGTCATAATAGTGAAAAACTGGAATTAAGAATGCAAAAAAAAAAAAAAAAAACAGAAGGTTTGGAATTCAATACTTTGAACTTGACGGTTGTTTTGCACACAGGCTCGTGCAATTTCCCTTCCTAGCTCTTCCCACACAGTAAGATGCTATTTAATATTGTTTTTAATGGAGAAATTAATATAAACTTTATACGAATTTTCAAAAATATAAGAAGTATAACATTCTTCTTAAAGTTTTATCCGTTTTTATGGGAAGGGCACGACATTAAAGATTTAAGGGCTGAAAGTTCAAACCTCTCGTAATGTGTCATAAACCCACTTGTGCATGACTGATTAGTTAAATAATGATAAATGGTTTTTATTTAGTCAAAATTAATTATGAGATTATTACTATGCACCAGGAAGGATTGTGATCTAAACAACCAAACATCTTATGTTAGTAGATATGCAATTGCATTGTTCTTACAAATAAAAAAAATAAATAATCAATATATATTATAAAGCAAAGTGTACAACGTGCGTGCCGAAAAGGCTCAAAAACGACTACACGTACTGTCAAGAATGTTATGCCGTCATATTGCCCTATTGCCCATAACGATGAAGAAGGTTTCAGTTTTCATTTTAAGTGTGTAATGTTGAAGGGACAAGGGCTGTAATTTTAAGCCTCTCGCTACATGTAATTAGCCCCTCTAATAAGCCCAGGCGAGTTAATGAATGAAAAATTTTAGTTCGACATTTGGGAGCCAGGAGCGCTAGCTAAGCTCAATTCAGAAGGTTATCGTTCATTAGTTCGCTATTTTATGGTTTTAGCTTCAGCTGTTTTCTTTAAATTACACGAGATTAAGTATAAATAATTATTTTTTCCTTTTTATTTTTAAATAAGGTCATTACATCTCTGCAATGAATTGAAGTTAAAAATAAAAATAACCAACTGGAATCCTAAGCGAATTAAGTTTTACAGAAGAGGAAAGAATTGGTCGAAACATTGCCTTTAATTAATATACAATATAAGAGTACATTTACAACAAAAAAAATTTGCTTATTAGTGTAGTGAGCGAATAAAAACTAACACTGATTGAAATAGATAACCTATAGATAATATGAATAAAAGATATAACCTAATGGATTATATATCGAAAATAAAGTGTTATTTTCGTAATATTTCTTGTTATTACACATAATATTTCTGTTTAATAGTTCTGTTCTGTTCGTAAATTTTCAACCGAATTTGAAAAAGGAGAAGTTACTCAGCTTGATAAGGATGCTGTATCGTCATGAGAATGGTCTCAATGGAATCAGAACATAGAAACAACACAAAATGGTACATACCAGGACTATTTGCTGCCAAAATAATTTTTCTTAATCTAGAAAAGGGAAGAAAACACATTAAGAGAACCGCATTAATAGCATCTCTTATATCCAAACCATATATGGGCGAACTCTGAGGTTTCGAAACTTACCACTAATACTAAATTGAACTTTCAGGATGGTACAAATTTTGTTTTAATCATGATTAATTTTGGTCTATTTTTCTATACTATTACATTTTAAAGTTATTCTTTCATTCCACCTATTCCACAACTCCCTGAGCGAAGCCGGGCCCTACAGCTAGTAAAATACTAAAATATTCATTTGCCTTAATTAAGAAATGCCTAAACTAATCTGTTGATAAAAAGTTTTTAATTTTAAAAAATGATACGAATCTCAAACAAAATTCTAAACATTCATACATACCTATATATGTTTATAAAAAGAATTTATTGTTTATAAACAAGTATTGTGACTAATTAGAATAAGTCTTCTAATTAGTCGACTAAACTATAACTTCCGTGAAACTTAAGTTTCAACTACGTGTTCTAGGTGTTCCAGCTTACAAAATGATTATTTAAGTATGTAAATAATTAGAAATAAGTTGAGATCGGATCGGATTTTCATGTTCGAACCGGTTTCATATGTTCATAGGGATGTAAGTAAAATTCAAACAATGAAGTAGCATTCCAACACAGGTGCATTTGAGACTATAATTTTATTTCCTTTTAATTTTTAGTATATTTCTCTTTTCTTTTTCGAGGTTTACATTAAATTTATATTTATTTATTTTTATTTTTATATCTGTATATTTTTAGTGAGTGAATGAGTCCTTCTAACATAAACGCCCATGATTGGAGGACAATGTATTATTATTTAATAAAGAAATAAATAAAAATATATACCCCTGCATGTCCTGTGTAATTATTCAATATTTTTGTATCTTACAAAAAGTTCAGCAAGTAGATTAGTTTAATGGTGGATTATTTTTTTTTGGAGATTCTCTAATAAAAATTTAAGGATTCCTTAATATCTTTTAAATAGTTTAAAAAATGTTTCGTCAAGAAATAATAATTTAAATAAATAATATGTCCTCAGAAATCACGTCTAAGGTATATGTTGAATATCAATAGCTCCTTTTATAATGTTTTACCTACGGGGGAAAAATATTTATATTCAAATATTAAAATATGTGTGTGTATGGTATATGTATTGAAAGTATATATAATAATCATCAACGTTCTAATGATCCTTTTGGGACACCACTAACGCTTCTGTAAAAGCGTCAGAATTAATCTTACTTTGAAAAGGCTTTGTCTGAGAGGGAATACAGCGCGCTAATCGCTCACTAACTATAAGTCATTAGCTGAGTTAACTCTGAGCGGGACAAAAGCCATCGACTGCCCCAGTCAGTGAACGTTGCCGCGACAGTTACTGCTATGACAGTACTATTAGTGCTGTTGAAATAACATTACTTGTATGACGGGTAAGAATACCAGTCGCGGGTGTGATCAATTAAGAAAGGTGTATATGTGTAAAACATTCTTCCTATTGTTAGAGATATTTTAACATATGGTTTACCTTTGTTTGATTCTTTTGAGAAATATACTGTAATTTTATTTTTACCAATCATTATTCCTCAGAGGTCGGTTTTTCTTACCTGCAAAGAGAAATATGAAATTAATATAATAAAATGTTAATTATAAGGGCTAAATAAAATATCATAAATACAGATATAAAAATCTAAACCAAAAATAGAAAATAGAAAAATATTACAATTCTAATATAATATGAACAAATATTATACTAGACTTGTACTTCGTTTACTTCATTTTTTTTTTCTTTTTATTGAAAGAATTAATACATTCTACCACAATCAAGGTAATTACTATTATTGCAGTAAAGACTCAATCACACTATAAATATGTACAAACGTACATAAAAAAAAGTTATAATAATAATAAATAAAATGTAAACCTCGAAGAAGGAAAGAAAAAAAATAGAAAAAAGAAAACAATCACAAAAATGAAATAAAATTACAGTCTCACATTAATACCTATTTACAATATATACATTCAGCCTGGGAAACCCCCATTCACGCTTTGCCTCCCATTTAGGAAGGGGGCATCCCAGTTCTCTCCCAGCCTCATCACTGTGATTAAAGCAAATTAGGTAGAGTAAACTGTAGTAAAAACGTCTTGATTCAAGGTCTCTCATCCAACTCCTTTTCATTAGCCTCATACAAGGTATGTCAGTCATGGTCAAAAGTTTGTTGTTATATCCATGCCATTTAATATAAAAACAGCAAGTAAACAGTTCTTAAATCATGGTCGATATTTGGTGATCATAATTCGGAATGTATTTTTATCACCAAAGTCCATATGAGTTTATGTATATAGGTGTAATTATTTAGTTTCTGACTAAATTTGTTGATTGCTTCATGAGCGTCCCACGAGGAAAAAACCAATTAGCTCAGCAAATCTCTTGGTCACCGTTCCGCAGTCGCCGGGATGGGCTGTACGGGTTGAGTGAGCATTTTAAATTTTCTGTTAGGGTTTTTTATTGTAAGTGAATGCTTGGTGAAAGTTATTATAAATTTCTTGGACTGTTACCGAAATTGTCCGCATGTCTAAGTCATCGTGTATCAATTCGTTACTAACCTCACCCTTATTTCAGAGCCATCCAGTTCTATCCTGTAAGTACTTATGGGTTTTAGTAAAACTAAAAACTAAGGAGTGTCAATAACTCAGTATTAATAACAGTTTATTTGTAGTACCAATACCATTGTTACATTATCAATGTGTAAATAAGGACTATTATTTGCTTCAACAATCACAAAGGTAAACGTCACATCAATTAATTATAACAATTTCACTTAGACCTTATAATACTTATGCCAATTTTTTTTTACTAGTTCATGAAAAATATTTGATTAGTAGAAAATATCGCTATCTACCTGCCATGATAAGGAAATTTTTTACTGGCAAAATCAGAGGTAAAACAACGAGAAGTTACGCAAATTAGGCTTTACACAGTGGCTCTTCTCATTAAAATTATTTACTTAGTAGCTTAAAAGTATTTACTTGCGTGATTTAATCAAGCCCCGTATAATGCAGCATCGATCTACTTCTGACAAGCCCAGGAACAAGAAATTAAGGAGTGTGCCGCTCTCAATTTTAAAACGTCAGATCATAGGCCTATTTTATATGGAGTAATGAAGAAGCCGTTCTACTTACTAGAAATTTATTTAACCATCGATGTTTTTTAATATACATTCTTAAATACTATACTGTTGGTGCCTAAACATATTTAAACATCGTTGTAAAATAAATCCTTGATTGGGACACAGGAAAGTATTCCTGGTAAATATTTTTAAATTATTTTCTTAACAGCTGCATCATGATAATAAGCAATGATAATGAAAAAGCGTTTTCTTAAGATCCTCCAATGAATTATAAGATATTTACTGTCTTACAAATAGAACGCTGGGTGCTAAGGTGAGTTTTTTCTGTTAGTGAGTATTATGAATTTTCGCATGATTTTTATTGTTTGAAGGTGAGTATTTTCAACTTAACAAAAACAAGAACATAGAAAAGAATTAATTATTGTTTAAAAAATATTTTCTACTAAGTATAAACGTGAATATTGTAACATAGATGAACAAAAGTAAAGACTTTTTGTTTTGTCGATGTCTTCTGCTCGATTTTTTAAGATTGCTGTTTTTAAAATGAAAAACATCAGATCAACTATGAAAAGATTTTAAGCTTTTCGAAATGGAGTATTCAGGAAAATTGTAAACGGGATTTCAATGTAAAGGAAAAATATGGGTGACTTAAAAGAAGCTCCAAATTTGCCAAAAGCCAATTAATTTCTTGCTAAGCGACAGGTATAGTTTTTTGAGGATTCTCAAGCTATTATTTAACTTTCTCTTTAACATCCAAACACCGTCAGAAGCCCTGAAACCTAGGCAACTCTTAATGCAAGATGCGTAATAAAATGTTTTTTTTTAAATGTTAGAGGTTAAGCCGATCACCGAGAATTATTCAGAAACTGAAATTACCAAAATAATGCGTAAAACATCAGGACATGCTTTCAGGGAAAATACTTTTTGGCAGTTAAGATATGTTGATTGTTCAGTTTAAATTAATAACTAAAGAATATGGAATCAAATATAATACTTTAATATATGAAACCTTTCTGTGGTAATGTTCTAAAAGTAGATAAAAAAACAAATTTTAATCCTGGAATATAATAATAAAAAATCTATTATTACAGCCTCTTTCAAAACCGTAAAAAAAAAAAATTATTTCTAAAAGGATATATATATAGAAAAATCAAATTCCTGATTCTTACTTTTAAAGGGTGGTTATATAACTGAAGCGAAAGGGGAAGCATTATACGGTCACGCACGGCTTATAATTCGTGAGGGTTACTACTCACTAACATCTAACTAAGCAAGGCGCTATTCTCTTGAATTAATCTCAACTTGAGAGCGTATGCGAAGATTTTTTGTTCCATAATATTTTAAAATTCTTTTAAAAAATCAAAAAACATTCTTTGAGAAATACTACAGAATACAAGCATAAGTACGATATTTTTTTGGCTTCCTTCAACAACCACACGCTATATAGCACTAACTCATTAATTACCCACTAAATTGACTTTTTAAAACTTTAATAATACCTTTTTTAAAAATGAATAATGATCAAATTATTTATGACCAAAAGAATGAAGAGTTCTTATTTTAAATTGTTGGATATTTGTTTATAAAACTTATATTATTTACGATTCTCATAAAGATTTCTTTAAGGGTCCAAAACACAAGTATCTTCTATTTGAAATTTTTCTTAGTAAAAAAACATTTTTTTTTTTTTTTTTTTAAAGAAGCCATTATCACCCAAGTAATATTCGGTGAATAGCTGGGTGGAGGTTTGCTCCAGCAGAAATTTTACATGCCCCACAAACAAGGCATCAATTTAATTAATTTTCTCATGACATTATAATTAGTCACTTGTTTTCACCATTGAAAATATATAAACACTGGGAGCCAAATGGTCTAGGTATTTCATAGATTTTTATACTGACACAAATCGTTTTTATTTGGAACTACATATCAGTATTTTTGTAACCACAATTATTATGTTAGGAACCGTGAATAATATTGTATTTTATCACTGCATTGTACTAAACATACCAAATCGGTCAGCTACTGAAAAAATGAGATTAAACAGTACAGTAGTTGACTACTTTCGCGACAGTAGTTTGCAGCTGCGGGCCGTGCGGGGAGAGTCGAGTTACTGTCGCGTTAATACCAAGTCGCGGTAGCTGCCCTCTTGTTAGATTAAGCATAAGGAGCTTAACCAGGCCTTAATCCCTTAATTCAGAATGTCTCGCATCCAGCTTTTATTTACTTTGCTTCTTGCCTATCCATGTGCCTTTTCTATGAAAACTAGTATTATAGCATATGTGTCAAGCGAGAGATAGTTAAAGTAAGTCAGTGTGTGGTATTTTTTCGACACTGAAAATATATAAGCACTGGACCCCAAATTGTCTAGGTATGGATGCCACTGCAGACCAAATCTGTTTTTCATTGATATTGACCACTGTCGCACACAGGGGTATTTGGCCCTAAAAGCTGGCCAAAACCCATTTTTTGAAATTTAAAATTTCTGGTAAATAATTACTCTAAGTTCAAGTAGAAGACCTGTTGGATCATGCGAGATGATTCTTATCTCTTCCAGGCCCTTAATCCGGCGGATATTCTAATCCCAATCTGACCTTAGCCTTTACCTCGTCTCTGCTCATAAATATTGTTCTACAAAATGTATTAATTTTCTTTGTTTTTACTGAATTATCGGCATTATCATATGATGGATAGTTCGAGGCCAGGTTCGTACTTGTTATCCAGACCGTTATAAATTTTTTGTATTCAATACTAGTATCAATATTTCTTTGTTTTTTGGTAGGTAGATTTTAGAGCTAAAAATAAAATTTGAAGGTTAAAAAGTTATATTTCTGGTCATTTCTGGGCAACGAAATATTTTTTTATGATAATGCGTAATTATCTTACTTTATATTTCATGAAGAAAATTCTGCGAATATCTGCGAATGGGAGACTTATAATTTTTTATTTCTAAAATGTCAGTTTTATCAAATAATATTAAAAAAATAAATGTTATTATATTTTCATTTACTTATATTTTAGGATCTTCTGGAATAATAATAATAACTAGAAGGGAATTATTTGGCATATTTTTAAATTCGAAAGCATTAACTTTTAAAAAAAAATAAGGAATTTTCGTAGTCTTCTCTCAGTGGGAAATATTGCCTAGCTAATAGCCTAGAGCAGGTGAAAGAGCTACAACATAAATTATCAATTTTGAGGCATGATTTCTAAGTAAGATGGAATGCTTCTTCAAGGAAAAGAAAAGTTTTTAAAGCAGCAACAAGGAATGGCTAAGTGGGACTATATCAATTAAAAGCTCAAGATCTAGTGGACACCCTGAAAAATCATTTGATGGTTTAAGTGAAAGAAGCAAGAGGCTTAAAACAGAAAAACTCAGATCATCAACTAGCACTGATATGCTGACGCCACTTATATAAAACTAAGAGATTCTGTGGTGATATCAATGCATTCAATGTTCTGAAGGATCTAAGAAAAACTCCATCTCGTGCCATAAAATATAGGAAAGCATTTAAAAAATTCAATTTATCAGAAAAAATAGAAAAAAACTACCTATCAGCACTAGAAGCTTTATTTACATATATTGCATATTGGTGGTTCTATCAAGTGGTTATTTCATAAATTTAGAAATGTTTTCTATATTTGCTAAGGAACCGTATCCTTTTCTCCATAGAAATTTTACATAAAATTTTATCACCACAAATTTTTATTTTTACCTATTTTACACTATTCCCATGTTTCAAAAATAAAAGTAATAGATAAATTTATAATGAATCTTTATTTTTTACAAGCATATTTCATAGATGCAATGCATAAAGAAAAAATTATATGAACATAAATTGTAAACCCATAGATGCCTGTTTCACAGTCGGTGGAGTAACGTAAAAATTTATTTTAGGAAAATTTTCACCTATGAATATTTTTATTTTACCTATGAATATTATAGAACTGCTAAAAACATATTTTTAATGTCAATTAGAAATATAGAAGCCATTTTGAGGACGTTTGAACTAATAAAAAGGAAGGAAATAGTTTTGGCCAGTTTTTGGGGTCAAATACCCCTGTGTGTGTCGTTTAGATTTTATTGGCATCTGTTTCCTGGGACTAGTAGTTCTTTTTTTCTATAGTACTACACGAACACGGAATAATCTTGCCACTGCATTTTAGGAGATATTGTGAAAAGATACGAGCGCACAAGGCAGTAACTGTCTACTTTCACGTCAGTAAACCGCTACTGTCATGGTAGTAGAGAGGTGCAGCAACTGTCCTCTTATTAGGTAAGGCAGCATAAGTAGCTAAAGTCAATGAATTCAAAATAAATCTCGCATCCGGCTTCTATTTTTTAAGCGTCTGGCATAGCCAAGGGTCTTCTCATTGTATTCATTTGAAAACTAGTATAAAATTATATCTGGAGCGTTTGTTTAAGTATGTCAGTGTGCGGTATCCTACCACGTGCCAAGAAGCTGTTACTAGCTCATTATTTTTTTTCATTTATAATAAGTAAATAATAAGTACCTTACGTCATTGTTTATCAGTGGCCATTTTATGCTGAGCCGAATATGTCTCAGGCATTTGTTCATGTGGATTAAATTAGTTAGGCGTATATATTTCGTCAATTTTTATTATAAATTTAATGGAAAAAGGAGTTGAGTGAGGCTTCGGGGTAAATTGGAATATCGATATAAGTTTAAAGGAAAGTTTAAACATAGGATGTAAAACGGAGGGAGTCCTTATAACGGGAAGCCAAACTGTAGAACATAAAGGACCCTAGCCGATGTCCAATGTATTCTTTGATCAAGGACCTGCGGTCGTGGGCACCTTCGCCTGGCTTTATGGCCACTTTAAACTTTCGCCGCCTCCTCTTGGATATTAATAATTCACTTTGAACCTTAAATCAATATGACAGCCATCCTTTCTGTCGGTTAAAAGCTTTTACTTTTTTCATCTTCAAAAAATTTCTTCTTTTCTTTTTTTCATTATTTAAAGATAATTGAAAATGAAAAAGAATTGGATTTCTGCTCGCTCCTTTTAGTATTCTACTTCTTTCTTATTTCGATATCTAAAAAGCGTCATTGTGGTTAGATCTACCTTTAACCCTCCGTCGGGCGCGTCAAGAATGTTCCGCTGTCGGGCGCGTGTATTTCTGAGATCATCTCAACCATAATCTCCATAAAACATTATTTCATTTTGTTTAAACTTAAACGTTATGTGTTTCACGCAAATCCTTAAGAATGGAAGCGTTAGTTTAAAAAAAAAAAAATTAAAAAATTGTAGAGTAAAATAAAAACAAAATCATGGAATGTAAAACAAATATCTAAGTACGAAATAGGATTTTATTATTACAAACAATGGAAAACATTACTGTATCACAGTTTATCAATACAATTTTTTTTAAAAACATTCAAATGAATTTTCAGAATATAAAAAGAATATATGTATATAACATGTCTGATACAAACGAAAAGTAAAAAGAAATACAAATATTTTATATGAATCATTTCCAAACTGGAAAAATTTGTCCAAATACAATATGATGCAATTTAAAAATAAAAAGGCTTAAATAATTACAAGGCATATACATATTCCTGTTTATCCAAATCGAAAATAGCCATGTATTCCATTCCGAAAAGTAAAATATACGACACCGGGCGCGTGTATCTCTCAGATAATAGGGTTTACAGTAATTCAGATATAAAATAAAATAAGAAAAATTTTATAATATTTTAATTGTTACATAGACACACTAAATCAATATAGGAAAAGAAATAATAAGGAATTGAAAAAACTTAGCTGAACGGACGCATCGTTGTATCAAGCAGATTAAAACTAATGGCAAGTAAATCACAGAACACTATCCAATGCGATTGCTCTACTGAACTTTACAGAAAGACCTGTGGAACAAATAACTGGAAGCACAACACCACCACCTTAAAGAAGGCAGTTTGGTGAATATTTTTTTTTTTAAAACGTGTATCTCACAGATAACGCGCCCGACGGAGGGTTAAAGAAATTTCTCGTTTCCCCTCATTATCTTCGTTTATAATAAATATTTATACAACAAAAAAACAATGAATATATTTTGTCCATATTAGTTTACAGATGTAATTAGTATATTTCCATCCATATCCTAACCTCTATTTAGAACGTTAATTAACTCCCTATGACTCACTTATTTGAGGAAGAGGTGATGTATTGTAACGTGAAACAAAACACAAAACATGTGGTTTAGAATAGTTCTAGAGTAGTTGTTGGAAGGAACTAACAATTAGAACAAACTGTCATTGTACATGTTTGTGCCTCCGATATCGGATTACCATCTACGCTCGCCTAGAACCTTCTAGGCAGTTGTTCTTACGACTAAATATAAGGAGCGATGGACTGGAGAGTTAGTCTTGTTTCGAAGCTCAAGTCATATGGCTATTTTTACGTTACTGTGCAGTTACAAAGTGATACTTTTTCAAACCTATTTAATTATTTGTGTGGCTCTGTAAATTATTATTTTCGTTTAGTAAAAAGATTGTTTAACCCACATAAGTGATACAGTATTTAGAGTTTTTTTTATTTATTATTATCATTATTTATTTTTATTTTTTTTTTTTTTTGGAAAAATAAGTATCTCTTTCATATAAAAGAAGAGACCAGAAATACGAAGCGTATGCTTGAAATAGACCCAGGAGGACAAATATCGAAGAGGTGTCCACGTCTGAGATGGATGGATGATGTGGAGGGTGACTTCTCATGAGGATGGTTGTGAGAAAGTGGAGGCGTAAAGCAGCGGATAGAGGAGAATGAATGAAGATTGTTGAGGAGACCCAGGTTCTCAAAGGACTGTGTTATAGATTAACTTTTAATAATATTCTTATATTTGATAAAGTCTGGCACCAGGGGCTTCTCTTTAACATCAAACAGTACTATCCCACCCATACTATCTCATACTCCAATCTTACCTCTCCGACCGATTTTTCTCAATCCGACAGGGCTCAGAGATTTTTTCAGTCCGACCAATCTTAGCAGGAGTTCCGCAGGGGTCAATACTCGCTCCCTTACTATACATTATATGCACACATGACATTCTACACACCCCGAAACATAAACTGCAACCTACGCAGACAATACAACAATTTTAACAAAACACCATGACCCTAGATTGGCTTCGTTAAATTTACAAAATCACCTAATTAATACATTGGAAAAAATATTATTCACTTTGGAACGATACCTTGAACTAATATTTGACAGAAGGATGACTTGGGGCCCTCATGTCAAAATGAAAAGACAGACTTTAAACAAGCGACTGAAAATACTATACTCACTATTTTTCAAAATCATCAAAATTGAAAATTACATATACCTACTTACTTAAACCCATTTGGACAAACGCCTCATAGATTTTCGGCTCAGCTAAAAAGACACACATACGAAAATTAAAGACTTTTCAATCCAAAATTTCAAGACTATTAACCTACGCTACTAGGTACGTAAGTAATATAACTCTACATACAGACTTACAACAACCAACAACCGAACAACACATACGAACTCTTTGTTAAATTACACGGACATAACAACATTATAATTAACGACTTGGCCACGAATGAAGTGCCCGTTAGAAGGCGGCTAAAAAGAAGCTGGATGAGAGATCTTCTCTCCTGAATTAATGTCAAGCCCGAGGAAAGAGGTGCCACTGAGCACTTACCTTTCCTCATGCCCAAAATGCCTTATATATTAATGCTTTGCAGCTATCGCATTCCCTGATTGTCGCAGATTGCTGACAGATGGGAATCCAAGTTTGAAGAGAGAAAAAAGGAGTACTGATACAATCATGCAATACTGGGACGAACAATTAAGAACCCTCTATTCTGGATTTCACATCAAATTGCACGAACATAACAACAGACTCACTAATGACATGGCCACGACTAACATGCCTTTTATGAGGCGACTAAAAAGGAGTTGGATGGGAGGCCTCCTCTCCTGAAACAAGATCGGGATGCTATGCTGTTGAGCGCTATCTTCCCTCATTCCTTAAAACGCCAACACACAGCAGTTTTCAACTCATTTGCTGATTGTCGCTTATTATTTGCAACAGGTGCAAATAAAAGTTTGAAGTGAAAAAAATCTTCTGTTTTTAATTGTCACACTTTTCTTTTGTTTCTCTAACTGAAAAAATAAAAAAAATAATAAACTTCCTAATGACACATTTTAGGGCGAAATTAAACAGAACGCCTGAGAAGGGTTCCTCTTATAAAAAAAAAAAAAAATTGAACGAACTTCAAAACCTTTCTTATGAATGCTTACAGATTGTAATGTTATTGAATATTTCGATCATACATATTCTTATTACATTTACTTACTGTTTTAGTATTCTCTAGTAAATATGAATATTATAAAACTTCAGAGGATCAATATGATAGCTAGTTGGGAGTATACCTTGGGGCTCATATTAGACTATTAGTTGGAAAGATTGTAGGGGGCCCCTATGCTATGTTTCTGGTCTACCGCTTTTCTAAGGCGGGTGGGGGTTACCAGAAACGGCTTAGATCAAGCTAATATATGAAATTAATATATTTACTTATGTAATTATGTACATTGGATACTTTTCTAAAGGTGACGTGTTTACCAATTTATTCTATTTTAAGAAATCTGTGGCATGGGGTTAATAAAAATAAAGAAAGAATAAACTGAATCTGACTATACTATTTAAGTTTATTAATAAGAACATACATCATAAATACCCCCTTTTGTAAAGATTATAAATATATATAAGTAATATAAAAACGACACCTAAAGAATGGTTGCTGCCTGGTAGTGGGAATAATGTTAACCTAATCTACTAAATAGTTGACCACTCAATATTATTACAAGTACTGAACTGCATAGACATTATCTCTAACACTTAGCTGATGTATGGGTAGTCGAACTCCGTCCACCTCCTTCCGCTCTCAGTTCCTCGCTCCAGTCTCCGGCACTCCTCTTCCTGACTCGGGCAACTCTCCTTTAGGGCTTCCTTCCAACCTCACACTTTTCACTCTTCCCCGGGACTCGGTACTCGTCACACTTCCTACTCTCCCCGCACTTCACACTCGACTCCTCGAACCTCCTTCCAAAACCTCACTCCTCTCTTCCATACCAATATTCTTCCCCCACTCTATTAATACTTCTTTCCATTGGCTGGTCATCCTGAAATTTCCACCCCACTCTATTCAGACTTGTTTTTATTGGTTGGCCACCCTAAAATTCCCATTCCGTGCTATATTTCTACATTTCTTCGGCGGTGTCTTTGCCGGGGTAAAACCCGGGTTTATGGTCCAAAGTTTATCCAACCACCTTCTTAGGAATTTCCCTGAGTCAGTGTCGGCAGCCTTGTCGGTCCTTGGCTTCACTTATTTTAAATTTCCAACAATCTGTTTATGGCCCGGATACTTTCAAGGCGGTATTCCCCGGACCTTGCCGCCTGCTGCCTTCAGGTAAAACCAACCACTCGGTTCGAGCATATTCAGTACTTTGAAACGATGAACATATTATATTAAATTATTAATGCAATTAATTGCCCTATCCAGGCAGCATCCACGATACATAGCACCTACGTGTCCATAGAGAGACGCCTTCAACTTCGCGACAGCACGTCTCATTCCAGCAGCTCATGTCATTGCCATCGTTTGCCGTGACCTGAATCACAGCTTTCGCCGCTATTCTGAGGGGAATCATGGTACAATAATTCGTGAACAAGTTTATTTATTTTTTCTTTTTTTTTTTTTACTCCATTTGTGAATCTGCGCCTGTCTACAACATATCGACAATCAGCAGATTGATGGCTGTGAATAGACAGGCAAGGGGAAGGGCGGCATCCTATGCCTTTTTCAATTTTTAAAAAATGTTCATTACGCACATTGTTGATTTTATTAGATTTAGGGCCACTTTCTTCAAGTTAGTTTAAACCGAGTTTAAATTTAATCCGGATTATCTCTGGGTTTAAACCAGATGTGAGTTTCTTCAAGTCGGTTTAACCTCTAAACTTGGTTTAAACTTAGATTAAGTTAATCCTTCATTTTTCCCAGTTTAAACTCTGAATTAGGTTTAAACTGAAAAATATAAACGAACATTTTGTGTGTTAAATCAGTGAAGTAGAATTGAGATGAGAAAAAAATGTTTCTTAACGTGAATTATTTTTATTGTAATTGGTTCATAATTAATATCAAGGTTATGTTGTAAATTATGTTTCACTTGAATATCTCATAATCATGTAACTTTATTATTATTAAGCTATAATAATTATATATCGCTCAACTTAAATAATTTATTATTTAAACAAAATGGTAATAATAGTAAAAAGGTTCAACATTATTTGAAAAAAAATTATGAAATGTAATAGAGGTTATTATTATTCTTGGCATAATAATATCATATTATAAAGAACATTTTATTAACATACAAATTAAATCTCTGAAAATAGCATCGCTCGTTTAATTGAATTTATTCGCCAATTTCTTCCATTCATCCTCCTTCTCTTTGACAGTGACGAAATCTGTTTTTTTTGTTTCAAAAATGTCTCTCTTCTCTTCCACAAGAGCCAGAAGAACTTTAATTTCACACTGAGAAAAGTTTTTACTTCTTTTTGATTCTTTTTGCTCCATTTTTATAGAACACTTTCAACTTATTTACTTTTTTATTTTTATTGTGAAAACAAAATAATATGTATAAATAATCTTTCCATAACCCTTACATTACCTTCTCTTTCCATAAAAGTTTCAACAAGGAAATGTAAACAAATATGTACCAACCTTTTAAAAAACATAATAACCTTCACATGACTACGTTTAAACCGAGCTTAAACTAAACTAAGGCTTTTAGTTAAGCCTAGGTTTAAACCTCTGATTAATGATAATCCGGTTTAAGTTAATCTAAGTTTAAACTATATTGGAGAAAGCGGGCCTTAGTTGATCGAATTTTTTTTTTTTTTTTTGGTTCCTATATATTTTTCGGCTATACCATTAAATGTTTAAAATCTTTTTAAAATATAATTTGTTTTTTACAATTGCTTTATAAAAACTGGAAAATGGCCACTTGGCCGAAACGTTGTCAATGGTTTAATAAATGAAATTTAAGAAAAAGTTGCCCCGAGGTTTGCTTCAACCTAGTTCTTTAGATCATCTAAATAAAATAAAGTAATTTGATCCCAGGAAATGAATAATTGCACCAATTATGAATTGGAAATAATTCATCAAAGTCAAATCGTGTCGTTTCACAAACGTTGTCCAAATAATTCCTTTAAGATGCATTCACACTAAGGTGGAACAATCTTTAACTTAAAGAAAACACCGCTAGAATTTGTGGTTAAACCATATTTTGTTTATTATATTCCTATATATATATATATATATATATATATATATATATATATATATATATATTATTATATTCCTCTTTATCTCGTTGTTTAAATAAAATAACGTGTGACAAGGTGATATATATTTTGTACTCTAAAAGAGTACAAAATTCGGAATCCGATGGAACTGAATACATACCCTTTAATGAAACCAACTTGGGTTCCTCAAGTTCCTCAAGATTTTCATGGCTCAACAAAAAAGCAGCACTTACATAAATTGCAAACATTTTAACGCATTATTTTAAGACCTATAACAGACGACCTTTGATACTGACTTAGAACAACCACCGACTGACCAACACATAAGAACTCTTTATTCACGCTTTCTTGTTGCATTACATTACAAACGTATACATAGATGAGATCGCCCCCCTGCACCGACGTTGCTTGCACTATTCCTGGATTTTGTTATATATATATATATATATATATATATATATATATATATATATATATATATATATATATATATGGGAAGTAACAACAAAATTTGCCTTGTCTACTTTTTATTGTAAATTTTTTCAGTATAGCCTAAAATTTATTTTCGTAAATTTCTATGGCTATTTAAATCTAATTGTTTGTCTATAATATCCAGTCCACTGATTAGGCTGTAAACAATGGAAAAAATAATGAAATTAATGCAAGAGATTGGCATAAATAAAGCATAGCCAACTATTTAGTGTTGAAGCAGAAAGGAGTGAAAACAGGGCCAGTTTTGGTTTTTCAACATTTTGATTGCACTTCTAAGTGATCTGTAAAGAGTTTTGATTTTAACAGATATACTCGGAACGAGCGCCGATAAAATGAGTTTTCTAATGCCATCACTCATTTATATATATAGGATATAACTTATATCATTTATTTAAGTTATATATCATCACTGTATATGTAATATACAGACAGATATATAACCTACTACTAGTGATGTGCGTATATAACAGACAAAATGATATATTAAATGATATTTTACCAGAAGAAAGAGAGGGAGATTTATTGTCTAGATTCGCAACTGACAATTACTTTTTCCATCCTCAGGAGAAATCTCGAACAACAGATGAAAACTGGGGTCCTAAGGATATCTAACCTTTTTTCTTTTTTAAGGTTCTAAAATGTTTTAAGTCATGTATAAAGTGATTTAAAAAAAAAAAAAAATACAAACGCTGATAAATCTATAATATACAAATTCAAAATCTTGCCACTATTTATTTTAATTATAAACCCAATCAGAGCTAATATATTTTCTTATAAGTTTAATTAAACATAGGTTTTATCATTGAGATATGAATCTTCCATTCGCCTGAAAGTTGAACAGGAAAAGAAAAACATCTATGAAAAATGTATTTTTTTTTTTAAAAACTTTGTTGTTACTCTCAAGTGCTCTAAATATTATATTAAGATATTTACTTTTTATTTACTAGTCTCATCGGATAAAACCACAACAACTAAAATTAGAATTCCTACAATTTAGCGCGCTACATAACAAAAATAACTAAATATTATATCGGGCAGGGATATATAAGTATACTATGTTAAAAATAGAAATATGCAACATATAAGTGTCGGTTATGTAAAACTTTGTAAAATTGCTTCACGTTACAAACCATTAAACTTCAAACAGAACCGAAAACATTTCATATTCAATTTAGAGCACTGATCGTGTGAACCAGACAGCCAAATAAAAACGTTAGCTCTGATGCCATGATCAATGTAGATTAATTTATGAGCATCCATTACAATAATTAATTGAACATGGATAGTCAACCAGTCCGAGCGGGTCGTCAGTTGCTATGTCCATCAGCGGTGGAATACATTAACATTGATACATTAAACAGCTGCGTGTTACATTCCAAGACATATTGCATAAATGGCACATAAATGTTAATTAATTTATAAACAAAACTTAAATGATGTATAAGATAATGGGTACAGTAGCAATATTATGTTTAGCATAATGAATATAATAGCTATATATTAAGTGTTAATTTAATGTACAGATTTATACATGTAGGAAGCTTTCACCAAACAACCAAGTCTCCAGAAATACGCCATACAAATAACATTAAGCTCCAATAAACATATACAAAGCACAGAATATACATTTAAAACAAGTACTCACAGAGCGAGGAAACTCAAAATACAACTTAAAACAATTTAGTTATCATAGACACATATGATGATGGAAAACAATTTAGAATACCCTATTAATTTAAAACTTATTATAATCTCTATATATATATATATATATATATATATATATATATATATATATATATATATATATATATATATATAATCAATTTTGACCAACTGACCAACTATAGAAAGGCATCCTAAAACTTAATATTGTATGATAAGATTTTTTTTTTCACTTATAATTCTGTGGAAAAATCTAATAAATTTCTGATTTAATGTAAATTGTGCAAAACTAAAATATATGTATTATGCCTAATAAAGACATGAAATATTTATTTAAATAAACAAATCAACCCTTTATATTATGAATAAAAACAAAATACTCAAATTTCATATTGATATTACTTAAAAAGGCTAAATAAATATTGTTTAAGGGACTTGTTGAATAAAACAAACTGGGAAACAATTTTTACATATTTATATATCAGGATTTACTCAGGGGAAATTCGTGTTACAGAATCAAGATAATTAAAATACAGTAATTTCGGTTATAATTTATAATGAATTTTATTTTATTATCATAGAATTTTTAACACAATATTTAAACTCTGGAAGGTGTTTCCGGACATAATTGTCAAAAATATCTCATTCAACGAATTGTCTAATTTTGAACGGAAAAGAAGTTAGGTCCAATTTAGTGTTCTCCAAGCTGGACACGTTATTAAAAGATAGGATAGATAAATATGAAAAACAAAATGTTATATACAAAACTGATTGCATGGATTGTGAAAAAATATACGTCAAAAATTGGATTGGATTGGAAACGTCAAAAAAACTAAAGACCAGGTTAAAGCAACATATATCAAACAGTAAAAATCAGCACTTGCTGATCAGAATCAAATTACAACGTAAATTTAATTTTGAAAAAACCAATATATCGGACATGGAAAGTAATACAAAAAATAGAAAATTACTGGAAGCTACAAATTTACAGCCAATTATAAAACGGAGACGAAAAACTAAGGCACCTATTTTATGGACATATTTAATAAACTAAAAAGATTTTAATCAACAATAGTGAAATAATAATTACAAAAAAACAAAAACAAAAAAAACATAATTATCACAATCAGCTGGGGGACAAGGGATTTAGTGTTAACAGAGTGAAAATATAGATGACAAAGTCCATCAGCTTTAGTCAATTAGAAATGGACATGTATGAGCTGATATATAGAAAATATGTAAAAGTCTTTTTTAGCATATGACATTGATATGGTATTGTAAAATTTATTAAAAGACTAAAAGAGTGTTAACAGAGTGAAAATATAGATGACAAAGTCCATCAGCTTTAGTCAATTAGAAATGGACATGTATGAGCTGATATATAGAAAATATGTAAAAGTCTTTTTTAGAATATGACATTGATATGGTATTGTAAAATTTATTAAAAGACTATCAATCATACGATTGAGAAATTATTTATGTAAGTTATATTTAATTTATTTTATCTAAATTATTAAGCTAGTGATTAGTTCATTAAATGTTGATGGAAATAACTTAATGTACAGGTTTTGAGGATGGGGAAACAGCCCCGAAACGTTAGCAATGTTATGATGTAGAAAATAAAATTTGTTGTGGAAAAAAGGAAGATACATTACTAATTTGGGTACATTTTTATATACCCTTAAATTACACCACGACTATATAATTAAAGTACTAAATTCACCACAGGAAAGACTGACCAATTTCTTAGCTAAACAAATAATTAAAAATAAAATATTTTGGTATGATGACCTGGTTAATGTTATTAAAGACTGCAACATGGATATAGAGATAAATTCAGATGACCCCGGTATACTCAAACAACAATTAAGTAACATAAGAGACACAGTCAGAAAAAATATTCAGAAGGGATTTGTAGAAAAAACATGTGGGTCAACTAAATATTTACTTTATAAACAATTGCAAGGAGACTCATCAAATAATTATTTTTACATCAATAAGAATATATCCGAAATTAAATGGATTTTTAAAGCTAGAGGAGAACTTTTAAATTTAAATGATAAAGTATACAACTCTGATAATGTCGAACTATGTTCTCTGTGCAACCTAAATGAAGTTGAAAACAATTATCATTTCTTAGCAATATGCCCCATTTTATCAGAATTTAGAAAAATTGGTTTTAATAAAAATAAGCTGTCTAATGAGGAATTATTACAATACTTAAAGGGAAAAAATTGGGAAGCATTAATAAAATACTGTAAACTATCTTGGAGATACAGATATAATTTAACAAAAGAATTTAACTACTCCTGAACTGAATTGTTTAACTAAGTAATACTATATCAATAACTGATATTTATCACGTTAATGCTGTAAAGTAACAATGTTATTCTTAATATTTATGTAAGCAAATGTCAATGAAACTCAAATTATGTTTACTAAGGAAAATTGATTAAATTATTATTTATAAAGTTCAGTATAAATATTAATAGTATATATATATGTACATATGTATGAGTGTGTGGGTATAAATATATATATTTTATTTATTTTCTTTTGCTTAAATGTTGTTGTATTAATTTAGAGGTTTCGTTTTGCTTTCTCAATGCTTTATTTTCAATAGTTATTTTATTTGTTTATTTATAATTATTTTTTATTTTAAGCATTATTAATATAAGAGTATAATTATATTTCTGATGTAAAAACAGCGGCTAACCCCGAGCTGACGGCCGTAAATGCCAAGCTTCCATAATGTTTGTTTTTATTTTAAATTTGTAAATGGTTGTATTTTTATTTTAAATAAACATTATTATTATTATTGTCATCATTTATAATATAAAAATTTTCCAACCAAATAAGGAAGAAAAGAAAATTTATTAATTAAATAAGAATCAAACGTCATAATAACGCAAAGTTGTGACCTCAATTATGGAATGTTGGGAAATTATAAAGAACATATTCCCATTTCAAGTGTATGCTGATTGTCCGCACTTTGCTGACATGTGCGAATTAATAATTAAAGTTAAAAAAAAAAAGTGTACTGTTAATTATCAGTTAAATTCCATTTTATGATTTCCAGGGGAATCATTAGTTTATTAGGAAGCTGAGGGAACACATACACAAACACATTTACATATATATAAATACAAACCGTAATGCAGGTCGTTTTACCAGCTGTAGGACGTAGTAAATAGATTTAACGATAAATGGAAGAGCATAGCAGATGGACCATAAAAGATATATCGTCAAGGAAAATGCTATGAACTGAAAGAAAACAAAAATTGGATAGGCTAAAGATTTAGTAGATGGAAGAAGGAGAGAGAAAGAGTTAGTGGAGAAGTGGTTTAGACGGAGCCCCGTAAGTCACCGGTTTAGTGTGAGGCCATGATATTTATTGGTGAGGAGTACGGTGGCTTGTTTATTGTCGGAAAGTACGGTGCTCTGAACAGATTGATCCCCCAGCAAGGCCTCTGTATCACCGGACCTTACCCAACGTACCACCTCCCCACGATACCCCAGGGCTTTGTTCTTACATAGGCTCTTACATGCCTCTAATATATTTCTTATTACATAAAGTTGTTAAGTTCAAAGCACTGTATCTATATTCTCAAACTAGGTTTGGATTGCTTTTGATTAATGGGTGTTATTTTCATAAACATGAGAATACTAAAAGTAGGTATGCTCAGTTCATGTTTGTAGTTAAGATCTGGGTAAGTTGTTTAAATCAAAAGAAATGGAAAATAGGAATCCGAAAGTAATAGGTCAATATTTGGAAAATCGGTTAATGGCTTTTTTTTTTTTTTTTATTTCTGACTTATAAATAATATCGCAAATAATAAGGGATAGTGCCCAGCAGCACATCATCTTGTTTCAGGAGAGGAGTTCTCCCATCCAACTCCTTTATATTATTTTAATCACATAATCTGTAAATGTTGTTGGTAATCTAATTTTGGCCAGCTAGGTAATAAAGTTAAATGATGTTAGATCAATCAAGAACAATAACTCACAATTCATATTATGAAAGAACTTTTTTCTTATTGTCCCGACAAAATCTTTCTTAAACAATAGAAATTAGAAATATTTGAGTAACGAATAAGAACTATCTTAAGCAGTTCAGTACAAATGGACCATACACGGAAAATTCTTGCTGATCCTAACACAAAGAGTATGTATGGAAAAAAAATAATATGTGAAAAATTTATCTTATATAAATTAATATCTGTTCCTCGAAAGGAAAAGGCACCATGTCGATTTTTTTATTTGATTAAATATTCCAATATAAATTTTAATAGCAAAAATAAATACTTGCAATGAAGTACTTAGCAACTTCAATGATAATGTGAAGAAAGGTTCATTAAGCTGTCTCTATAAGCAAGGAAAAAGCGAACTTAACAGAGTATTTAAATACATAGTATTAAATTGAATATGAAGTGGGGGGGGGTAAGTGCGTCATGTAAAGTAACAAGTTTAACTTCAACAAATGATTAAAAAACAGCTATCAATGCTGGGTTTTTAGGTTATCTTAAAGCTTGAACACTTTTTTTCAAATAGGGAAAAAGAAAACTGGTTTAAAGTCCTTTTAACGTGCTTACCACACCTAAAAGTAGGAAAGTGCCTAACCTTCATCTATAAATGATACAGAAAATTATTATTCATTGGTGGTATGTGGAAATGAAAGAAAAAAATGTTTACAGTTACGTTGATAATATTTAAATCGTTTTTTTTTCGCTATTTATTTTTTGTGAAAATTCTTTATTCTTACAATACTAAAATAGCCAAGTGTCGTTACATAAGGCGTCCCAGTAAAGTTACATCATCCAATAAATTGCAATAGTAAAATTATTTTTATTTTTACTTTCACTTACCTATATATGAAATATATAGTAAGTGGAAGTATTGCGATCGTGAAAAATTTCGACTACCGGTTTTCAACGGAAATACACGTTTTGAGACCCCCTGAGTCGAAATAACCAAGTCCCGCGAAATGGTCTGTGTGTGTGTGTGTGTGTCTGTGTGTGTGTGTGTGTGTGTGTGTGTGTGTGAACAGACTAGCTCAAAAACTATAAACCGTGGGAACCTGAAATTGGGTATTTAGAGTAGGTATATGCCCGCGATGTGACAGCAAAAATTTCATCAAAATTGCTCAAAGGGAGGGGGTACTTTATATAATAACTTTTTATGTTTTTTTCGATTTTCTCAAAAACGGCTCTAACGATTTTGATTAAACTGAGTATTTGATCTATTTATATGCCCGAGATATGACTGTAAAAATTTCATCAAAATTGATTAACCGGAGGGGGGACTTTACATAATAAATTTTGTATCATTTTCACGTGTTTTTTTTTTATTTACTCAAAAACGGCTTTAACGATTTTGATCAAACTGGGTATATGATGTATGTATAGGCCCGAGATACGACTGTAAAAATTTCATCAAAATTGATCAACCAGAGGGATGACTTTACTTAATAAATTTTGTATCATTTTCACGTGTTTTTTATATTTACTCAAAAACGGTTTTAACGATTTTGATCAAACTGCGTATTTCATGTATGTATATGCCAGAGGTGTGATTGCCAACATTTCATCAAAATTGATCAACCGGAGGGTGGACTTTATTTTATGACTTTTTTTCCAATTTTTACCTTTTTTTCGATTATCTCAAAAACGGCTTTAACGTTTTTTATCAAATTCGTCATGGTTTAATGAAAATTAGGTTTTCTTTAATATCAGGTAAGCTTTATCATTATTAAAATGTCCTGAGGGGGCTTTTTTTGGGGGGTGGGGCCTTTTTTGTTTGTTTGTTTCTTTCTTATAAAGTACCTTTGTTTTTGTTTACATGGAGAAATTAACTGTCTCTCGTTACGCCTAAAAATAAGAAATGGCTAAATATGAGATATGATAAAAATAAAGAAAACATAAAGAGGAGAAAAAAAGAAAAAAATTCAGTCAACTCATAAAACTCGATGAGACCACGCAAGCGGAGTACGCCTTTAATTACAGACCATTGTGCATAATTAAAGCCGTTCTGTTCATTTGAGAAGTGGCAATTAACGAAACTAAATAAGTTGGTAAGTGAAAGTTGTGTGTTGCGAGCACGCACCAGATTTTTTTATTTTGGCGTTGGATAAATTCACACAGCCAGTTTTTAAAGAGTCACTCGATGTTTAAAACCTTCGTATTCTTCTGTGGTTTATGTTAATTATTTATGGGTCGTAAGGGTTAATTATATTGTATTAATTATTAATTGAATAATTGAAATAGAATTTTAATCCAAATGTATTTTTGTATTGATTTAAAATAGTTTACAACGCTGCCGATTTGGTCTCCGTTGTTCAGTGATAATATTTGTTTATAGGTAATGTTGTTAATACCAGTAAAACAGATTTTTTCTCCGTTATTTATAGCTTTCACATAATATAAAAATATGCTCAATTGTTTCTCGCAATTTTCATTAATATATTAAATAACTGTTGCATAAACCGTGGTTAGACTTAATCCTACAGTATGTTAGAATTAAGTTAGAAGGTGAGAAGTTTGGACTTAAGGGAGTTGGCCTATTAAAAGCACATTATAAGAAATTATGGATTAATGCACGTGGCACTAAATCTTACTTGCCATATTTTACCTAAATTCAATTTTAAAAAAAATGGTCAAAATCCTGCTTACCAATGAGGTACAGGTGTAAATAGTAGGAACGAGTAATCTTTTTTAAATTTAAATACAATCGATTCGAAATTCTACATAGAGACTTACAACAACCAACTATCGAACAACACATATAAACTCTTGATTCACGATTTTTTGTTCAATTACACTAAATTAACAATGGTCCTGTTGCTAGGCGGCTAAAAAGAAGCTGGATGAGAGACCTTAGGTATCCTTAGGTATCAAGCCCGGAAAGAGGTGCTAATGGGTACTTTCCTTTCATAATGCCCAAAATTCCTTAACTATTAATTCAATTTAAAAACAACATTCGCTGATTGTCACAATTGCTGACTGGTGGGAATTTAAGTTTAAAGAGAAAAAAAAAAATGTAAGGTACCGTATATACTCTAATAGTAAGGGATATGAATCGATAGGGCCTATTCCACCGAAGCGTTGGAAACTCCTGGGAAGTAGTTCTAGGGAACTAGCTTTGCCAAAGTGAATTAAAAACTAAATAATTCCGTTCTAATCAGCCACGAATAGACCGAATAGTTTATAAAAGATGCTTCAATCTACAAATATACTTGATGTTGAAAACTTCTTTCTATCTTTTGTATTTATTTTAGTTTTATTCTTTTCGATCTTAAAGAAGTAAATTTTTTTTTTCAGGATTTTATCTAATTTTAGCTGCATGAACAAAAAAGATTTTTTTTAATCAGCGAGTTTTTTTTTATTTTTCAATAAAAACTTCTTCACAGCTATTCTTGTACATATAATCTTAAGAATTAGTAATAGTAAGTTTTTCAGTTTCTACCATTATCAGACAAAGTACAACAAAAATTTACCTTCACGAAAACTAGTTCATAACTTCGCCTCAGTAATAAGATTTGAGATCTCCCAAGAGCGCCTAAATTAAAGGGGGCGATCCACCCTTCGGGGGGAGGGGGCTGAAAGAGGGTGTGCAAATTAATTTAGCTGCAAGTAGGTCGGGTGATGCATTGTTCTTAATAGATTACATACTTCTGAATCCAACGAGAATATTCCCATTACTGCAAATAGTTATAAGTTATTACGATTTAGAAGTAAAAAGTCAAGTTTTTCGGCCGAATGATACACCATCTAAAAAGTTCTGTATATTTATTTTAGAAGTTTTACAATAAATGTACTTACGCCCCCTTAAGACATTATATCCGTTATTCATATGGTTCTAGAGAAAGGCAAACTATTTTGACTATTGTATTTCACCAAATACATCTATAACATAGATGAATTTCTTTGAAACTGGTTTAGGAAATGTACCTGGAATATCACTAATGGGTGCATATGACCAACTCCAGTTTAATTCCCATTATACGATTAATTTATTTTTCGAAGCATCGCACAGTGATGCAAGATCCCGAAAAGCTGGTCAAAATATGAAGACGTTATTCAATTTGTATGAAACTTATTATATAAGGGTTTTTGAGGTCGCTGATTACGAATCCAAAGTCAAAATTGAAAAAAAAAAATGGCAAACATATATTCTTGAAAATAATTGGATAATAACAGCAATTTTAAATTACAATAGATATAAACATTTTCGTTTCAGCTATTTTCAACAAAAACATAATTTTTAAATAGAAAAAATAAAATTTTTATAAATGTTAATTTAAAAACAATTTTTTTTTTATTCTCTTGTAACCCTGTTAATGACATTGTGAGTGACATTTTCCTTAAATTTTAATTCAACAACTAGACTTCGTTATTTTAAAAAAAAAAATTGAAAAAGTTAAGATAATTTAAATACAATAATTATGATAAATAAAAAAATTAAAATACAATAATTCACATAAGTAAAAAATTAAATTAAGATAACTTTTTTTAAATTAAATATTTTAGAATCACATATAAAAAAGAGTTTATCTTGATACGAATTTTGTTAATTACAAATTAGTTTACCAGTTTTTTAAAAAATGAAAAATGTAAGCGTCTTATTTTTAACATACTTTAAAACGTGTTTGTATTTTTTTTTTCAAAAACTTACGGCAAAGCCGTAATGGCAGCTATTGGCAGCTGGTTTTTATTTATTTATTAAACAATTTTGGTATAAACTACAATTTAAACTAAAATTTGTTGCAGAACTCTGCAGAACTTATAACTTTTTCCCTAATGTTCTAAAACGTTCGCATGTAATGTTTCATTTTTTTCCACTATAAATATTGTTAAAGTATTAATTTATGTATTATTATTATTGTTTGGGTATTATATAATAATATTTTACTTACTTTTAAAAGAAGAATTCATTTTGCAGAATTGAAAAAGGTAGATTTTACGAATTTCTACAAATATTTCAAAACAACGCTACTCCTGAGAAGCTTACTTTAGCACTGGATTATAACCGCCAAGAATAAACAATAGACCCTTTTTAACTATGCCGTTATTCATTTGAAATATCAGTCTATCCAACCTTATAGTTTGAATTTCCTAAAAAGAAACTTTACTTTTTGACTTTTGGCCAGCTTTTCAGGGTTTTGCATCACTGTGCATCGCTTTATTGTAGTTGTTTTTTTTTATTGCTTAAAGTATTTTTGTAATTGAAGCGTGGAAATGCTTAAGAGTCTAAGTGCCAAAAAAAATAAACCAAAGTTTTTTTTTGCCAAATTGTTATATGTGCCAAAGTCGTTCTTCGGAAATGGGTAAAAGTAATGTTTTGTTGTTAGAAAAGAGTTCATTGGACGTATGAAAGATGGCAAGGGTGTAATCACTGAACGTAGTTCACCCTAGATGGTATAAGTCATATAATTTCAGTAAAAAATTTCTAAGGCACTTACACCCTTATGCATTTCCACGCTTCAATTACTTTCGTTTATATTATAATTGATTTGTTTTATTTTTTAAAATTTTAAATAATGATATTTTGGTTATTTACTCTTTTACTGCCGATATATTTAAATCTTTAAATATATATGATGATTTAAATATTTATTAGAATCATAATTTTGTATACTAAAATTCTTTTTAAATGATAACATAGTACAGCAGATATGATTTTTCTTCTTCTCTTCTTCATTTTATAAAAGGAGATTGTGGGTGTGTGTGTGTGTTTATACATATATACTGTCAGGTATGGTCAATTGCCGATAGTCAGTCACAACTTATTGTCACTATTTAATCCAGTTGACACAATCAATCATATAACATTTTTATGCTTTTTAATAATAAGATATAATGATGCAACAAATTATACACCATTCTAAAATCAAACGAAAATTCTTGCTTTTTTGAAATTCGGGAGGCATACACATGTGATGTTTGAATAAATGAACCATAGTGTGTTAGGTGCTAAAATAAAATTAAATCGATCTACAAAAAACTATAGAAACTTTTAAGAAATGTACAGCAGTTAAAATTTAGTGCTAAAAGATCGCAATATCATATAAAATTAAATTAACCAGACAAAAAATTATAAAACATAAGAAGACGCATTAATAACGCACCACTTCACTCGTTTTATGAATATTCGCATTCTTTCAGAGGGTTCAGACGGTTCCTGTTCTAGGTAATTATTTATCCGGCTTCTGAGAGAGTACAGCTGACGATACCGATGTATGCGGGAATAGATAAATATCTATTCGCGATTTGACCTCGAGGAAAATATTTATATTTGATTTCTTCCCAGTATTCGAGAACATTCTCATGATCTGATAACGCAAGCTCTTAAAGTCTAACAGTAACTAAAAGAAAGCTGTAATTTTTGTACAATGAAGTAAGTACCTGCTCGAGTGAATATCTCATTAAATGATGAAAATAAATGTCCATCATATTAATTGCTTTAACTTTAGCAATCTCTTTGTTGCCTTTACTTTATTTTGATAAAGAATTCTGAACACGGAAGATTGTTCAACAAGTTTCTAATTATTAGAAAGTATTTTTTCATAAAAAAGCCCTGCTACTCTAAGCCATCAATTGGATATAAAATAATCGATAGTTAACATCGATCTATTGCAACAATCCACAATCAGTCACCTATGCACCAGATTCATCGTGGCTTTTAATCAATTTATATAGAGTTAAAGCTGGAAAGATTGGACACTCGCTTTTTTTTTGTGTTTTACAAAAACACAATGTTTTTGTTCCTTGCTTTATCAAACTTGCTTCAAAGCGTATGTACGTATGAAAAACATTTTCCACATTGGTTGACATTTATTGTCACAACTCCGTTCTTATTGTTAAGCGTGATTCGGCCTTTTTTATGTCAAAATAGTCTTTTAAATTGGACCTTTAGTTTCTGAAATATATAGCAACAAACTCGTCAGCTTTGGATAATATTACAGATACAGATAAAAATTAGGCCTAGTTTTATGTAAATATGGTTTACATTTTGTAAGATGCGAACCGAGATATGTATTTTAATTCATATAAATCGTTTTATGTTAAATAGTTATTAAATTATTTACTGTTAAGGAAGTGAATTTGGCTTATGGGTGAGAGAAAAATAGAAATACGAGTAACAAGGTCAGGAGATCATGTCTGTTGAGAGCTCTAACATGAATCATTTTTAATGTTTTTCTGTCTCGAAGAAAGAAGTATGGACAACATTAGCATCCTACCTCCAAGGTGAGAGTTCCACCCCGCTTCTCAGTTGATATATATTTTATATTTTTTTGCAAACGCCATATGTTTTATTTTTTAATAAACAGATGCGAAATGATGACAAGGAGGAATAAGGGAGCACTGTGTTCTTATGTTCCAGGTCACGTGTTCAAGCCTGACTGTAGCATAATAAGTTGGGTGAATAATTATTTATTCCAATGGCAGATAGAGAATATATTTTACATCCGTCATTCGGACGAAGGAAAAATCAGACGAGACAATAAAAACCGAAACGTTGTGAATATATTTTTTTTAATTATAATGCAATATATAAATAATATGTCGTCTATTAATAGTGTGTAACCGCTAATTAAAATTTAAGAAATATTAAAAAATAATTCACTTACATTTATTTAAAACAAAAATCAAAATAGTATAATTAATCATTACTATATCCACAACATTTTATTCTGATTAACTTCTACTTAAAATAACTCTAACAGCATTTTTTAATATCTGGTAAAAAAATATACCATTGATATAATAAACAGAAAAGCATAATAAGAATATATATATATATATATATATATATATATATATATATATAACGTAATTAACTAAAATTTAAATCATCTAAATATTATACAACCATTACAAGTTTTCTATACCAGAACAACGTTGTTCGGTTGGACAAACTAGTTGCAACCTACTCTCTCTTCTGTGTTATCTTGTGTTGTGTTCTCATTTCTATAATTTATCTTTTTTTCGTTCTCATTTCTTTGTAATTTAATTAATCTGTAATCTATTTGGCCGATCTCAAAACATTTCAAGTTTTTTAGTTAATTCAATGCTTTTCACGCCTTGATCGAATGCTCGTGTGGAACTGGCTTCAAAGAGACTCTACTGGCGTCCTTTTAATCCCTGAATTTCCTAAGTTTTGGATATTTGATAATTTTTTTCTAGTGAGAAAACCACTAAAGGAAAATGATGTATTTAAAAACCAACTATTTTATTAAATTAGGTAGCGGTTAATCCAAGTCTTAATCTGTTTTAGGCTTTTTATTTGTGTGTGTGTGCCGAACACAGCGGAAGTTTAGTTTCGGAGGTACAAAGTTGATGTCTGAAACCTACATGGGGCTAAACTAAACGTCTTGCGAGAATATCAATAAACTTAGGTCGTTTTATGTAAATAGAAATTGTAGATTAATTTGAAATAGAAATTATGATGCTAAGAAAAAGAAAAAAAAAACACAATTGTGATAACAAATGTGCCAAAAATATACAATCGCAATTTCGAATAGGTCTCAGAAATAACTAAATAATGTGAGGATGGGTTTGCTAAAGTACTGGGATTAAAAGGTAGAGTGGGGTTGGTACCTTCTTCTAGGATCTTTATAACTGTAAATCATTTATTGGCACTTGGGCTGCCTTCTTAGTTAAGATTAATTAGGCATATGATCCTAGCTTTACTATTACCTTACTATCTCATTACTAGTAGTGAAATTATTTAATCACAAGATAACAAACAATTTTTAAGACTAATAACTATTTTTGCAAGCCTTCGTTGAGATTGCCTAGACAAATGCTTTATGGTCATCCAGGAGGATCAAGAAAGAGAGGTAGTCCTCGCAAAAGATGGCTGGATGACGAGGAGCCTTTAGCAACTGAATATACGACGATGGCGTGCCAAAGCCACGGACAGAGTGGAATAGAGCATGATAATGCTGGAGGCTTTTGTTCTGATAGACGGTAACGCCAAAAAAACAAAAAAATAAACTATTTTTGTTACTCCTTTTTATAAACTATAACATTAACTACCCCAGGTCATCATTTCCGCCCCTTTTATTGTTAGATTAGATACCATGTGACCTAAGGCCCTCCAGGCTAACCCCACATGCTGACTGACCATTGTGTCCTCACCGAAATGAATTGTCACTGTCAAAATATATTAACAAATTTATTCCGCCCATTTTCTCATGCCTCTACCCTGTTAGACTGTAGGTCTTCCTTCTTTTTGCTCTTACCCTTTTAACCTGCTTTTTGATACTCCTTCAGCCTCCTGTGTCCTCACATGGTCCTAATTTATCTTGATGTACTCAACGACCATCCACAAGATCCGAGCAAAGAGTATACCCCCTTTCCTCCCCAATCCACCTCATTCCCAACTCTGTTATGTAGATATAATAAGGCCCTGTAAAAATAGAGATAAGCATTCTATTCTAGTTAGTTAACCCTTTAGCGTCCGAGCAGTGCGAGTGTATTGCGGGCTCTGTGGCCTGTCACCTTAGTGCCACTTTCACTCTTCTTTGTCTCCTTATTCATATCTTTCTATTTGACTAAGGAATAAGGTGCAGGTAAAATTAATTTGGAAAAACCCGAAAAAAACCACATCTCAATTAGTTTACAACCCCTTGGAAATATTTGAGGAAACCATAAACCTCGTCACTGGGAAATACCGGTCGGGCTGGAAACAGGGTTGGAGAAACACGAATGCCATTTACGTAAAAATCTCTCGTCCTAAATATGAATAAGAAAATTATGACTATTTTGTTTGCTCGCCATCCTCCTCTAATAATTATGAAATTAAAAAAATACATGTAGGAACGTACCTGAGTAGACATACTTACATATAATTTTTAGAACTGTTATATTAAATGTTTTATTTATGTGTTTATTTTATAGCATTTTTAAATTATATACTATATTTTTTTTTTACGAGTTGTTACCTACGATTTATGGATGTTGCATTCCTAAATAATGATACGATAAATCCGAAAGCGAAGAGTAAAAGGTGCTGACTACTGGGGGGTTTTATCCTAGTGCAATAGTAAAATGGAAAGAGTTAAGAAATCAATTAAAATAAGGTCCGCAGTTTCATTCTTCTAACGCTGAAGCGGGCGAAACTGATATATCAGTCTACAGGCCACAGGGACTGCACCGCTCGAACTGATATATCAGTCTACAGGCGTTAAAGGGTTAAACATTCTAATCAGTCAGGCATTCTAGTCAATAGAAAGTATCTTTAATATTATGCTGTAGTAATTTATATTGTCAATAAAAGTTAAATATAAGTCTTGCTGTATTAAATGTTATATGATTCATGTATAAAAAAAATCTATCGCCGATCCAATCCGTATTAACAACGGAAGAATCATTTGTTTAATTATACCAACTCCAGGCGAGAATGGATTCCTTCATAATTGTCCATAATCGTTGGAATCAAATAACTTTTACCAATATCAAGCGATAACTTTGCAAGTTCTACTGAAATAATGCCTAGAAGCCAACTTGAACACATATAGGCTCGCTCATATTATAACTCAAAACAACTGGCCCTCCTCCAAATTAGTTTGAGTGGAGGGGATGGAAGTTGGAAGGAATTGTTTTAACCAAATGTTTCACGTGACTAAACATGCCTAGGGCAGTTATCAGGCAATCTATAACCCAACTTGGTCATTTGGTTATTGCTTCCCAACTCTTCCTTCGCATTATGAAAACTTTCTATTAGGCCATCAATCTGATAGCAAGAATTGGGTAAAAACAATTTAAAAAAAAAAAAAAATTAATATATATCAGATATTCAGGATTGTGGTTAGTAATTTAATTTGAAAATATGTTTTTAAAAATATTGAGTGAAATTCCTTCGTTTTCCCTTAAAAATAGAAAATCCTCATTTAATAATCCGCGCTTTCCCACCGACGAAAATCCCTGCATAATTCTTTCTATTCCCGCACGCTAGACATGAAATATGAATAAATGCCATAAAAAAACCAAAAAAACTTTGACCCACTCAAAGTTTTCCTCCTATGACCCCATTTCTTCCAAAGTCCATATATGACATCATAACTCTGCCGATCTATGATATTTTTATCGATGTAATTCATGATTTATTTATTACTATAACATTTATATATTGATGAATCGATATTCTGCCAATATGTTGAATATATTCTGATCTCAGGATGAGGTCCATAGGTTATAATATATGTGGGAAAGCTTATACCAGGACCGACCAGGGGGATTATTAATGTCGAAGAATAAGTGAGTAATTTGTCGGTAAAATTTATAGTTACCTTATGTCGGTTTGAGGAGGGTAGATAATGAATTGTGCCCCATAAATTCCGGTTGAAACCATGTCCCGTCCTCCTATGAACCTTATATCTTATAAAATATATTGGGTAGGCCTCGGGTCTGGTGTGAGAGGATCTTAGGGGTTGAGAGTCTTAAGGTCCTATGTTCAATATATATGCTCTTTGAGTTATTATATCAGTATTCTTGTACCTTGGGTGGGAAGAAAGGCTACTGTGAAGCTTCATTCGTTCATACCGTCAATTGTAATATATATATGAAGAGCATATTTATATATTGGCTGTACTAAAATGAACAGACCTGTATAGAAACCATCCATTAATAGGACCCTAAAAATTATTGCACCTTAGGAGTTCTCGATATGCCATCTTTGTTCAGACACCTCCGGGAATCATTTTAAGGATTGAAAAAAGAGGGTTGGGGTTAGTCGGTAGTTTATTTTTAAAGTATAGATATCTGAAATCTGGCAATATACAAGAAATTAAGATCTTTATGTAAAATATTATGCGGCGATTTAAGGTTCATTGAAAGAATTTTGATTTGAAATGAGAGGAATTTGAGTGTATGGTAAACCCTTAAAGCTCAATCCCGTAAACAAAAAAAAACATAATGTTTTTACAGTAAGGTAAATGAACCTTTTGTACTTGATTGATAGATTTTTTTTTTTGAATGTTTTGTGTAATACATTAAAGCAGTTTCTTGCCATATCAATCTTGTATAAGGATTCTAACATCATACTTTTTTTATATGATTTGTTGTACGGGGATAATTAGATGATATTAAAGGACACTAGGAAACGAGGTCGTAGGATTATGCTGAAGGTCATTTCAAATCATTAATTTGAAAATAAATAATTTAAATCATTAACTTAGACTTAAAAAAATAAGAAGATAGTGTATTTATTTAAAGGGAGACTTATACATAATTGAATTTATTTTTATATTATTACGTAAATCATAAGAAATAACGTTAGGTTTGATATGGTCCAGCCGGGTATATATCTACTTATGTGGCTTTTAGTAATAATAATAATTTATAATTAAATTATGATTCGTTACAAGTACTTTCTTTTAATTCGATAGAGGGGCAAGCAGGTGAGCTCATTAAGTATTGTAACGTAAAACGGGAAAAAACATACGATTGAAAAGAGTTCTAGACTTTTTATTAGAACAGTTACCAACTTTTCTAGTACATGTTCGTGATTGTTCTAGAATCTTCTGCGCTTATAATATAATACGGAGCAATTTACTGGAGTCTTAGTCTTGCGCTTAAGATCGAATCATATGGTTACTTCTGTGTTACTGTATCGTTACAACTTGATACTTTTTTGTACCATTGTTAACAATTTGAATTATTGTTGTTTGTTTGGCTTTGTGATTATAATTTTCTCCCAATAAAATTATTTAAACCCAAGAGAGTATTACAGTATTTATGGTATTATCAAATATAAATGTAACTTTTATATATTTTAATTTTATTTTTTATATTTTAGTAAATAAAATTTAAGGCCTACAACATATATATTCATGTTTATCTTGGTATTAAACAATTTAAACATGGATATTACAATACAACCAGCAATAGGATTTAGCTAAGAAGATTCATTAAGTTCAACTGTTTTGATTCGGGAAGGGTTAACACGGCACTTAGGTGCCTGTCTGAAACAAGAGACTCCGTTGCGGAACTGGAAATCAGAAACTAATAACGACTGGTTATTATAAACTGTAATATACCTTGTAATATCACCTCCATGGATCTATAAAACAATCTGGAATTGCATTGGCAAAGGAGGCTGGTGATGGAAATTTGTAGATATCGTTTTTTATAGTCTAATAACATATACTGTTATTTAAGTTTCTTATACAGGGAAAATGTATTTTTCTAATTTTTCAAATTAAAATCCACAGATCAAAGTATGTTTTTTAAAATCCTGAGAAAATAATAATAGTTGAAGATGTGACATTTTAAGTCATGTCTTAAAAAATCGGCGATATTTTTAGTTTCTGAATGCGCTTTGCAGGATTTTCAAATTTTTCAATTTCAAATTGCCTCAATCCAAGTAAAATCTATGAACTTTTAAACGATATCTTATCTCTTTCTTCTTAAAAAAGAAAAGAAAAAACTTATTTATTATCTGAAACGATCTTTATTTTTTATTTTTATTTATCCTAACTTTAAAAAAAAGTTAAATCGGAGGCTTAATATCTATTCGGAGAACATTTTATTCTGCTTTTAAAGTTTATATTCAGTATATTGACAAATTAATTTTTTTGACCAATGACGTTTTTTTAAATACACTTTTATTTTTAAATGCATACAGAGATTTAAAGGTAACAAATATACCCCGAAATAGTTTCTTAAAACCATTATTGAAATTAGTAAATTTTGTCTAATCTTAAGATTTTTTTATTATAACTATTTTTTTTAGAAAAAACTAGGAATTGTAGACATATATTGATTAAGCAGTACTAATCATACAACATAGTTACATGGGCTCCTTAGTGAATATAGACTTTATTGTCTTGGGATCGGGGATGGGGCCTTAGCCCCCTCCCTTAAGAAAATAAAAAAATGTCGCCTTAAATATATGAATTTTAATTTAAAACATTATGGATCGTCCTTAGCAATATTTACAAATAAGGACCTAAGTTTAATAGGCGATCCATCCAAAATTAATTTATTATTAAAATTACATGTTACATTTATAAAATAACCTAAAATATTTATTCACTAAGGATTAGGCAAAATTATAAAGTATGGCTTTTCTCAAAAAATTAGAAAAAAAAATACTGAGGTAGTTGAGTGTTTTGGTAAGAGAGAGGGAGATGAGTAATGAAGCCAAATGAGAGGAGATTTGACTTGGTAACTGGAGAAGATTTAACTTTTAATTTCGTTGGTGACTGGCATGAGTAATTAAGATGGTTAGTCACTCCCCCCCCCCTTCATTAAAATATTACCCCTCCCCACCTCTCGCCCCTCCAATCACCTTCCACATTTCCACCTACTCCTTAATGTAAGTGTATTAGTAGTACCTAGTTATATCCTGTAGTTACTAAGTTAGGTACTAGAACTACGGGCAAATAAGGTAAACTGAAGTTTTGAAACATTAGGAAAACACTCAAGGGGAGGGGGGTGTAAATGGAAGAAAAACAAAAGCCATAATTTAATTATCCATCGTTCATACTCTTCTATAATTTATTTATCTATCGTTCATACTCTTCAATAGATGACCTTTGCAATAAATTAAATATTCCTTTAGAATACCAAAATAACCAAATGATTTCCCGTATTCTGAATGAATTAAATTAATAAATAATAGTATATCTTGACAATAGTATATTGAGGAGTGAACAGCAAAGAATGTGTAGTATTTGTAATTTAAACGTCATTGAAGATATGTATCATTATACCTGTGTATAATAATGTGATATGTATCCTTAAAAAATATAGAATAAGATATTTTAAAAAAACAATGTTAAGTCGGAATGAATTAATAGAAATATTGAATGGTAAAGATTGGAGCAGTTTATTCTTGTACCAAATTACGGCTTAAGGTCTGGCCACACATGTCCGCACCGGATCCGCACCGTAGCAATAATACAGGTTATGTTCAGAATATTTTTAATTTAACTTACATATTACCTTTAGTTATGCCTAAAGTTCAAGCCACACATGTCAGACACAGGCCACTTTAGGCATAACTAAAGGTAATATGTAAGTTAAATTAAAAATATTCTGAACATAACCTGTATTATTGCTACGGTGCGGATCCGGTGCGGACATGTGTGGCCAGACCCTTATAAGGATAGATTGTTTTTAATTCAACATTACAACTCATAAAAAATATCCTGTACACTTTGTAAATCAATACTAATTATTATCAGTTATTATGGTCCAATTTCTGTTTTTATATTTTTCTTTTACCATTATATAATTATAGTATATATATGTGTATATGTATATATATGTTTAGAGGCCGCTCCTGGCTTACTTCTTTTTTATATTTTCAAGAAAGAAATTGTATATTTATTTATATATATTTATGTTTAATAAAGCTATATCTATCTATCTATCTATCCATCTATACTCTCCTATAGATGGAATACACAGGTCTACAGAAAAAAAAAAATTTCGGTGCCTAGAATCTTAGAGCTGATTTTAACTACGTTAATGAAATCAGATATTTTCTATCAGCTCTGCTTTTTTAGATTCAGCATTCCTTTACAGTAGTTTTATTTAAATTTAAATACCTATGATATAGGTAACACAATTCGAAATAGATATTTAAATGAATGAATATAAAATGAATTATTTTAGCGCGCTTTTCTCCTTATTTTAGAATATTAAACTATTAGCTAGCGGTACATAATAGTTAGAATTAAAAAATAATAACATCTAGTAATAAATAGTAACGACACGTTTTAGTTTACCGACCGGCAAATCATTTTAATAACTTTTTTTTATGGTATACTTTTTAATTGCTCAACGCCTTTGGGGGATACCCATTTGATGGCAGATTATAGCTGGGACCTAAAACGAGACTGTTTGAAGAAACATTCAAGAAAGTCACGCAAAAGAAGCTTCCGAAGTGTAAAATAGAGTTTCTTTTAAATGTAATTGGTTTAGTTACTAAGTGATTATGTAAATAATGTGTGTTTATATAGTTTTAATTGATTTAAAATGTTTTATGTAAAGAATTTTAATATCTTTGTTTTTTTCCACCTGCTATTAACCTGCATATGTATTCGAGTAATTATGTTTTAAGACGTTAGTCACGCCATTTATATATCTCAACAAATTGAGCTGATGGAGAAAAGCTAAGTGCAAATTTGGATTCAGCGCAGCAATTATACTCAGAATCAGCAATAAAACTCTCGGCACCGAGATCACTGTAGACCTGTGTTATGGATATGTTCCTATTATTTCATTTCTTTACTTTATTATTTCTTTTTACTTTTCGATGATAAGTATAATTTTTAATCTATATTTTTTTTAACATTTTAAATTTATCAGTGCCTTTTATTATTGATATTATTTAAACTTATTTATGTTATTTTTATTTTTTCTTTGTCTATAGAAATTTGTTACCCTCTTACATTTTCCCTGTTTCTCTCTATTATGCTCTTTTGAAATGCTTGGAGAGCATTTGTCAGAAAATCGAGATAAACGTAAAAATGTGAAAAATTTATGGAATAAAGTGTGTCCTCCACTAACTCAATTTTGATAAAATCTTTTCTCTCACATCTTAAACCTACCTCAAATACCTAATTTCAGATTCAAATGGTTAATTATTTTTGAGCTAATCTCTTCATATACACCATTTCGCAGGACTTGGTTATTTGGACTCGGAGGGAACCGGGTGAAATTTTTCACGATCACAATACTTTCGATTACAAAAAAATTTATAGATAGGTAATTTTGATATTATTTAAACCTATTTATGTCCTTTTTATTTTTTCTTTGTCTACCGAAATTTTTTACCCATTTACATTTTTCCTGTTTCTCTCTACAGTAATCCCTCATTATAACGAACTCGGATATAACGAACACCTCGATATAGCGAACCAAAATACTATCCCCCCAAAATTACCATTATATTTCTGCTGAGCCCCTCGTTATAGCGAAATCCATCGGTTAGTGCGAATTACAAACAAAATTTGATGCATGAGAATTATTATATTCTGTTATAACGGACTGCTAGAATTTTTATTAATTTTTTTTTAACTGTATTACGTAGAATGAGCGCGGGAAGACGAAGTAGCTCCAGTTTCTAGAATTAAGGTGTTTTTTTACTCTTAACTAATCCGATTTCCTTTTGCTCTCTCTCTCTGATTCCATTGACTTTTTTCTCAAAACTAGCTCAGTTCTGTTTCGACCTTTGTATTATTCGAATCAGTGTTCTGTAGTCGTTTACACTGTTTTTTAATACACAATGAGTTCGTTGGTAAACGTGGGTCACAAACGTAAATCCTTATGAATTGAGGAAAAATTTAAAGTTCTCCAGGATATTGAATCGGGAATTCTAAGTGAGAAAACCATCGCAGAAAAATATGGAATTCCAAAATCGACATTATCAACCATTGTAAAAAACAAAGATAAAATAGATTCAACCGCAGCCCAAAGATTAACTTCAGCATCAAATAAGCGACTGCGTTCTCCGACTCATGAATATTTGGAAAAAAATTGATAAATTGCTTTAAGCAAATGAGATCTCATATACCAATCTCAGACCCTCTTATTAAAGCTAAGGCTAAAGAACTCTCAAGTGAACTTGGCAGGTAAATTAATGAATCTCATTGTTTAATTAATATGTAGTTAATCTAAAAAATAAATTACATACATGCGTTTTAATTTAACTAGTTCTAATGAATGAATTTCCTTCTAAATATGATCAAATTAGTGTGGCCATTGGCTATAAAAAAAAAAAAAATAATAATCCTCGGTTATAACGAATCTCGTTATAGCGAACTATGAATATCAAACCCCCTACCAGTTCGCTATATCGAGGGTTTACTGTATTATGCTCTTTTGAAAAAAATTCTCATTTGCTTCACCAACGAACCTGCTACCGATTACTTAAGTATCATTTAAAAATATTTAAATTAAAAATATAATACTCTTTGTTAATTATATATCCGTTATAGCCATCGCTTCAGTCAAGATAAATATCTTATTGAGCCCCTCTTAATTAAAAATGATTCTAGGAGCTAATAACCTGGAAGATCTACGTCTAAAATCACAAATAAACAAACAAGCAAGATGATCCAGTTAGAAGAAGTTTAAATACCCATTTTTGAGTGAGCTTGCTCTAGCATTCTTTTTATTGGTCCTCCCCTTCTAGTAAAGTAAAACTATCGATAGTATCGATAGTATTTGGTGATGAACGGGGGAGGGGAGGGGGGGTAAAATGTTTGGATTTTTCATTTGGTACGATATGGGCTGTAATGCATGTTTTTATTTGTAATGCATCACTTCTTTTCTTTTTTATTAGGGGACCAGATAAACGTTTCCGTAAATAGAGGATGGGTTCCATTACAGATTGAGGTAATTTTTGTTAATTTCAAGGAATCAGGATTTAGATGAAAGTGATATCAGCAATCTTCCAGTTACCATGCGCCCAGGATTCCCTGTTGTTGACGAAATTGATTTGTACGATCAAGACCTGACAACATTCAGAACGCGATCCTTGAATGTGTCAAAGGACGTTGATTTGAATGTGGCAGAATGATCTCTCTGAAGAAAAAAATGATCTTTTGCGACATTTGCCTGGGCATAGATTACCTTGAAAAATGCTTCCTTCAAAAGGAATGTTCCCAGGTCGTTGAGTTAGAGGAGTTGAAAATATTTTGCAATAAGAACTGTGATTTGGTTTATATATCATTAACTGAGTCATTTTCAACTCAAGGAACTGGCAGGCAGTTATTTTGTTTGAGTATTACTCCATCAAGTCGGAAGACTTATATAAACAAACCATTCGATTTTTCTGTCAAATTCCTCACGTTTTTAGCTTAGAATAATTGATACTTTAGCTTTCCATTGGGTTTTCTTTCATAATTTTTAATCAAGTAATTACGAGTGCCACTTTTCCTCTTTAAAAGAGTTTTCGATAGTACTATCGATAGCTTACTACTTAGTACGATCCCCTTACTTGCCATCAAGAGTACAAGTGGGTTCCCGAGCCAGCGCGTAGGGGATTAATGTCGAGTATTATTAAGTGTTCCTTTGCTCCGGATTTTGAACTAATTATCTTCGGGTTTCCGATCATAAGTTGTCAGGGGCAAAGCGTATTTACCAAAGCGTTTGCCCACTAAGCCATCCTGCCTCCGTGGTCTAATATTCAACATTTTTTTCTTATTTTATTATTTAGAGGTGGAAAATAGTCGACTGTATTTCATTTATTGTAAAAGTAAGAAACAAAAAAGTTCCCCGTCTAGGGTGATGGGCGCGTTCCGCTTTTCTGCTTCTAAATTCCCCCTTTTCTCATCTTTATTCACTTTTTAGAACAATAGGTTTGTATTTTGAAGGTTTAAATGTAAAAACATTTCTTAGTAGAACTGTTTCTAAAAATCATCAAGAGAATGTTTTAATTAAGGCAATCCTTTCTGGATATGATCCAGTAGGAAGAAAATTAAATATCTATTAGTGTCTGAGGTTGGTCTTATTTTTTATTTTAATTATTTAGAGGTTGAATTGTCTCTCTCGTTCTCAGGGATGCTGGTTGATAGCTAAGAATTAAAGTAGAAATTCATTTTATTTATAACAAACAGCCTACGATTCGACCCCAATATGTGGCTCCTCTATAAGTCTAAAACGAAAAAAATATGAACATAAAATATAAGGAATCTATAAGTACATATAAAATAATAAGTATATATACTTAAGAAAGGAATACATAAATAAATAAAGAATACGTTTTGTGACTGAAGTTCCTGACTATCATCCCTGATAATTGAAAACGGTAAACTATTCCCCACGTCTCTAATACCTTTTTACTATGTTTTATAACAAATCTGCGACATTCAGCGCTTTTTCTTTATTTTATTGTTACTTAATTCTAGATATTATTTTAAAATTTATTTCATGAGATTGCAATATTTACATATTTATGAAATGAGTGGCAAACGCATTAGAAAATACGCGTTGCCCAACGCGATTGATTAAGGACCCGAAGATAATCAAATTCAAAACCCGAAGTCAGGGGAAATTTAATGATACTCGGCATAAATCCACCACCGTTTAGCCGAAATGCGAGGGACCAAAAAAAAATTTTATAAAACTAATATAAAATAATATGTATGAATGTATTTTATGATGTAATAAAAAAAATATATAGGATTTTTTCATTTTTCTAGATAATTAGATATGTCATTTCCATGTTTCCTAAAATTCATCACTCGTAGTATATAAGATGTTAAACTAATTTTCACTTTCGAAAATTGCGTTTTCTGGTACATTAATGAAAATAAAGCATAATAATTGTTAGGAATTTAATATCAATGCCTTTATAAAATTATAGTTTAATAATCTTAAATAATATTTTTTTTTTTTTTTACTCAACTATTCCTTCTGGGTATAAAATGTCTTGGTCTTTTATCAGAAGATTTCGTGGTGAGAGACGGGCTTAAGCAAGGAGAACCATTATCTCCTAATCTCTTTAACTTAGCATTAGAATATGCAATTAGAGCGATTCGCACATATCCAAGGGGCACCATTTACAATAGGATGACGCAACACCTGGCCTATGCTGACGATGTTGTAATAACAGCGAAAAATGTGTCAGCATTAACAGAGGCTGTAAAAGAATTCGAAGCAGCTGCAAAACAACTGGGATTACTCATCAATGAGCAGAAAACAGTATACATGCAGACACCGAGAAATTCGGATGGAACAGGCGAAAATATCACAGTAGGTGGGCACACTCTGAAAGTGGTCAAAACCTTTAAATACCTTGGCTCACTGATTATTGAAGGTTATGAAATGGCAGAAGAAATAAAAGCTAGACTGTCAGCCGGAAATCGATGCTGCTTTGCCTTGATAAAAATACTAAATTATAAAACACTGCCTCGTAGGACCATGGTCACGCTCTATGAGAAGGTCATAAGACTTGTGGTCACATATGGTTCCGAGACCTGGGTAGTATCTAAGGCCTCAGAGAGAAAACTGCTTGCGTGGGAGAGGAGGGATATATGGACCGGTAAGCGAACATGGAAAATGGAGGATTCGCTCTAACAAGGCGCTTTACCAGTTATATGATAATCCGGATCTGGCCTCAATAATAAGAGGAAGCCAACTCAGATGGTTGGGGCATGTGGCACGTATGCCTCGAGATTCGATTCCCAGACGCCTGCTGAAGGGTCTCCCTAGTGTTCGTCGCGGTAAAGGAAGACCACGACTTTTAATCTTGAATATTGTTCTGACAACTACTAATTTTTTTTTTTTTTTAGATTTTGGGTGTGCGTGGACAAATATTAATATTCATTAATTATTACAGTGTCAGCATAGTGCTTTTACCCTATTTGGCTAAAAAAAGTTCAAAGATATAGCATTTTTCCAGCAATCAAAAAATGTAGATTCACAGAAAGAGATATCCAAATCCATGAAGAGAACCCTACCAACAGGTTACTCCTAAGTATGCACTTATAATAATAAATAAATAAAAAAGTTGGTTTATAGCCCATTTAATATAATTTATGTCCCTTTTATGAGACAGCATGAGGCGGGGGTACGTTTACTACTAGGAGCCCATAAAATGCTCGTCTGGATGGAACAGGTGTTGGCGCGCTACGAAACACTCCCTTCACAGCTCTTTCTTCTAAATCGTCTTTTCATTCGGGGAAATATATACCTACACATATGTATACCTTTTCTTTTACGAGTGACCAATCACCCTCATCCATCTTACCAATCCATCGTATGCCTGGTATTCACGCAACTTATTTCCAGGGAGTCCTTGTTAAACAGGATTTCCAATTTATTTTATTTTTTGTTTTTGAATTCAGAAACATACAATCAAATGAGGAATAAAGCTTTAAAGTAGCCACCAATGTTTCTTCTCCGCCAGGTTTTTTTTTCATATTAATTTTTAAAATTCCCATTTTTTTCTTTATTTTAAATATTATTTAAATTTTTTAACTAAGCAAACCTACTTTATAGAGGTTGTATATGCCTAAAGAAGGTTTCCCGTCAGATTACTTAAGTATTCTTTCACAGTCGGCTTAAAATCCGAAACCCTTCAACATACTAACTCGGAATAAAATTAAAATTTTTAGAAGCCCTCTCTATATCCGAGAACCTTCAAAATACTGTAAATTTCAAAACGGACTCGAAGGACCTAAATAGTTTCTACTCTGAAACTATCAATATCCTCCGTAAATTTTAACAAATTATTTATTATTTTATTTTAATTCGCGATCACTTAAAATACAGGTTTTTGAGTAGATGAATATTTTAACTCACCATGAAGGCGTTTGGTTGCTCTCCGACTCGAATGAGGTTTCAGACTGGTTATCCATGGGACTGTTATAGTGATTGATCTTCCTTCTGGTATACAGTATTTATTATAATTGCGGTTTCCGGAGCTCTTAATGTTTTTGGTTTTATTGGTCTTAAATTGGTAATGTTAAAAGTGTTTTTCTTTTTTCCTTTTCGTAAACCTCCTATAATGTTTCTTTCAGGTGCTCTATCATAAATAAATTATGTATTTTCCTGATGATACCTGAACAGGCGAAAATTTGAAATTTATCAATAAACATTATAAAAGATTGATGAGGCTATTGCTGGCCTTCCTATCTTAAAAATTTATCTTTAGTCTTCACTAATTCAATTGGTGAATATTTAAATACTAACTTAGTCACTGAGTTTCGCCGTGTCACAACCTCAAGTTCTAGTTACACTATTATGATTTTTTGCATGACTTTCCTTGTTTGGAGATGAAAATTTTATATTTAAAAAGAAAAAAAGGATTAGTTATTATTGAGAAAATATTTTCTTTTTATTGTATAGGTAAAACTGTGCACCTGCATTGTACAGCAGTGGTGTAGTATAGACGTTGATGTCTCCAAACGTATTTTTATTTTACAATTACTAGATTTTTTTAATAGCGCTTCATGGTTCTGGTTGAGCTCGTTTTACGTTATTAATTTTTTTTTTTAAGAAAATAAATAAAATAATCGCATGCAAAGCATAATGTTCAAATTCAAAAAATTTAAATCTTAAATCATTAAACGAAAAAATACAAAAGCGGTACGATGAAATGTTAATGGATCATGAAAAAATATATTGAAAAGTTTACATTGAAATTTAAACTAACTACTTTCAAAAGTTTATAGCTTCATTATCTTTATAAGGAGTCAAATTTCTGATACTATGTTTTGAAGTAAAAAAAAAAAAAAAAAAAAAAAAAAAAAAAAAAAAAAAAAAAAAAAAAATATCAGACTAAGCAAGGTAAAAAATCTTTAGTAACAAAACATAGGTTTTAACATATCGATGTTAAAATCATTTTTATTTTTTTTTATTATTAATACTTTCATTGAGTTATGAAACTGGTCCTATCAGCTTTGTTTATAAATTTTTTGTAACTATATAAATATGCTGACTTTCTTCAGTTAAGTAAATTGTTTAAAAATATTAATTGTTTCCTCGGCATACGACAAGGTGTTGTTCCCTATTTTAGCTCCAACAGGCATTTCTTTTATTCCTCACGGTAACAACACGTCCGACGATACGGTACAACACGGTCCATTATTATTTACTTATCCTAGTAAATTCTGGTGCCACTCATTAAAAGGGATCGACTGAGGGAAATAACGATAGGTATTTCGAAATCTCGATAATTATATAATTAAAACTTAAAACTACATTTTTTCTTCATATACTTATTGCGTGCTTCCTTGCCTATTTCCGCAACATACTATATTTCACGAATTTTAATATACAAAATTCTTTTTTTTTTTTTTTTTTTTTTGTATACCTATTCAAAAGAAATAGTACAACAGCTATACTATCACCATCAAAAAATTACCACATGGGACTTGAATAATACAAACACGTTCCGGAAACACAACCCCGATTTATACAGACCCCAACAGAGAAACGACGAGTTGCTTTTCGAGTTGCCAGGCTGATTGAGTGTGTGCTATAACTTTAAACAAGACAGACTGGCTTAAACGTGCCAAGCCTCAGAATAGCCAATAAACCAGTGTACCGAAAATATAAATATGTAATGAATCTATGTGGGATTACATTTTAGGTCAGAAAACTACAAATTATTCAGAGATATATGATGGCAAAGATAATTATTTTCATGTCAATCCAGATGACAAAATATTTAGACTAATGTAAATGGAACTCACTAAAAGGAATTGATGGAACTTCATTGTACATTTAAGTACAAGCAATTAATTATGCTTCAGTCTACCAATATCTCGATATAAGTATTAAAAAATAATTAAATCAACGACTACAGATTATTTTATGCCTAAATTTCGTAATCAGTACTTTTTTTTTTTAAGTATACACTTTTGTAAATTATTGAAGATCAGCATATATACATTTTAATATCATTTTAGGCTTAAGGAAAGATAGAACAGAAAAAATAAATCAGGTTTTTTGCTAAGGCCAAATATTAACTTTTTTTAGAAAAAAAAACGCGAACAATTTATTAATATTTATAACTTTGGGTATACTAATCTGAAATCATAAAGAAAATTGTAAAAAAAAATATTATGAGTAAGGAAAATTAAAAAAATGTTATATTATTTAATTGATGGTCTTTTAAATTTTTAATCACAGCATATAAGAATAATACTATTACAGAATAGTGTTATTATTTTCTTATATTAATGCAGAGAAACTCCATGCTCCAAAGCGATACACAAGGCTGAGGGATCAAAAGCTCAATGCCTTTTATATTGACAACTATATTGTGTAGAACATAAATATACATTTTTTATAAATATACATTTGCAGAAATCGGGCAATGGACTAAAAAAATACTAATAAGATTAAATATAATAAACTACCTTGTATGAAAAAAGTTTTAACAACGTTTTTGGCTAGTTTTAATTATTATGACTCATCCATCAGCGATCGGCGAGAATCAACCATGATAATGTAAATGATTTAATTTACAAAAAGGTGAATAAAGAATTCGTATGTATTGTACTATAGTGGGTGGTTGAAAGTCTGAATGTAGAGTTTTGTTACTTACGTACCTGGAAACGTTTTATTATTCCTAAAACTTTGGATGGAAATGTTTGCAATTTTTGTAAGTGATTCTTTGTAGCTGAGCCGAATATCCGTGAAATGGATATCTCAATATGTGTGTATGTCAGTTTCTGTCTAATATCCAATTTAGAAGATATGGAAAAAAGAGTGCAAAGTATTTTTAAACGTATGTTCAATGTTTTTTTTTTCCGGTATCATCTGAGTGTGAAAGTTACATGTTGTGATTTGTCATGATTTTATTTATTTTTCAAAGCGATTGAAAATTTAATAAATAATAAATTTTTGTGATTAAAAAACCGTTTAAACTTATATTTTGAATAATAAATAAATAAATAAATTACTAGCTCTTAGATATATTTTTTAACCTATTTTTTTATTCGCCTTCAAATCTTAAATGATAGCTGTATAAAGAAATCAGAACGAAATTGATAAATTTTAATCTTACAGAATTAAAACGATAGTAATATTTTTACTCCTTTACCTTTAAATTGAAGTAGGAACAATTAGATAACAAATAAAAATATCTTTAAAGAGTTTTTTTTTTTTAATCATCTTTTTCAAAACATTGTATACCATGGAAGGAATAATTTATTTGATAGAATGTATAATACAATAGAGACTGATTGGCATGAAGCTGTAATAAAGCTTTCATCAGAATAAAGCGTATTATGTAGGGCTAAGGTGGGTGGGACCCAAATATAGGGAGGGAGATATGGGTGGAAAACCTTCCCCTAAGTAAGATAAGCCCCGTCCCACTGCCCGAAAGCCCCTATATATTATATAAAATATATAATACATAGGGACGATATATTGTAACCTCCCACTGACATCGGCTTACCTGGCAATCTTCCTCTTTTCAAATTTTTGCCTTTCTTTTTTTTTTTTTTTTTGTTATCCACTAAACTTTAATCCCATTTGATTATTATAAAACACAATATATATGTAGGTACCTCTATAGTGGCAGATAGAGTGCATTTTTTCATAATATAAAATATAAAACTAATTGCTTTTTTCTAAGGAGTGTATTAAAGGAAGAATTAATAAGGTTTAATTCTATTCTAATAAGTGGTAGGCATGGACATTTTTAGCGCATTGTACTTTAACTATCCTATTAACAATCATCAAGCTTTTAAATTCTGCGCAAAAAAAATTTCTGTTCATCTTGACATTTTTTTTTCCTGCTTTTTCTCAAGGATAAGCTTATTAATCTGCTCTTCAAAATCATGCCTCAATAATTGGATTTGTTAAAGTATTAAAAAAATATAATGCACTGAAATGAGCCTTTTTGAAATAATTTTATAAAGCTGAATAGAATAGAAATAGAATTTTTTTTTTTTTCCTCAAAATATAGAAAAAATGTAAGCTAACGATAGCATGGACAAAGTCCGTTTGCTAGAGTTGTCTTACAGATAAAATAAACAAAATTTTTCAAATAAAAAAATTTTTACTAATAAACAATATTTTACAAATAAACAAAATTGTAAAACATATACAGATATATATATATATATATATATATATATATATATATATATATATAGAACATAAATATTTTCTTAATTAACTTCTGATTAAAAACAAAATGCATATTTCAATAGCAAAATAAAATACTCTAATACTAACTTATACCTATTACACTAATCAACATTTAACTAAATAAAGTACACGCCTAGGTCTGTACTACTGTACAATAGTAGATAAATGTATTACTACACACAAACATGTAAGAAATTAAATTCATTTATTAAAAATGTTCTATTTTTAGTGGCCCTTTTAACATAATTATAGAGGGAATTCCACTTATCACCATTCTACACCTGTATGAATACCTGATACGACAACTTACTTTTTCCCAAGTGTACTTTTCTCAATCTGTTGGAACTGGACAAACTGCTATAAAGTGATAGGTATCCTCTATTCCATTTTTATTACATAATGAAAATATCAACTGTCTTTCCTCTCTATTGAAAGTATAATTAAGTTTTAGCATTTCCCTCCTACTTTTTAGAGTTGTAGAGATAAAATGTGTATTATTGTTATCTGTTACATATTTTTTAATTCCTAAATCTGAGTCTAATTGTTTGTAAATTACATGGAATATAGCCTTTTCCTTGTTACATATTAAGTCCTGCTTAAACCAATTATCATATTTATCATTAAAATCCTTTATTACTCTATTTATATTATCAGACGTTAGATTATTTTGAATATATATTTGAAATTTGTTACTAATGTTTACCAATTCCTATTTTATAAAGCTGATAAAAATAATAGTTTTATATGACAAACCCTTCTTCAAATCAAAATTTTTATTAAATAAATACTCATAATTTAACCAAACACAGGTTAGATTGTGTATTAATGCCAATCTAGATAGGTTTGACGTCTGCAGTCCTTTCCAATAACAATAACAACTTCTATAAACAGTTCGGTAGGAGCGGGATGCAATCAGAACGTTGCATAAACTATTCCATTTAACCCATCCATCAATAGACTACACCTGCGGCTATCAAAACATTACACCATTACTCTAATAGAGATGATGTTAATATCGCAAACGCAGTTGTATTAAATAGGTATCTATTTGACCCTTTCATCGCCATGGTGTTTGATGCACAAATAAATTTATCAAACGAGAGTGAGTAGTAGTGCTCCCATCACTGAAAAAATTTCTCGTTATTTTTGTTAAATTTATTTTAATTAATTATATTTATTTTAATTAGTAAAAATGGTAATATAATCAAAATAATATGCAACCCATAAAAACAGAAAACACCTGGGAAAAAATTCATTGGCGTAAATGGAAGTCCCGATCCTGTGCCATGTCAGGTATTCGTTAATAGATATTTAGCTAGATTATTATGCCCGTAGTTTTTCTATAGATTCCGTAATTACTATAGTTACAATTTTATCTTATGATTGTGACTTATATATATATATATATATTTTTTTTAAAACAAAATAATAATAATTCAATGGCAAAATAGTTATACATCAATAAAACAAATTGAATAAGAAGAAGAGCGTTTCTGAAGTAATCTTAAGTTTTGTTATAATAACATATTAAAAAACTTTGACGCTTTTAAGATTTCAATTATAGTTTCTAACGTTTTTGTGTTGTCGGACAATACATGGGAGAGCTGCCTGGGGAGGCTCCTCGAACTGAACTCGGCTGAATACTTAGGGCAGTCCTCGACGAAATACTTGAGTATTCGTTAAAGTTCCCTATCCTAATTATAATTGGATAGATAAAAATTTTGACTCCCACTTTTAATTCAAAAATTAGGAATCCTGTTGTAGCATTGTTAGGATTATATCATAGTTGCATGAAGCGACGTCAAATAAACAAACAAACTTTATGTTATTATCCATGGTATAAAGACGTCTTAAAAACCTTTTTCTTCTCCAGAAATGTATATTTTTAAGACATTGATTCCATTTATTTTGTAGAAGTGCACAAAAGCAGATCAAAAATGTGAAGTTTCAGCAATGGAAAATTGTACTGTAGTGGAAACAGATGGCTTCAAAATCTCAATATCTCTTGGAAATTAGCCCTTTCAAAAAAAAAAAAAGATTCAATTAGCTTAAAGTTTAAAAACCACAAATACACACTGTCATGACAACACTACCGCCGCAGATATTATCGCCCGCTTTGTAAAGGAGGCACCGGAGGGCGCTGCCTGAATGGCAGATAAAGAAGGCCGTGATAGATGACAGGTTAGGTGGTGGGGAGAGATCTAATCAGCGGCGCTCTTTTCAAACAGGCTCCTCACTTCCGACCTATTAAATCTCTGTTATTATGCCCAATGGCGGCCTCATCTCATACCTCTGTTTTTCCTTTTCTTTTTTTTCGTTTTTTTTTTTGTTTGTGTGTTTTTCTTTTGTAGATGATTGATCATCCAAGTAAAAAAGTACTATAAGAGGCAGTACCATATTTTTTCAACTTCAGGGGATGACACATTGGTTTTTTTCGGTTCTTACTTTTTGTTAGTATGGCTATCTATTCTGTATAAATCTTTATTCTAAAGTAGATATGTATAATACAATATATACTACAAATTTACTGTAGTGGCAACCGTTCGATAAATACAGGAAGTGGAGGGGAAGGTTTTGTGACGGACTGCACCACATTGATTTAAGCGTTTCTATAACGGCGACAGCTACCTGAAAATTTACCCACATTCTGGGTTCCCATCTGAGTGCAACATTGAAGCTGAGGTAAAGGCAGTTAATGCAATCAGTCAACCAGTACTCATCAACTGTCGAATATTCATGAGCTTTCCAGAAAAAAAAAAATTCACCGTCGAAAAAGACAGACAAACAAACAATCACATTCGAGTGCTGACATAACATTTTCGTCTTTTCAGTCGATTTATATACAAATAGATATGCTTCAAACTTTGCCATGTCGTTAGTATGCTAGACTACATATTGTCTACCAGTGCTACTACTTACTGTCTTATGTTTCTGTCTATATAGCATACCATACAGCATACTGCCTACCAGAATACAGCATGCTGTATCATGTAACATCATTATGAACTTTAGAGAGTAGGCATGTAATGATCGATGATGATTAATATGTTCAATATTACTTGCGATTGTGATTTAGGTTGTCCTGGTAATGTATGTATGGCAAACATTGACTGATCAGACGGATCTTTATGTTCTGAAATTTTGAGGCCTCTTAATAGTCATTAAGAAAGAATTTAATAGTGAATATGGTGATAAATATTTTTTCTATCTCGAAGTTTTTTGCTTTGATGTGGTAAACTCTAAGAATTTTTTTTATAAAATCTGTTATTTTACTGTGAGAAGTTCGGGAGAATAAGCAGGTGTTGCCGCGGACTTTAGTCAGATTGAAAAAAGAAATGTTTTATTTTTTCCTTCTTGTTTGTTACTGGATTGATTAAAAGTTGAAAACTATTTCTACTTAACTAAAATATAAAATTAGACCCAAACATTTTACCTAGTCCTATATTATCTCCCTGACCTCACAATTAATGGAAACGATCACTCAGTCCCTATATTCAAAGCGTCAAAAAGAGGGAGAGTGAAATGTACATTCTAAAATACTAATTTTTCTAATGTTGATTATAAACTAAAACAAACTTACTTATTAATGTGCAGAAAAATTAAGAGTAATACTTTTTTATTAATCTTTATCTTCTTATTATTTATCTATTATATTTAATTATAATGAATCATTTATTTTATTTTATTAGTATATATGTATACTCAAAGAATATTATAAGAGGGATTATACAAGGGAGTATAGACGAGAGAAAGTAGTTTTGGAAAAAAACCAATTCAAAGAACTTGAAGAATTCAGGAGCGTTAAGAAATATTGACCCGGTATCGGATCGAAAGAGGAAGCGCCGTTGTCAATTTAAGTTTTTCAATAATTGCTCAACTAATTTTGATGGTTTTTGTCTTTTTTTTTCAATCAGTAGAAACAGCTCTACTTCTACTTATCACATTGATTTTTAATATATATTATATATAACATAAATACAAGGCATTGGAATACCATATATACCTCAGTAGAATTTTTTATTTTAAGGTACACTTCACAAATGATTAAGACGGTGTTAGACCCAATAATTAGCACAGAAATTGTGAATATATGAAATACTTAACAAGAATTATGATTCTGAACAAGAGTAAACTTTTTCGAATTTTTTTTTTCTTTGTTAAACCTTTTATACTATCTTCTAAATATCCTCCTTGACAAATTATTAAGTTGAGTGCATAAGAAATTAAATCTTTAGGCGCTGATGGCTTAAAACATTTTACGCCTCTAATCAAGAACAAACAAGCAAGAATGCATAAGGAATTTCTAGTCAGTAAGAAAATATTACAGGTAAAATATTTTAATTTATATTAATAATTTATTTTTATAAAAATAAAATGTTCAACGTCCCGAAAGAATATATATATATATATATTTTTTTTTAATTTAATTGTATTAAGTGAATGCCGTTCTTATTGCCGCGATATGAATAATTAAAAGCTCTCTCCCTCTTGAATGTAATTATGGAAAATTTATTGTTAAAGCCACAAAGTAATTTATAATTTAGTACTGCCTGATTGCAGTGGATAACACACTTAGAAAATAAATATTCAAAACGCATATAATTTCAATGTTTCAATTATTGGTATTCGATAATTTTAATTAAAGATACGATTTCATTGAAACATAATTTTTGTTCAATATGGTTTTCATTCATTAGGCAACTAAAACAGGCTAAAATTATTTCTTCCCTACGAAAGAGACCCAAAACATGGATCACATACCTCTCATGAATCCACGGATGAGAACAGAGAAAAAAAATCACCTAACTTTTTCAAAGTAAAAATTCCTTTTCTATTAGGACTTGTCTATATACATTACTCGCTGCAGGTTCAATCCATATCAAGAGCTCAATCCATATCTATCAACTCTAGAGGTGGATACTTCAACGTTTTCATCTTTTTTTAATATTTTTACAATGAAAGAACAATGCATCAGAAGAACAAAAATGTAATTAGTTTATTTTTTGAATTTTTATTTTTCCCAATAGCGGCCATATTAATTTCGATGTAGTATTTTAGTTGTTTTTAGCTTACATCTTATAGCTTCTTTATGCTAACCAGAAATAAAAATAAAGGTAAATGTTATGTTGTTAAATAAATGTTAAATGTTATGTTGAGTGGCTTTAATAATCTTTACTAGATTAATTTCAATATAATAAAGAGGGAAAAATCGGAAAGAAAATAATATACGCTGTTTTAGCGCTTTCGACGAAACTTTGTGAATTTATATTGCCTACCTTGTCTATTTAATAAAAAAATAGAAAACACTTAGTCATTTGCCTTCTTGCAAAAAAAGTTTTCTGAAACACTTTTTTTTTTAATTACCGCTTGAAACTTTGAAGGGATCCTGGGGGACCGTAATACTTAGTTTTAAGTTCATAGTTGACCTTTATTAAAGGTCAGAACTTTCTTAAGAGATTGATTTTTATTTAAATGTTATAGGATGAGTAAAAGAGGAGATATTTGATTTGAAGCAGAGCACTGAAATACGCGTTTGTTCGAAAATAATATAGCCGCCCTTGAAAAAATAAAAATTCAAAAAATAAACTAACTGCACTTTTGTTCTTCTGATGCATTGTTCTTTCTATGGTCAAAATATTTTAAAAAATAAAAATGTTGAAGCAACCAATTAATTTATTTGTGGACCATTTCATATGGATTGATCCTGCAGTGAAGTTTTTTTTTTCTCTTTTCCAACACTTCCTTAAAATTCTCAAAAATTACTATTATTCTATTAAATTTTTCTAGCTTTAAAAGTATCAAGCTATTTAGTTAAAAAGAAGAAGAAAAGATAAACGTTACATATATACGTTACATACACCACCAGCAAAGGTTAAGCTTATTGAAATTTTAAGATGTCAAATGCATAGTCATGATATTACTCAAGTGCATACCTCTTCGTCCTTTATACCGTTTTTAAGACGTACAATTAATTGCTTTAAATTTTTTAAACACGATGCATTTTGAAAATTTACTAAATTTTGTGACATGAAACTAATACAGATGATTATTTCTGTAATTACTAAGAGTTCCAGACTTTTGTTGTAACCGTTACATAACTTTATTAGTACGTAATCAAATGTTCTGGTATGTTCGATTTCGGACCAAATATAAGAAGCAATGGACTATTGACTTGAACAACGAAGCATATGGTTACTCTTAAGTCACTGTTACTAATATTTAATGTTTTGTAACTTTAGTACTAGTTTGAGTACTAATTGTTCGTGTGACGTTTTTGGTTTATAATTTTACGTGAATACAATTATTTTATACCCACTGTAGTCTTACAATATCAATTACACAGATCCAGTATAACATGGGAAGAAAGGTAGGAGGAGGCCTGTGGTACTAGCCTCTTAAATCCTAAATAAATATCTTAATTTATCGATGAATGTATTTTTCCCCACCCCTCGGCTTAGAAAAGTAGGTAATACTGCTGCTGTGTCACTTCTAGGCGTGGCCAATTTTGAACGTGATATTCGCTTAGCTTCTATCGCGTTCTTTTTAGTTGAAGAGGGCCTTGATTAGCTTGATTGGATAGAAGCTTAAAACTTCCGTTCACTTTGCAGACTCAAAAGGGATTATAAAATAACCCAATGGGTCTCTTTCAGTATATATCAGGACCACACTGAACGGATCTAAATTGATCAAGCCCTTGGCAATAGTGCTACCGAAAATTGAATAGCCAGAAACATAGCAGATATCTATGGGGGAAATGGGCTTCAGGTTAGTGCTTTAACGAAATTGCATGAAGTGAAATTGTTAAGAGCTGTAAAGTTTCACTTGTGACTTTTAGAACCGGGGGTGCTAATAATAGGAGTTTTGAACTACTTTACTTCCGGGGATGCCATTCCAACTTTGCCTTGCCCCGTCCAGAGATTAGGCTAACATGGTTACTAAACAGTCCGAAACCCTGGACCACTATATAACAATGTTCAGTACATCTTTTGTTTTTTAAGCGTTTAAATTACAAATAAGCCTTTCGAAAATTTGAAAATGGGTCCTTTATTTTATTTGTTTTTTAATTACATACTTATTTAGTGTCCAATACTAATAATTTCTACATCCCATGAATATATAACATAATGCCACTAGTCGAACGGCTAACTCAAATGAATATTAATTAGGTAATAATATATTTATATATTGAAATACGCATATCCTTCAGAAAAAGTTTGAAAAAAAAAGAATTGTATAAAATAAACTTTATTTGGCCAGATTTAAAAAAATTGATTTATGTACACGATTAACTGAAAAGTTGCACAATCCTTTAAAGTTGTATAAAATCTTGTATTTATTAATGAAGTAACAGGCTACTGAATTTTATTCGCATGTTTTGGTTTGTTTTTTATAGTTTTAGAAAAAACAATGAATGACTGCGGAAATTTCCGCCAAGTGAAAAAAATATGATCCAGGGAGAAAAAAAAGCCGACATAGATATTTCTGACAGCACTCCTGATTGAAAATGTGCCTACTCGCTGTGCAGAAGATAAAATTAAAAATCAGCTTATCTGTATTCTGTTATCATCGATCAGGAGATATGGAAGTATATAATCCAATAGAAAACCAAGGTATGCCAAAAAAAATGAGTTAAATTTGGTTTCGACCAATGCCTTCCTACCAAAGAAGGCTTCACCGAGTTGTTGGCTTAAAACACAGAGTTAATTTTGAGACACGAGGTGACGCTAAGCAGGGATTGCAAGTTATTAGCTAGCATTACTTCCATCTGCTGCTAGATAGAACCACCTCAAAAAGCGCTATGATTTGCCGACTATTTGTTTGATGGGAACAAAGAGGAGGGACAGAGTTAAATTGCCGAACAATAACTATTCAATTCCTTTTAGTTTTCAATTCTGCATTTTATTTATTAAATTATCACAGTTTATTTTTATATTTATATTTTAATTTAATAAAATATTTATATTTATATTTATTTATTTTATTATATATAAAATTATATAGTAATATAATATATTAGTAGCAGGTAAGGTTAGCGCACCAATATATTATATTAAGAAACATGTGTTTGAAGGAGGTTACTTGTAGCTATACTGTGCTTCATTCTAATATAAGTAGTATGTTTGAAGTGCAAAATAACATGGATATACCGGAAGATGTTTTAGAAGGAGCCCAAGAAGGTTTTAATATAATGAATTACCAGAATTGTACTATAAATATTAATGTAAATATGAGGCTTAGAATTCCAAAACCAGCCAAGTTCCAGATTTTTATTTTTTATATTTTTTTAAATATTTTTCTATAGATTATCTGGCTGGATTTGGAACAGACCTAATTTTTCTAGGGCCGTTCTCAATATGATTAAACCTCTTTTGGAAGAAATCCTTCCACCTAATGATAATCTAATAGAAAAATGGACTTGGCTGGTTTTGGAATTCTACGCCTCATATATAAGTACTTTTCTTCTATTATAGTTTAATAAACAGATGTTAAAAAAAAAAAAAAAATAGGTGTCAATTTAATTTCTTATAAAGTATCTGTAAGTTATTAATGAAATATTAAAGTGTTTTAATGTACTTAAGTATGAGCATTATGATGAAAAGTATTGTTTATAACAAGTAGCAAAAGCGTGTTTTCGGTGCTTGGTCTAATTTCCGTGCTCGGCTATGCATCGCGCGTTAAACTCGACCGCACACCGAAAACAACCACTTTTGTTACTAGTGATGAAAATAACTATTTTTTTGTAATGCAACGTGAAACAAGAACAAACAAAAAATAAAAAACATACGACTTAAAAGAGTTCTAGACTTGTAGGTACAAAGTATTCTAGTACATGTTTATGTTCTAGAACCTTTTACACTTGTCTAGAATGTTTCTTCTCCCTCTGAAGATCGATCATAGGGTTACGTTTGTGTTAAAGTGTCGTTAAAAGTTGTACTTTTTGTAAACTTTGTGATTGTTTGAGTTTATCGTTTGTGTGGCAATTTAAATTATTGTTGTCGTTTAATAAATATTATTTTAAACATTATAAGTGTTAAATGTACTTCATTTTTTACTATTTTTTTATACTTATGAAACCTAATGAAAAATGCATATTAAGTTGAAAAAAAAAAAAAAAAAAAAAAAGGTCTTTCTCCAATATATACTAACAAAAAAAAAATTTTTAAAACATATTTTGTTTCGAGCCTATCTGAAAATTCGAGAAAGTGCTAGTAGGAAAAAAAATACGATTCGGAGGTACCCATCGTTTAGAAGAGAAAGGGGTGTCCCTTTTTCATGGAAAAGCTCATTTCTTATTCGATTTCTCTCTTCCTCTCTCTTTTTCAACCCATACATTTTTTAAAAGGTTTACTACAAAAGCCAATAGCGTAGACCATAATTACTGGCAAGCAATGTTAATAGGTAATTGTGATGAGGGGGCAAAGTACTCAGTAAGCACTTTACTTCCGACCTCTTCCCTTCAATTATTCAACAAGAGTAGAAGTATTTTGTTTAACGATCAACCTCACCGCCTCTGAATTTTCTACAAAATTTACATAAATAGTAAAGTATAAATATATATATATATATATATATATATATATATATATATATATATATGTAGTGGGAGGTGGGGCACAATGAAACACAAAAGTTTCTTTTACCAATAGCACCCCACCTGAGTCTTTATTTTCAATTTTTTTATTTTTTCCAAGCTACCTTAGGATCTAATCTATACAAGAAATGCTTTAAAAATTATCTTATGCACAATGTGTGTCCTCGGGCAGCTATTTTCCAAAAAATAAATTTTGTTTCATTCTGCCCCATGCCTGAGGTACAATGAAACAGCTGGAAAAAATAACACCATAATTAACAAAAATACTTTATTCGGCTTCCAGTCGGTTTTTCGTTCTTCTGCTTTAGGATAGCCACGAATTTTTTCAGGAAAGAGGAATGTTTGACTTCAGTCTTTATGTCAGTTGTCATAAATTAATACAGTTTGTTTGGTGCTCCGCTCTCAATTTCGCACTAATCTGTAAAAAAATGTAAAAAACCGACTGCTTATTGCACAATGAAAAACACATGCGGCTCGATGAAACGTGGGATCTCCATAAAACATTCCTTTGTGCTATCGAATGCCCCTGTTTTAAGGAACCCCATACTAGCCATTTTGATGTCTTTAACTTCCTACGATGAACGTGAAGAGGTAGGAAAGCCAAAGTCAGGCAAAATTGTGCTAAATCCACCTCTTTAGTGTTTCCCCTCCTCCCCCCGTTTTATAAGTGCAAATAAAAAATTGTAACTTTTCAGGAGACCAAGTTTGAAGATTCCCCATCTCTTACTTCTTTCTACCAATAAACCAATTCTGATTTCTGGACTATTATCTGAATATTTTATAATTACTTTATAATTTTAATTAATTCAAACGAATAATTATAATTTTATAATTATTCGTTTGAATTAATTATTTAAAAAACATGAAATTTGACAAAAAAAAAACTATCACCGGTCGGCAAGAATAGTGACACAAATCGAAATGTTTAACATTGAATTTCATCAATAGAAAGTTATAAATTTTCGTCGTTACAATATTTATTTATAGATAGTAAACCGTTAACAAGTAATTACAAAGTTACAAGTTAGTAAGTAAGAAAAGTCTTTATTAGAATTCAAGGAAGAGGTGAGCCCTATCACCGACAACTTAGTCCACAAAACTTACATTTTTTCAATACACATTAAAATGTACATAAAATCAGTATAAAACTTATTATTCAACAATGAAATAAATTCGCGGGTTCGCGTCCCGAGATCTCCCTAGGATTTGTTAATGGGAGTAAAAAATCCTTAGCCATGCCGTCCCTCGGATAGGACGTAAAATGGAGGTCCCGAGCCTGTACGATGTCAGGTACTCGTCAAAGATCCCTATCCTTATTATACCTGGATAGGCAAAATTTAGGACTCCCACTGTAGCATCGCCCGATTAGCCTTGGTGGCATAAATTGACGTTAAAAAACCAACAAACAAATAAATTTAATCAAGAAATTATTTAATCATAAGGGGATATAAAAAAAAAGAAATAAAATAATAAGTAGGGACAAGTTATCTACATTGCTTAAAATTTAAAAAACATTATTGCACTATTCGCGCCTACCGGCAATATATTTTTTGCAATTGAATGAATTTCATTTTTGCTACATTTATGCAAAAATCTACTGAGTCAGATTTTCTTTTTAATTTCTGTTTTTTTTATTCTTAATAACATTCAAATGAAATTTCGACGGTCATGTAGAATTAGGCCTTAAAGTGAACTAAAGCACTAATTTGAAACTAAAAAAAAAAAATAAAAATTTTACTATTTAGTAGCAGTTACTTATTTAACACTATTATTTATTATTTTTTATCTATTATATGGACTCGAAAAACCTAAGACAATGTCTTTAAAGAAACCTCCCTTAAAAGAAACATCATCCTATTCCCATAATACAAACAATACATATCATTATCCAGAAATAATTAATGATAAAGAAATTAAGAAAGGATCACTTGTTGTGTAGTATTTAGCTCAACCGACTTATCGCTGATCCACGCTATAAAGTAGATGGCCTTGGAATTTTTTAAATATCATATATATTATTTCTCAAGGCCTTTTTTTTGTCGGTACGCCATAACTTCCTTAATACTTCATCACATTTCATGAATTAGGCATCATTCTAAAGCTTTCGTAAACCGCTACACCGGAAAAAAATACAAATCACTCATTTTACCTTCGATTATGAGTTATAAGCCCAAAACCGCGGTTTTTGCGAGGAAATCAAAATTGTCGAGGTTTCCAAATGGTGTCAATCTTTTCAGGTATTTCGATTAACCCCTTCGCTTGCGAGTTGTAAACGAAAAACTGCAATTCTCTGCGAAAATTTCAAAATAATCGCAGGGCTTTTTCGAATATACATACATATTTTTCATACAGTACATATTTTTCAGTTTGTTGAGATGAACATTTTTGGCTCTATAAACTTTTCCTCTTTTCGCCTTAGTTTCCGTGTTATAAGCAAAAACATGCAATTTCTGTCAATGGAATCAGCGCACTCGCTTTCCGCGAAACCGAAATTTGTATTTAAGTAGTCCGCTTCTAACCTCACATCTTCTCTATATTACAGGTTACTCATGGATCATCCTTGTGTGTGTGGAAATCTACAATTTAAACACATCTATTCTTTACTTTAAGCCTTCAACCTATGAACATGGCGCTCTAAATACGCACTATACGCTCCTAAATATAGTCTACTTTAATGAAGTGGGATTTAGGTAGGTTAGAGTGCGAATGCTTCGCACGTGTCAGCAAGTAATAAATATTCGATTGTAATGCCGTCCTTCGGAGGGGACGGAAAATGGCGGTCCCGAGGCCGTGCAATGTAAGGTATTCATTAAATATCCCTATCCTAACACGAACAGTTTGATAAGAAAAGATTAGGAATCCTGCTGTAGAACTGTTCAGCCATAGAAAAATAAAAGGACTTTTAATAAATAAACTAGCAAAAAAAATAGGGAATATAATTTCTATGGGTGAGAGATAGTCAGCTGTTCTTCAATTACGATAGGTTAAATGATGGTCAGGATTTTCAGTTTACAATGATTTTATTGTGGTAAGCCAACGTTTCGATCCAACTTGTGGATCTTCATCAGGGCTTAAAGAAAACAAATATATGAGTATCTATGCTAGAGGGTAACAATAGATGGATACATTACAGAACTGATAATAATATAAAAGATGGTGTATACATGATGATATATTAATATTCATGTATACACCATCTTTTATATTATTATCAGTTCTGTAATGTATCCATCTATTGTCACCCTCTAGCATAGATACTCATATATTTGTTTTCTTTTAGCCCTGATGAAGATCCACAAGTTGGATCGAAACGTTGGCTTACCACAATAAAATCATTGTAAACTGAAAATCCTGACCATCATTTAACCTATTATAATTTGAATGGTTTCATGTTTATAATTTAATATGTACTAACATTATATACATCTTGTGCGTTAAATTAATAAAACCTCCATCTCAAAATACCCTCATCATGTCAAAGTAATTACTCTTTTTTAATATTTTATAAAGTAAAAAGGGTTTTATTCAGCAGTTGGAAACAGAGAGGCGTTTTTAAGTAGAATAATATAATTTTCCTTGAAGTATTCACATTTAATTCTCATCCTGAGGGTTTCTCATACATACCTTTTTTCTTATTTTCCTCTCTTTAAAGGTTAATTTTATATCCTCATTGGACTTTAATACAAAACAAAATAACAACCAATCAAAAAATAAATAAAGATTTTTGTAAGAACAATACGATTTTTTTTAAATAATTACGTATTCAAAAATATTAATAAGGTAGAAATTATTTAATTTATTTCGTAAGATTACAATATTTCCTTGTTTATAAAACTGTGAATGCAAAAAAAAAATATAGACCGAAATTAAAGTAATTTTTCTGAATACTTGAAGAATATGAATATATATTCAAAATCCCCCATCCTTCCCCCTGGCCCGGGAAACCCTGTATAGCCTAAGCGGCGAGGAAGGGGAGGAAAAGAAAGAAAAAAAAAGAGAAAAAAATAACCTAATTTACACTTTCAAGAATTGTTTATTCAGGTACATTAGAGAAAAAAAACATTAATTTTAATGCCTTTATAAAATTATAATTTAATAATTTTAAATGATACCCACGAGCCTACATTTTTTTTTTTTTTTCATTCAACTATTTCTTCTGAAAACAAAATGTTGCAGAAAAAATTAAATTCACGTATTCATTAATCTTGAATATTTTTTTGATAACTACTAATTTTTCAGATTTTTTTTTAAAGATTTTAGGTGCAAAACTGTGTCGAGAAATATTAACGGGCTCCAAGATCCCCCCCCCCCCCTGGTAATCCTAGGGTTAAGTAAAATCATCTTTTCCTTCACTCAATTAAGTAATTAAAACCCCTATTGCGGTATTGGCCTGGACGACCCTTGGTCTCTAGAGAATTACTTCCATTTCCTCTATATCGCACATCCTTCATTCCAATACGGACTCCTATCTTCCTTCAACTACTTATTCCCCTTAATCTTTTCCTATAGCACATCCCAACTATTTGACTTTTCTTTACTAATTCTTCATCCTTTCGTTATATTTGTATGGTGTATCCTGTCCGTCTAAGCCTACTTTCCCATAGTGAAATAATTTTATTTTCATATTTAGTTAGCTTTCTGCTTCTAATTCACCGATGTCCATCTACTTGTATGTATGTCATAAATCCACTACAAAAGAGTAATATAAGTGTTTCTTATATGGCACAAATCTTTAAGAAGGTGTAAGGGCTTTGACGAACTAAAGATGTGCCTCCATGGTTTATAATTTATATAAAACTTCGTGATCGGCAACAAAAACTATAATAATAATAAAATCTTTTACTTTAGAGAGAATAAAGCGAAAATGAACGAATTGAAATGAAACAAACAACTATAGATAATCAGTAAACCTCTAGTGTAAAAAAGAAAAAAATAAACAATTAAATATTCAATTAAGTGAAAAGAAACTAGTTTTACACATGTAGTAATATATAAATATTTACACACTTATTTACAGAGAAGCTAAGGGGTCACCTGTGGTGTAGTGTTCAGCATAGAAACTTACAAAACTAAAACATCAAAAGAAAAATTATAAGGAACAGAAAAACATTATTTTTTTCGTAGTTCAGTCTTTTAAATTTGATCCTTTATTGGCCTCACACTATTTTTACAATAGTTGGTTCAACGTTTCGGCACTAAGCCATTTTCAAGAAGAAGACCTAAAATTTAGAATTTCAATACTTTTGAACTCAATAAATTAAAATTAAAAACATTCAAGTGAAAAAATATATGTTTTTACCCACCTGTGACCACAATTTTTAAATAAATTAGGCTGACTACCCTTGTCTAAAATTAAAAATCTTTATTACTAGTTAACAACTGTTGTCACTTTTGGTAAGAATCACAGTCAAATGGATTATTTTACCAGCCCCTTATCCCTTCCAACCTGTAACTTCACTATTACTTAAATAAACAATTTGCAAATTTTAAATTAAAATCATGATTAAAATTCTTACATTTTTTTATATATTTTACTATTTATTAATTTCCTAAAATTTTAAAATGCATAACAATTTTTTTTTTTTTCGTTTTTTTAATCAAATATGACATTTGGCATACATGGGCGCATGGAGTTAGAGGCTATCAGTTTTCACTTAAAAACAAATCTGGTGTCACCTGTGGTGTAGTGGTAAGCATAGAATCTTACAAAACTAAAAGTCGCGGGTTCGCGTCCCGAGGGGGCCCTAGGATTTTTTAATGGGAGTAAAAAATCCCTGTCTATGCCGTCCCTCGAATAGGACGTAAAATGGAGGCCCCGAGCCTTCACGATGTCAGGTACTCGATAAAGATCCCTATCCTAATTATACCTGGATAGGCAAAATTTAGGACTCCCACTGTAGCATCGTCCGATTAGCCTTGGTGGCATAAAGTGACGTTAATGAAACAAACAGAAAAGCTAAGGAGTATTTCTATTTTCAAGAAATGGTAATAAAAACTAAGATAAGAGCTTCCATCGGTTAAAAATATTATACAACAAAAAAGGTGTATTTACATTTTTTTTAGGGACACCGGATGGCTATGAAATGATGATGGTGATACAGGCGGGATTTAAAGATGGGGAGGGTATTGTAATTACGGATGTCAGAGGGAAAGGAATTCCATAGAGAAAGGAAAGATCTATCAAAAGCCGATGTATATAGATCTGAAGACCTAAAGAGCGGTACTTGCGGGAATGAACTGATGATTTGGGCTGAAGAAGTTGGGAGATATACGAGTATGATGGACGCGGAAAAGGAAGGATGCCAGGAAATAATTATGGCTGTAGTAAGGATATGATCACTTTAACTTTTCGTAAAAAGGCGAGATGGGGACGTCTCATGCTATACAAAATATAAATCCGACGAAACAATTTATGAAATTATTTTACAGCTTAAACTTGAAAAAAGGCACGTAATACAATTTGCATATTGAAATAAATGTCAATAAGGTTAATGAAAAATCTGGTGCGTGCGCGCAACGCACAACTTTCACTTACCAAATTAGATTAGAAATTAATGCGTTGTGTTAATGCCACTTCTACTCAGTTACACATTTTTCCACATTCATTTTTTATTTTTGTTTTCATTTGCTCTATAACAAACACTAATTTCTTTTATTATATGGGGTTTTTATGTTTAGTGATTAAACACACTTCATAAGTAATGATTATTTATTTAACGTGATACTTTCTTAAACTTATAATACAAAATTTATTAAGTAAAGTCCCCCCTCCGTTTGACCAATTTTGATGAAATGAGAGCTATCACATCTTTGGCATATACATACGTCAATTATCCAGTTTGATTAAAATCGTTAAATCCGTTTTTGAGTAATTAAAAAAAACACGTGAAAATGATACGAAATTTACTAAGTAAAGTCCCCCCTCCGGTTAATAAATTTTTATGAAATTTTTACAGTCATATCTCGGGCATATACATACATCAAATACCCAGTTTGATCAAAATCGGTAAAGCAGTTTTTGAGTAAATACAAAAAAAAACGTGAGAATGGGACAACATTTATTAAGTAAAGTGCCCCCTCCAATTGATCAATTTTGATAAAATTTTTACAGTCATATCTCCGGCATATCAATACATCAAATACTCAGTTTAATCAAAATCGTTAGAGCCATTTTTGAGAAAATCGAAAAAAACGTAAAAAGTTATTAAATAAAGTACCCCCTCCCTTTGAGCAATTTTGATGAATTTTTTGCTGTCACATCGCGGGCATATATCTACACTAAATACCCAATTTCAGTTTTGTACGGCCTATAGTTTTTGAGCTAGTCTGTTCACACACACACACACACACACACACACACACACACACACACACACACACACACACACACACACACAGACCATTTCGCGGGACTTGGTCATTTGGACTCAGGGGACCCCAAAACGTGTATTTCCGTTGAAAACCGGAAGTCGAAATTTTTCACGATCGCAATACTTCCATTTACTATATATTTCATATATAGGTAAGTGAAAGTAAAAAGTCTTGAATAATCATGGAAAGTTGGATAATCGTTTCTATCTCAACAATAGTGGAAAGAAGTTATTTGAACTTGAGGATACTCAGCAACCATGTGCTCCTCTTATGCACGTATGTTACGGCCCAACTCCAAACTTCCAATGCCAGATTCGAAGATATAACCACCGTACTGTACCCACTAAGCTAACCTTATCAAGTACATTGTATTAATTAAAATTACTTACTTAACATTAATAAGTGAAGCCTCTCTTACATCTGACCCAAAAAACCTTACACTTGCTTACAAGCTAAATAGCAAGTCGACATTTTGTAGAAACTTATATCGAGAAGGTGCGTTCTCAAAGCTAGATCACTAGCAACTACGATGATACACTTAAGATTACTCACTAGAAGTGACCGACCGAAGTTTCGGTTTCGGTTTCGGCCAGTTTCGGCCGAAAAACCTGGTTTCGGCCGCAGTTTCGGTTTCGGCAAAAAATGGCCGAAACTAGCTCCTGTGTCTGATATCTCCAAGAAGGAAATAGGGCTACACAATTTCCGCTTGTATGCTCCATCTCTTTCACGGCATTTAACACCCTTGAATTTAATAGTGGGAAGTATATGTTATTTTATTTAATTACACTTGTATTGTATTTCGGCAGAACATAGATTTTTCTAATTCTTTTGGTATCTTTCCTTGATCGAAAACTTTAAGTTGGGCGTGGAGACAAAAATTTGAGAGTGACAAACAGAAATGTCCTCGTAAATCACATCAAGTCTTAACATGTAATGAAAGCATGCTCTTCATACAAAATTATTTACGTTAAGTCGACATGTCCACAGATTCAATTCAAAATTGAAAAAATATTTTAGTCAGTAACCTTGTCATTAATAGTTGCATCAAATGGTGGTAGTGGGTTTTGGTCTTTGTTCTTTTATAGAATGGGAATCAGATGCAAAACTAATTTTTCAACCTTGGCAGCCCCCTTTTCCCAAGCGGTTCACCAATAACATCCCAAAAACTTGTCTCAATTTCTATCACGAAGAAGCACGTTTTCGACTAAAAACTATCCTATAAATTTTTAAACTAGATTAAATCCACTAACATTTGAGACCAAAACTGACTCAGTTGATTAAATAGCTTCTGACATGAATTTTTAGTAATATCAGCCTGTTATTTAAACCAGGCGTACTAGGAGGGGGCCGGGATTCGATCCTATAACAACTAATACACCTGTTTTACCACTCTTGTATACCAGCTGATTATTAAATGAATAATTGAGTTAAGTTACTGTTATTTTATAGGCTTTCATTGATATTATTGCTAAATTTGACATATTACATACTCATATGTATTATATATAGATACGTAAATAAGTTTCGGTTTCGGTTTCGGTTTCGCCCCGAAACTAGGTCTATGGCCGAAATTCGGTTTCGGTTTCGGCAAAAATTTTGGTTTCGGTCGGATACTACTCACTAGTATAAAATCCTAGACGTCAGTGAGTAAGTCAGTAAATTAGTTCGGCTTTTAACTACACTTGCAGTTAGTTTACAATCTGCTGGTTTGTAAGTGAAAATTATTACACTGGACGAGTTTACTAGCAGTTTGTAAGGGATGTTTCGGTACCGAACTCTCTCCGTACTCTTGACAAATCTCCGGTTAATTTTTTTTTAATTAATCGCTAATCGATTAGTTAGCCAATAAAATACATCCCTATTTTTAACTCGCCAATTAGCAGATTGTAAATTAGTCCCGTGTAATGGAGTCCTATATCAATAAAAATACTTTTTTACAATGTTTTTTTATGAAAGAATGTCAGATATTTTGACTAAAAGTTAAGAGTTTATTAAAAATGTCCGAGGCGGTTCGCGTGACCAACCGTTCCCGCAGGAATTAATGATTATAATAACAAGCAGGGCCAATCTGACCTTAAAACTAATTATGAATCAATAATTACCGAGGGTTAATTAGCTGCACTAGTGTAATAATTGCAAAGTAAACAGCCTGTTCCCAGTGATGGAAGAAATAATAAGCTCTCATGTCCAGGTAGGTAAATATGAATTTAACCCCATGGCAATATTTCATTATTTCCAAGAATACAATTCATTCATTTCAAAAATATACTAATCATTTTTATAATTATTTCAACCAATATTTCTTCCAGTTTTTCAATTTATATTAACTAGATAGCACGTGCAAGCATTTTGAATAATACAGGTATCATTCATCAGCAAAATATAACTACTAAATATAAATAAATTATTTCAATTTTCTTTAAATTTTATTATTTTTTATTTTGTGTGGGACTTTGTACAGTCCTTAATATTATCATCGTCTCGAATGATACAGAACGTAATATTATCGAATAAATGATAGCATTATTTATTTAAAACTAATAAGTATTTTTAAGGGCATGGAAAACAATTTAATGATTCGATTCGAAACCATGTTACATTATTATAAGAAAAAGCAAAATCAGTGTACAGCAATTTAGCAGGCTGTAATTGTTCCGATACTGAATTCCGATTTCCATCATTTTTGTTTTTCATTCCATAGCGAAAAAACGAATCAATCAATTTATTAATTACTTCACTTTATTTGTTTGTTTTAACGTCACTTTATGCTTATATGGCTAATCCCACGATGCTACAGTGGGAGTCCTAAATTTTGCCTATCCAGGTATAATAAGGATAGGGATCTTCAACGAGTACCTGACATCGTAGAGGCTCGGTACCTTTATTATACTATTATATTATATTATATTAATTATACGTCCTATCCGAGGGACGGCATAGACAAGGATTTTTTACCACCATTAAAAAATCCTAGGGCCATCTCGGAAGTCTTATACACCTTTTAGTATTTTAGGTTTCTATGCTAACCACTACACCACAGGTGACCCCATTATTTCTCTTTGATTATATCTCTCTGACAGCATCATGCAAAGATCCCTGATGAGAACCTAAACTTTGGGTCGAAACGTTGGCAAAAAATAAAATATGGGATTCACACATGTTATTGCTATTTATTTTGACCGCACCCCTAACCAATTCCTCTTCTATTAACTATTTATTTATTTTATTTATTACATAAGTGATGAAATCTAAAACTAAATCTAGTTTTTGTCTTTTATTTTATAAAAGTTTTATTTTCTTCTTCGTCTTATTTTTTTATTCAGAATTTCGGAGACTAATAATCATCAAAATATTGGCTCAATCATTGAATTTTATCAAGTATTATATGAGAAATAATCTACAGAGATGGCAGAAAAGCTGCAATAAATTATAGTTTATATAGAGCGTAGTAACCTTTTTAAATAAACGTTCATTGGAACATAGCCAATGGGTGACTCTACACTATCCAATAAATGCTGTCTGCTGTAGACTTCATATTCACTTTAGGATCAATAATGGAAATAGTACATAATATATATAAAAATAAAAACATGGCACTCAAGGAAATAAACAAAATATAATTATAACTTTAAGACAGGATTATTTATACTTAAAAATATAGTCTTACGAGCAGTCCCAGACACGCTTTGCTGTGGCTCAGTAGCTTCAATGCGTTGCATTAATTATATCCTATTATGTTTAATACATTCAAATCAAAATTTAATGATAAAAATAACCTTTTAGCTAATCTAAAAATCTGATTTAATTTAAAATAGCACTTTACGACAAATTTAAAATTGTTTGGTAAAGAATTTAGAAGGGTTAAAGTTTTTATTTTTTACATCTCATATTTGACTATAGTAAGTATTAAAGATCCATTTATTTAGTACTTATTGGATTTTTTCAGCAGAGGTGAGATTAAATATAAGTAACACATGTAAAAGGAACTAATCAATATATATTATAAAGCAAAGTGTACAATGTGCGTGCCGAAAAGGCTCAAAAACGACTCAACGCACGTTTAAGAGAGTTATGTCAGCGTGTTGCTGTAAAACCCATAACGGAGAAGAAGGTTTCTGTTTTTCTCTTAAGGGTGTAAAATTGAAGAGAAAAGGACTGGAATTTTAAGACTCTCGCACCATTTAATTAGCCTCTCTGAGATTGAGATACGAGGTTATGAATGAAAAATGTAGTTCGAGCTCCAGGCTACCAGGAAGCGCTAGGGTGCGTTTCACTCAATGTTTATTGTTTGTTGTAAAGGTTAAATATTTTTTCAGCTGTTCTTTTTAAATTACTTTTAAAATTGTTTCACCATTTCTTTCTAAATAAAATAATGATTTTACATATCTGCAATCAATTAGAAAACCGACTGGATACCTTACAATATTAATTTTCTCATAAGAAGGTTAATTGATTAATATATAACATCTACTTAAGTAAATTTAATGCAATATGACTGAACATTTTTTAGTAGTACAGTGAGCGAAATAAAGAGACATAAAGCAAAATAGAAGAGCTGAATTGACTGATTATAAATCGAAAATAAAAAGTTTGAAGTGTTCTTATTGTATGCAATTATGAAAAATGGTTTTATTTCTATGTATGATGAGCATTCCAGTTGATAAAATGACTAACTCCAATTACAGCATTTTTTCAATAAGATTTTATCACCCCTCATAGTTCAGGATAAAAAGAAATATGATCAAAAATTGTGCCCTCATGATATTTTGGTTTTCACTTTGTAATAGTAGGTGCAGTGTATGGCCAAATAACGGTGGGGGGGGGGATATCTTATGGGAGATTGAAGTGGAAGGAAGGTCTTAAAAAAAAAGTTTCTATCAATCTTCGGTAGTTTCTAAACTTCTGGATCTAATAGGACCATCACAGTCGTCGGCGCTTAAGTTGTAATCAAAATATAGTTTTTTAACTAATATATTTTTCAACCATAATCTAATAACTTATTATCTGCTAACTGCTTGGAATGGGCTTATAGAATTCAGAATCACAGAATCCATCAAAAACGATGCATGACTCGACAAAGTTTCAGCAAAATTAATTGTTTATTCGCCATTTTCAATCCCCTTTAAAGTATATAGGGTTCCTTATTTGGGCGGACTCTGCAGATCTCGAATTTTAATATTGATAATATGTTAAAAGTTTCAAGAAACTGCTAATTTTGTTCTATATTTCCTTTAATTGTAAAGTCTTTCTGTTATTGAAACTACCATACAACTACCGGAGCGAAGCCGGGCACCCTAGCTAGTAAAGAATATAATTGGAATAGAGTTTAGTACTATCACAATAGACAATTAGCTAAAATGTACCAAATTAATCTTTCGTCCTAATACATATTAATTAAATTCAGAATATAACACATGGTGAAATAAAATAACGTCTACTTGTTGAGGTTCTACCAGAAACAGGTTATGAAAAGCGTGCAACCTCAAACCATGCTGAATGTTTTACATCCCACTTATCAAAACATAAAAATTTAATTTTATAAATGAGATAGATAACGTTAATTTATAACTTTTTACAACAATGGTGTACATTTTTTTATTATTAGAATTCAAAACTTCTATTTACTGTAATGCTAATAGGTGCACAGTGATTTTGTTTAACCCGTCTTTTGCTAAAACCATGGGAAAAACGCGGTTTTTCCTAGTCGGAAAAAAGAAATTTCTGCTTAATCATCCTAAATATCTAAAGAAAATGAAATGTGTCAATAAATAAACTTACACCGCCATCTGTAGGAAATTTACATAACTTAGAAATAATCACACTCAATTGTAGTATAATAAGCATTTAATTTGCAATAAAAGAAATATTAAAGCCAATAATCGAGATAAATAACTACCCTATCTTTTAAGTTGGACAATGGCAAAATTTTATAAAAATCGGTTAAGTAGTTTCTGGTTTTACCCCCGACAAACAACAAAAAGGTTATGAAATCGACACATGACGCCATGTTAATAAATCCAAACACGACCTACTGTGTTTGCAATAATTCGCAATAAAATAAATATTGTCAATAATCAAGATAAAAACTATCCTATCTTTTAAGTTGGACAAAACTATACCCATTGAGCCGAATTTCATTTAAATCGGTTGAGTAGTTTCTGAGTTTACCTCCGGCAAACATCCGGACACGAGATTTTTATATGTACAAGGATTATTTCTTATAGCCAGAATTGGCGGACTCTCTTAAGATTTTATTAATTAATAGCTGACAAGTTTAACTTCATTCCGCCTCATCCATATAATTGAAAAAAAAAATGAATAGTTTAACTAACACCACTTAGTTATAAATATATATTATCTGCATGCAACGAGTAAAATAAAAAAAAAAAGATAAAATAAAAAGATTGGTTAATAACGATTTGCCTGATTCTTCTTTTTCTTCCTAGAGGATCGAATGTTCTTTCAACGTGATTAATAAAAAAATAGATAGTTTCTGTGTCATGCGCGAGAAACAATGCCACCATTGTCAATAGCATTTGCTTAACCTCCTGAGAAACTTTTCTAATGTTTCTTACAATATGAATCGAATTCGGACAATTACGGACAGTTCATAGCAAGCAAGTGGCCAAATCGATCCATCCAAACTTGTTCCAAACGAAAATCATTTCATTTTCTATCATTATTAAACATCATTTTTTATTATTATTAAACATCAATTTTCTGTTAAATATTTTCGATATTTTTATACTGCTAAAATTCTGTTAAGCCGTTATTGAATTATAAATGATATAACTAGTAAGCCATTACATTGCATGTATATATATGTTCAGATTTGTGGGAATAAATAAAAATTGAAAACTTTCTTAGGCTCTCCAGCCGAATATCTAACAAAAAAATTTTTTTTTCGGAAATGATATGTTCGAAATCACATCATAACCGTAAAATCTTCGTTTTTTTTCCATATTCCACCCTCTATGTGGACTGACTTACATTGAACAAAACGGAAGAACTCCGACGAAAGCCTACTAATTTGATGTTCATTCAAAAGTACTCACCGAGCCTTCATAGATTTGTTCCCCTCATCACATCTCACAATTATAAAAGAATACTAAGTACTGACTACAAACTGACACAAATTCTTACTGAGCACGGTCAAATTAAACAATATTTAACACGCTTTAACATACTACACAATGACAAGTGCCCAGACGACGGACAGATACACAATTTTCCATACTTAATATTTGACTTCAAACAACTAGACAGACTTATACAGAACGTTCTTTTATAAGGAAGGGCATTGCCTGAAATAGAACAGAGATTGATGACAAAACTTAAAAAAGACTTAATTACCTCAAATTTATTAGGAAAATAGACTTCGAATTACTTACTGACTAATGAAGGAAGACAGTATAAATTATATTTATTTTATTAGCTTGGTATATAGCGTTTTGAGCTTTTTATTTTAATTGATTTCAGTTTACCTGTTCATTTTATTTTTTATTTTTGTAACTTTTCTTATTTTTTGATTTAGTTTTTTCTATATGACATGTAATATGCCTGGTAAAATAGACATGGAACATATAAAAATCATTCAATAAACTCTCCTTCTTTAGGGCTACCATAGAAAAAAAAAACATATATATGCATATATTATATACCAGTGATGCGGCATAGAAAGAAGCACTGGGATCTTCGTAACTCCTGCTTTACCTTGTGCAGTAGAAATAAAATGTATAAAATATATAACAACAGCCGAAATTTCCATGAATACGAGTAGAAAAGACTTAATCGACCGAGTATGAGGTATGCTCTTTTTTAAACAACTAGGATAACTAAATCAATACCTATTTTTGTCAGAGTTCTCCACGCCTAACTCGTCTTTATTACGACTAGCATATTGGCCAAAATATTAATAATTTTCAGGATTGCGAATCAATACATAATTAGCATGAAATGTAAAATTAATGTTAATGAATAAGGCGGAAAAAATAACTGTGAAAACACAATCCAAAGATTAATTTTTCTTAATTATTTTGAACTAGCTGTATATCTTTCATTCCAATTTATTTTAAGGAATTTCATTTTAGATTTCGTAAAAATCAATGTAAAGCGAGATCATAACGGTTTATATAACAATAAAGAATATCATAATCCTGGCTTCGGCACAAACCGGTATACAGACAAAGGTGGCCTGCTGGACATAAGCCCCATCACTAGCACGTTCACATGACCAATCTTTGCTAAAAGCTTCAATATAGTAGATGCACCCCTTGTTCGGTTAATACGGTCAATAGTATTCAGTTGTACCTTTGTGTTTCGGTCTTCATTTACCTTTGTTATTTTACGCCATATTCTCACTATATACCTGTCATCATATTGTTACGATAATTTTTTTTTTTTTATGTATCATGGAAAAGGAAGATTTTGAGGAGATTAAAAGTGTTTTCCAACATGATTCTAAATTTTGTTTACTTGAAGCTTCAGTAGAATTTTCATTGACTATGATTTTGTTATAGTATGTAACCCAGGCAATGCAATTTCGCTGAATAATAAAAGATTTCCATATATTCGAAGTTATATGGATTTATTTTAATCCCGCCTCAGCTAAAATAATCCAGTAATTGCTAAATGAATCGATCATTAATACTTACTTTAGTCAAATATGAGATGTAAAAAATAAAAACATTAACCCTTCTAAATTGTTTGCCAAACAATTTTAAATTTGGCGTAAAGTTCTATTTTATATCCCATTGGTTTTTAGCTCAAACGTTTTTATAATAAAAACGTGAAACTCAATTGTCGGTACAAAAGACTCATGTTCCCGTATATGTGAAGATTTGGTTCAAAGAGGTTTGAGAAAGACGGCTTAAATATTTAAATTATGTTTGGTTATGAAAATTTAGAAACAAATAGATAAATTAGGTTAAGTCGTTTTTTCAGAGTTCTATTCTCATTTTAACGTACGTGCCCATGCAATTAATAAAAAAGAGCCTTTTGGCGTTGGTCAACTGTTAGCATGTGAAAGTCAGTATATTTGTATTATTTTATTCGTATTGTAATGTATAAAAAACAACACTAAACATATTATTTTGTAGAGTTCTAGACTTGTTTTTTGAACTAACTGTTTATAGTACAAGTTTGTGACTGTTCTAGTACATGTTCGTGAATGTTCGAGCTCATAGGTTCGCTAAGAGCTCCGGCTATTTACATCTGGTAGCAGAAAATATCTTCTGCGATGAGAAGGTCGAGAGGATGATGTAAGCTCTCGAAGGAGCTCCTAAGCAGATTTGGGCATATTTAAATGAAAATGTAATTATGATTATGACTAATAATCAAAAATATGAATAATGATTATAATCATCATTCACAAATCATTCTGTAGCGCGGAATCATTCGTCGTGGAGTATTCGTGAATATAATGTATTCAACAATCATGAATGACCATTATTCATTATTAAATGTTAGTCCATAATCATGATTAGGAACAATTCATTGTTCATTATTACTCATTGCTCATTAATCATGACTAATGGGAATTCACTACTCATGATAAAAGATCATTCATTAATCATGAATAATATAAATTCATTAATCATTTAAAAAAAAAAAAATTTCACAATTCCAAGTCTTACTAATCATGAATGATGATTGAAAATTTGTTTGCCTTTCCCATTCTTGTTAATAGACGTTTACTAATACCCAATAGAATTAGGGTCTAATTCTTTACTTGTGACTTCAAATGCTATTCAGTTGACTACACCCATTGCTTAGGACTTGTCCTTGCTCATTAGGACAACTTCTAATTCAGAAATTCATCCTCGTCTTTTAAATTTAAATGAATAATGGTTATGAATATATCATATTCATGATTGATGATAGGTGAATATTTGTTATTCATGATTGATGAACATTTGTTATTCTGAATATTGGGTATTCGTGATTGATGAATATTATATTAATCCTAGCTCATGAATATATTTTATTCATGAATAAAGATTAACTGAATTTATCAGTATTCGTTAATCATCGTTAACTGAATACCAGTTATTTATTATTCATTTCAAATGAATATCATAAACACTCAATAATCATTAAAAAAACTCCGTACTGATTATGAATAATGGTTATTCATTATTCATTTGTTTAATGATTACTAATTATTCATATTCATTAATAATCATTCAGATTACCATTTGCCCAACTCTGCTCCTACTCATGAGACACTGTCCTCTATGACCGCGTTAATCGAAGTAAGGCCTGGATTAACACCTACCTGCTATTCTTTCTGTTCGAGAAATTCCTGCCCCATTTTGCCGTATATCTTTGAAGAATAGGTCCAAATATGTTTGAGTAATTATGTTTAAATATCTCATTTCTGTCTTATTTTTAGTTTTGAGGATTTTGAAAAAATAAATGGGTAAATTAGAATGAGCCGTTTGCAGAATCCTTTTTTTTTCATCTTAAAGTACTAGCACCGCAACTCGCATTCATTCATGGATAGCCTAAACTAAATAGATTTTTTTTTTTACTAAAGAATAGCCCCTTATTACCCCCCAGGGTCGATCCAAGACATTGAGAATAGCAGCTCCTTGCCTCCTTGTCATACTAAATTACCAGCTCCCTGAGAAGTGAAATTGATAAAAAATTTTAATACCTCACTAATTTGATTTTATTAATGACATTATCATACCTCTAAAAGTTTCAGGATATCTTTCCCCCAAATACAGCTTAATATCGTATTAGTTCAAAAATAGCATAACATACAGAGCAAAGTCAGAAAACAATAATATAAGTGGCTTTTAAAATTATATAAAATAACTAATATAACTTTCATATTTTATTAGAGCGCGAGAAAACTCGAGCGAATGCCAAATATTATTTAATCCAATATCACCGATAAAAGTTTCATTTTACCACACGTTATCAAACTCCCTTAATAATTTGTTTGCAGAAGCCAGAAAACATTGTGGTGTAAAAGCTTGTAATAGGGACACATTTTAATCGAATTTAGAAATAAGCCTTTGACAACTCTATCCATTAAGTTTTTATTTAAGTTATAAGCAAAGATTTTTAGAAAATAATAATGTGTAAAAATAATTTTTTTAAAAAGTATTTTTGGGAAAATCGTATGTTTAAATAGTAATTTTTTTTTATTTTAATGGTAAAATAAAATGTCGAAAAACTTATAGTAACTCGTAATCAATCATATTTTTATAGTAATGGAATATCCCTTGAATTTTAATGTTTCAATTTAATCAGCGTTATTATTTTTTTTTTAATAACAGAACAGTATTTAAACACGGGGAATGAAATGTAAGCATTAAACAGTTTATAGAAATATATCCACCAGTGCAGCATCCTAATTATTTTAATGGTACGTATTATTTAAAAATTATTTAAATATGTAATAAAGTACCACAGGCTATACTGAGTGTTGTCAGAGAAGTTTTATTTTTTATTTAGAAAAATCAAAAAAGTAATAATTAAAATAATAAAAGGTGTTCCTAATGAGTAACTCATGAGGTGCTATCTTAAATTTAGCGAAATCCTATTTACCATACATTCATACAAAATTTAAAAAAATCAAAACAAGATGCCTTTGGTGTAATATTGTACAATAGTATAGGAGAAGTTATATGAAACGTTAAACTAGATCAAACGCTCTCTCTATTCTGCCAATATAAAGGTTAATTGCCAATTGTCTCTAATTGACACTGCAGGTGAATATAAAAGGTTTATAATTAAATGTTCACATTAATTCGATACGTATTAAGCTTACTACACAACTTGTTTTTCTAATTATGGCAATTACTACAAATGATTACACACAACACTTAAGTAAACATAAACCATTATTAATTTGAATGTAGGTAGTAATTTTTAAGGTTGGTGTATTTTTAAAAGTAGAATTATATTGTAAAAACAATTATGGATTTCAAATGTTTTGCTTGGGCTAGGAATAAAATCATACTTTCTATTTTTAATGTGAGAATACTCTCTTTCAATCGTGTACTTGTAATTTTCACGTTTATTGTGATTTCACGAAAGCTTCAGTATCCATACTAAAGTGTGATACTCTTGAGTCATTAATGAGAAGTTTACTGCTTAGTAATTATAAAATTATAATAATAAAAGGAGTAGTCATGGTTTAGTGAAATTCCAAATGTTTGAAGCGTTTACCAAAAGTAAATCTGAGCCATATTTTAAAAAAATCTGAGATGTTACCAAATTAAATGCCTACACCTAATTTAAAAAAAAAAAAGAAAAAAAAAAAAGGTTTACTTCAAAATATTTTTTTTATTATTAAAAAAAATACATTTATGTCAATGTAAAAATTCAAATGCAATCTGGAAATTTCCTTGCGATACGCAAATACTTCGAAAGCGTCCGTTTACAGAAATTAAAAATTAGAAGTTTAGTAGGAATGTAACCCACAGTCTTTGTCAGGGTGGGTTAAGAAGCATTTTAAATCGTCTGAGAGAGAAAAGAATTCAGTCCTTTCAGTCGAAAGTGTTGCGGCATTACGACCATTACTACAATTGAATAAATAGCTACAGAAAATTAGAATTACTTCCAACGAAAGTTAAGTTATTATATAAATCCTCAAAATATAATAATTAAATAACGACGCAACCAACTTACTAAAGTCTATATGGATCTACACCTTACAGATATACAAGACACAGCCCAAAAAACCATTTTCAAATATTAAGTATGCAATTAACAAACACATACATACAAGCTGAATGACGAACATCATATCTAACTTACACGGACTTACAAAGCAAATAATGAGAAACATTGACAATGCTGGAGTTATGGATAACTAGAATGAGTTGAAGGACTGCAGAGTACTATTCTTCCCTCCAATTGCATCAATATTAGATTAGCCTACAACTCAGAATATTAGCTAATTGTAGAAAGTTAGTTGGCAGGTGTAAAATAATAACCGAGTTAAAATTAAAATAACAAAATTAGTTAAAAATGAGTACTGTAGACAAAATAGATTGTGGTTACAAATACCCGAGCCGATTAGGGATACTATAAACTGGGACAGGTTTTTCCCTCGACCGGTGGCGTGCAGGTGAAAGCCTGATCGACAGCAAAACCGAAGCCTCGGGAAATTGGCTCTCGATAAATCCTCAAAGAGCACATCCATTATCGCAAGAGTGGTTTCCCCGCCAACAGATTGCGCCGTTTAGAAAAAGGGGAATAAAATCTGGTCGCGTGAGTGGTCTCGTCAAGACAGCTTCAACCGCTCCATGTCAGGCAGGATCCACCTAATTTTATAACGAAGGAAAAAAAAGGAAAGTAATAAGGGTTCATTAAGACAAATAGTCCAAAAGAAGAATTATACTGAAGAGATGATTTACCAACTCAATTTAAAAAAAAAAAAATGGAATTTATGAGTTACAAGACAGCAAGATATTCACTAAGCAGATTACTTCAAATCCCACCGTAGTTAGTCACGAATGATAGAAGTATTTTAAAGTTAACTTTAGACAAAGCAGGATAAGGTAAGTATAGTGAAAATGAAAAAATTCTAAGAGCGTATACATTTCTATGCGCATTCAGTTTAAAAACTAGCTCATATGAAAAATAAAAAAAAATATAAAGAATGAAATTCTGTAGCTCTATAACCTCTGAAGGGCATTGAGTATTATTAGTTTTAACACTCCATTTTAGTGTTAGTTATAACCCCTGGGCTTAGAAGTTAAGATAGTAAGAATGTAATGTTACTGGGTCAATAAGATGTGCAAGGAGATGATTTTACCGATATAAAGACCAAACGCAGTTTATCCCTCTTATAAATAAATATCTAATTAGTTATAAAGAGTAACTCTTTATAGAGGCTGTGTATAAACCAAGAGGTTCTCTTGACGTCTTAACGAGGGTAGACCTACGGATGAGTACAAAAGTATCCTGTCAACTCCCCGTTCAAACTTTCGAAAACTTGAGCACAGTAGTTCAAGGTATTATACAGTGAGCAATATATTATTATTAATTTTTTTTTTTTTTTTGACTCAAGAGACTGAAACGTGAGAACTAATGGAAAAAAAAACATAAAACGTTTAAACTGATCACAATCGTTTACCCAATAAGAGAAGTTGAAAAAATAAGCATTATAAATAAAAAGCCTTCGTATAAATCAATTACATAAAAATCACTGACATTCACACGATGTATTGCTGAGTGGTTTTATTCAGATCCCATCCCTGACATTACAATGAATTTCACTTCGTATATTGCCCAACGTGAGAAATAAAAACAATGTTTGTTTGATGACTAAATACAAATACTGATATGGATACTATTTGCCAATCTGCCACAAATAAAAAGTTTTTTTTTTTTCTTTTTCATTTACTGATATTTACAATTGCACAAAAACAAAATAAATCCAGTTAATAAAGGTAGTATTTTCCCTCAGTTTAATATATTTTCCTATACACAAAAAATAATCTAAATATTCTACTCATCCACAAAAAGAGACTGAATAGAATTTAAATTCATAGTCAATTTATCACAATTATTTTTTAGCTCCATTATAGTTGTATGCAATCAAATAAGCTACGTGGAAATAATCAAAACTATCTAAATAACAAATAGTTTTATTTATTTTTTTTTTTTTTTTCGCCTCGCTTTATCAGTCAGTGATCTCTTTCACCTCAACCTATGACATGTTTTGAGTTCAGTACCTTGTAGGTCCGTGATGTGAACCAGAGCTATGCCACATAAATCAAACTATTTGCTATCCAAATAGTTTTATTTATTTTCCCATAGCCTGTTTGATGCCATATATTTATTTATTTAATAAATGCAATCAAATATATGTGAAAGCTTTCCAACCTCTTTAACAAATAAGACGAAAATTTATTACTAAAATTTCCCAATTTTCGCATTATTTTCTACAAGCTGTATATCCCGGTTTCATCCAGGGAATTTCATTTTTCTAATGAAACGTTCGATTTCGTAAAATAAAGCCAATGTAAAGCGAGATCATAACGATTTTTATACCAATAAAGAATATATCCAGAGATCGACTGGATTTATGCAATTTTAATATGGACAGGTGATCGTACCTGGTTATATTTACCACCTGGTATGAAAGAACCACTGAGCGAAATTTGGAGAATTTAGGACAAACGGTATGGATTTCTGTGAAGAACAAACAAACAGAATTTCATCTTTATTTATATAGATTGATTAGTAATTAAAAAGAAAAGTAAGGATTAATTTTCATTAAAACGAGGACCCTTAGTCGGGTGGGCTTATAGTAATGTAAAAAGTATTCTTCATGAGTTACCTGCTAATAAAATATCGAATTCATCGTAACTATTTTGACAACTTATGGGAGTATTTCATAAATATAAATTTAATTGGTTTAAAGGAGAACTTTAGGTGCAATTAAGTAAGTTTTAACCGATTTTGATCCGTATACTAACGTTTCTTGGTCACCATTTTAAACCTAAGGTGGAGATAAAGCCAAGAATCCCAAATGAATCTTCTTTAATATCAGCGTCAAACTATATTTGGAGAGGCCATAGAGGCAGAAATTCTAAAACAGATAAAAGCTTAGCAACGAGCCGAAAATTTGACGGAATGCTCCAAAATGGGCTTAGAAAACAACGCTACACTTTCGATTTTCAACTCATTATTTTAAGAGGGAGTTTCAAAAGATGATAAACGTATTGATGTAAAAGTATATTTTTTTACTAATGGTTCTGAATCGGATAAAAAACGTGTCCCCACCCTTCACCAATTACTTTCGGTAGGTACCGTAAAATTGTATATATATATCGTTAAAAGATATCTTAATAAATAAATATAATAGAACAAATAGTCTTCCAGTTCAAGAAACAATCCTTACACAGAGACACAAACAGTAATTTTTTAGAATTTTTTAGTAATTTTTAGAAAAGCGCGCTATTATAAGGTAGCAGCTACAGACCATTGCTGAAACTATTATTTTGGACTTAATCGAAATTCTTTAACATAAATATAATGATAAAAGCGATTTACTCGAACGAAAAAAAAAATTGATATAATTTTCCGAATTATATTTAAATGTTTGATTTATACCATACCAAATATAAAAATATATTGATTATTCTTGATAGCATTTTCTGACACATAAAACAAGATAAATTTGAAAGAGTAACCCACTAACTTATGGTGAAACAACATAAAATCCATGAACTTTTTTCATAATCTTGACGTAAGCTAACACTAATGTTTTTAAACAATTTCAATTTTTTTATTTATTATTTATTTATTTACATTTTAGCCTCTACCCGTAAGGGTCATTGGCTTTAATTTTTCCTGTTTATATTTTATTATAATAATTTGTTTCTTTTAAGAATTTGAATAACTTAAGGGCCGAAGACTCTTCATCTCCCAGTATTTCTTTAACAGTTTTCGGCAGCTTCACCTTTTTCCGTGCATCATTATGTTGTACACAATCTAGTAACAAGTGTTTTGTACTCTGAGTTGTGTTGTTGCACATTTGGCAGGTGGGTGCTTCAAGACCTTTGAGTAGGTATGTATGTGTGAATGCGCAGTGCCCTATCCGCATTCTGCACAATACTACTTCTTCTCTTCTCGATCTTCTATTGGTTGTGACCCATTTGCTGCAATCTTGTTTTATTTCCGCTAGGTTCGATGGTTTACTCATCCAATTTTCTTCCCAATTTTTTTTCATACTTTTTTTTAACTGGTGGATCCAATCCTCGTGGGTGATACTGTTTATTGGGATTATGTTGGGGTTTTCTCCTTTTCTTGCCAAACTTGCTGCTTGGTCTGCTCTCTCGTTCCCTGTTATCCCGGAGTGAGATGGAACCCAGACCAGTATTATGATTTTTTTACTATTTCTAAGTTCCCACAGCGTATTTACAATTTCCGTTATTATTGAGTTAGTGGGGGCTAGGTTATTGATAGCTGACAGTACGCTCCTTGAATCTGTTACAACCACCCAGTTTGACTTTCTCGACTCTTTGATCCAATGAAGGGCCTTCATGACAGCTACTGCTTCTCCAGTGAATGTAGAGCTCTCTCCTGGTAAGTTTTTTATTTAAAAAACTTAAGAATTTAATTTTTAAAGTCCGCACCGAGTCCAAATCATGGAGCACTGTTACTCCGTCATTATTTTTTTTTTTTTTTTTGTAGTATCGGAGGAATGATATTTCACATTAAGTTTTCTTGGTCTCTAAAACTTGAATATTATACTTATAAATGATTTTTTATTCATCCATTTATTTCTTAAACGCTAACAAAATAGTTGTTTATTGTTGTCGCTATCAAAATGTTCTATAATGAAAGATAAAGTATTATAGGAGTCAGTCGTTGTATATAAATTTAATACATAAAAATAATGCCACAAAACAAACTATTATGCTTTCGAAAACTCAAAAAGTTTTAGGTTATCAAAAGATTTCAAACCATATTAAACCCCCTCCCCACAAAAAATTAAGACTTATTCAAATCCACCCTGTTTCAAAAAACGAAAAAAAAAATAAGATTAATAGTATTAATGGTTTTTTTTTTTTGTTTTTTTTTTAATTATATTAATTATGTTGTAATATTATTTATTATTTCTTAGTTATTGTTTAAATGCAATCCATTGTAGGTATACAATAAAAATAGCTTTTTATATATTCTTTTTAAACATTTATGGTATCACTGTAGTTTTTTTGTTATATTGTTTATATTGGTTTTAGTTTTTAGTCTCCAACAAAGTAAATTATAGTACTGTTAAAGGATAATTTGTAATTTATTATATTATAATTTAAACTATTTAATCCTATTTTTCAGTTAAAAGTTATACCGTTCTTAATATTGTGAAAAATCGTAGAACTCAATTTTTGTATAAAAAAAAAATTTTCTTAAGTAAATTTTAATATATTTTTTGTAGTGTATTCTATAAAATATACGTATTTTTTAAAACGAATAGAGCACCTATCTATAATATTTTATATAACTACATAATTATCCGCCATATTTTAAATTTTAATTTCATAAACCTTATGCCTTGGGATGTTCCGTTATCTTGATAAAAAAAGCGTTATTATAATATTATATTAATAATTTTAATATTGTATGACCTCTTTGAAATTATTTTAAAATGTTGTTTTTAATAATAATAAAATATTTAATAATTATAACTCATATTATTTCTTTATATGAGTTATTATTATTATTTCTTAAAAATTAAGACATTTATTTTATTCATAAATTTATGATATTTATGTTTTTTTTATTATCTCATTTCTTTCTATATTAGATATAACGTACGCCACGCGATACTTAATACTAAATAGGTATCATTTATTTTGTAATAATTTTGTAATATTATTTTTTAAAAAAAGAATACTCAATTTAGATTCATTCAATTATTTTCAAGTAAAAATAAATCTAATAATAATGAAAATAAACACAAGAAATCATCATTATGTGTGTTTCTTGTGTTAGTGACAATTTAAATGAATAATATAAATAAACAAACAAGATAACGCCAACGACCCTCTGTGCTGGAAGCGAAGAAAAAGAAAAAATTCAAGACGCATAAACAAATGAATTTAAAATATGTATCTAATTTCTTTTGTTAGACCTGTCTACCTTAATATGGAGATAGGTAACAAAGACATTTTTTACAATTTAGATTTTTAGAAGTTAATACAGCTGTAAATTACAAAAATAAAATAAATAAACATAAATATAAAAAAAAAATAAAACAAATAATTCCCGCATTGAGCGTCGAGTCTCGAACAGTATCCAGTCACTTTTATTTCATCCTATGAGATGAAGTTTTTTATTTTTTTTATTTGATATTCCTGATTAAAAATGTGTTTACTATTATTTTAATCCTGATCAAGATGCTAACGAACTTTCTTTAGTATCATTAGTAAATTATGTCCTAAGCTCATACAATAATAATTTAGGTTCAGGCCATCGAAAATTTTTATTTAAGGAAATTTTATCAATTCCATATTTCCTTCAATTTATGCTCGACGTTTCGGCCAATTAGCTAATCTTCGTGAACTTCTTATTATTTTTTTTTTTTTTAGTCAATTTTTAATTTTCACAATTCCTTGTCAGCGTCCTAGTAATTCTTTGTTTTTGTTATCGAAAAATTGATCACTACATTTATTTTTTTTTTTTTCACGTGTTAGAAAAATTATTTTTATTAGTAAATAATAAATTTTAAAGCCATCTTAAGAAAATAAATATAAATCTATGAGTAATATATTTATACATTGTATTATACGCTTATTTTATTTTTTATAAATCTAAATAATTTGTTTTTTATTTGAAAAAATTAAATCATAATTTTTTTAAATAAAAAAAAAATAGTACCTTCAATTAATATCCTCGGAGAAATAATCCCATGACCGTGAAGAGGTTAGAGAGAGACGAGACACGAGCACAGACGCGGCACACTACGGACTGCCGCTCCGAGCCCTGCGCAAGCCCAGAATCGATAGTAAGACTCGACTCGATTCCTCGATATCTAGCCTTAGTTCTTATAGACAAATTATACTACAGCAACTATTCTTAGTGGGACTAAGGAAGGGCTTAGATAATAACTTTGATCGGAGCTTGGCGGTGAAGTTCAAAGAAGGTTTGGATCAAGTATTACGGTCTTTTAGAGAAGCCCAGTCAAGAACTAGACACTTCAGGGTGTGGTGAGAGTGCATTCACGGATTTTCTCTCGTTTTTTAAATTCGATTTAATTTAATTTTTTATTTTATGTAATTCTGATACTTGTCTTGATAATAGGAAAGATCAAGAAAATAAATTAAAATATAATCGTATCAGAGCTTAATCGGATTTCATAGCCTTTTAGATAATATATATTTTTTTACAACTTATATAAATTTCCTTCGAAAGGTGAATTTAATTGTTTGAAAATTGTTCAATAAATATACTTTGTATCTTTCTACAAACATTTCATAGTTATTAAGATAGAACAGAATGTGTTTGAAAACGTTGAGAAACTTAGCCATTAACGGTCTATTATAACTATAAATTCAAATAAAGGTTTTAAGAACGAAAACGCTTCTTTCTTTTTTTTCTGAAAAATTATTTTGCTTTCTCTTTCAGTTACGAAACTTTAAAAATTATACCAATTCCAGTTCAAATGAAAAAAAAAAAAAAAAAAAAAAAAAAAAAAAAAGAAAAAAAAAAAAGCATATATATTACTATTACAAATAAATTATAAAAACATGTTTTTCGATTTAATTAATATGTATTTGCTATACAAAATTAAATTAATATTATTAAAATTAATGTGTTTGAAAGGTTTCCCGGTCGAGACCTACCATTCCGCATGACTTAGAAGTATTGCATGATCGTATCAGTCCTCCTTAAAACATTTTTTTTCTCTCTTCAAATTTTGGTTCCCATCTGACAGGAATCTGCGACAATCAGGGAATGCAATGGCTGCAAAGCATTCATATATAAGGCATTTTGGACATGAGGAAAGGTAAGTGCTCAGCGGCTCCTCTTTCCTCGGGCTTGACATTAATTCAGGAGAGAAGATCTCTTATCCAGCTTCTTTTTAGCCGCTTTCTAACGGGCATTTAAGTCTTGGCCATGTCTTTAATTATAATATTGTTATGTCCGTGTAATTTAACAAAAAAAGCTTTAATAAAGAGTTCGTATGCGTTGTTCGAATGTTGGTTGTTGTAAGTCTTTATTTAGAGCTATGTTACTTACGTACCTAGTAGCGTCCGTTAGTAATCTTAAAATTTTGGATTGAAAAGTCTTTAATTTTCGAAAGTGTGTCTTTTAGCTGAGCCGAAAATCTATGAGGCGTATGTCCAAATGAGTTTAAGTAAGCAGGTTTATGTATTCAGTTTCTGTCTAATTTTCAATTTAGAAATTTGGAAAAAAGAGTGTAAAGTATTTTTAAGCGTATGTTCAGTGTATTTTTTTTTCATACTTAAGTGTGGGCCCCAAGTCATCCTTCTGTCGAACAGAAGTCAAAGCTCACCTACAGTTTCTGTCTCAAGAATATGTTTGTCGCCGATATAAACTGGAGGACACGTATCTCGTCTGAATGTGAAAGTTATGTGTTGTGATTTTGTCATGATTTAATTTCATTTTCCAGAAAGAGTTTCCTAATCATCAAGTCATTTTCAAATCGAATTTTAAATTATAAAATAATGTTAACGTAAATGAGTATCGACAGTTAGACTTTTGGGATTCAATGGTTAAAAAAAAGGGTTTATTTGAGTTATTATAAATTTTAAGGATATCATAATTACTGAATCCATATTAAGTATAAGTTGTGCGAATATGTCGTGCGTGCCATGCAACTAATCATAGAAAACACCGGTAACGTAGATGTTATACGCTAAAAATGCTTGAAATATTTTTATGGAGGAACGTCTAAGGGCGGCGTCTATGCAAAAATTTGACTGACAGTCTCGGTCTCGGATATACGTATGAACAACTTTTCTGAAAACGTTTTTCTAATTAAAAAATCTCTAACCTAAGTAACGAAGGTGAGGAATCATTTATGAGCGTCTATCTGATACGAAAATATTCTCGTTCCAATGATGTATTTTTAAAAATGCATGAGGTTTCGCACCATTTCAAACTAATATATACAGTTTTTCAGTGAAATTTTCAAATTATCTACTTGGCTTAAGGATGGTAAAGTAAATGAGGATTTTAAATGATTTTTCCTTTTTGTTAATTAGTTCATACATAATTTGAATGAAACATTATGTGGCCCTTTATTTAGCTCACTATGACAATTTTACACACCACTCGCAGCTCTGTTACTGTATCAAAAATATTAACCTGGTAAATTTCACGGCTTTTTCGCCAAGGTAAATTTGGGACTGTTTAACCATCTAGATTCTTCCTTCTTTATTTTCAAAAACCTTAAGGTTAGCTCAACCTTTAATGTAAACGTCCATATTCCACTTCGGAAAAAATAATAATTGAAAGTATAATGGAATTCTTAAATTATTCTTTCAGTCAAAATCAATTAAAAAAAAAACTGCAGGCTTAGAAATTAAATTTTATTGAATATAAAGAAATAAATAAATAAAAATAATACTTTTATAATAATTTTTGTTGCTAGGTAAACATGTTAAATATTGAATCAATAGGTACAGTCGTGTTATTCGGGCAATTTATATCTTAGTGAATATTTAATAACAGGTTGGATGGAGAGAGATTCCTCACTAGTTATTACAACCCGTTCCTTTTCCTCATTAGGATTGAGAGCAGCAATAGATTCTTCCCATTGTTGGGCCTCTGGTATGAGGAAGGAACGATATTGTGCCATTGGATCGGTTGGGATATTGTTATTTCCCTCTCTGTGGTTTATATTGTAGGATTGCGATCATCTCAATATATATTATAATTTTGACGGAATCAACTTAAAAGAAAAAGAAATTTTTTTCCGCTTCTACACGATGTTTGTAAGCCCCATTTTCGTATACAAAAATAAAATAAAATAAAACACTAACTAAAAAATACATGGCCGAAGAGAGCGAGAGAATGAAATGCGACGCAATACTCGTAATGATTTGGATGATGAAAATCCATCGAAATAGAAAAAGGTAATTTAAATAATTTTGTGAAGCTAATGAGCGCTTAACCCCATCAAAAAAAAAAAAAAAAAAAAAAAAAAAAAAAGAAAGGCGAACAGCAAAGGCAAAACACTGATTCGAGTTATTTACAAACATAAACTCTTGTTCCCCAATGTTTAGCGTAAGTGAAAATAAAATTTTAGAACACATAATAAGAAATATGGCCAATGTGTAAATTTGATATTTCGAAGATGTGAACGTCATCAAAAATTTACAATCACACCAAAAGCGAAATTCCGTAAAAACACGAAAATGTCGAAAGTGAACGGATTTGACTGAGCCGTTTGGAGTTGCCTGGAGTTAAACTCAAATCAGGTCAATGTTAGAAACAAGAAAAAACAAAACTGCACGCCAGCGCAGGCGCAAATTACATAAAATATAAATAAATGAATATATAAAATATATTATTTTTAGATGGATGTGAGTGTGGCAGCAAATGTACGCCCTACCTAAGGTTTAATTCCATAAAGCTCCTGAAGCACTATTATATTAGCTTTTATAACTTTTGGTTGTTTTTTTTTTTTATTTTTTTTTTTTTTTTATATATTCAGTTTAGTTTCAAATAAAATTCTATTCTATTTTTCTTATCATTTTAGGAATATGGAATAAGGGATATAAATAACGGGTTCGGCAAAGCCCTTGAACATCCAGGATTGAGTCCTTCCAGACAATACTACGTGACAAATGACACGGTACATAATAAACTGAATACTCCAACAGACACAGAATACAACAAAACTTCCACCGGAGTTTTCTCAATATGAGCCCTTATCTCTAAAAAGTATTATTTCAAATCTATTCGAGATCATTTGTATTAATATTGAATAATAATAATACTTTTTTTAATAAATAAAATGAGTACCTAAATGTTCTGAATCATATGGAAAGTAATAATTAAAAGACCTTTATTTTTTTAAATTTTGTGTAACTTCCATAACTAGAAAAATAACATTCATGGAAAACTTTTTTTTATTGTATTGATACCTTTAAAATATTGGTTGAAACATTTCGAGATATTTTTGGCTCGGATTAAAACTTTTTATAAATCGATGGAGAACAATAACAAATGGCAGTAACTCTCTACTTCATATTCTGATGCAGGCTTTTAAAAGGATTTAAATTTAAACCGCCAGAGAGCTCTTCTATTGAGTATTGAGGTATTAATAGAGAAGAAAGTGAATATTCAAGTGCCATCATGCACACATGTTACATCCCTTTTTAAATAAATAAAATATCTTATGTAAGTATATAAGGAGAAAATCAATAATAATAATATATTTCATATGGATTATAATTTCTCTTATATTTTGTATAAATCTAATCTAATGATTAATATAGTCAAAAGTATAATAAATTGCAGATGTTCGACTTATGGGGTCCAAAATTTAAAACGATCATGAATTATATTTTAAGAATGAAATAATTGATAAGGAAGTTTAAATGAGTGAAAATTAAATTATATCAACGAACAAAAGCATCATAGTTCATAGATATATTATACTCTCTATCATTTTGTAACATGAAAAAGAAACACAAAACAAATAATTTTAAAGAGTTCTAGACTTGTGGTTGGAACGTACTAATAGTTGGAACAGACTGATACCATCTTCGCTTGCCTAGAACCTTCCAGACAGTTCTTCGGACTAAATACACTGATGGACAAAATTAACGCACCACCCTTATTTTTTTTTTTAAATTTCCAATCTATGCAAATTTTGATCTTGAAAAGTATTTTTGGTTGAAAGAGGAAGCGGTTTTAGTACAAAATTTTATTGTACATAGATAATAAAAGGTACAAAAATGTTTAAAGAAAAATATTGAAAATAAAACTGACCAACTTGGAAAAAAGAAATAATACTTTTACAGTTATTCAGAAACTTGTTTTTCAATAACAGGTATTCCCACCTTCAATCACATCTCTTAAACGCTTTCTATTGTTTCAAAGAGTTTTTTAATTGAATCCCGAGCAAAATGATGAACATTCCCTGTTTCGATAAATCCTTCGTCCTTCTCTTCAACAAGAGCTCTTTCCAGTTCTTCAAGGGCGGTAGGGCATGAAGTCCGTTGTCGTACTCTTCGCTTAACTTGGTCCTAGACGTGTTCAATTGGATTGAAGTCAGGACTCATCATCAAGTGCTGAATGCCAACCTCATTCAGGTAGTCATCAACAATTCGTGTTCTATGGGGTCTGGCATTATCGTCCATTAGCAAGAACTCCATTTTTCCCTCTGCCTGGAAAAAGATTCTAGTACGCCCACTTAACAAGGTCTCACATCCCTCAACAGCTGCTGATTTCAGGCCGATTGCAATCCTATCAAACTTATCAAAACCTTTAGAAAGACTGGTTCATTCACAACTCACCACCTTCCTTGATCAAAAAAGCTTACTTAATCCTCTCCAATCAGGTTTCCGCCCTGGTTATTCTACTCAATCGGCCCTGATAAAAATAAGTCAAGATATCTACTCCTCAATAGATCAACAGAAAATAACTATCCTTGTTCTTTTTGATTTTTCAAAAGCGTTTGATTCTGTTGATCACACAGTTCTTCTCTCTAAATTACATAAATTAAATATATCCAATAGTTTTTTGGCCTGGTTTCAGTATTTTCTCTCAATCAGTTATAATCCCTAACAAACCACCGTCATCATCCCTGTTTCTCTCCAGAGGTGTACCTCAGGGTTCATCCCTTTCACCTACCCTATTCTCCATCTACATAAATGATCTCACAAATGTTATCCATTACTCCCAATATCACCTATAAGCAGACGATCTACAAATCTATATATCTTTCCATCCTTCCGACCTGCTAGAGGCGTCACGTAAACTTCAGTAGGATATTGATAGAATTAACCGCTGGGCAATAGCAAACCAACTATCCCTGAACCCAGTGAAAACCAAGGCAATGCTCATAGGTTCAAAAGCTTTCCTCAATTCCCTTCCTTATTATCCATTACTGTATATCAATAACACTCCTATCCAGTTTAAAGACTCCATAAAGAACCTTGGTATAACCTTCGATCAACACCTCACCTGGAATCACCACATTTCCCAAATCACCAGAAAATCCATCTCAGTCCTCAAGCAGTTACTAAAATTCAGAGACTCATTTCCTCAAAATACCCGTCGTCTTTTAGTATCCTTCCACATTTCGATTACGGATGCCTGGTGTACGGTGGTCTGTCTGGTGAGCTCGAGATAAGGCTTAAAATATTGATGAATCGTTTCATGAGATTTATCCTTGGTCTCCCAAAACACTTTCACATCTCCGAATATTATTCCCCAGCAAAGTTTCCTTTTTCCGAAATTTCGAAGACAGTACCTGCTCGTCTCCTTCCTCTTCCAAACCCTAAGAACGAAAAAAAAAACCCACATACAAAGAGCGAAAAACCCACATACATTCTTGACCTCCTTACCCCACGTTCGTCCATCCATCAGCTAAATACAAGATCCCAACCTACAGACTTGTATATCCCCACTCACAGAACCGCCTGTTTCGATAAATCCTTCGTTGTTCGTGCCACCCAGTTTTGGAATTCCTTACCCGGATCCGTTCGTCAAGCTTCCTCCCTAGCCTCGTTCAAACACCTCTTATTTCTCCATCTCCTGGAACATCAATCTTCCCTGCAGATGTAAAAATTATTATTTTCTTTGATATAGTCTTGAAGGTTTGTACAAATACTTTAGTTTTATTATTTATTTATTTTAATAATGGCACTATTCTTTTTGTTATTTATATTTTTTACAAAACACTTGAATACTGAAGTTATGATTTATTTTCATTTATTCTTAAAGTGTGTATTTTTAGTTTTTAATTTCAACAATTGTATATAGTACAGCCAGATAAATGCTGCCTGAACAAATTGTTAACAATGTTATTCTTAGGGGACTAAATGTCCCAGAATAAAGTAAAAAATTTTCATTTTTTTTCAAGAATCCATCACTGATGTAGGGCGCAAAATCCACTACAAGTTCCTCGATTATGTCTTCTATGTACCTCTGTGATGTAAAATACCTTTCACGCACAACAACCAATTCAGTAGGAGAGTCAAAGGAAGTGCCACCCCAGTACATCCGTGAACCACCATGAAATGCCAACTCGGGAACCATACAACATGGTGCGTGGCTCCTTGGTGCCTACATGTGTAGTTACGGCCATCTGAAGAGCTGAGGCCTACTCTCACCCCATCTGTAAAGAGAACTTTCTTCCAGTGATCCAAAGTCCAGTTCACTGTTCAGGTGCAAACTGAAGCCTGGCCATTTTGTGAGCTGTCGTAAGTAGAGGTCCACGGGCAGGATGTCGAGCCCTATGGTTATTTTCACTATGCCTTCTTCTGACAGCCCTGGTAGAAATGAAAACATTTCGGATTTACCTATCATCTCTTCTGCCGTACATCTAGGCCGGCCATTCTCTTTTCTTCTAGAGTGACACCCTGTCTCCCTAAAACGTTTAAGAACCCTAGTTATTGAAGAGTGATGTACATCCAGTCTCCTAGCGACTTAACGCTGGCTGTATCCCTCTTCTATCAATGTCACTCCCTCAACACAGTTGTATTCACTGATATGCCTTACTGGGGCAACTTGAAGAAACTTAAAACATTTAAAAGTTGAGCGGATGAATACAAGAGAAAGAATGGATATGAAAACAATTTTTACATTTTGCTTAATAATACTACTGTAGGTGAAATAGTTATTTATTATACAAGTGACGAGAGTAGATCATTTTACAACTCGAGTGAAACGTTTACCCACACGAGCGAAGCGAGTGTGGTAATTTCACGAGAGTTGTAAATTCTACTTTATTCACGAGTGTAGTATTAATTTTTTTCTGTAATCGTGTAATACATGATCAGATCTAACCAGAATATGAACAAAATTAGGATGTTGTGAAGATTATGGTTTGTTGTTGGTAGGTTATAAGCATGGTTGTGAAAGGTTATAAAATGTTATAACAATAAATTAAAAATGTTTAATTAAATAAAAAATAATATAATAATAATAATATTTAATCAAACAGTGTTTTTTGAAGTTTTTATTAATATCAAAGATGTCTGTTTAAATCAAAATGATTGTGAAGTAGTGCAGTTATAAACAAGTGCAGGTTATAAACAAGGAAGGTAATTATTATTATATTTAAATTTTAAAATATATTGATTATTTCCACCAATAATTCATTCACATTTCAATTTATTTTGTTAAAATAAATTCTTACAAAGTTAAGAAACATTTAAAAGCATTTAATTTCCAACTTCAAATATTTTTTTAATTTATACTTATTACTAATTAAGAAGGCAATTCACTTTCTTCACTTGTGAAGAAAGTAATCACTTTCTTCACTCTATTGCAAAATGTTTCACTTTCTTCACTCATTTCAGTTTAGTAATGTTACCATTATTCAACGATTACAGAAAAAAGGGTTTATAAGAGTGAGCAATGATTATATATTGTTTATATTTACACTATTACCAACTTCTTACCAACAGTTAGTCAAAATTAAAGTCTGGCCACACATGTCCGCACCGGATCCGCACCGTAGCAATAATACAGGTTATGTTCAGAATATTATTAATTTAACTTACATATTACCTTTAGTTATGCCTAAAGTTCAAGCCACACATGTCAGACACAGGCCACTTTAGGCATAACTAAAGGTAATATGTAAGTTAAATTAAAAATATTCTGAACATAACCTGTATTATTGCTACGGTGCGGACCCGGTGCGGACATGTGTGGCCAGACCCTAAAAAGTGGAGATCATGTATTTAATTTTAATTAAAAAATATTGAGTGGTGCGTTAATTTTGTCCACCAGTGTATAAGGAGCGATAGACAGCAGTGTTAGTCTTGTTTTGAAGCCCAAGGCATATGGTTACAATTTATATCTTCTTACTATATCGTTACAAATTGATACTTTTTGTAACACTGTTAATTATTTTTATTATTTGTAAGGCATTGTAAATTATTATTTTCGTTTAATGAAAATTGTTTAGCTCACATAAGTGTTACAATATACTAAATATTTTATAGAGCAGACCCGACCAAGCGTTGCTGTGGCTCAATACCTATAATGCGTTGAAATAATTATGTCCTATTCTTTTTAATACAGTCAAATCAAAATTCACTGATAAAGATAAAAAAGTTACAGCTAATCTAAAAACCAACGGGATTTAAAATAGAACTTTACGACAAATTTAAAATTGTTTGGCAAAGAATTTAGAAAGGTTAATGTTTTTATTTTTTACATATCATAGGTATTTGACGATAGTAAGAATTAATGATCCATTCATTTAGCCCTTACTGAATTATTCCAGCAGAGGCGAAATTAAATATAAATAACAGACACGTAAATGGAACTAATAAAGAATATAATTGGAATAGGGTTAAGTCAACCACAAAAGACAGTTAGCCGAAATGTACCAAATAAATCTTTTACCATAATACATATTAATTAAATTCAGAATATAACACATGATGATATGAGATTAGATATCATATCGGTAGGTTCAACCTTAAATAGGTTACCAAAATGTCTTTTGCTAAAACAAATAGATTCGATTCATTCCCCACACGTGAAAAGGCGTCACATAATCGCCCATGGGAAAAACACGGATTTTCCAAATCCAAGCCAGAAAAAATAGATTTGGCTACTGAATGATTACCCATCCTAAATATCGAAATAAAATGCTGTGTCAATAAATCAACTTACACCGCCATCTGTTGGAAATGTATAGAACTTACAAATAATCACACTCTATTGCAGTATAGTAAGCATTAAATTTGCAATAAAAGAAATATTGAGGCCAATAGTTAGGATAAAAACTATCCCATCTTTTAAGTTGGACAAAACTACACGCAATGAACCAAAGTTTATAAAGATCGTTTGAGTAGTTTCTGATTTTACCCCCGACAAACATCTAGACGAGATTTTTATACACATAAAGATTTTATAATTTCATATTGCAACAGTCGACCAGCACATAACGACGCTATACAAAAGATTTTTTAATAATTTAAACGGACACCCTAATAGTCTAATCAGTAAAATGGCTGAAGTACGGATGGATACGAGAAGACTAAAAAGGCGCTGGATGAGAGATCTGCTCTCTTAGACAGCCAAGGTAATTGAATCAAGCCAGGAAGGGGGTGCTGTTGGGTGCTTTCCCTCCTCATGCCTGACATGTCATCATTTCCCACTACCGTCATCACATTTGCTGATTGTCAGTACCTTGCTGACAGGTGCGAATCAATTATTAAAGTAAAAAAAAAAAAAAAAAAATATTGCAATTTATTAAAAAAGTACTAATCAAAATGCTTGGATAAAGATTAATTTAAAAAAAATTAAGTTAACAGTTTTAAAATGGGGTTCGCTCCGCATAAGTGGACTAAGTGAGTTTTGTTCTCTATATTTTTATAAATATAGAATATTTATTTCTCTATAATATTAACTAATGGTCAACCGCGGTACTCAATTCTATCATCCACTTTGCCTTCTTCGCTGACTTATAACTTAACGCAAATAAGAATTAAATTAAGATATACATTTTTAAAGAGAATAGTTGAAAACTTCCGTAACAGAGCTGGAGCTCTCGCAGTAAAAAATTACAAACATAGTTATATGTAATATGTCATGCAACAATAGTAGAACTAATTAAAAAAAAATAAAAAATTTTTAACGTTTAGTAGTGGTAGAACAAAGCGACCGACCCCGTGTTACCCCTCATGGTATCTGAAGTACATAAAAAATTAGGTTAAAATTATAATAAAACAAGAAATTGCGTTTATAATATTACTTCCATAAGTTGGAAGAATTTTCATTTCTTAAATAGAGCAATTTCTTCTTCACGGTTTTATTTTTTCATGTACAGGAATTAACCATTAAATAGCTTATTTCAACCGAGAAAAAAGTATATATTGCTACTTTAATGGACCCGATTGCCTCAGCCGATGATTTCGTGGGCATTTTTACGTCAAGAGCCGGAAAATATTAATGGTGAATACCGAAAATCCTTCCTATTTTCCTACCAAAGGGGGTTTACGTCTACCTTTCCTAGAAACCTAATATTACGATTTTCCACGAAATATATAACTTCCAAATTCCAGGATACATATTGTAGCCAGCAAGAGTTGATGAAGAACATTGGAGATTTCATTGTTAGCATTTTCATGGTTGGTGAAATTGAACATGAACGATGAATGTAAAATTTATTTCAATCAGACATAATTATCCCATGGCACTCGGCACCGTTTCGGACGTTACTTACCGGCAACTCGACGCAACTTATCTGCGAAAACGTAATATACAGTAAAATTTTAGAATCAACTAAGGAATTGTAATGAAATTTAGGTAATATGTATTCGTGAAGCTTCAAGAACAGATAGTTACAAAAAAAATTAAATTTTTTAAATTTTATATTTTTTTTATAACTTTATATTAATTCCATTATTTTTTTAATTTCATATATTTTTTTATAATTTTATTATTATTATTATTATATAAAAAAAAGCATAACAAATCTAATTGGAGAAATAAAAACAGTTAAAAAATTACGAGAGGGGCCTAAAATGTGAAAATCTACTTAATAACTTTCCGGTTAAAGTAGAAGTACATGGGAAACTAAATAAAAGTAAATGAATTATTTGGTGCCCTAAATTATTTAGGGTTTACTAAATTATTGTACTATTGAGAAAATAAAAGATGAATTAAAACCACAAAAGATTAACTCACTATAAAAATAATCATTTATCACTAAAAGCAAAATATCCTGTAAATAGTTTTTACGATTTGTTCATGTCCTTATATGTTAAAAAATTAAAAATTATTTGCATTGTCTCCGTAGCGGAGCCCTCGAGTTTGAAGACAAATTTTAAATGGCTCCGCTCCGGAGACCTCAAGTGCAAATTTATAAAGAAAATTAAAGGTAATCACTGATTTGCTCAGACCGTTTGGACCGGGCTGGGCATCTTTTTGAGACCCCTAAGATGTTTTTTTCTAAAATCTTTCATCCAACGCCTATTTAAACATTTCCTAGTATTCTTAGTGATTTCAGCTGCGGCCATGTTTCTTATTAGACTGTTTTTATGTCTCCTAAGTTAGTGAGCGGACACTTATTTGGAAGTAATGTTTTCCAGCTCAGGGCTAGGCATTAAAACAGCGAAACTCAACGAGTCAAAAACTAGAAATGCATTTGGAAGCGTCGTTAAAACTTGTCGAAAAGCCAAAATTCCTAGCATGGAGGGCAGGTTGAAGATAAATGACGCCATAGCTATCAGTGCATTATTTTACGCCGCACCGATTTGGGGACTCAGGTATCTTAACATTATAGAAAGGGCTCATATCACTTTTTTCAAAAATTTATTTTATTTAAACCGAAATACTCCGGGATGGATCGTCAGGCTGGAATTTAATGTGATTCACTCCACTTATACATTAATGAAACACACTTTAAAACTAACGTATAAAAACTCAGTTTGCATTATCAATCCCCAATTAAATTGTACAATCTGTAATCTCCAAGCAAAAGAGACCCTCTACCACTCGTTTGTTTCTTGCCCGATATAATCTGAGCTTAGAAAGCATTATATTCCCGAAGCCGAAAACATGAACATTCCACAATTTACCGAATTTCTAAATGTAAAAACCAAGGACTGACTATCTAAAATATATTATTATTTTTCTAGATGCCTTCTTTTGAGGTCATTTTTGATTAATGAATCATTTAAGTTAATATACGAATATTTTGTTACAGAACATTTTAAGAATATAATGATAAATGAATTTATTTATTTATTAGGGATATGCGTATAGGGATATATTGAAAATAAGTGAATTTATTTATGTTGTTTATAATGCGTAGATATTGTTTATTTAATATTTGAAATTCTCAAAGCTCTATTGATTTACATAAAATTACTAAATATTTAATCATATGCCAGTTTAAATTATATACTTATTAACTTGTTAACGCTCTTAATGTTACTTTTATGTTATTATTTCTATTTATATTGTTATATAATTTATGGCTTATAATTTTGTTATATCTTGTATGGCTAAATCTATTTGTATAGGGTCAAACCCTAAAGACAAATTAAAACATTATTACATTATTACAAGTTAGTGAGCGTCGTCGTATATTGTTAACTTGTTGGAGGATATCGATATGTAGGGTTTTGGTTGTCACGTACCAGGGAGCATAATATCAATACTAAAAAATCAAATTTTAAAAATAATTATGATATTTATAGAGTAATATTAAAATTAGTGCTAAAAATAATGACTACCCAGCAGTAGGCAACAACAAAAATGCACAGGGAGCCCAGAATTATGGTTTCGGCCTATATCATCAATATATAAATATCGCTATATCTACACCGAGTTCCTCCAGGTAGTTTCTAGTTCTTTTCGGAATAGTTCCGTGAGCCCGAACCAGAGACTTCTCACGGTGAAATCTCTCTCTCCGAATGTCCCGCAGAAATTTTCTGGGCCGGGATAGCCGAGCGTGTTTGAGCGCGACCCGCTTTAGCATGCTCGAGCCGAACGGTGGCCGATCGAATCCGCACTGGGATGTTTGACTTTATTGGTTGACTAAAGTTATTTTCCCTCAGAGGTCTTCGCTAATGGTTTACGTATGTCAAAATGTACATTTAGAAGATTCATATTAGTTTGCAAATGAATTGTCTTTCATACGATATTTCACCCGCTCCTTTCGATTACGAAATATACATATAAAAAGCACATGATTTTTAGGTGGGTAAATTTAAAGTTTAAATGCAGAATCAAAAGAATTAAAAATAGATACTAAGCTTCCAATTGAAATTTTTTTAATGCAACAGACGTTATATATCATTTTTTTTTTTTTAAAAGAACTGTCTTTTTATCTTTGTTGATGACATGGGGCCCGCATGTTAAAATGAGACGAAAAACCCTTAACTAACGACTCAACCTATTTTACTCACTTTTTTTTAAAACTTCATAACTAGGAATGAGAGAAAAATTAAATACAGATTTGTACTTGCTGAAACCAATATACACTTAATAACAAAAGTCTCTGCACACCCTCAAGCTTTTTTTTTATTTTACCTAAAGATACCTTATGAGCAAGATATGGGCAACGAAACTTACATATTTTTTACATAATTTAATCTATTTTAATGACCAACAATTACATTTAATATAATTTATTTAACTTATAAATTATGAGGAAAATTACATAAAATGTCAAAATATTGATGCGCCAAAAGTCTCTGCACGCAGTGGAATTAGCCAAGATACTGATATGTATACAGTTTGCACATTATCCCATTCATCCTCCGGCTAATCCTAACTTGCCAGTGTTAGTTTGTGCCGAAACAGTTAAGACTGTGATAAAAAATGGAGGTTCCAACACCGATTCCCGAACAAATTGTAAATTTGAGGAAACTCATACAACTCATACAGGTAAATAAGACAAATCGTCAACAGGGGCTATAATACGGTAAGGTATGTCCTAAAAAGATATGAAAAACTGGGTACAATGGAAAGTAGATACCGCTCTGGCCGCCCCCCGTACTCCAAGCTCACCACAAGAGGGTTATCATAAGGACTTTGGCCGAAGAACCCCACACAAGTGCTCTAAATTTAGCAGGTATGGTGTAAGAAAATTACAAGATTGGGGTATCTACACAAACGATTAGAAGAATGCTAAAGAAAGCTGGGTATAATGTGCGTAAGCCTAGGTGTAAGCCATTCATTAGTAAACGAACCGGATATTGAAACTGCAGTTCGCAAAGGAACATGTAAACAAGCCCTTATAGTTCTGGAATCGTGTTTTATTTATTGACGACAGTAAATTTAACATTCATGGATTAGATGGAAGGGGGAAAGTTTTGAGAAAACCTAACAAAGAGCCCCTGGAAAAAAAACATAGTTGGTACTGTGAAACATGATGGAGGGAGTGTTTTGGTTTGGTGGTGTATGTGTGCTGCTGGAGTTGGTAATTTGAAATTTATCGACGGAATAATGGACCAACATGTTTATATAAATATTTTGAGGAGTAATTTACCGGAAAGTTTTATGAAGTTTGATCTCCAGGAAAAATTCATTTTTCAACAAGATAACGACAGCGCGGAAAGCTCAAGAATAGTTGCTCTACAGCAACTTAAAACACCTCCCCAATCTCCTAATCTTAATCCAATACAACATCTGTGGGATAAACTAGGCCGTCAGAAATTAAAAATTAAAATTAAAGAACAAAGACCACTTAAAAAGAGTACTAAAGGAATTGTGGGGTAAAATTACTCCAGAAACTACAAAAAACTAGTTCACACCATGCCAAATAGATTATGAGAAGTGGTAAGAAATAAGGTAGGAACGACTACCTATTAAAGTTGATTTGGCATCAATAATTAAGCTTCAAGTAGAAGAAAAATGATGTGTGCAGGGACTTTTGGCGCATCAATATTCTGACATTTTATGTAATTTACCTCATAAATTATAAGTTAAATAAATTTTACTAAATTTGATTATTGTTAATTAAAATAGATTAAATTATGTAAAAAATGTGTGAGTTTCATTGCCAATATCTGGCTCATAACCTATCTTTAGGTAAAATAAAAAAAAAGCTGGAGGGTGTGCAGAGACTTTTGTTAGTAAGTGTACATACTCTTCACAGATATACGGTACAGCCAAAAAGGCCCACTTACAAAGAATTCAGAACTTTCAATAAAAAATATTAAGACTTATAGTAAAAACACTATGGTACGTGACCAGCAATACCCTACATGCTGACTTAAAAACATTAGTGAACATATAAAGACACTTTACAAACGTTCCCATACTCATGCGGTCATTTCAACGGACTGATTAGAGGCTTGGAAACAGCTGATATGCCCGTAAATAGGAGATTAAAAAGGCGCCGGATGGGAGATCTCCTTCCAAATCCAGATTAACTGACACAAGCCAGACAAGAGGTACCGCTGGGTGCCATCCTTCCCCATGCCTACCATGCCCTTATTTAATTAGCACATCGCATATTTACTGACTGTCGAAGCTTGTTGACAGGCGCAAGTTAAGATATTTAAAGAAAATGTAAACAAAATTTTTATTTATAATTTTTTGTTAAATATATTATGCCTACAAGTTGCTTGAAATAAACTAAAATTTTGACGACCTTACGTGAAGATGTCACTCATACTTTATTTATTGAGATATGACGTAATGAATGAATTGGAGGATTTCTGAAATGCATAGAAACTGAACTAAAATTAATACGCAATAATATGGCAGTCTACAAATAAAATAAGAAACCTCCTGCTGTACCACATTGTTCACTAAAGTGCAGAACACACGCCCATCCAGACCGTCTATTGGTGGTGCTACTGATAATTTCAAAGCGCTGTCGCACAAACTGAAAGAACAAAAAAACTTTAGAGTCGGAAACCAAAATTACTGCTCAATGTAAGATGTTTAACTTCTTGTAAAATATTAATAAAGAGAACTTAGGAATTTACTTTAAATAATCATGGGTTAGTTTTCAGATCACTTCATCTAAGATAGACACGAATAAATTGTTGAATAGCGTTACCGACTTCAATTTTCTGCGACTCCGGCTTTTATTAAAAACGATTTCACACTCTGTTGAGTTCACGCATTGTTAAGGATCAATATATTTATAAAGCTATCTGTTTACACTTCAAGCTCTGCATAACAAAGTCCAGTATACAATTAAATACATGCTATACAACGAAAAAGGTTTTTTCTTCAATTCAAAGCTATCTCTCTACACAGACACTGATAGGTGTGGGAAGATGGCTTTTGTGTAAGACACATCAGTGTATGAATCTAGGTAAATGTGCGATAACTGCAATATCCTGCAAGACGATAGACTTGAAATATAGAAAATAAAGGAAGAAGGTTATCAAGGATCAACAGAATATATAGAAAATATACTAGGACAAAACATTCAGACGTGGGCGGTATCTCTTAAAAGTATTACCTCCACTAGGGCACAGTTGAATGCCAAAGCGGTCTTTCTGAACTTTTTGGAGTCACGGTTCTCCTATTCCAAGCTCCCGAAAAAGGGCAAGAGAACCTTTTTACATTAGTAACGGTGGTGGATACAATTGTTTCGTAGCCTTGAGATTTCGTAGCCTTTGAACATAAATTTTCAAAACAATTATTATTATTTTAAGTGGCGCAATAACCCAATTAGTGAGTCTGAGCCTCCTTCAGAAGATTTCCCTACCGCTCCCTATCCTGCGCAGCCGCAATCCAATTCCGCGCACCTAGAAGATGTCTTGAATCATCTGCGCCTCCGTCTATCCACCGAAGTTTCGGTCTTCCGACAACTCTTGACCAGTAGACTAGGACCTTGGTCTGCAATGCAATGCTCTGTTCTGGTATTCTGGCAATGTGTCCAGCCCATCTAAGCCTCCCAATGCGGACGAATCTCATAATGCCCGGCTGCCCATAAAGCGTTTGAAGCTCCTAGCTGCTTCTTAGTTTACTGCACCGTAGATTCGGCATAGAATTTCAGATCGAGAAGATGTGTTTACACTGATTTATAATCAATAAAATTGATCACTTTTTGATGATATATTACTAATATTATCAAAAACACTTTGTAACAGTGTTTCAATATTTTTTCTCAATTAAATATTAATTTAACTGCAAAGAAACATAAAATATGTATATTTTTACTTTCAATTACCTATGTATGGAATATATAGTAAAGGAAAGTATTGCGATCGTAAAAAATTTTGACTTCCGGTTTTCAATGGAAATACACGTTTTGGGGTCCCCTTAGTCGAAATAACCAAGTCCCGTGTGTGTGTGTCCGTCTGTGAACGGACTAGCTCAAAACCTATAAGCCGTACAAAACTGAAATTGGGTATTTGGTGTATGTATATGCCCGCAATGTGACAGCAAAAATTAATAAAAATTGGTCAAACGAAGGTGGTACTTTATTTAAAGAATTTTGTCTAATTTTTATGTTTTTTCGATTTCCTCAAAAAAGGCTTTAACTATTTTGATTAAACTCGGTATTTGATGTGTTTACATGCCAGCGATGTGGCAGTAAAAATTTCATCAAAATTGGTTAACATAAATGTTGTCTCATTTTTAGGTGGTTTTTTTTTTCTAAAAAAAATTTTAATTAACCGTATTATGCAAATAAAAACTTTTATTTATTAATAATAAAAATTATTTGACTTTAGAGAGTAAATATGTGATGCTTAAATTTTTTATAATAAAAAATAAATGTGTTGAGGAATGACGTTTACATATCATCGAAACACGTCGATTTCTAATCTAAGTAAGGTCGTAAGTGAAAGTTGTGTGTTGCGCGCATCGCACCAGATATTCTCAACAATACACGATCGTACATTATTAAAAAAACTTTTATTTTAATTACTTTCAGTTGTGGAATGCATATATTGATGATTCAGTGAAAGCAGAAAGTCAATGTAGAAAAAACGAAGATTACGCGGGTGGCGGGATGGCCGAGTAGACTAACGCGTTAGGAAATACGCGTTGCCCCTGGCAATCAACATATGAGTGATAACCCGAAGGTAGCCAGTTCGAGACCCGGAGCCAGGAGACATTTAATAATACTCGGCATTTATCCCCCACACTCTTCCATGGCCCGAGAAAACTGCGTATACCTAAACGGCGAGGAAGGGTAGAAAAAATCTAATGTTATGGTTATCAGGAAAAAGAAACATAGCCACCTCAAAGTTATGCAGTTGGGAACTATACTTTTCAATGCATATTAATCTACCTTCCAATACCTGGGATGGTTGGATGTCTAACAGAATAATCTCGACGATGACGAAGAGATTAGAGCGAGCGTCTCATCAGCGAATGAAGCACTGTTTTTGAACAGGAAGGCCTAGTGGACGTTATACAAAAATTTAATAGGATCAACGGCGTCTTATGCCGAAACACTCACCCTGGGTAAGTCTGGTACAGATAAGTTGAACCGCTTTGAAAGAACGTGCTAACGTAAAGTATATGGTCAGGCTCGAGAAAATAATGCACTGCGCTTAAGGAAAAATAAAGAGTTATGTATGTAGGTGCTCAAACCTTGCTCTTATTTGTTATTATTTTTATTAAACAAATTTTATTTATTATTAGACTTTTTAATATATTTTATATTCGTGTTTATTTATGCATACTTTTATTTGCGACAGGTGCAAATAAAAGTATGCAGTGACAAAAAAAAAAAAAATATTCGTGTTATAAAAAAGCACTAAACAAACCCCAAAACAAAATTATCGAATGGTGGCACTATAACAGATGATGCACCTAACAGCTGACACGCGAGCACATGCGTGGCCTACTCAAGCACGCCAGTGACTTTGACACGCATATTTCCCACCATATTACGTCCACAGCTAATATTCGGAACGAAATGGGATTAAATGCTCATATCTTTTCTTTTCTTTTTTTTTTATATTGATTCATATCTGCTCACGTTTCATTGAGTATTCCATTCATCCGTCCATTAACCCAATTATTTTTTGAACTGTCGGGTGTATTTAAAAAAAAAATTATGACGGTTTCAAGGGTTAAAATAATAAAATTTCTAACTTTTAAAATTCATTCCATTATGCTCAATGGCCCGTTGCCATAGAAAAGCTGTATAATTCTTTACCGCTGCTACTGTTTAGGTCTCAATAGATGTTTGAAATGATTTCCGCTTGAGAAAATAAGCCTATGCACGGAAATGATTAAAGTCAGAAGGTACAAAATCAGGACTTTTAGGCGAGGAAGAAGTTCGATGACGTCTATTTCAGCAAGATGTTGCTTTGTGTATCGAGAATTATGTGGCAAGGAGTTTGCAGTAAAAAAGTCATATTCAACAATGCCGGTTATCAACTCTCAAACACTTCGTTCATTCGCATATTCCAGAATGATAGAATGTGCTTATGGAAGAACTTATAGTGGATTAACTAAATTCCAAAAAAAAATACCTGACACCATTTTTTTTTTTTTTTCACATCAACTCTCAGAATTTTAGAAATCAAAATCCCACTAGATTTATGAGCTGTGCAGGATTAATTGGTAATAATTTGGTTTATTAATCCTCTCTAAAGAAATATTTTCATTCTGTAAATGCTTTGTCATCTGTACCACCTAAAATGTTTTACCCATCTTAATTCGTCAATTCTCAACCATACATTATTAAACCGAAATCATTTCCTCCACTGATTTCATAATCAATTACCGTAATAGTGTAAGTGGTCTTAATTTAAATTACAACAACCTATATACAATATAAGTCTGATAAATGTCATTAAGAAAATTTCATTTTTTCTTACTCACCCCAATTATTTCCACATAAAATTCATTCAAAAACATTGAGTTTCATGATTTCTCTGATGAAGAAATGTCAACAGAAGTTTTTATTTAGTATATAGTGTAAGATTTAACTAATGGTAATATAAGATGGCCATGTTAACCTTTATTGGCATTTAATAATCTTATTTTCCCCCAACAGTAGTAAACTATTCTCCCCTATTAAAGGGCATCAGAGGGGTTGAGGTTGCATTCATTATATGCAACGAACTTAAAATATCTTATGCTATACTCATAAGTTATACAATATCTATGATTCTGGGATTGTATTTTTGTTCCATAGCCCTTTGATTATAGGGATTTCAGAGATATAAACGTATAAAACAAATATATGTATTGGTGGTACAGGCAATGAGCCTTAGGGTTCCCTGAGCCTTATGATTATTATTATTATGAAAACATATGGCTATAATAATTATTGTTAATTTAGGCACTTCTATTCAGCTATTTTGTATCAAACTAGCTGACATTTAGCCAAGTAGGTTTAATTATTCTTTCTTTTTCGGTAGGGGGGGATTCAATACCATAAAAGTGTAAGTGTGTAAGGTTTAGTCGACAGCATTTCCAAACATTTTTTTGCTATATTTCTCCAATTTGTTATCTAGTTTTACGGCTTTAAAGTTATTCAAGTACCTTTTATACTATTTTCTTCCGCATTATTTTAAGGCTTTGTTTTCATGTATGTTGTATTGCAAAGTGTATTATAAATAAACCACTTACGTTTTGTATAACTTTATTTCCTTTAGTATTTCCTCAAATAGATCGTGTTTCGGCTAAAAAAATGCAAGAAATGGAAAGGGAGTGACGCCACATTGTCCTACAGCGTTTAATTTTATGATCTGGCTAGGCTACAAACAAAACAACCACAACACTTTCACTATTCTTGATTTGTTTTTTAAATTTAAAATAAAACTTAGCTAGGATTTGTATACCATTGTGTTTGTTGATTTTTATTATAAATATAACATATACTTATTTAGCATGTACACAAAAAACTTATAAATACTTCGGTAAAAATTTATTTTATTTTTATTATTAAAATTTATATTGAAGGATTTCGAAATAAATGACAAAATGTACCAAATGAATTTTTTTGTTCAAAATAGGATTTAATTAGTTAATTAAAAGATAGAAGTAAGGAAATTTTTAAATAATCTTAGACGCCTATTTTCTCATAATTTCTCTTTTTAATTTTATAGCTTCTTTGGCTCATCATTTAGAAGTACGAACTTCTAATTCATATACATCGTTAAAAATGTAAAGTATAATATATGGTAAGTAAAACAAGGCACAAACATGATTATATATCTATTAATTGTTAAATCTGAAAATATTGTACAGCAAGTCATAATTAATGGTAAAGCCGCAGCAGGGCTGCGTGTAACAAACTGAAAAGAAGAAGAACTGCCTAAGTGGGAGAAGGCTGGTTGTAAAGATCTACAAGCTCTGCACAGCAGCAACAGGAAATTTTTAATAAAAATCAGAATGATTAATATTACACAATGATTTTATTGATGAGGGTTTATTAACGGCTTCATTTGCTATTGAAGATTTTGATTAATAATTTATTTTAAACTTTTTATCAGGCTTTCAGTTTGCAGAATGTCTAACTCTAATTTCAATAATTTTCAGAAATGTGAGTTTAATATTTCTCTCGGTTAAATTCGTACTATTTTGTTTCTAGAAGTAGGGCAGATGTAATGAACTATGACAGATTATTAAAATATACATACAAACTAAAAAAATAATACAAATTTTCCTCAGAGAAATGAAGAGTCCACAGAAGAAAGGGGGAGAGTCAATTTTTTTCCGAATTGTAGTTATATACATATAATTGTTTGTCTAGTTGAGTAGAATATGTTGGGGAAAAGAAATAGTCAGAAAAAATGACAGTCAGTTGATTAGAAGCGATGGAAAGAACCACGTACTCGGAAGAAAGGGGGATTGTCCTCGCGGAAAAACCTAGAATGGGGGAGAGTCATGTTAGATGTTATATGGATTGTGTATTAATATCACCGTTTCATCAATAAAACGGGGAAGAAAGGGGGAGGGGGACTTTATGTTTAAATTATTTTCTTTTACTAAAACATTTTTTTTTTTTAGAGCGTGTTATGTCTGTTTCGGGCAAATTTATTATTTTGACACGCAAAACAAAATGGAAAAGATCATATAAAAAAATTGAACAAAAATTATAAAAGATACTCAAGTAATTAAAGATCTAAACCTAAAAACTCGATTTTCTCGGAAAGCACTCCAAATGGTACGCAAGGGCTAGTTGATGTGCACAACTAGTGGGGATTAACGCTCCCCCGGTCTCCTGAGTTCAGTACACTGCATACAACATCATAACAGTACACTATACACGCACACAAACATAAGGTCGCACACAGTACAAACCCCAGGATCACCTTCCCTGGGAAGACCCAACGGAGGAGGGTATAAAACCTCCCCAGTTGTCCCGAGGATACAGGGCCTCTCTTGCTGGGCCAATCACCCGTAAGAGAGTAATTATGATTCAAAGCAGAATAGCAAACACCCTCAGAATTCAGTCTACAAGGCAACGACCCGGCAGGATTAAGGACACTCGAATGGGAACCTGGAATGTGAGATCTCTTACAGGAAAAGAGGTGGAGATAGTGGAGGAAATGCAGACCTATCGACTGGACATCTTGGGAATCAGCGAAATAAAGAAGAAGGGTAGCGGAGAGCTCATGCTGGATGGAGGATATACACTCGTGTACTCAGGAGTAGCAACCAACGAACGAGCCAAAGAGGGGGTCGGAATAATAATAAATGAGAACATACGGAGGAAGATGGAAAACTGGGAACCTATTAATCCAAGGATCATCACAATGGATGTCCAGTTAAGCATTGGGGCTATTACAATCGTTCAGGTGTATGCTCCTACAGAAGATGCCCAGATTGTCGAGACTGAACATTTCTATAGCGAACTGGAAAAAGTTATTTATATATAAAAAGTTAAAGCAAGAAATAAGAATAAGAGCACCATTGTTATGGGAGAACTGAACGCACGCACTGGATGAGACGCCAGGAGATCCCATGGGGTCATGGGACCTCACGGAGGCGAAAGATCCAAGAACAATAATGGCAAGCGCCTTATTGACTTCTGCGTGGAAAACAACTTGATCATTGGAAACTCCTGGTACCCCCACAAACCCGTTCATAAAATCACCTTCTCAGCACCCGAAAGGAATGCAAACAGCGTGATCGATTACTTTCTGTATGATCGAAATATCAGGAATTTCTTCACCGATATAAAAGTTATTAGGGGAGCTGAGATTGGAAGCGATCATTTACTCCTAGTTGCCGATACCAAAATATTGAAGGAAAGGAAACTTCAAGTCAAGCGATATGAAAGAATAGATGTTAAGCAGCTGCAGGACCCTACAAAGAGAAAATTATACGTAGATACTCTTAGAGGTATGCTACAGGAGGTAAACCTTGAAGAAGACCTGGAGAAACTATGGATGAATATAAAAAATAGCATATTGGAATCGGCAACGGCAGTTTGTGGAACAAAGAGGATATCCTACAAGAAGAAAAGAACGTGCTGGTGGAGCGAAGAGGTGAGAGGAGCAGTGAAAGAGAAGAAACTGGCATGGAAACAATACTGTGCAAACAATTCGGAAAGGAATCGGCTGAACTACATAATTAAGAGAAACAGAGCAAAGGCTTTTATATTAAGAGCCAAGAAGAAATCATGGGAAGAATTTGGCAAATCCCTAAATAATGACCACAGTGAGAACATCAGGACCTTCTGGAGAAAAATAAAGTCACTGAGAGGGGATAAAAGAAAGCAAGTGAGAAACATAAAAGATGATATGGGGCGGTTAGTTATAGAACAAGACCAAATTATGGAAACCTGGAGGAGGTACTACCAGAAAAAGTTTGGAGCGACCCAAAGAGACCCAACACCGACGGAAGACTGGCCAGAGGAAGAAGAATTAACGGATGATGTAATTGAGGAGGAGGAAGTGGAGTGGGCAATACAAAAATTAAAAACAGGCAAAGCCGCAGGGTATGATAACATTGCGCCGGAGTTTGTTAAATTTGGTGGAATGGAACTTATTAAATCCATTCAATGCCTCTACCAAAAAGTTTGGGACTCTAAAAGAATACCCAAGGACTGGGATCTCAATGTTATCATACCAATACACAAAAAAGGGGACCAAACAGATTGTTCAAATTATAGACCCATATGTCTTTCATCAGTGCTATATAAGGTATACACATCGATACTCGAAAGACGATTAAGACCGCTCATAGAACCACTCCTAGGTGAAGAACAAGGAGCCTTCCGTCCGGGTCGACAAACACAGGATCACATCTTTACACTGAGAATTATAGGGGAGAAGATGTGGGACAGAGACAGAAATTTATACTTGGCATTCCTCGACATCAAGGCTGCCTTTGATTCAGTGCCCCGGGAGGAAATATGGCAAGCCCTCAAAGTAAAAGGAGTACCCAAGACCTTGATCGATGCCATAAGATCAACATATCAAAACCCAAAGGGCATTGTGAGACTAAACGGCCAAGTATCCAAGCCTTTTGACATCTCACAAGGTGTAAAACAGGGGGATAGCATCAGCCCATTACTTTTCATAAACTTTATGGATAAGATTGCCTCAATATGCAAACGAAGAACCCGAAGAACACATGTTGGACAGAGGAATCTCCTGCCGGTGGTATTTCAGCACTTCCTGTATGCTGACGATATAGTCCTGCTTGCAGATTCTCCTATAAGACTCCAAGAAGCATTGACAGAATGGTATGAGGAACTTCTAAGGAAGGGGCTACAAATAAATACCAACAAAAGCAGAGTAATCCAGATACGAAGAATACAGGAGGATGTCCACTTGGAGTGTAATTGAGTGAAGCTAGAGCAAGCGAGAGACTATAATTATCTCGGCACCATAATCGATAGAGATGGGAAAATAGACGCGGAAATCTCAAATAGAATTAGTAAGGCAAACGCTGTCTATTACAAGATTTCCAACACAGTGGTAGGGAAACGAGAGATTGGGCGAGATGTGAAACTACATATCTACAAATCTGTTTTCCTGCCTATATTGCTACATGGAGCTGAAAGCTGGGTACTCACAGAAAAACAACAAAGCCGATTAACAGCTACCGAAATGAAGTTCCTCAGAAGAATTATAGGAAAAACCAGGCGAGACTGCATTAGGAACGAAACAGTACGGAACGACCTCAAAGTGCCCCCACTACATGAAACCATTGAGAGAAGACAACTGAAGTGGTTTGGGCATGTCTGCAGAATGAAAGAGGAAAGAGACCCAGTTAAAGCATTGGACGCTAGAGGTATCGGAAATCGTCCCAGAGGTCGACCCAGGATGTCCTATAGTGATTATATAGAGAGAATAGGTAGGAAACGTGGCAAGACACTTGCTCAGATGAAAATCTTAGCAAAGGATAGAGACGGCTGGAGAAAGTGGCTGGATGCACCTCCACGCTAATATGAGGCAGAGGAGGATAGAGAAAGAAGAAGAAGAAGCACTCCAAATGACATCCCCCCTTTCTTCCTTGGACTCTTCAAATATTATTAAAAGTGCCTTCATGAAAAATCTTGGAATTCGATTTAGTCATTATTTCAGCTGACAATTTCATAGCTCTTATATGGTGGTGAATAAGACTTCACTCTCGGAGTTCTAAGTCTGCTATATCCAACTACGAATGGCAAAACAAAAATAGTTATTTATTATACAAGTGACGAAAGTAGATCATTTTACAACTCGAGTGAAACGTTATACCCACACGAGCGAAGCGAGTGTGGTAATTCCACGAGAGTTGTAAATTCTACTTTTTTCACGAGTGTAATATTAAATTTTTTCTTTAATCGTGTAATACATGATCAGATCTAACCAGAATATGAACAAAATTAGGATGTTGTGAAGATTATGGTATGTTGTTGGTAGGTTATAATCATGGTTGTGAAAGGTTATAAGCATAGTTATAAAACAACTAGTATTAATTTATTTTAACATTTTATTTATTATATATATTTATAGTTACATTACATTTTTTCCCTATTTTTATGTTGGGGGCGTTTGAATTATTTTGGTCATTAATTAAAATTATTGCGAAGTAGTGCAGTTATAAACAAGTGCAGGTTATAAACAAGGAAGGTAATTATTATTATATTTAAATTTTAAAATATATTGATTATTTCCACCAATAATTCATTCACATTTCACTTTATTTTGTTAAAATAAATTCATACAATGTTAAGAAACATTTAAAAACATTTAATTTCCAACTTCAAATTATTTTTTAATTTATACTTATTACTAATTAAGAAGGCAATTCACTTTCTTCACTTGTGAAGAAAGTAATCACTTTATTCACTCTATTGCAAAATGTTTCACTTTCTTCACTCATTTCAGTTTAGTAATGTTACCATTATTCAACGATTACAGAAAAAAGTACATTAGATCAAGTCAACTGTTTTTATATTTATTAAGAATGTAGATTACTTAATTAAACAGTTGTGGATGATGAATAGATTTTGTTGAATATATTATATCTTTTATGTAACTACAGATGTTTTCTTAATATAATTTGAATATATTAGGAAGGAAACGTTTAGTTATCTGATGTGTGAGTTTCCTGAAGTGTAAAGTATTTGGTACAATATACTAATATTCATCTTTAATATTTCTCAAGTATTATAAAATATTTAAGAGAATTTTAACACTTATTAGTGTTTAAATAATTGTTACTTAACGATAATAATAATTCAAAATGTCAGAGAAACATAAAAACTCAAATAATTAACAAGGCTAATCAACTTGTAACTATACAGTTACACAAAAGTAATCATTTGATTCGAGCTTCAGAACAAGACTAACTCTCCAGTCCATCGCTCCTTATATTTAGTCAGAATTAGAACATTTCAGATGGCTACCGATTAGCATAGAAGGTCTTCGAATATGTACTAGAACAGTCTCAAACATATACTATAATAGTTTCTTCCAACTGATCAAACAAGTCTAGAACTCATTTTAACCCTTTTTTTTGTTTTGGGATTTTTATATTCTTTCACATTACAGCATTATACCTATTTAGATATGAAAATAGAAGATATATATCGATTACATTTCAATTTCCACCCATCGAAATTATTTTAATTTTTAATAGCTATTCAATTATATAACACGCGACGCACAAGTTGCAATATGACTGTAATAATAAAAGGAGGTTCATTGCTGTCATAAAAGCGGACAAATGTTTTTACTGAAAATTTTGTCTTTTGTAGCCCCTGACACAATGAAAACACTTCAACGTACTTCGTTTTATGGCACTACATTTCTTTGTACCCGGGATCATTTCTAAGTCAGCATTACTGCCCGGAGCAGAATAAACTGAAAAAAGCACATTTTAAAATATTTAAAAAAGAAATGTAAAAGGATGTATGTTCCCCTGGGATAGCAGAAACACGGAGCTTATAAAAAGTATTCTCGCTTCAAAAACTCCTTGGCGTTTTAGTGGATCTCTATATGACAACATTCACTATTTTGTGACAATTTGTCAATTACGGGTCCTTTTGAGCAATCATCAATTTATAAATAAAAATTATATTACTTTATTGGTGTATAACTTTCAGGTTTAGAGGAATTCTTTAGCGTTTCTAAAAGTTTAATGCACTTTAAACAAAAAATTAAACAATTTTCAAAAGTCACACTAAAAATTTTCGTGGAATCAAATTTTATTTCACACTCATACATAAGAGAATAAATATACCGACTGAACCAAAAATCGTTTTTATTTTATTTTTCTCTCATTTCCGATGAACTATGTATAATATAGTAATATGAGAGCAAGATAAAAACCCTGTATTTTATATAAAATAAAAGTCACTGAACAAAGCAGGATTGTAGTAAAACGAAATGGTTTTTATTAATGAAAATAATAAAAACACTTAAAATTATAGTTGCAAAGCAAAACACAAATTATGCATTTAATTAATGCAAAAAAATAATAAAAAAACTTAATCAAAGCTATGTATAAACTGCTTAAATAGGCGTTAAACAAACAAACAAATTCTTAGAACAATGATACATATCGATTTCAGCTTTATAGGCTATATATTTTTTGAGTTCCGCCCCCTTACATATTCAAAATGCTGCTGAGAAATCCCGTTCTTGGATTATTAAAATAATTATAACTGCAATGAAAATGGAAAGAAAACGAAAAAGATTTGTTTGTTATTTTACTACTTAGTACGGGCTACTATAGAAAAAAGTCATGAGGATCTGAAGACCTATGATTTTGATTATTGCTTGATTTGATGTGGAATGACCCACAGCTTAGTTTTCATTCTCCGTTGCACATTTTGCTCTATCGATTTTGGTATATATTTATTCCATAGTACACCCACGTCGTTTTATAGGAAAATATTTTATTATTATATATGTCAGTTAAATGGATTAAACATGTTTACATTCCTCTTACACTTATGTACTCTTAACTAATAATAATTAAAATCATACAACAAACAAACCCTGATGAACCCCCGTGTCAGATTAATATATTACTGCAAGTAGTCATTTTCCAATTTTGCTTCCAAGAACTTTATTTAGTTAGGATTTCCCGTTCATGAATATCTAGATATTAAACAAATTTTAATTTTAATTGAATATATCATAAAAATGCTTATCCATCGTCAGCAGTATTATTATGTATACTCATAAAGCCCGTTCCAAGATTAAAATTTGAATATTTAATATGGAAATATGCAGGGCAAACTCCATTCCACTTCTAATTAATACAGAAATATATCGTTTTGAACCTCACGTGTGAGTGAGATTGTGTGAATGTTGTGTGTGTGTGTGTGTGTGTGTGTGTGTGTGTGTGTGTGTGTGTGTGTGTGTGTGTGTGTGTGTGTCTGTGTGTGTGTGTGTGTTTCGATTTTCTCAAAAACGGCTTTAACGATTTGGATCAAACTCGTCATTTTTAAAGAGAATCAAGTATTCTTTAATATCAGTTAAGCTTTATCATTATTAAAATGTTCTGAGCGTGCCTGAATAGGAAACGGGCCTTTTTTGTTTTTCTATAAAGTACTTTTGTTTTTGTTTATATGGAGACATTAACTGTCTCTTGTTACGCCTAAAAACAAGAAATGGCTAAATATGAAATATGAAAAAACCAAGTAAACATATACAGGAGAAAAAAAGAATGATATTCCGTCAACTCATGAAACCAACATGCTGAGCCCACGCATGCGGAGTGCGCCTTTAATGACAGACCATCGCTTATAATTAGAGCTCGGATTCCCGTGCAATTACATCTTTTTATTGGTAAGTCAGAATAAAGTGAAATCAAGTTACTTATCCGAATCAAGCCTAATGGGATGTTTTAATGAAGATTTATACCGCACGAAATTGCACGTTTTGGGGTTTACTGCACGAAATTGCACGTTTTGAATTTTTATTGCACGAAATTGCATCATTTGATATTTTGGAGAAAAATATTATTACACATTTAAATTTGTTATATACATATCAAAAAATAGTGGAAAAATAAATGTGAACATCATAGGGAAAACATAAAGGGAACTTGGGAGATGTAAACAAACACAAACCTCTAATTTCCATGAACCAAGGATTCAGTAGTTCCTGGATGTTTACATTTTGTTTCTCAATTTTCATCGTTCTGTCAGTATCAAACTAGCTTCTGTAGAGTATATTGTTACTAAAAATGCCAAAAATATAAATATATATATAAAAAATAAGCCTACGCACCGAATATCGCATCTAGTGATTCCATAATTTGAGGAGTATCTTTCCTTCTCCCTATTTCCACATGCGAGTGTTTTACTCTTTATTCCACATCTTACTATTTCTAGTTACTATTTTAAGTAGATATTTTAAATTCTGATTTTGTTTTTTTTTACCGGAAATATTTTCAAATATAGAATTGGACGAAAATTTGCAATCAATTATCAAATTAAAAACAGTTTTGATGAATCCAACCATTGAATCTCATTTGGCATTTATTAGATCGAATTCAGCAGCTTTGCCGGTTGCTATTACAAAACTAGAGGAGAAAATTTTTTCTCTATATGACCAAATAAAAATCGTAGAGGACGTTGGAAAATCATTGGAAACAATCAAGAGCGAAAAAGGAATTATCATTTACGAAAAATTTTTAAAATATTTTTAAAAAATCCTTGATACCAACTATTAAAAAAATTTAATGATTGCCTAAACAGAAATTCAGTCACTATTGAAGGAGATTCCTAGTTGCTGAGTCGCTACAAATATTGTCCTCTAACGATTGTAGAAGTTGAGGACTATTTTTCTTACATTTTTCCTATTTTTCTACAGTTTTTGAAGTTCCCTCCTTTCAAAGAATCAGATTAGGCAATTCAGTGTACTTGTCAGTTGGTCAGTAATGTGCTGCAACCTACTGGCCACATTTAACTTCTTTCATTCCATTTACCATGGTGCTTTATTTAATATATGTTTGATTGTTTTCATTTAGTTGAAACTTTGAAATAAAGCACCATGATAAATGGAATGAAAGAAGTTATATGTGGCCAGTAGGTTGCAGCACATTACTGACCAACTGACAAGTACACTGAATTGCCTAATCTGATTCTTTGAAAGGAGGGAACTTCAAAAACTGTAGAAAAATAGGCTTGTCACAAAGTCACCTCATTTTACGGTATGTCTAATACAAAAAAAAATATTGGATTTAATTATAATTAAAGTCTACTCTATTAAATGTTTATTATTTGATTTAATGAAAAAGTGATAAAAATATTTTCCGTTGGACATTGATAAAATTAAAAAACAAAACAATTAATAAGGGTTATTAAAAGTAAAAAATTCACAAACAGCAAAATTTTAATGAAGTATGATCAAGTAGCCGCATTGTTAAATGAGCACGAAAATGACCATTTTCAAAAATTCGTAGCTACTAATGTACTCAAATATACAGGTTGAAATTTCTTGCAGTTGATTTATGTTGAATGTAAGCATAACATGTAAAAAAAAAAAATGCTTTGGAGTACATGCCCTTATACCCAAAAGTTACCCTCAAAAAAGGTGTTTTGATAATTTAAAGCAGTTTTTTTAATAGCACTTTTCAAGTATTGGACTTCAAAACATTCAAATAATAAAGAGAACACGAAATATAGAACAGACTTTAAGGAAAACTTTTGTGTTTGAATTATTAGTCTATGACTTACCATTCATGAGAAAATGGGTTTTTCTTCATTGTTAAATAAGCACGAAAATGACTATTTTCAAAACTTTGTAGCTACCAATGTACTCAAATATACAGGTTGAAATTTCTTGCTATAGGTTTATTTTGCATGTAAAAAAAATAGATTTGTATTAACTGGCCCACCAGAGATATTAGAGCCTAAAGTGAACATAAAATGAAAAAATCTGAACTTTAAAAATTCATAAAATAATTAGGTAAAGAATATACGGGTTAAGAGTACTTTTAATGAAAGGTACTTAGTTAGGTGTATTATCATGCCAAAAATCAGCTTTGACGTACATGCCCTTATACCCAAAACTTACCCTCAAAACCGGTGTTTTGAGAATTTAAAGCAGTTGTTTTCAATAGCACTTTTCAAGTATTGGACTGCAAAATAATCAAATAATAAAGAGAACACGAAATATAGAACAGATTTAAGGAAAACAATTGTGTTTGAATTATTAGTCATAATTATTAGTCATAATTATTATGACTTACCAATCTTGAGAAAATGGGTTTTCTGTGAGAGCTTAAAAACTAAAAAATCGGCCTGAAAGGTGAAACAAAAATGGCTGCCATTTTGAAACGGTTGATCCTAAAAATGTTTAAAAAATTGATTTGGACTACTGATTCCATACGTAATTGGTGGTAAAATTATAATTTTTTTCTAAAATGATCGAGCAACCACTTTGGACCACTTGATATGGAATGACCCATATGATATATAAGGTTTGTTTTGGACAATATCTTAAATATCATTAAACACTGAATTAATTTAGTCATGGTAATGTAATACTTATTTCATTTATTAGACCGGCTAGAAGCGGTTGGTGGTAAAGTGTGAGGATGTGTTTGTGTTTGTGTGTGTGTGTGTGTGTGTGTGTGTGTGTGTGTGTGTGTGTGTGTGTGTGTGTGTGTGTGTGTGTGTGTGTGTGTGTGTGTGTGTGTGTGTGTGTGTGTGTGTGTGTGTGTAAGTGTGAGTGAGAGAGAGAGAGAGAGAGAGAGAGAGAGAGAGAGAGATGAAAAAGCTGAGGCTGGGTCGGATCCTTTGAGTCGTTTAGTTCAATTCCCTCATGCTCTTAACCACAACCTACGGAGTTTATATTCCACCTTCGTCGCTTTATTTTGCCTTATTAAACAGTTCCTCCTTTCCTATTTCCAACAATTTCAGTTTCCTTATGTTAATTTATAAATATTCCTTTAAATTGTTCATTTTTTTTAACATTTGTTTCTTTTATTTGAAGCCAATTAACTTGGCCTTCTCCAAGCAGGCTTTCACCAATTCAAGAACGGGAATAATAAAGAAAACGAAAAATAATCGGATAAAGTACCCTTCAAAAAGTGAATTCTTCTTACTTTTTAAAACGTGTTGTTTGATTTAAATGGCGCAATTTTAAATCAACCTGCTTAAATCGTTTTTCAAGTATCGCTACCTGTTCAAAAACAACTTAAAAATTGGATTTACTCTTTCCCTATTTAAAATCGACTAATGCCCAATTTTTAATTTATTTTTTATTTTAGCGGAAATTAAGGTCTACCATCCCATCCTTGATGGGCAAGTTTTTCTTAAAACAAAACATGATAAAACTAATTGAAAAATGATATAATCCTAAGTACGTAATACTGTCACCCCTATTCTTAAGTCTACCTAGTCCAATGTGACACAGGGATCTTTTGGCAAGGGTTGTGTGGTAATTAATCAACTATGTACAATTTACATCGTTTATTTACAATAGTTTCTACACGTCCCAACTACACAAGGAGGGGGGGGGTACCTTGACTCATAAATCATTGGGGCGTACTTGACTACTTCGGGTCCCACTATGCCCCAGGCTCACTCTGCCTGTCCCAGACCTAGACCGCCGTCCCCGACTGACTGCCTCAGACTCTCCCAGACTGCCCCACTCTCTCCTGAGCCAGCCTCTTCTAGGAGTTCCCCCTCTCTCTCAGGGTCTCCTAGGTTCAATGGACATCTTCCACGTGACAATACAAATAAAAAGCCTGTAATTGTTGATAAGGATTCTCAAATCAATTGAATCTCAGAGGAATTAGGCAAATTTCATCTTATACAATAGATAACTATTTAGAAATAAAATTCTACGGTATTCGAAGTGTCGAATAAAAACAATGCATCATCTGTTATCTATAAATAATGAATAAAAAAATTTATCTACCACCTTTAATCTTAGATAACCATTTGATTAAAACTTTTTCGAAAAATGACTAATATTATTTTGTATAATATTATATATTCGTGTTTCAAATGAATGGCTTTGCATTCATTTCATAAATTCATGGTTTTTATTTTTTCATAATTTATTCCAACTATTTACTGGTAACGAAAAATCTTGCTTATATGCTGTTTCTTTGTTCGTTCGATCCCGGGTTCTGAATGATTCATGGGATCACAATTGATAAAATTCCATAACTCTAGAATCTGTCATTGTCCCAGAGATACGGTTACACTTAACCAAAACGCCAAGAACTTTTCTCAGAGGTTCCATGTTACCTGAGGACATCGGGATCGAGGCAGATAAGGCATAAATTATATATATATATATATATATATATTTAGAAGGGATGGATTGAAGGTCCAAAACTTCAGCTAAATAAGACATTTTCATACTATTTGCCGATTTTTTAACGCAATCTAGGACCATATTTTTGCTAATAAAATATGTCAACTACTAAACATCCAATGTATTTTACTTTATATTCCGTTATTTGTTTTCGTTAATTCATTTATTTACACAATTCGTCATCTCGATTGCCTTTACGAAAATTTAAATAGCCTTGTAAAATCCCGATTGTAAAATCTCAACAGAATTGAAACAAAATATTTCAATGGTCGGAAACAAAAAGCGTTTGACCGTCCCCAAGGGAGCGAGCAGCTTTTTGTTTCCTTGAAATAAGGACTCACTAGCAACTTTCGTGTAGTCTCGAACTCCCTTGCGACCGTCATGGGGAACACAATGCTTCGGTCAACTTCACAGTCCAGAACTAGTTCTGGATCGATTGGTTTTGGTTTCAGTTCAGTCATTGTGCACTGTTCTGTTTAAATCTCTATTTGGCCCTATCTCTCTCATTCCCATAGCTATTATAACTTTCAATTGTGATTCTGTGTTCTGTGATAGGAGTGACATACTACTGTTAATTGTCCATTCGGAATGGAAAAAATCTGGTGCGTGCGCGCAACACACAACTTTCACTTACCAACTTACTTAGATTAGAAATTGACGTGTTTTGCTAAATATCATTTCCCAAATTCACACATTATTCTACATTCATATCTTAATTTTTTAATCGTAAAAGCCGTTTTTGAGTGAACAAAAAAACCCGTGAAAATGATACAAAATTTGTTAAGTAAAGTCCCCCCTCCGGTTAATCAATTTTGATGAAATTTTAACAATCATATCTCGGGCATATAAATACATCAAATACCAAGTTTGATCAAAATCGTTAAAGCCGTTTTTAAGTAAATAAAAAACACACGTGAAAATGATACAAAATTTATTAAGTAAAGTACCCCCTCCATTTGATCAATGTTGATGAAATTTTTAATGTCACATCGCGGGCACATACATACACCAAATAACAAGTTTGATCAAAATCGTTAAAGCCGTTTTTGAGTAAATAAAAAAAAACACGTAAAAGTGGAACACAATTTATTAAGTAAAGTCCCCCCTCCGGTTGATCAATTTTGATGAATTTTTTACAGTCATATCTCGGGCATATAAATAGATCAAATACTCAGTTTAATCAAAATCGTTAGAGCCGTTTTCGAGAAAATCGATAAAAACGTAAAAAGTTATTAAATAAAGTACCCCCTCTGTTTGACCAATTTTGATGAAATTTTTGCTGTCACATCGTGGACATATACATACACTAAATATCCAATTTCAGATTCGCACGGCTTATAGTTTTTGAGCTAGTCTGTTCACACACACACACACACACACACAGACACACACACACACACACAGACCATTTTGCGGGACTTGGTTATTTGGACTCAGGGGACCCCAAAACGTGTATTTCCGTTGAAAACAGGAAGTCGAAATTTTTCACGATCGCAATACTTCCACTTACTATATATTTCAAATATAGGTAAGTGAAAGTAAAAAACATTAATCAAAGGTCCCGTGTTCATAACAGACCTGGGAAAAAAATATTTTATTTAAAATTTTAAAGTACATTAGTTGAAATTGCATGTTGTTTTTTTTTACTTTCACTTACCTCTATATGAAATATATAGTAAGTGAAAGTATTGCGATCGTGAAAATTTTCGACTTCCGGTTTTCAACGGAAATACACGTTTTGGGGTCCCCTGAGTCAAAATAACCAAGTCCCGCGAAATGGTCTGTGTGTGTGTGTGTGTGTGTGTGTGAACAGACTAGCTCAAAAACTATAAACCGTGCGAACCTGAAATTGGGTATTTAGAGTATGTATAAGCCCGCGATGTGACAGCAAAAATTTCATCAAATTTGCTCAAAGGGAGGGGGTACTTTATTCTGTAACTTTTTAAGTTTTTTTCGATTTTCTCAAAAACGCCTCTAACGATTTTGATTAAACTGAGTATTTGATCTATTTATATGCCTGAAATATGACTGTAAAATTTTCATCAAAACTGATCAACCGGAGGGGGGACTTTACTTACTAAATTTTGTATCATTTTCACATGGTTTTTTTATTTACTCAAAAACGGTTTTAACGATTTTGATCAAACTTGGTATTTGATGTATTTATATGCCAAAGATGTGATAACCAACATTTCATCACAATTGATCTACCGGAGGGGGGACTTTACTTAATAAATTTTGTATCATTTTCACGTGTTTTTTTTTTTTTATTTACTCAAAAACGGTTTTAACGATTTTGATCAAACTTGGTATTTGATGTATTTATATGCCCGAGATATGACTGTAAAAATTTCATCAAAATTGATCTACGGAAGGGGGGACTTTACTTAATAAATTTTGTATCATTTTCACGGTTTTTTTTTATTTACTCAAAAACGGCTTTAACGATTAACAAAAATAAGATATGAATGTAGAAAAATGTGTGACTTTGGGAAATGATATTTAGCAAAACACGTCAATTTCTAATCTTAGTAAGTTGGGAAGTGAAAGTTGTGTGTTGCGCGCACGCACCAGATTTTTTATTTACTCAAAAACAGCGATTTTGATCAAACTGGGTATTTGATGTATGTATATGCCAAAGATGTGTTAGCCCACATTTCATCAAAATCGGTCAAACGGAGGGGGCACTTTATTTCATAACTTTTTTCCCAATTTTTACCTTTTTTCGATTATCTCAAAAACGGCTTTAACGATTTTCATCAAATTCCTCATGTTTAATGAAAATTAGATGTTCTTTAATATCAGGTATGCTTTGTCATTACTAAAATGTTCTGAGGGGGCTTAAATGGGGTAGGGGTCTTTTTTGTTTATTTGTTTTTTTGTTTCCTATAAAGTACCTTGGTTTTTGCTTAAATGGAGAAATTAACTGCCTCTCATTACGCCTAAAAATAAGAAATGGCTAAATATGAGATATGATAAAAACCAAGGAAACATACAGAGGAGAAAAAGAGAAAAATATTCAGTCAACTCATAAAAAACATTGAGCTCACGCATGCGTAGTACGCCTTTAATGACAGATCATTGTTCCTAATTAAAGCCGTTCTGTTCATTTAATGGAAATTATTGGTTTCATGGTAACTAAATGAAATTTTCAACAAGTGCATAGAGAATTATAAAATCAGTCGACTTCCGTCATAATAATAAGATAATTATGCTTGCATTGCCGAATTATCTCAAGTAAAAACTTTTATAATAAAATAAATTAGTGTTTGTTATAGAGCAAATGAAAACAAAAATAAAAAATGAATGTGGAGAAATGTGTAATGGAGTGAGAAGTGGCATTAACACAACGCATTAATTTCTAATCTAAGTTGGTAAGTGAAAGTTGTGTGTTGCGCGCACGCACCAGATTTTTTTTTTAATAAAATGTATTTTAACTTCAAATCATATAAAATACTTTCCGATAAAACAATTTTAGATAAAAAATCTGGTTCGATGCGCGCAACACACAACTTTCACTTAAAAACTTATATTAGATATTGACGTATTTCGACAATATGTAAAAGTTATTCCTCTAATATATAGAGATATATTTGTATATCTCCATAAGTTATTCGCAGTCGCAATCGACTATAGGGTGCGCTAGTAGTTTTGCAAAATGTCGGAAGGAACGGGGATAGACATAGTAGATGTGATAGACATAATTGGTAATTTCAAAAGACCATTAATTGAAGGGCAAGCAATCCTTGATGAAAACCACATGATTACATGTGGAGTAGTATCTAGAAGCGAAAAAGTAGATATTTTACAAGCCTTTTGCCTTAAAACAAGCGATCTTAAAGGCCTGCCCCATCAAATAAAAGTGGAAATTAAATTTATTAATAATAATAAGCAATTTTCTTGTTATTGTGCGTGTAAAGCTGGTTGTAATGGTAAATGCAAACATATCATTGCAACTTTACACTACGTTCTTTGGAATATTTATACAACCATCCCTAATTATACCTGGATAGGCAAAAATAATAATTCTCGTTTATTCAGAAGCGTGCATGGTTCATTTGGGCCCGGGCCTATTTTACATCTATAATCTAAAAATAATATTTATAGAGAAAACTCGAAAAGAATACCCAGGAATATAAAGGCCAATGATTAAGTGAAGTCAACTTATTCTTGAAACTCTACTTTATATACTATTGACTATAGTACTTTCCAATATGATATAAATAAGTTTTACATGTTCCCTTCCCCATGACACTTAAGTTTGTGTGTTTGCTTAACGTCACTTTATGCCACTAAGGCTAATCGGACGATGCTACAGTAGGAGTGCTAAATTTTGCCTATCCAGGTATAATTAGAATATGGATCTTTAACGAGTAACTGACATCGTACAGGCTCGGGACCTCCATTTTACGTCCTTTCCGAGGGACGGCATGGCTAAGGATTTTCTACTCCAGTTAAAAAATCCTAGGGCCACTGCTGGGCGCGAACCTGCGACCTTTAGTATTGTAGGTTGCCATGCTAACCACTATACCACAGGTGGCCCCGACACTTAAGTACTCTATTTTAAAAAAGATAGTGTCTATTTTTAGTTAGAGATTTTAGGGTGGTATTTAAAAGTTGAGTGATGCGCGCACTTATTTTATAAAATCAGATGTAAAAAAAATATTTTCCCCTAAACTTGAGTAAATTAAATTAAAAGCAAGAAAGAATGATGCATGATTTAAAAAATGTATATACTTAAATAAAACTTTACTAGTACATTATAACACGATTCTATTTTTTACTTTCACTTACCTATATATGAAATATATAGTCAGTGGAAGTATTGCGATCGTGAAAAATTTCGACTTCCGGTTTTCAACGGAAATACACGTTTTGGGGTCCCCTGAGTCCAATTAACCAAGTCCCGCGAAATGATCTGTGTGTGTTTTTTTTACGAAGGTAGGTGGAAATCTTCAAAAGACGCGGATAGACCCGTACCTATCCGTGTGTGGGATTTTACCCACTAAAACCACCTCCTTACACCTGTTTCCCACCCTCCACGGGACCACCGTTAGGCATTACTTCATGGAGGGGGACTGGCTGTGTGCCGCCTCTTTCTATTAGGCTACGCTCTAGCTCGCCTTCCCTTCTCTTCTTTCCTAAGTTGCTTGATGGTCTGGGCCGCAAGGCGTTGTCCAGTCATCCACTTCTCATTGCTGATTAGCATCAGAGCGACAACATTATCGGCAGTAGGTTCTGATCCGCAAACTTCTTGAAATTCCTCCCTCTCCTTCTGGAAGCGAGGACAGCAGAAGAATGCATGTTCCACCGTCCCTTCGGCTGATGGGCATACTGGACATTCGGCTGTATTATCCAGCTTAAATCAATATTGATATGCTCGAAAACAGCCATGTCCCGTAAGCAGCTGGGTGAGGTAGTAGTCAACATCACCGTGTTTCCTGGTTACCCATGGTTGGATATGAGGGATTAGCCTGTAGGTCCACCTTTCGTGTGTGTGTGTGTGTTTGTGTGTGTGTGTGAGTGTGTGTGTGTGTGAAAAGACTAGCTCAAAAACTATAAACCGTGCAAACCTGAAATTGGGTATGTATATGCCCGCGATGTGACAGCGAAAATTTCATCAAAAATTCTCAAAGGGAGGGGGACTTCATTTAATAACTTTTTAAGTTTTTTTCGATTTTCTCAAAAACGGCTCTAACGATTTTGATTAAACTGAGTATTTGATCTATTTATATGCCCGTGATGTAACTGTAAAAATTTCATCAAAATTGATCAACCGGAGGGGGGACTTTACTTAATAAATTTTGTATAATTTTCACGTGTTTTTTTTTTATTTACTCAAAAAAGGCAAATTCGTAAGGTTAAATGAAAATTGGGTGTTCTTTAATATCAGGTAAGCTTTATCATTATTAAAATGTTCTGAGGGGTTTTTTTTTTGGGGGGGGGGGCCTTTTTTGTTTGTTTGTTTCTTATAAAGTACCTTTGTTTTTGTTTATATGGAGAAATTAACTGTCTCTCGTAACGCCTAAAAATAAGAAATGGCTAAATATGAGATATGATAAAAATAAAGAAAACATAAAGAAGAGAAAAAAATAAAAATATTCAGTCAACTCAAAAAATTCGTTGAGCCCACGCATGCGGAGTACGCCTTTAATGACAGACCATTGTTCATAATTAAAGCCGTTCTGTTCATTTAAGCTGTGGCAATTAACAAAACGCATTAATTTCTAATCTAAGTAAGTTGGTAAGTGAAAGTTGTGTGTTGCACGCACGCACCAGATTTTTTATTTTCTATTGTTATTCAGATACCTTTAGATGGAGTTAAATTAAAATTTAAACTTATAAGACATTCAGTTCTTGAGACTATATTGTTCAACAGGATATCAAGAAGGGGACCAAATTAGTCTCAACAATACATTTTTTATTTATAAGACGTTTCGGCTCTTTTGAGCCATCTTCAATTCTAAAAACATTTAACAATACAATTAATAAATCAAAAATATTTGTGAATACAATCATTTAGGATCTGTATTTAATATATATACAGACCAGCAAAACAGGCAGACAAATCATTTGAAGTCACACAGGGCAGATACAACTCTCAACCAATGTTCCCTAACCCCAAGACACCCAAAACACTCAGGGTGAGAAGTATTAATTTTTCTTAATATTCCCCCATATTGTATATTGAGACCTTTAGTGTCTGTTTTAAAATTGACAGACTTGTCAATATTTTCTGCAATATACATTGCTTCTAATAACTTCCTCTTTTTGTTATTACTTTCTTTGTGTAAAATGTGGGCCCCCTCAAAGTAAAATTCATACTTGCTTATATGGTGGTGCTGACTTTTTCCTGTTCTCATCACTTTTTTTACAATAATTTTTATGCTGAAGAAGCCTATCCTTTAAATATTGCCTAGTTTCACCAATATAAGTAGCCGGGCACCTCAAACAATCAATCTTGTAAACCAGACCTGACTGTAGATTTGTATCTATTTTATCTTTCAAATTGGTGTACAAGTTTTGTATTTTGTTTGTTGGTTTGAAGGCCAGGCTAATGTCATCCACATCATAATCTTTGAATGACCTACTAATTGTCTCCGACAGCCCATTTACATATGTGCATTTATGGAATTTTTTTATTACTGGTTTTTTACCTTGAACCACATCATTATTTAACTGAGTATTTCCAATGATTCTATTGTGAGAGATTGCCCAATATTTCTTAATTAATGATTTTGGATAAAAATTTTCCAGAAATAGATCAAAGATTTTAGTTTTTATCTTTTGCATATATTGTGCATCCGTCAATCTCATTGCCCTGGACATAGTATTGTTTAGCAGATTTATCTTGATATGTCGTGGATGATGAGATAGAAAATTTAAAACCCTGTTACTTGTGGTTTCTTTTTTCGTCCACTCTGTAAGAATTTTCTTTCGTAATCAGGACGGTTACGTTCATGTCCAAAAATCTTATCATTCCTTCTCTTTCTAATTCCACTGTAAATTTAATTTTATCATGAAAGTTATTGAGGGCTTCTAAGAAACGAGCTGCAATTTTATTTTAGTATATGGCTCAACCTTATGCCACTGCTCAATTATTTTATAAGCTACTTTTAGTGGAATATGAGTAAATAGACTGATGGCATCCCAATAAATCATTGTTTCATCTTCTTTAATTTCTAAATCATTTATTTTTTCTTTAGCCTCTATGAAGTTTCTAACATCATAGATGTTATCCCTGACAAGGTTATCTAAGGAAGGTTTTATAAATTTGGAAAGATTGTAGAGCGGGCTTTTTATGGAATTGACTATGGGCCTGAGCTTTTTATCTTGTTTATGGAGTTTAATCAATCCAAAAATTCTTGGATGTACACAATGCTGATCAATAATTTGTTTTTTATCCTCATCTGTTATGTATTTATGTTTCAATAGCTTATCTACATACTGTGACAGTTTTTTTATAAGTTCTGGCAAAGGATCCTTCCTAATGATAGCAGCTATAATGCACGTTTTCATTTATACTATTTTCTTTTATTATTTTTTATTATTGGACTAGATAAACATTTCCGTAAATAGGATGGGTTCAATTACAGATTCAGAGGATCCTTGAATTTGTCAAAGGAATTTGTTTTAAATGTGGCGGAATAATCTCCCAATAACTCAATAACTTTCATGATAAACTTAAATTTACAGTGGAATTAGAAAGAGAAGGAATGATAAGATTTTTGGACATGAACGTAATCAGGACGGGAAAGAAAATTCTTCAAAATCAAATTCAAACAAAAAAGTCGCGGCGTTTGTAGAAGAAACATTTAAATGCGACAGTGAAAGTGTCCCGTATTGTTTGTGCTGCAAAAAAAATCTCAACGGATCAACGATTCCTGGTATTACAGCATTTGAAAACGACGAAACAAGTAGAAAATAAGCCGTCAATCGACGTGGAGAAATCTTTATTTGTAAGATTTCTTAGGAACCAAGAAAACATAAAATAAATAACGCACTTATACCCCTTGGACTCTCATCCCTCCACCAGATTTAATGTAAACGCTTTTTTTCTTTTTTTTTTACCTTGTTTAAGGACAAGTCGATCATTAAGATCATTATCGTCCAACTCTTAAGGTAGTTTTTTGACAATTTAGATTAAACAATATGTTAACAATTTAGATTAATACTAGTTATTGGCAATTTAGAATAATACTGGATACTGGATGGGATAATACTGGAACAATTTAGATTAATGGTTTAACTTGGTTTTCAGAAAATATTGCCGTCACTATTATAAGAAGATATTAATATTACTATATTATTTTTAAATAAGATTAATCAGTTTTGTGACCTTAAAAAATTGAAGTAAATTTGATATGATACAAGGCTCCCAGGAGTTCACACATTTGATGAGGCTGCCCATGTTCTTCTCTTTGTTTTTGATAAATTAAGCATTCATCCAACACATTATTTACACTGTTTCTTACACCACAAGCATCACATATTAATCAAAAGGTTATTTTTTCCTTTTTCGCAATGAGATTTTCGTAACGTCTTCCGCAAATCACTTTTCGCGCTAAAATTCGACAGTATGACAGATTACTACACTACTAAGTTCCATGAACGTTTTATCTCTTCTATGATAGATCGTGTTATCGCGTGAGCCCGGGATCGGACTTTGAATTGCCGGCTCATTTTAAAGGGATAGATGCTAAGTACTTCCTCTTTTCCTAAAGTATTGTTTAATTTTAATTCCAATTGCTTTCCAAATAATATAGACTTCTTAGTCTGTTGTGACTTATTTTCCAAAAAGCTTTAAATTTCGATTATGTGCTTAGAATAATTATAATATGAAAGCTAAAATATTGGTAATAAAAAAAGGTTCCGCATACCCGACAAAGCCAATTGCTGCCTACACGCCTTGCTCCAGCTCCGCCGTCCTTACCCACTTCCACAAATTCGTATTAACACGAGCTTCCCATATCATTCTCAGCCTACCCCTCAGACGTTTAACAGACTGTGCTAGTGCTTCTATAGAGCTTAGAGCTTAGCGCCGTTTTAGTATAAAATGACAATTGGGGCAATGTTATCAGCACAATTCATGGGTGGATCCAGCCGGTAGTAAAGGGAGATGAATGGAGTCCCAAGGGGAGGGGGCTGCAGCATATTATTTGTTCTTTCCCTAACCTTTTTAGGCTATACGGGGTTTCCCGGGCCAGAGGAGAGGGTGAGGGATTAAAGCCAAGTATTATTAAATGTCCCCGGGCTCTGGGTTGTGAACATGCTATCTTCGGGTCCCCATAGTTGCCATGGGCAATGCGTATTTCCTAATGCGTTTGCCCATTGGGCCATCCCGCCACCCTATTTGTTCTTTACCTCATTTCCTTATTTTTAGTTTAGCTAAATTCTATATTTAAATCACAAATTTGTTTCTAAAGGAGAGGGTTGCAGCCCCCACAGCCCCCCCCCCCTGGATCCACCATTACCTCAATTCAACAACATTAAATGAGTAAAGTGCATGTAATTCGGCACAATGACACGGTATGAATTGTCCGGTTGCTTCGTCCTTACTTGTTCCAAATATTCTCTCCGTTTAAGTTGTTGTTCATATTAAGTATGCAATATATTTTCAAAACCTTTTTAAAAATTATCAGGAGTAAGATTTTTAGAAACATTGAAATACTAGAGCAATAATGCAAGGCCTCATGAATCTGAAAATTCTCTAAGAACCTTCTGCTTTAGAAAAAATAATGTATCGAGCACATAATTAATGTACCTCTAGAATATTGAACGAATTTGTCAAAGGAGCGATTTTTTTTTCTTAAATGAAATTTACAACTGTATTTACATAATATATCTATGTGGAGCCCGAAAGCTCGATTCCGTAAGCCATATAGGTCAGGAGCGAAAATGAATACAGTTTTTCCGTAGTAAGAAAGCACGCCTTTTTTTTTGGCTTAAAAATCATGATATGTATTTTTTTTAAGATGACTCCATTGTTGCAATGGAATATAAATTATTCAATTGAAGTCAATTTAAAAAATGCAGTAATATACAGTAATATACTTTAAACGATGTTGTACGGGTCCAACCCTTGAAATCAAATTAGAACAAGAGAAGTAAAATGACATGAACGAATGTTTCGAATATTTCGCTTTAAGAAAGCTTATATTTAATTATTAGTATCATTTGTTTGAATATCGAACCAAGTGAGCCTTTCATTTGATAGATTGACGAATTCTTATTTCAAAATTTTACAGGAAAGCAGTTAAATAATATTTCTCCTTGGAATAATCGTACCTTAATTATTTTTCATGCATATGTTAGTTAACAGTTACACTTTAATATTTCTGTCATACTATTAAAAAATAAAAAGGTACGAATTTTCTCAAGAGAAATGTTATCAAAGTTGCTCTCCTAAAAAATGTTGAAATTGAAGTACTTAAGTTGTTCTGTCAACTGAAAGGCTCGACTATTGGTCGTACTGACGTTGATTTTGATAAAAATACTTAGGAGTCATGAATGCTTTAGTGCACGTCAGGAAAAAGTTAAATCCTCGATAGAATCAAATCAAAAATATACATTTTTTTTTATTTCTATAAAAAATCGTATTTAAGGCTTTCAAATGTCGTAAATATTATTTGGCCATCTACTTCATTTATTTAACCTGGTTGAGTGCTTCAGAAATTTCTTAATTACACATCTTAATTAATTTATTACTACAAACCATGTTACTTTTCCTTTTTACTCAAAAATTAAAATCAAACTTTGAGAATTTATTTTTCATGATATTCTTGAAACACCATTAATTTAGTATGAATTTTCAAATTTCACAATTTTTAAGTGTGCACATTTGAAGTCTACATGTTCACTTAAAACATACATCATAAAAGTTGGTGCATTGCGCCCAACACAACTTTCTAGGAGGAGTAGAAACCTACGTGTGAAAGCAATTTTGGAAATTCACAGACAGCTTTATCCATATTTAGTTACTTATTTTTGTTTGTTGTTCTCCATAAGGTATAGAGTATTATAATTATTGCGAAACTTGAAAGTCTTCAGCAATTTTCTATTTATTATTAGTTATTTCTGGTTTTAAGGGGGAAAATCCTAATTTCATTAATATTCAGGTTTTATTTTTATAGTTTTATATCGTAAATGGGAATCGATAGAGGTATTATTTACGGTTAGTGAAAAATTGGGATTTAGTTTCATTGGCGGATCGAGGGGAAAGCCACCCCCCCCCCCTGTGGGACTGAAGCCCCCTGGATCCTCCCATGCTTAGTTTTTCTATTTTCCTTAAATTTATTTTATTTCTCTCTCTATTTAGTTGTTATGAAAACTTTATTTTGTTACCATGGAAACAAATGATTTCCGTTACATAGGTTTGTTCCAACAAGCATATGAAATACGACTTATTGCATTGTGTGTAAAGTACTGCTCGCATGCGAAAGAGTTATCATGTTTTAAGTGCTTGTTGGTTTTATATCGTATATTTATATATTTTATATATATATATAACTAATATTTTTTTATGCACAATGTTTATTTAATTTTATTCGGGCATATATATTTTTACTTTCACTTAGGTACCTATGTATGAAATATTTAGTAAGGGAATGTATTGCGATTGTAAAAGATTTCGACTTCCGGTTTTCAACGGAATTACACTTTTTGGGGTCCCCTGAGTCCAAATAACCAAGTATGGTGAAATGGTCTGTGTGTGTGTTAAGAGACTAGCTCTAAAACTATAAACCGTACGAACCTGAAATTTGGTATTTGGTATATGTATATGCCCGTGATGTGAAAGCAAAAAATATTTCATCAAAATTGGTCAAACGGAGGGGGTACTGTATTTAATAACTTTTTACGTTTTTTTCTCAAAAACCGCTCTAACGATTTTGATAAAACTTGGTATTTGATGTATTTATATGTCCGAGGAATGACTACAAAAATTTCATCGAAATTGGTCAATAGGAGGGGACACTTTATTTCATAACTTTTTTCCCCACTTTTATATTTTTTTTTCCAAATTTTCAAATAGCTTTAGCTATTTTGGTTAAAATCGTCATTGTTAATGAGAATCAAGTATTCTTTATCGTTATTAAAATGTTCAGAGGGGGCATAAATTGGGAAGCTGCCTTTTTAGTTTTCGTATAAAGTACCTTTGTTTTTTTTTTTGTTTTTTTATGGATAAATTACCTGTCTCTTGTTTCGCCTATAAATAAAAAATATAAAAAATGAAAAAATCAAGTAAACATATAAAGGAGAAAAATATTCCGCCAACTCATAAAACACGTTGAGCTTACGCAGGCGCAGTACGCCTTTAATGACAGACCAATGCTTTATAATTAAAGATGTTCTGTTCATTTAATGGAAATTATTTGTTTTATGGGAAACTGAAGTTTTCAACAACTACAAAGAGAATTATAAAATCAGATGACTATAAAAAAAATAGCTGGAATTTAACAAAACAAGTCAATTTCTAATCAATGTAAGTTGGTGAGTGAAAGTTGTGTGTTGCGAGCATCGCACCAGTTCTTTTAAGGCTTTTTGCGGTCCCCATTAGAATGGAACTCTTGGACCATCGCAAATATTTTACGATGAAGAATCAAGAAATAAGTTTTATTGAAATCGGAAATCACCGCCCTTAACTGTTCCTAGGAAGTAAGAAGCCACTATGCTTAACTGTCGTAAAAAGTTAAACAAATTTATAGTCGACACACTCTATTCCCAAAAGGCTCAAACATCAAACATTCAACACTTATTTGTATAGTTGAAGAATACGAATATTTAGGTTGTATTATTTTTTTATGGCATTGTATATGATAAACTGTTTATACCACGAAGGATATGACGGAAGTGGTATCTGCTAGGGCTGTGCACGGGAACTTGCGTGCGTTGTTCTCACTCTAGATGACGATTGTGGGAGTTGGATTCACTTACTGTCATCTTGGAATCAATATAACCTCAAAAGACATTCAGGCCACCAACAATAATATTCTTATGTTTATATAACTCAGTGTTAGATGTACGACGCAGTTATGTTCACCTAAAGCTTTAGGTTGTTTTCGAAAATATTATGATGACATGAAATGCCGCAATTCACGGTAATACCAATCACAACGCTGACCTGATATCAAAGGTTTTATTATCATTTCCTTGATCTCTGCTTACCAGTTCAAATGAAACATCACGGATTTCAGAGTAAAAATAAGTTTAGTCCTATTTCCTTGTTCCGCGACCTGATCTAAATAAAAGTACAAATATTATATGAAGAATCGTTATTCCTTCAATTCTAAGGAACAAGTTAAAGCCCATTCAACTGTTAACATTATTTCGTCGAAGACATAAAATTTAATTCGCGGAGAGGCGTCGGTCTTACGAGACTGTTCTTTATTTTACAGTGATTCATAATTTTCAAATACATTATAAATCGAAAATTTGTGGTACAACCTTCCACATTTTTCTTACCATTTAATTATTAAATAAAAGTATTCGCTACAAGTGGCTCAATTTTTTTATGCGTTTTTTGACAATCAATAGGGGAGAGCGGGGTTGGTTGGCAACAGTTTTCACATTTTTGATTCTTGAGTCGTTCCTGTTAATATAATCCCAATAGGGCTGATACCACTGTAAACTTCAAGTATTAGAGTACTTCAAGTATTTTTTTCACCACATTATATTTAATACTAAGATCATAGATTATTGAAGAATTCGTCAATCCAGAGTATGCCAATTAACCCCCTATGTGGGGCAGGTTGGCCTAGAAGGTGGGTTTTTTTAGCTATCTCATTCAAGTACTGCCTGACACATATTATTCTTATTAAAATATATACAATAAGGCTTGACGGACCCGAAGGCCCGACGCCGACACCACCAATCGGTCCCTACATACCTCCATCCAACTACCACCGTCCAATCCCAAATTCACAAGATCTGCTTTCACCGAATCTTCCCACCTTCGCCTAGGCCTACCCCTCGGTCGTTTTCCAGTCGGCAAAGCGTTTATCAATCTTTGAGGAATTCGTTCGCTACTAAGACTCGCCATTTTGCATGCCCACTTTAACCGACGCGCACCTGTAGACTCGATTACATTAACCGGGTAAAGCTCATGCAATTCCGCATTGTGTAGCCGTCTAAATTCTCCTGTTGACTCATCTTTCTTCGGCCCGAATATTCTACGCAGCACTTTATTTTCAAACACCATAAGGCGTTTCTCATCCCTTACTGTAAGCGGCCATGTTTCACAACCGTAAAGAACAGTCGGAAGAATTATAGTTTTGTAAATCCTAATTTTTAAATTTCGTGATAAAAGGCGTGATCCAAGTAATTTTGCAACCGAGAAATAACAAGCATTTCCCGCCTTTAATCTAGCCTTAATTTCCTCTTCGATTTCGTTTTTTCTAGTTACAGTAGATTCTAAGTATCTAAATTTCTCAACGGCTTCGAAATTCTTATTAAAAGCTGCACTATAATGGTATAATAATTTTGAATCGGTTTTTAACAGATTTTAAGGGAAAATAGAAGAAGATAAAAGTAAAGCATAAAATAAAAATGCGATTTTACGAATTTATCCGAGTTTAACCAATCAAATTTAATAAAATATAAATATAAAATATTAGTTAATTATAGCAGACTCTATTGATTGATTAAACACAATTTCTCTATCTGATACTTTATTTTCACAAATTGGCGCTGTGCCGCTTTTTTTAAAAGCATAGTCAGGCGTATTGTATATTTTATGAATTATATACTTTTTATTTAAGCTTGAACTGTTCTCCATTTCCTTTTTGTAACAAAGCAGCTTGGTCTTACTTTCCATAAATTCGATGATGCTTACAGAAGTTGAAGGAAAGTAATGAAATTAGTAGTATCAGGACCAGAAGGAGGACTTGAATAAAATGCAATCAAGAAATTTCGGCCCACATCCTTCAACACTAAGCCTCAACAACCATCCCTATTTCATAACTGAGGCATAAATTGACAATTTTTAATAGACTATAAATACCTTTAAAATGCATCGTTGGAGGATGATTTAAATGCAGTTGTTATTACTACTTATTATTTCATCTTTTAGCCCCTCGAATTTCTACCTACCCTATCTAGGAAAATATCGAGCCCCCCCAATTATTTGATGCTGATGACACCCATGCTGCTGAGTGCTAACCTTTCACATGGCTAACAAATGTCATTTTTTTATAAGCGAAAAAGCAAAAACATTCGCTAATCGCTGATTTGTTGACGCGCGAATAAAGATTTGAAGCAAAAAAAAAACAAAATATGAAGAAGAATTGTCTTACTTATAAGTTTAGTTTATTTTTCTTCTTCTTCTATCGGCACGACAGGCGCACGAGGCTGCCCTTGGCCTGCTCAACGGCTGCCCGCCATCTCTCTCTATCTTCTGCAAGGGTGATAGGAATCCCCAGTTTGCGAAGATCCTGTTCTACAGCATCCTTCCATCGACCTTTTGGCCTACCACGTGGACGCACACCATCCGGAATGTTCTTATACAACCTCTTGACCACTCTTTCATTATTCATCCTTATCACATGTCCAAGCCACTTCAGCCTTTGTATCTTGATGTAGGATGTTATGCTTGCTTCTTTATAGAGCCGGAACAATTCATTGTTTTTTCTTCTTCGCCACTGGCCATTATCGCATACAGTCCCTAAGATTCTCCTCAGAATTACCCTTTCAAACCTATCTAGCAGGTTGGTGCTTTTCTTGTTGATATTCTATGTTTCTCCACCGTATGTTACCAATGGTCTACAAGGCTTGTAGAGCATAAACTTGGTAGTACGGCTTATAAGTTTGCTTTCCATAAGCTTAGAGATGGAGAAATAAGCTCTATTTCCTGCAGCTATTCTCTTTCCTATCTCTACCTTATTCAGGCTATCGTTGATTACAGAGCCAAGATACGAAAAACTTTTGGCCACCTCGAAACTGTACGTGCCTATTTCACAGTGAGTCTGCCTCCCCAGTATACCTTTTCCCAGGGCCATAATCTTGGTTTTCCCTGCATTGATATTAAGGCCGCTCTTTTTTGCTTCGATATCCACTGATTCAAAGGCGATTTAGTTTATTTTTAATAATTTTTCTGTCTTCGTTCTTATGGCATTACTTATTTATTCAAGTAATTTGTATCATATTTTTTACAGTTAACATGTTTATGTACATGCATATATTTCATTAGGGTCTGACTCGCCGCTCCGTTCCCGAAAGTAGAAGCCTTTCAAGAGCCTCCATTTTTCCCCAAGAAGCCCGGATATTTAAATAAGTATAACGCTTCCTCTGAACATTTTTAAGGAAGAACATTTTGATGTAACCCCTTCACTTCCTTCCCGCGCCTTTGGCCTCCCCTCCATAATGGCCTCCTCCCCGTTCTATATTATACTATTTTTATTTTTCACCCCCGCTTCGGATTATCTTATTATCTCGGAAGTGGGAAGTCCTCGGCAGCCTCGCTTTGAAAAACGGTCCCATTTCTGTTGCGAATAATTTAGACACTACGTTTGCTAGATATTTCAAGATTTTTCTTTTTATTATAGAGTTTATAATATAATTTCAAAACTCTTACTTTTTCCTCTAACAGCAGTATATTTTACAAATGATTTATCAATTTTAATCTTAATGACTAGGGAAAGGATTTTACAAATTTTTTACTGATCGTACAATTTTCATTACAAAGCTCAATTCATTCGTTTAAACATTTTGATTCGCTTAAACTCATGTTTATTTTATATATTTCTATTAAAAATACACATAATTACATATTAGGTCTATCCTTTTTATTTGTATTTCATATCTCATTATTTTTATTGCTTCATAATTTTTTTCAAAACGAAAATGCATACCAACATATAGTTATCGTGGGATAGTAAACCTAAAAAAAATTGAGTTACGTGTTTTAAGGAAGGTATTATTTAGTCACTTAAGCAATTGCACTTTTTTGATATTTATCCAAGATGTGCTGACTCTTTGATACTGGGATCATTAAGATTTTCCGAAAATTCTTTATAAAAATACACTCCCTGACAAAATTATAGGCCACCCCTCATTATGTTAGTTAATATTTTAGAGGAATCCAATTCCTCAACCAAAACAATTAAAGACCATCGTAAACACACAGATACTTAAAAATAATTCATTTTATTGGGTTCTGATAGTTAATGTTTACGGATTAGGTAAAATGTCAATATTTACATGCGACAAAATTATAGGCCACCATCAGTTTTTATCTAAATTTCGTTCAAATCGGAGTATTAATAAAGTGTTGAAATATTAACTGCTACTTTAACTTTTAATTTCACCCAAATTCAAAAAAAAAATTAATTCAAATAGTTCAAATAAACATGCCAAGTGGGAAAGTGCTGTTGGAGACTGAGAAGGATGTTATTAAAACGTTACTCGAAAAAAATTGGACAATTTATAAAATTGCTCTCACTTTGAATAGAAGTAGGCACGTTATAAGGGATTTTGTTAGGCTGGGTGATGATTATGGCCGAAAGGAGAGCACAGGTCGGCCCATGGCAACAACTGTCCGAGAAAGGAGAGCTATTCTACGCCTAGTAGTGATGGGCTTAACAGTGAAATTTCGATAACAGGTTATCCAATAGCTGTTATCGAGTGATAACAAGTTCCTATAACAGGTGATTTTAGTAACATATGCTACTCTGCCTATTGGCTTTATTTCAGTAGCGGATCTAGAAATTTTCTGAGGGGGGCGCATTTTTTTTAATTTTTGGGTCATAAAGGACCTAATTTAAAATATTATTGCAAATGTAAGTAGTTTAAAAAATTATTAAAGATAGCCCTTTTTATAGAGATAGCCCCTCCTTTGTTTCTGCCTATTGGCTTTATTTATCATTAAATCCATAAAATATTTAGATTATGGAGGGACTTCAAATTGAATTAATTTGGCATTTTAGAAAATTTGCTTATATTACAAAATACAATAGTATAAAAAATTTCCAACAATCTGGTGCGGTGCACGCACACAACACTCCAAAACCTAGGTTTCCTTTGAAAACCGGAAATCAAGATTTACATATATCAATGTCAATAAATATCATAAATTGGACAAAATTTGTCCACCTCCCGCTACTACTCGCAAAACTTGTGAGATAGGGGGAGTAGGTATCAGTGAAGAGGAAGGATTTGCTCTGCCTTGAGCCGAGCTCTGTGGTGTAGTGGTTAGCATACTCGCATGTAACGCAGGAGACCCAGGTTCGACTCCCGGCGGAGCCAAATCTTTAAATTATTTAATAATATAGATTTTAACTTGAAATCATGAATGAAATGTGCTGTTTCTATGTAGGAGAAAAAAGAAACATCTTTCACCAAGATTAAAATCTTTATTTCCCTTAAAAAGTGCAATAATATTACACCGCCTTTGTTGTATATAGGGTAAACCATACAGTTAGTGACACCCTTAAGACTAAATTTCAGTGGTGACATTAAAAAAAATATTTCTTATCAAGGGATCTAATTGAAAGTTCCTATAGCTCCTCTTTATCTATCCTTACAAAGACTCAAGAAGTTTTTTTGTGTCAATAGTTCAATAGTTTTACCATAGGGCAATATTTATTATTAAAAGTGCAAAAACTAGTTATTGACACCCTGTGGATTTAATTGTGAAATCTTCCCTATGGTTAGTTTGTTAAAGTCTTAAATCATATATGACTTAGAGGACCCTTCAAACATTAGATTCATGTATATCTTCTTGTTTACATATTTCTTTAAGTTAAAGTTGGGGTGTCAATAACTGTACTGAGTGTTAATAACTGATGGGTTTTTTTTTTTTTTTTTTTTTTTTTTTTTTTTTTTTTTTTTTTTTTTTTTTTTTTTTGTCAGTATGGTTTATCCTACCTCATATAAATAAAGTAAAAATTCCAAAAAGTCGTTTTGTTCTTAATATATGGTTCTTTTTAATAAGTATTTAAGCCCTGATATTTGTTTTATGTTTTTATTTCTATTATTAAATAGTTAAGGAGAAGCTAAAGGTTGTTAATCACCCACCTTAGCACTAAGGAAGGAAAAAAGATCAAATTTATAGGAACACCTTAGGGTCTAAGGCGTCCTTAAGATAAGAAAGCGTAAAGGAACGTTTATAAAATGAAAATTATGATAAGGTTAGCTAAAGGTGTGCATTTTAAGGAAGCCTTTAGTAACGCGTTCCTTAGGATCGTTCATAAATACGGCCCTAAAAATCGAGATTAAGTGATAACGATTAAAAATGGAATTCCGAAACATACCTATATTACCAATACTCCTTTGGAAAAAATAATAGGGTAAAATATATATTACATAGAATTATTTTAAAATCGAATTTTATTGATTACAAAAATTTTTATATAAAGTTGGAAAAAAGATAATCTAATTTCTAAAATATAAATAAAGTTAATATTTTAAGTTATAGCTAAAGCCAATATTAATTTAAGTGATAACTGCACTAACAATATGTCTTTTTTATATGAAAATAAAGGCTTGCAACTTCTCTAAAAGTAATTGTAGATGAAATTCCCATAATGATGGGCAATAAAGTGGTGGGTTACATCTTGATTCATAAAAACTATTTTTTTTATTATTATTAAATTCTAAACGATGTAAAAACAAGTTCTTTTTTACATAGGCTTGGTTTACTCATAACTCCTTTTTTGCTATGGAATAGCATTTAGATTTATATGCTGGTTATATTATGTGGCAAGTTGTTAAAATTAAATTACATTCATAATTCTCATTTACAAGTAGTAAACTTATTTAATTAATCACTACTTTAACGTTTACATTATTTGGAGCTCTAAGGCTTATTACTTTCAAAAAATGAATGCAAAACAATATCTAGAAATTATACAGCAAACGGTCATTCAAAGAGGAGAAGAGATGACAGGAGGGAGGTTCACCTTTCAACAAGACAACGCACCTGTCCACACAGCGCGCATAGTAAAAAAAAATTTTGAGGCTAAAAATGTTTTAATTTTACTCTGGCCAGCCCCATCTCCTGATCTCAACATTATTGAAAACTGATGAGGAGTACTTTCCCGATCAGTTTATGCACAAGGGAAACAGTTTAACTCCATAAAGGAACTCAATACTTGCATAGTGGAAAAGTGGAGCAATATTCATCAAAAGTATATAAAGAAATTGTTTAAATCTCTTTCAAAACGATTGGTGGAAGTCATAGAGTGCAATGGAGGATCAACACACTACTGAATAGGATAATTACTGAGGTACTACAACTATTACTATAGTAATTAAAACTGCTGGCCTATGTTTTTGTCGCGGGGAATTTTCATGTTTTGTTTTATATTTGAACCAAAAATAAATTTGTACTATAATATTGTGTTTTTCGTTTGTTATTCTTTACTATAAAATCATAAAATATTTTTAAAAGATCTGAGACCAATAGATTAAATAATTACTGTAATAAATTGGGGTGGCCTATTATTTTGTCAGGGAGTGTAGTAGGGTCTATTCCGAGCATTAATTACAACCCATTGCTCTGTTTCTAAGGGAAGTGGTGCGTCATCTTTACAGATCTTATCCGAGGATTAATTTGAAGCATATATAACTATTTATAAATTGACAATCTAGATTTTATGAAATATATTAATTAGAACGTTCCTGATAAAATCACTTTGAGGAAAACTATTTTAAAGATATTTACGAAGAAACTCTTGATAAAAGTAGAGATATCGGGCGGTATACATTGTTGACATAGTATTTGAAAAACTGTTGTTCTGAACCACAACTAACCCTTTTATTTTAAATTTTGAGGCTAAAAGAAAGTTCAACGGGCAATTTGATGTTTTTTTAATACTAATTTAATGGACCTTGCATCTTTCACATTTGCCTCAATGCCATTGTTGATGTGGAAAGAACTTTCAGCCGATAGAAAGGTCTTAGCAGATCGCATATGCGTTTCTTCTCATTTGAAAATTTAAAATATGATAATAATTTTAATTTTTTTAAATTTTATGATTTTAATTTATGTATATACATACATATATATACACACACACACACAGATATATATATATATATATATATATATATATATATATATATATATATATATATATACAGACTTTCAAAAGAATCACTTAACTCAAAATCGGAACCGCCAATCTAACAAAAGCTATTAGGTCTGTTATATGACTATTAAATGTTTATATGTAAATAATCTAGTTTTATAGTCATATTAGTTTTATTATTATAATTTAGTTTTCGTGTTATTTTCATAGGTTTTTAGTGTCAATACTCTGTATATTATTACTACATATTTAGATATAGATATATACAATATTTAGATATCCTATGTTATTTAGATATTCTATGCACGATTCTTTTTTGCATTAGCTCACTTTATTTATATATATTTATGCATTTATTTCTACCTGTAATTATTTCTGACTACTTTTGTTTTCACTTCACACTAATTTTTAAATAACTACTTTTTTTGTTATCATAAAATTTTATTTAATCTCATTTATCTATTATCTGACTTTTATTCTTATTCTTTTTTGTATTATATTTATTACAATTCTTTTATTATTTTAAATATTATTAATGTTTCTAATATTTTATTCTGTATTGTACCTTATACTATTCCTTTATTAACATTCCCTAGTTCATTCTAGGGTACAAGTATTAGCTTTATAATAAACATTGAAAAAGAAAACCTGTATCACTACAACCCATGAAGGGTCTTGGGTTCAGTACTATGTAAGGAAGAGCACTGCTACTTGGTCAGCGGTCGTGCAAGGAGGTGATTTGACCGTGATCACGCTCAACCGCCAGGTTTTTTTCCCCTTACTTTTTCAATTAAGGGTACCCTCTTTATAGAGGCTGGGTTTGCCCCAGGAGGGTCTCTCGGCCCATGAGACGGACTGTGGCGAATAATAAAGATATCATAAGCCATGTCAGATTCGAACTCGGGACCTTGAGCACAGCAATCCACTCCCTTACATAATAAACATTGGTATTTTAATTTTATTAGCACTTAACTTTTATAGCTTGCTTAATCATTGCTTGTATAAAACCAATGTCCACCTATTAGTTTTTCCTAACTTTTAACCATTAAATATCTTTCTGTTTTATAAGAGCTTTTGAAATTCTGTTTATTCTAATCTGAAGTATTGCAATTTTTGTTTTGTTTTCTTGTATTATCTTCTTAATCCATCTTGAAATTTTCAATAATACAACTGTCTTTCTTATGTACATTTATGCGTATAATATGTGACAAAATGCAGATTATATGTGACAAAATAATACCATATATGATTAAACCTGAGAGCAATTCAAAATAATATGGCAGGTCTCTTCCCATTCGATACTTCGTGAATCTTTATACTAAAGATACCTTATGAGCCAGATATGGCAACGAAACTCACATATTTTTTACATAATTTAATCTATTTTAATTAACAACAATTATATTTAATATAATTTATTTAACTTATAATTTATGAGGAAAATTACATAAAATGTCAAAATATTGATGCGCCAAAAGTCTCTGCACGCTGTGGAATTAGCCAAGATACTGTTATGTATACAGCTTGCACATTATCTCATTCATCCTCATGCTAATCCTAACTTGTCAGTGTTAATTTTAGCCCAAACAGTTAAGAGTGTGATAAGAATTGGAGGTTCCAACACCGATTCCCGACCAAATTGTAAATTTGAGGAAACTCATACTGGTAAATAGGACAAATTGTCAACAGGGGCTATAATACGTTAAGGTATGTCCTAAAACGGTATGAAGAACTGGGTACAATTGAAAGTAGATACCGCTCTGGCCGCCCCCCATACTCCAAGCTCACCACAAGAGGGCTATCATAAGGACTGTGGCCGAAGAACCCCACACAAGTGCTCTAAATTTAGCAGGTATGGTGTAAGAAATTTACAAGATTGGGGTATCTGCACAAACGATTAGAAGAACCCTAAAGAAAGATGGCTATAATGGGCGTAAGTCTAGGTGTAAGCCATTCATTAGTAAATAAATTGGCAATTGAAACTGCAGTTCACAAAGGAACATGTAAACAAGCCCTTATAGTTCTGGGAACGTGTTTTATTTACTGATGAGAGTAAATTTAATATTCATGGATCAGATGGAAGGGGGAAACTTTTGACAAAACCAAACAAAGAGCCCCTGGAAAAAAGGGAGTGTTTTGGTTAGGAGGTGTATGTGTGGTGCTGGGGTTGGTATTTTGAAATTTATCGATGGAATAATGGACCAACACGTTCACATAAATATTTTAAGGAGTAATTTTCCGGAAAGTTTAATGAAGTTTGATCTCCAGGAAAAATTCATTTTTCAACGACGGCGCGGAAAGTTCAAGAATTGTTGCTCTACAATGCTCCACAGCAACTTAAAAGACCTCCCCAATCTCCTAATATTAATCCAATACAACATCTGTGGGATCAATTAGGCCGTCAGAAAGTAAAAATTAAAATAAAGAACAAAGACCACTTAAAAAGAGTACTAAAGGAATTGTGGGGTAAAATTACTCCAGAAACTACAAAAAACTAGTTCACACTATGCCAAATAGAATATGAGAAGTGATAAGAAATAAGGTAGGAACGACTACCTATTAAAGTTAATTTGGTATCAATAATTAAGATTCAAGTTGAAGAAAAATGATGTGTGCAGGGACTTTTGGCGCATCAATATTCTGACATTTTATGTAATTTTCCTCATAAATTATAAGTTAAATAAATTTTATTATTGTTAATTAAAATAGATTAAATTATGTAAAAAATGTGTGAGTTTCATTGCCTATGTATGGCTCATAATCTATCTTTAGATAAAATAAAAAAAAGCTGGAGGGTGTGCAGAGAATTTTGTTAGTAAGTGTATATTTGTATATGAATATTATGTATGTGTATGTATATATGTATATTATGTATTAAATTTAAGCATCAGAACTAGTTATAGAATCTTAATCATTAGACAGTGGGTAAAAGGAGTGAGGATAGTTGACCCACTTTCGACCCTCACTTCCTGTAACCATAAAATAGTACCCATGAAAATTTATGCATGACATGGATGGATAACCAATCAAAATAGTAACAGACATCACTTACCCAGGAATTGCGATCAATAGAACTAGGGAGGTGGACTCCAAAATATCGAACAGGACAAAAATGGCAATTTCATTTACTACCACCTCCATAACACAGTATTCAAAAAGAGAGAAGTGGGAAATGAAGCAAAGCTTCAACAGCTTAAGTCAGTATACCATACTGACTTAAACAGTTGTAACCCTAAAACTCATCTGGGTTTGATGGTATACCCATATACATGATAAATCTATGCCTTCCCATTCTCTATTTATAAATCATTTTTCCCTTGAAAATTAAATATTTTCAATCAGTATACCATACTGACTTAAACAGTTGTAACCCTAAAACTCATCTGGGTTTGATGGTATACCCATATACATGATAAATCTATGCCTTCCCATTCTCTATTTATAAATCATTTTTCCCTTGAAAATTAAATATTTTCTACCCCTTGGAAAAGAGCATTAGTCCATCCTATTGACAAAACTGCCCATCCTACTTTCTCTAAGGACTATCGCCCTTTTTCCTTCCTAGTCTCTCCAATATCTTAAAAGAATAGTTCCATCTCAGGTATTCAACTTCCTAAAAAGATGCAAACTATTTGACATCCATCAATCTGGTCAATTCACTCTTATCACAATCGCTTGTGACAAACGAGTACACACTGCTACGGACTAAAAAAAGTTTTAAGTACTACTACTTCTCGACTTCAGTAAAAAATTTGACACTCTGGACCATTCTATCCTTTTTGACCATTCCCAATCAACCCCTATCTTCCCTTCTTACAATTTCCTCAGGTGTTACCCACGGGCATCACCTCCGTGGGGGACCCCTCCCTATATATGGTGCCCCCCTATATTTTGACAGGAGGGGAATGTCTCCCCCAATATTTTGGCAGGAGAGGATCAAATGTAAAAAATTAAATAAAAATGCGATTTTACGAATGTTTCCGAATTTAACCAATAAAATATAAATATAAAATATTAGTTAATTTCATCACACTATTGTTAAAAACTAGTCAGGCGTATTGTATATTTTATAAATATATTTATTTCAGCTCGAACCGTTTTGTTTTATTGCTCTACATTTCTTTTTTAAACCAAGCAGCTTGATCCTACTTTCCATCTATTTGATGAAGCTTATAGAAGTTAATGGAAAGTAATGAAATTAGTGGGATCAGAATCAGAAGAAAAACTTGGATAAAATTCAATCAAGAAATTTTGGCCCACATCCTTCAACATTAAGCCTTAACCATTCCCTAAGGCATAAATTGACAAGTTTTAAGAAACTATTTTGTTGTTTAAAAAACAGCGTTGGTGGATGAATTTAAATGCCCCAACAGTTGTTTTTATGGGTTATTAGCACCTCTTTTAGCTCCAACTTTTAGCCCCTCAAATTTCTACCTACCCTATCTAGGAAAATTTGAGCCCCCACCCCAATAATTTGGTGCTGGTGACGCCCATGGTGTTACCCAAAGTTCAAGCATCTCCCCTCTCCTTTTCAATTGCTATATCAGTGATCTTCCTAAATCAATTCATCACTGTTCCCACCCACCTGTACATCAATGACTTCTAAATCTATTTGCCCTTCCAGGATGACATGAATGAGATAAGTGCCTGAGCATAGCAGAATAACTTAAGGCTTAATGCTATGAAAATTTAGGGCAATGTATAGGTTCTAATCCCCTCTTCAGTACCTTTTCCTTTATTAGTAAACAATCACCCATCAAATTTAGTTTCTCCCTTACAAACCTAGTTATCATAATTGACCGAACCCTGTCCTGGAAACCCGAAGTTGCTGACGGACAATAGGCATTGTTAAATTATTTCACTGTTACCAAGATCTTGTTTCACAACCTATCCATAAGCTTTTCATGTCCTTACCTATTTTAGCTGTCTGTTGCAGTGTTGTGTACGGTGGCCTATTGATAATTCTTGAGTCTCTATACTAAATTTTGGACCTAAATAATGTTTTTTTTTATGATTAAAAGCACCGTAGTTAGGCTTGATTTGAAACACTATTTTTCCATAAAGTGAATCCATTTTTTTTTTTTTTTCAAGATTACTCTAAAAGGTGTTTCTTTTTTGTTTTGGATTAAGGAAGAAGGATGGGAATATTTAATTTTAAGTATGTGCAAAAAAATTCCAACAATTAAAATATGTATTTTTGTGGTTTACATATATAATGAAAACATTATATCATTGTTGTGGTAACATTATAATAAATGGTACATTGATTATTTTCCATAATGTCCATATGCACTATTATTATATTACAACTAAAAGTGTAATGTATACAACTTCTATATTACTTTTATAAAAATACATTATTTCACTTTTTTTTATGTCACATAGTAGTTGAGCTAGTGACCTTGAAATAATTAGCATATATATAAGAAGATATAATAAACTTTTATATTCCTTATCGTCTATCTAACAAATATTTTTAAACAGTTCCACTTAACCTAATTATATTTTGTTTGGGTATGTTTCAGTGTTATTTTATACAATGAAATCCCATTTATGATTCATAACAAAGATTTTCAAATTTTTAATCATTCATATGGAAGTTCATCCATCAATCCCCCATATATATAAATCCAATTTTGTATTTTTGAACTGGTCTCCATATATTATTAATTTTTCCTGTTTATTTTAAATCATCTTTTTTATCTTACTTTAAATTACCTTTATCAGGTACATAATCAATTTTTAATACAACTTTTATAGGAAAGAAGAAAGTTTACATTGAAGCACCAGGTGGAGGTTTGTGATAAATGATACTCCTCCAACATTTTGTAAGATTTTAATATTATGATAATAGAGCACTTCCACCATTTTTAAGTTTTCGGTGAAAAATATATATCATAATATATCTAATATATATACATATATATCAAGTAAATAACTATATTTTATTTTGATTGATACTTTTAAAAAAATTAGTTTATCAGAACAGTCTATTTATATTCATTTTCTTTGTTGCTTCCCGCTCCAAAAACTAATTTTACTTACATATTATTATTTTTGTAGAATATTTTATAAACAATTGTCTCTGTGATTGCTTGCAAATACATAACATTTTGGGAATTTCAATGTTACAATCGGTATTGAAAATATGAAGTAATCTATATTTTAGTATTATTATTTTATTGAGCATATTCCATTATCCTAAATCACTTAACAGTGATTTGTTTTGTACGAAGCTGCGCTGAGGCTATCACACTATCGAAAAATACTTGAATGAGTGGAATGTAAGAATATAAAAGCCACCCGAGAAAACTAAGTAACACTGCTTGGACTATTTTTTCAATCCACCACATCCTGAAAAAGAAAAATGATAATTTAATTATAAAATAATTGTGTAAAAATGGCAACATATTTTTTTTTTTTTAAATACTATTTGTTTATTGTTTTGAAGGGGTAAAAACAAAACTCAGTCGATAAACCTTAATCAATTTGGAAAACAAATATAAATCATTCTAACACAGCAACTCATAAATTGATTTTTTTTTTCTAAGTACCCCTATCTGGCCATGTGATGAATCCATCAGTGAAGGGGGTGCTCTGTTCTAGTCATGGTGGGAAGGTCAAACTTTATTCCAACAGTTGCTACGATTGAAATAAAAGTCAATCTTCTCAAGGCAGATTCGAACCACCACCACGCTCAGAAATGCTAAATTATGCTGCTTATCATTATTATTTTTTGCAGTCACTTTAACAACGGACAGGGAAATACATTGAGCTTGTTGATTTATTTTTTCCATTTCCAATTACCACCTCTACCTGCATTTCATTGAACTAACATTGTGCAAGTGCATCACATTCATTGTCATGTAAGTACATGACAATGAATCTAATACTCATACAAGGTGAATATTTTAAATATACTGACTGACAGAATCAACGCAGAGGAATAACTACCAATGATAGAAACTTGAAGTTCGGAATTTAGATTTTAAACGTGATGTAGGTAACCACTAAGAAAAGAATTTCAAAAATGTAACCCCTAAGGGGTTTATATGGCGAAATTGTCGTTTAACTCTAACGGACACCTATTTTTGCACTTCGAGAAAAAATGTCTAATTTGGACTCATTTTAAAGATCTTAATACGACGAGTTTAACTCGAAAGCTCCTATGTTTTAAAAAAACTATGTTTTAAAGCCGAAAAATGAAGCGTTCACGACGAGTAAGCAATTTTTTGTTTCGGCGGTTTAAGTGAGCTCTCTCCATTGCGCTTCTCCCTCTCTTCTACCGAGCCGGCAGCTTCCCCCTCCAACATTCCACCTACTGGAAGCTCCGATTCTACTAAATCTCCTTAACATCAGTTAACATATATTAAATCAATACCAAGATAATGATCACAGAATTAATTTTAAAGGCTCGCGGGCAAAGCCGCAACGGGGAATGCTAGTCATTAAATAAGGAAAGATGCCTTTACCTCTAAGCACTTTTGGGACTTAGAAAAGTAGATAATTTTATCTACAATTCCTTAATTTATTAATTACCAAAATAATACACTAATATCACAATGGCAAGTGATCATCTTCCATCTCGATAATTTTTTCCAACTTTATTGTGACTAGTTTATAAGTATTAATTTTTTTAAGCCTTGCACACATTTACTTAAGTTTTATACAATTTAAAAGATAATAAAGCATTTTTTATTTTACAAATTTCGATTGTATTACTTATTCAGAAGAAATATTACATATTAAATTAATATTAAAAATTAATTAGGGGTAGGAATGTAATCCACTTAGGGCCAAATCCAAAAATTCTATTTTTTTTTTTTTTTTTCGTTCCTCATGTTTCTTGCAAAGGCAAGTCCGAGTGAACTTTCTTTATTTAGCCTTTAAAATTTGAAAATTGAAAAAAAAAAACAAAAAAATCTTCTAAGACCTTGCGTCAAAATACTAAGCCCTTCTTGTGTCTTCCCCAATAAAATTTTTTGAGGAATCAATGTTTTTTGTGTTATAATTGTTGAAAAAATCAATGATTTCATGAAACATAAAACTGTAGGTAGGTATATGAGGCAACTTAAGTAAAAGAAAATGATATGAAAGACAAACCAATAAATTAAAGTGTATTTTAGCCACAGATTAAAATGAAATAAAAATAAAAAAAAAATAAATGAAAAAAGTTTCATGTTTTATTTTAAATAAATTAGTGTTTCATAATTTTATTAATTTAAGAAAAAATAATAAATATTATTATTATTTTCACCCATTAATACCATTTTTCACTTTATTTTATAGGTCTCTTGAATTAGAGCACAACTGTAAATGTTAATATTTTTTCCTGAAATTAATTGAGTTTGTGTGATTCAATTATGTTACATTTTAAATACTGATGGCATTTAAATTAATGTAAGACACACAGTTTCTAATAACTAAAAAAAATTACAAAAAAATATTCAATAATGTTGTTCTATAATATTTTTAACTTACATAATTAGTTGTCTTCTTGCTTTAGGTAATTCTGATAATGGTTCTTTCATAAGATATAATCGTGCACCAAGAATACAGTCTTTCATATAGTCTTCTATTGTGTACTTAGCATTTATCGTGTAAAATATTTCCTTTTCTTCCTCAGATAATTCATCTAACACAGCCAAAAACCGCTTAATTTTAAACGTCCATTGTTTCATAGTGAAATACTGTAAGAGCTTTGATCCAAGTCTAATCCGTTCTTGTACTCTCACCATGCTAAAACATAGAGAACTCCATTAAAATAATAATAATATTTTCAGCCTCCTAATTCATAATAAATTTACCAACTTATGTTATGGGTTTTTTTTAAAAAAATCATATGCTCAGAAGAAATGAAAGTATATGTTAGCAGGCCAAGTAGGAATGATTACCGATATCCATTGTTAGTTTAAATTATTTATGATTTGATGATGCAGTTCATATGAACATAATCTTTAGTATTTATGAATTTGAAGGTTTAACGTTTTTAAGAAGAAACGAGAAACTGAACATTGAAATTATATTAAATGTATATAAATTTGTTTTTATAGTTTTATTTATTTACTAGCCAAACCCGGCCAAGCTTTGTTGGGGCTTTGTCTAATATTAAATTTTAGGGACGTCCATAAATGTGTTTCAGAGGCATCTAACAAAAAAACATCAATTTACTTAATAGCCTACATTAAATTTTTGTGAAATAGGAAAGGATTACAAAATGTTCATGGACATAGACAACAATGTTGTCTAAAAGCTTCAAATTTATCCATCCACTAATCTTCTGGGATTTATGAAAAAACACACAGTTACTGCATTTTTATATGTATGATAAACAGGAAAAAAAACATGTGATCTAAAATAAAAAAACCCACAACTCTATTAATAATTGAAGCATGGAAATGCATAAGGGTCTAAGTGCCAAAAAAATAAAACAAAGTTTTTTTTTTTGCCAAATTGTTAAATGTGCCAAAGATATTCTTCAGAAATGGGTATAAGTAATGTTTTGTTGTTAGAAAAGAGTTCATTCATCATTGAACATATGAAAGATGGCATGGGTGTAAGGACTGATTGTAGTTCACCCTAGAGGGTATAATTCACATCATTTCTGTAACAATTTCCTAAGGCACTTATACCCTTATGCATTTCCAAGCTTTAATTGTCCTAAGTGAATAAAGAAAATTATCAATTTTGAAATTTTTTTTTTTTAATTATTTCATTGGGGATAATGTAACAGTAGATACTGGGCCATTTGACGAAACAGCAAGATTGTGTAAAAGTTTCAAATTAATCCATCGGCTACTTTTTGAGTTTCGATGTAACAAATATATGGTCATAGCATTATTTTATACAAGATTATAGTGTATAAAGGATCACCAGAAGATAGTACATATAACATAACATAAACATAGTACATATTTATTTTATTTTAAATGCTATGATAATAAATATATATAATAAGGAAGATAAATTATCATTTTTTTTAGTACTCCATTAAAATATTTAATCTTAAAAAAATAAAATAAAATAAAAATTAATAATATACAATAGAAATACTAGTGTTTTTAGAAATATTAATATCTGAATATAACCATAGAGTATGGTAAAGAGTAATAAAAAATTTTAGAAATATAGAACACGATAGTTGTAACAACAATTTTAGGCACTCATTAGCTCTCCTTTAATAGACTTTAATATTTACTTAAATAAGTTGAAAGATTCTTAATTCCTATCAGATATTTTTTTATCCTATTTTCGTTTATATAAACATACTATTGCTAACTATACTTATATGTTGAGGTCATTAAATAAGAAAATATTTACTCACAATCGTTTCTGACGAGCTAGGAAAAATATGAAGTCAATTACATAGGCTGGTATCACTTGACATAAGAAAACAATTAGGGCATGCGTATAAGGATTTGTTCTGATAGTACCACCTGGGTACCATAAACCACAATCTAGAGGATATTCTTTCAGGGTGCTTTTTCCAAGTTCAAGAACATGGCCCCACGTAACTGGCTCGATCTCGCCGACACTCAGGTTACAAACTGTAACTTCTTCCTGAGTATTTCTGCAAAAAAAATGACACTGAATTGAGACCCATATGTATTGTTCTTAATACATTATAAGAAAAAGCATGGTCTTATCATTATAACAAAATTAACAAGTTACATAAAATATGCAATGTTTAAATTTAAATATAAAGTATGAAACCAGTTATTAGTTTTAAAATAATTTAAATTTAAGCTGAATTTCTATATAATTCAGGGTGATTATGCTAAACAGATAAAGGTGGAGAATAGAAAAATCAAAAGGAGGATTATGGAGGAGGATAGTCTAGATAATGAAAAATCATTGAGGAAAGTTTGTGAGTTAAAGATGTCTAAGGGTAAAAAAAATCTTAACAGATGAAATTTGTCTAAAGAAAGCAGAACCAAGGAGAAAGAATTAGTTTACATTGTAAGAAAAGATATGTTTATAAAATGATGTTTAAAATGTCTTCGAGAGCATGTTAAAAAAATATTATGTGCAATACTTAGAATTTATCAAACAGTTTTAATTTTAAACTGAATTACCATCCATTTCCCAAATCTAAATGAATTGTCTCTCATTAGTCTTGACATATCAGCCATACTAAGTGATTACACTAGCCAACAAGAGAAAAAGTTTTGGTTCCTTGAACCGATTTTATGCAATATTTAGAGCACTGAATTTCAATGTGAAATCAGTTTATTTTTTTTGTTTAGTTTTTTGTTTTGTTTGTTCAATCAGCTATACTTTTTTAGATGTGTGTAAAAAAAATCGCTGGGAAACCTGGGAGGATAGGAATCCCATCAATCATTTTTATGATTTTTATTCTGGTGTATTTTGCTACATATGTGGAGAATATAAGATAAAGCATAATAGAAAGACTGTTAGTGACCTTGCAAAGAGAGCTTATTAATATTATAATATATAATATACTACTATAATATTATAGTACTACTACTATATACTATAATATTAATTATAGTTTGGGGTTATACTCGGTGACCAGGATAAACCCTAGGCACTGCATCATGTTTGTAAAACTTGGATAGAAAATTTACGTCAATGGATTAGCAGGAAAAAAAACTTTTGAAATTGGTTGGAATCATATGATTTCAAAAATATTGATTTATTTATAAGTTTTAAATATTATTACTTAAAGCAAATCAGTAATTACTAAATAATTAAATAATTACTTACTCAGTGATATATCTTTTCCAAGCAGCAATTACTACGGCATTAATAGCCACATCTACCGGAATCACTTCAGCTCTATTATCTTTAGAACAAAGCATTGATCGAAGAACACCTTTTGCTCCTGCAACCAATACTCCCATTGGTCCGTTCAAGCTGTCGACCCATCCTTTGCAAGGTTCCTGTAGAGCCGGCGTAACTAAAAATTTATTTTATAAAATAACATGTATAGCCTGAAAAACTATTTGGTATAAAACAAATAGTTTAGGGTTAAATTCTTTTATTGCACAATAGCTGGTACAGCTTAAGAAAAGTTTATATTATTTACCACTGATTTGGCTGTTATTGTAAATATTATAATTCAATTTTGGGAATACTTTCACTTATTAAGATGTTATGTTAATAATTTATTTATAGCTTCGAGCTTTTAATCCTTCAAAACCTCACCCAAACCTCCTTACGCCGTTCCAAGGCATAGTATTTTCAAAACATCCTCTCTAAAGCCTCAGATTCTAAATCCAAGTGGAAAATCCTCAGGAAATTTTCTGTAATTAGCTCCACGACCAGCACTATCTATCCAGTCTCGCCCGATGACTTAAACACCTTTTTCACAAAATCCCTTCCGAACGAGCCTCAATCCCTCTACCAGCTCCCAGATATTCCTTTTAATGATAATAACTTCTACTTTTCCTATATCCTTCCCGATGAATTGATCACCTCCGTACTTAAATCTCGAACCAATGACTCTGGCCATGACCAAATCCCAGTAAAATTGTTAAAGCTTAGTCTCCCAGCCATCCTTCCTGCGCTCCTGTATATATACAACTTTTCCTTACTAAATTCCATCTTCCCTATAGCCTGGAAAAAAGAACTTATTCGTTCATTCAATAAAGTTCCTCATCCTTCAACGCCCTCTGATTTCAGACCAATTGCCATCCTCTCCAATCTCTCGAAACCATTGGAAAGATTAGTCCATTCACAACTTACATCCTTCCTCGAACAAAACGTACTCCTTAATCCTCGCCAGTCCGGTTTCCGTTCCGGTTATTCCACTCAATCTGCCCTTATAAAAATTACACAAGACCTTTACTCTGCCATGGACCAACAGAAAATTACAATTCTGGTCTTATTCGATTTTTCAAAAGCCTTCGATTCCGTTGATCACTCAATACTCCTCTCCAAGCTTCATAAGCTATCCATATCCAATAGTGCACTATGCTGGTTCCAGTCCTTCCTGTCTTCCCGTTCACAAGAAGTTATTACTCCTAATAAACCACCTTCATCGTCCTTAACTCTCTCCAGAGGTTAAGCACTCCTATTCAGTTCCAAGACTCCATAAAAAACCTTGGTCTCACCTTTGATAATCATCTCTCCTGGAAACATCAACTATCCCAAATTACCCGAAAATCCATTGCAGTCCTAAAACAGCTCCTTAGATTCCCCAGATGTTTCCCCAGAAGCACCCTCCATCTGCTAGTTTCCTCTCTCATCCTTCCCCACTTTGATTATGGATGCCTGATATACGGAGGGCTGTCTGGTGAACTGGAGATGAGATTAAAAAGATTAATGAACCGCCTTATCAGATTCATTCTCGGTCTTACCAGGCACTCTCACGTATCCCAATTGTATACTGAGCAAGGTTTTCTTCTTCCTGAATCCAGACGACAATATCTCCTTGGTTCCTTCCTATTCCAATCCTTCAGAAAAAAGAACCCACCTATATCCTCGACCTCCTTACACCTCGTTCGTCCATCCACCTATTAAACACAAGATCCCATCCCACCGACCTGTATGTTCCTATCCTTAGAACAGCCTCCTTTGAGCGATCCTTTACAGTACGTGCAACCCATCTTTGGAATTCCCTGCCTAATTCCATACGCAGCGCATCCTCCTTGGCAACATTTAAACACCATTTATTCACCCATCTCCTAGATAATCAATCTTCCTCAAAAATGTAAAAATGGTCAATATTTAGAACAATGTGTAAACACTATTTGTATTTTTAATATCCTATATATAATTTAGGATAATGTACATATGTCATATATATAATTTCATCCTACTGATTTAATTTTAGTCAGACAAATGTAATACCATATGTTTCCTTTTTGTTATTCTTAGGGGACTAAAAGTCCCAGAATAAAGTTATATTTTCATTCATTATAGATTTGATGCCAATAACTTTAGCTACGGCTCTTTAGGTCCACAGTTAAATAAATTTTAATTTTACATTTCATTAAGTAAATCAAATTCAAACCACTTTTTTCTTGTATGTGAAGTTAAGGGAGTTTTCAATTTTTTTTTTTATTTATTTATGAAATAACTAAATTTTTTAACTCACCAATTGATGGTCTAACAATTACAATTGGAATTTTTCTAACAAATTCCTTTGTAAGAGCTTCAGCTAGGCGTTTGGTGTATGTATAGCAGTTTGGATGTGGGCCAAGCAATCTGTTATGAAACAAAAATATATATATATTAGTTAAAAGCAATTCAAAATTATATATTGATAATTTTTTAGACTCTTGAGATCTAATAAAAGGTATGACTGATAATCATGTGTGGTATAAGTTTTATCATAGATAAGTATATTTTTTTATCCATGATAATCCTTGAAAAGTATGATTAAAAAAAATAAAAAAAACATAAAAAAATATTTAAAAAATAAAAAAACTGGGGAATGATTTATAGTCTTAAAATTTTGGCAAAATACTCGGGCCTTGTGAAATTCTGCTAAACATGATCCCTATCCCTCAGAGGCTTATATATTTAAGGGGCAGAGGAGCTTTAAGATGGACCACATGGAAGGCAGTTGATGTTTCAGCATCTATGTAACCTTTGAACCAGCTTGTCTCAAAATGAGTTTACTGACAGCCTTTCTTGTGGCAGTACCTAGTGGGAAGCAGTGATAAGTTGTCAGAGGTGTTAGCTGGGCGCTAGCTGTATATATTGAAAGAACAAAAGTAGTAAAGATTGTAATTTAGATTAATTAGTGTAAGTAATAAGTTTATAAGTTGTAATTATTATTAGTAATATTAACAGTAACATTTTCCCCAAACTCATTATTAATTACCTCCCCTCATAATGTTTGAAACTCCTATATAAATATAGTTGCACAAATTAGAAATTACTTTTTTCTTTCAAATAAACAATTGGTTGGTCCTGTAATATGTGGTATGACGAATAGTTCTGGATTTGTCAAAGAAGTAAATAAGGGCGATTCTCATATAAATAGACCATTTAGTGTCCCTGGTCTTAACATTCGTTTTTGAGATATTTTTTCATATCCAAAAACATTTTTGGATGTTTATTTTATAGTTTTCTGTTATAGCAACACGATGGTAACATTTAAATAATCCTAGGCCTCATAAAAAATAAAATATCTCAATGTGTAGTTTGAAAACGTCACGAGTGCTACAGTCCCCAAGCTGGTTATGCTTAGTTCACCACATCCTACGATGAACCCCTGATGATTGATTAAATTTGAACAATAAGGTATTTCATTGTAATACGGTGTTGTTTCAAGGTATGAATGATATTTTTAGATACCTCTAATACTCCGAATGTAAATCAGGAAAATAAATCAGTCCCCAAGGTTAGTAGAAAAATTCATGGCGAGTGTTGTTGCCTGTTCTGGGCAACACTGTTCTTTGATGAAGTTGGGAATGGCCATGATAACCTTTGTTTTATTATACCGGCTATCAGTCCATGTGCAAACTTGGAGAAGAAAGTATCTAATAGGCAGATATTTGATATCCCATGCAAAGTAACGTATGTCACAAAAATTATTCGTCACGAGTGTTACGTATAATTGTATGTATCAGCGTTCATAGAAAAATCCGAATGATACGGGCAAAAGATGTTGGTTAGGGACATTTATTCCAGCTCATCTTCTCATATACTGTGGCTCACAGTCCAGGTAAATGATGCAAACGAATATTTATATTTCAAATGCTATTTACTTCCTCTTTGTTAAAATTTAAAAACCAATGCACATGAGGCCATAATGATTCATTGTCATACATTAAATTTATATAATCAAATCAACTCAACAGCAATCATAGAAGGAGAAAAAAAATTCTTCATTAAAACTCGTAGGGATTGAAGGTCACCGTGAAAAAGATGCAATGTTTACTTCCTTTCAGAAAAAAGTGAAAGTAACAAGTATTCTTCAATTATCGGGTAAATGAGTTCATTAACCTTTTAATTCCTTTTCATTCTTTCAATGAAAACTAAAATAAACAATATGAATTACAATTAATCAGTCTAGTTCGAGCTTTTGCTTAAAATGGGTGAGCACACAACTATTCGAGAACGAGAAATAGTGATTAACAATTTTAAAATGGGCAAAACTCAACGAAAAATCGCCTCTACTATCAATAGGAGTTATGCCACCGTTCAAAATATCATTGAAAGTTTTAAAAACGAAAATAGAATAATAAGAAAAACTAGAGTGAGCGCAAACATTTTTTTTTACTGGTAATGAACAACGTTGTATTTTGCGCCAAATAACAAATAATCCAAAATTAAGTGCTCCAAAGTTGACCACATTAGTTAAAAAACATTTAAATACAATGGTATGTGCTGAAATCATTCGAAGGGTCTTAAGAAAATATCAATAGAACGATAGAATTGCATGGCAAAAACCTTATATCAGTGACAAAAATAAAAAGCTTCAAATCAATTTTGCTAAGGATTATATAAAAATCTACATGGACTCCTGGAAAAGCGTTCTGTGTTCCCTATGACCCTATAAAACGCGTTTTTGAACTACACCAGTGGTTCTCAAAATTTTTATTTCGACCACCCTACCCTATGATTTAACATTAACCCCCCTCCCAACCGCTTATATGGATATAACTTTGCCTTTTTATATCACTTTTACTTGTAGAGGATATTCTTATTTAAGCTTATTATAAAAATAAAATAAATCTTTTCCAAATTAGCACATTTTTCATGTACATTTCTTCTGTAAAATGAATGAAGGCTATGAAAGAACGTTACCTAGAACTACCGACATACATACGTTTTTGAGTTGAAGGAATTGGAACATAGCGTAATTCATGTTTCTTCCAAAACAACAAAATTTCCGATCCTTGATAATCGATTTTGGAGAAACGGCTGGTGTTAAAATTAAAACCTGATTTTAATTTTAAGTATGCTATTCCACTCGCAATCGAATGACTTTTAAGACAATACAATTTTCTCTGCGATGGATTGTTTTTGATTATTTAGTAAACATTTTTAAAAAGTCCAAAAATTTCGTTATAACTCTTCCGAAGGAAATTTTGTTAGAAAACTTGATTTTACCATACTGGCCTGGTTTTATACAAGTTTAGAAGAAACGAATCTTTTACCCGACCTTATGCAAACTAATCCCATTTTTCATGTACATTTCCCCTCAACTAAAACGTAGGTTATATGTTGAGTGATGAAAATATTTCAGGACTAAGTTGCAGATGTTCCGCTCTAATTAGGATATATGTAGTTGCTACATTCATTAACTTACTGTGATAATGCCCATTAGCTTCTGCTCACAAAAGATAATGACATTTTCCCCAGACTCATTATCAACACAATCTCAATTCATAATTACCTCAACTCATAATGTTTGAAATATTATATAGTATATAAATATAGTTACATAAATTAGAAATTATTTTTTTCTTTCAAATAAGACTTTGGTTGGTCCTGTAATATGTGGTATGACGAATAGTTCTCGATTTGTCAAATAAGTAAATAAAGCCGAAACTGTTTCCATAGGAACTGTACACACAGCAACTATACACAAATTTACATACACCATACTTGGCTGATACTGATTACATTGTGATTTGAAGAAATTATTGCGATCGCGAAGAATTTCAACTTTCGGTTTTCATCGGAAATACACGTTTTGGGGCCCCCTTAATCCAAATAAGCATTCTCGCGAAATGGTCTGTGTTTGATCCGACTAGCTCGAAAACGATGAACCCCAAGAAACTAAAATTTGGAATTTAAAGTAGGTATGTGGCAGTGATGTTACAGCAAAAGTTTCGTAAAAATTGATTAAACGGAGTGGGTAGATGCTTTATTTCATAAATTTTATCACACTTTTAGGATTTTTGCGATTTCCTCAAAAACGGCTCCAACGATTAGGTAGTCTTAGTTTAATTTCGGGTATGTTTCATAATCATAGAAATGTTCTGTGATGGGGCTTAAATGGCTGTTTTAAACAATTACAATAATAAAAGAACAGAGGTTAAAAAAATTTTATATTTTAAATTCTAGTGCAAAGACTGATTACTTACTCTGTTAAATGTGATTTCTTTTTTAACAAAGAATAATTTAATTTTTATTTTTATTTTTAATACAATCAAATTACAAAGAGATAGTTAATAAACACAAAAACTATTTAAAACCATACTTGAGAAATTTTCATTTTACATTAATGGCAAAAGAAAATTTCTTCCTGTAATTAACTTTGATTTTGTTTAAACGGAGAACTTTACCAGAAATGATTTATCGAAGTTATAAAACGAAAATTCATGTTATTAAAACAAAAATTCTACAATTCTGCTTTTGAGAGTCGGAGAAAGAGACATAAAATGGAAATAAAACCCAAATTCCTCCCATTATTTTTGATATAATGCAAAATATATGAAACAATTCAGTATGTTTATTTATTGAAATACAGACTTAAAAAAATAATAATAAAATTTTAATTTTTTAAATTAAATTAAATTATTTCTTCATTATTTTACTGGAAAATTACATAGTTCAATGCATAGAATATCATCAATACAGAGTGATTGCGATTCTAATAGAGACTCTATTTTCTGGATGCTATGAACTGATGTTCTGATTTTCTTCGGCTTTCTTTTATGTACTGCTGATGAGTGAAACGTTCATTTTTAGGCATGGGGCTTACTATTTCCTATCAATTTTTTTTCAATTAAAAGTTAGCAATTTATTTTCCTTTGCTTTCTAATACAAAGGAATATCTCTAATATCTCTATAGGATATTCCAACTTTGACTGCGAACAAGACGAAATGATGCAAGTTTCACAACACCATTTTACTTCTAACAGATCACCTCGAAATGATATACTGTTTGTTTTTCAGCACTCAATCTGGAAAGTAGTGCTGATCTTACCATGGTGGTCTTCCAGAAAAAAAAAAGTGTAATGGACTACCCTTAGACACAAGGGTCTAATCTTTCAATGAAAAATGGTATGGAATAAATATTGTTTTTGCTTCACTAACACTTAACTTCGACCATTATACACTTTTTAGCGGTTATTAGATTATAAAAACTTACGCTGGAGTTATTTTATTTGCTGTTTCATTGTCCATCCAGCTCATGGTGTCAATTATGTCCCTGGGATTGGCAGGAGGGTCGTACAGTTTCTCTTCCAGAACATCCAATTCACAATGGCAGAAGGCTGTAGAAAGGTGTACGAAAGACTGTAAAATAAATAATTATATAAATAAATAAATTATAAAAAAATGAAAGAAATTCATAGCAAATAAATATAAATAGAAAGGTACAATAAACTATATTAATTAAAATTAGGATTTTTCTCTTGCAGTATTTATGCTATATGCTATATATGGTGATGTGTGTTGCTTGGACTGGCGCATATGGCGCACTCAGCCTCTATAAGATGAGGAAAGCCTGGGGAAGGAAAATAACCTCCTAGCCCGACCCTTAGCATGTAATAGTTCTCTCATAATAAATGCTGAACCCAAAACCTTCAACGGGCTTTAGGTTTTGTTAGCTGCTTACTTTTTGATCCATATTGTTGTCATTGCTGACCGAATTTAAAAGTGGAAGCACCCCAAGGAGGGTTCCATGGGAAGCAGCATTGTTCCATGGGAAATGTTATTTTTGAGCCATAAGAATCAACCGTTTTCGAGAAAATGGTTGGGGTAAAGATTTTGACGTTACAATGGATATTTGGATCAGTACAGTTCTGAAGTTTTACTCTTCCCTGATGGAATGAAGATATTTGTGAGGGAATGAAATCCTGACTATTTGGAAAATGTAAAAGGCTGAGGACTGAAGTATGCGTCAATTGGTTTTTAATTATATTTTTTATGTTCTTAGATTTTTCTAATTTTCTTATTTTATCGTAAGGGATTTTATCTCTCCTTTTCACCTCACTTATTTTTTATTTTCAGTATGTGAAGAAGAGTTAAGGGATTTTAGATGAGGGATTTTCTGGAGTAACATCTTAGAATGGTCCACCAAGCATCTTCTTCGTCAATCCTTTTTTAAAGTAATAAGCGCATGTCGTGAATTAAAATTAATAAAATTTAAAACATTTTTTGTCGTTGTAGCTTTACTTGATTGTCATACTCCTCTCCCGTGTCTCTTGAGTTTACGAAGGAGAGCAGTGTGACAATGAAATACTATAATAATCACCAAACATGTTTTAAATTTTATTAATTTTAATTCATGAAATGTGTAAATAGCATAAAACAGGATTGAAGAAGTAGATGGTTGTAGACAAGTCCAAGATGTAACTCCATAAAAATCCCTTGAAGATAGGTCAGCGGAGAATAATAAATTAAATATGGAAGAGGTTCCTTCATTTTTAAAAATCCTCATTAAATGCTTTTCCAGGAATTTGCATTTTTACATAAAAATTTATTTTTATGTACAAATGCAAGAGGTAGGTACTCTTGACCGACCGACGTATAGCATATTTAATAAATTAATTAGGAAATACAAATTTCAAAGCAAGGAGTACAAAACAAAGTCTTCTTTCGCAAAAAAAATCTGTCGTAAACCTTTTCAAACGAAGGTACCGATTTGGAACATGTCGATTTATTCAAAATAATAACTATGAAAGTTTAGTTTTTTTCGCTTATTTTGTCCCCACACTTCTTTGCTTTATTCGCCCCCTCCCCCTCCCAATGCTTCTACAGCTCGCCTATCAGTTAATGGTCAGGGAATAGTGAGTGATGGTGGGAAGATGAGCAAACGGTGTCGGATACGGGCCGATAATGGAAGAAGAGGACCTTGAAGATAATTAAGGACCGAAGGCTTCTGAAATGAGGGGATGATGAAAGGGTGCTAAGACCCCGGTCGAAGGAAAGTCGGCCGGGCCACTCGGGTTATCCGCTGTTAACAAAGGCACTCGGACCCCGCTGATGATTACATAGCTTTCGAAAGTAGCCAGGCAGCATTGAGGAGCAAGGTGGGTCCTCCATTCCTCCCATGTTATACAATAACATTAAAGCCTTCTTAAATATCATCGATACTTCTTACTGATTTCGATACTTATTAATTAATGAGCAGAATACCAAAAACTTTTTTAAATATTTTCAGTTAAGAATGACAACTAAAAGCATTAGGGGATTTATTAGAAACTAACACAGCTTTCAAAATATCCTTTTAAAAACACCTGTCAGAACCAGATTCGACAAGCCATATAAACAAGAAATATATATACAGTAGACCCTCCCTTATCCGGCGCTCGTATAGTAGGGATTTCATTTTGTAAATTTGAAATTTTTATAAAAATTTGTTTTATTTAAATGATGATAAAAAATATAAAGATTATTAATTATATCAGCCACGTGTATTCACCTAATGTAAATGATAAATGCTGCGATAAATCGTTTATGCTCAAGCAATTAGTGGAAATTTAAATTATTTTATACTAATACTTTTTAAATAACCGGTCGCGGGTTGGCATCCCTTGGTGGCCCTAGGATTTTTTTACGGGAATAAAAATTCCTTGGCTATACCGTCCCTCGGATAGGACTTAAAGAGGACGTACTGAGCCTGTACGATGTCAGGTACTAGTTAAAGATCCCTATCCTAAATTATACCTGGATTGGTAAAATTTAGGACCCATTAAGGTTACACGATGTTTATTACCTGACACAACGTCGTAGTTTCCTGTTGTTACAATGAATTTATTCAATAGAAAAACGACACTTTATCATTTGTTCATTAATAAAAATGTTTATTTTTGATTCCTAAAAATTTATTAAATGTAGAATTTTATGAATTGAAAATAAACCTTATTTTTTAATGAACAAATGATATTTAGAATAGCCATGAAAGGGTCCTCTTCTTTTATAATGTCGCTGGAACGTAAGTGTGCAAGGATCAGCTGGGGTTTGTATCTACATGTTTGTATCAACATACAGCTGGGGTTTGTATCTACATGTTTGTATCAACATACAGCTGGGGTTTTTATCTACATGTTTGTATCAACATACGGCTGGGGTTTGTAGATACATGTTTGTATCAACATACGGCTGGGGTTTGTATCTACACGTTTGTATCAACATACAGCTGGAGTTTGTATCTACATGTTTGTATCAACATACAGCTGGGGTTTGTATCTACATGTTTGTATCAATATACAGCTGGGGTTTGTATCTACATGTTTGTATCAATATACAATGAATTTATTCAATAGAAAAACGACACTTTATCATTTGTTCATTAATAAAAATGTTTATTTTTGATTCCTAAAAATTTATTAAATGTAGAATTTTATGAATTGAAAACAAACCTTATTTTTTAATGAACAAATGATATTTAGAATAGCCATGAAAGGGTCCTCTTCTTTTATAATGTCGCTGGAACGTAAGTGTGCAAGGATCAGCTGGGGTTTGTATCTACATGTTTGTATCAACATACAGCTGGGGTTTGTATCTACATGTTTGTATCAACATACAGCTGGGGTTTTTATCTACATGTTTGTATCAACATACGGCTGGGGTTTGTAGATACATGTTTGTATCAACATACGGCTGGGGTTTGTATCTACATGTTTGTATCAACATACGGCTGGAGTTTGTATCTACATGTTTGTATCAACATACAGCTGGGGTTTTTATCTACATGTTTGTATCAACATACGGCTGGGGTTTGTAGATACATGTTTGTATCAACATACGGCTGGGGTTTGTATCTACATGTTTGTATCAACATACCGCTGGGGTTTGTATCTACATGTTTGTATCAACATACAGCTGGGGTTTGTATCTACATGCTTGTATCAACATACAGCTGGGGTTTGTAGATACATGTTTGTATCAATATACAGCTGGGGTTTGTAGATACATGTTTGTATCAACATACGGCTGGAGTTTGTATCTACATGTTTGTATCAACATACAGCTGGGGTTTGTATCTACATGTTTGTATCAACATACCGCTGGGGTTTGTATCTACATGTTTGTATCAACATACGGCTGGGGTTTGTATCTACATGTTTGTATCAACATACAGCTGGGGTTTGTAGATACATGTTTGTATCAATATACAGCTGGGGTTTGTAGATACATGTTTGTATCAACATACAGCTGGGGTTTTTATCTACATGTTTGTATCAACATACGGCTGGGGTTTGTAGATACATGTTTGTATCAACATACGGCTGGGGTTTGTATCTACATGTTTGTATCAACATACCGCTGGGGTTTGTATCTACATGTTTGTATCAACATACAGCTGGGGTTTGTATCTACATGCTTGTATCAACATACAGCTGGGGTTTGTAGATACATGTTTGTATCAATATACAGCTGGGGTTTGTAGATACATGTTTGTATCAATATACAGCTGGGGTTTGTAGATACATGTTTGTATCAACATACAGCTGGGGTTTTTATCTACATGTTTGTATCAACATACGGCTGGGGTTTGTAGATACATGTTTGTATCAACATACGGCTGGGGTTTGTATCTACATGTTTGTATCAACATACCGCTGGGGTTTGTATCTACATGTTTGTATCAACATACAGCTGGGGTTTGTATCTACATGCTTGTATCAACATACAGCTGGGGTTTGTAGATACATGTTTGTATCAATATACAGCTGGGGTTTGTAGATACATGTTTGTATCAACATACGGCTGGAGTTTGTATCTACATGTTTGTATCAACATACAGCTGGGGTTTGTATCTACATGTTTGTATCAACATACCGCTGGGGTTTGTATCTACATGTTTGTATCAACATACGGCTGGGGTTTGTATCTACATGTTTGTATCAACATACAGCTGGGGTTTGTAGATACATGTTTGTATCAATATACAGCTGGGGTTTGTAGATACATGTTTGTATCAACATACAGCTGGGGTTTGTATCTACATGTTTGTATCAACATACGGCTGGGGTTTGTAGATACATGTTTGTATCAACATACGGCTGGGGTTTGTATCTACATGTTTGTATCAACATACCGCTGGGGTTTGTATCTACATGTTTGTATCAACATACAGCTGGGGTTTGTATCTACATGCTTGTATCAACATACAGCTGGGGTTTGTAGATACATGTTTGTATCAATATACAGCTGGGGTTTGTAGATACATGTTTGTATCAACATACAGCTGGGGTTTGTATCTACATGTTTGTATCAACATACAGCTGGGGTTTGTATCTACATGCTTGTATCAACATACAGCTGGGGTTTGTAGATACATGTTTGTATCAATATACAGCTGGGGTTTGTAGATACATGTTTGTATCAACATACAGCTGGGGTTTGTATCTACATGTTTGTATCAACATACGGCTGGGGTTTGTATCTACATGTTTGTATCAACATACCGCTGGGGTTTGTATCTACATGTTTGTATCAACATACAGCTGGGGTTTGTATCTACATGCTTGTATCAACATACAGCTGGGGTTTGTAGATACATGTTTGTATCAATATACAGCTGGGGTTTGTAGATACATGTTTGTATCAACATACAGCTGGGGTTTGTATCTACATGTTTGTATCAACATACAGCTGGGGTTTGTAGATACATGTTTGTATCAATATACAGCTGGGGTTTGTAGATACATGTTTGTATCAACATACCGCTGGGGTTTGTATCTACATGTTTGTATCAACATACAGCTGGGGTTTGTATCTACATGCTTGTATCAACATACAGCTGGGGTTTGTAGATACATGTTTGTATCAATATACAGCTGGGGTTTGTAGATACATGTTTGTATCAACATACAGCTGGGGTTTGTATCTACATGTTTGTATCAACATACAGCTGGGGTTTGTAGATACATGTTTGTATCAATATACAGCTGGGGTTTGTAGATACATGTTTGTATCAACATACCGCTGGGGTTTGTATCTACATGTTTGTATCAACATACAGCTGGGGTTTGTATCTACATGCTTGTATCAACATACAGCTGGGGTTTGTAGATACATGTTTGTATCAATATACAGCTGGGGTTTGTAGATACATGTTTGTATCAATATACAGCTGGGGTTTGTAGATACATGTTTGTATCAATATACAGCTGGGGTTTGTATCTACATGTTTGTATCAACATACCGCTGGGGTTTGTATCTACATGTTTGTATCAACATACAGCTGGGGTTTGTATCTACATGCTTGTATCAACATACAGCTGGGGTTTGTAGATACATGTTTGTATCAATATACAGCTGGGGTTTGTAGATACATGTTTGTATCAATATACAGCTGGGGTTTGTAGATACATGTTTGTATCAACATACGGCTGGGGTTTGTAGATACATGTTTGTATCAATATACAGCTGGGGTTTGTAGATACATGTTTGTATCAATATACAGCTGGGGTTTGTATCTACATGCTTGTATCAACATACAGCTGGGGTTTGTAGATACATGTTTGTATCAATATACAGCTGGGGTTTGTAGATACATGTTTGTATCAATATACAGCTGGGGTTTGTAGATACATGTTTGTATCAATATACAGCTGGGGTTTGTAGATACATGTTTGTATCAATATACAGCTGGGGTTTGTAGATACATGTTTGTATCAACATACGGATGGGGTTTGTAGATACATGTTTGTATCAATATACAGCTGGGGTTTGTAGATACATGTTTGTATCAATATACAGCTGGGGTTTGTATCTACATGTTTGTATCAATATACAGCTGGGGTTTGTAGATACATGTTTGTATCAACATACAGCTGGGGTTTGTAGATACATGTTTGTATCAATATACAGCTGGGGTTTGTAGATACATGTTTGTATCAATATACAGCTGGGGTTTGTATCTACATGTTTGTATCAACATACAGCTGGGGTTTGTAGATACATGTTTGTATCAACATACAGCTGGGGTTTTTATCTACATGTTTGTATCAACATACAGCTGGGGTTTGTATCTACATGCTTGTATCAACATACAGCTGGGGTTTGTAGATACATGTTTGTATCAATATACAGCTGGGGTTTGTAGATACATGTTTGTATCAACATACAGCTGGGGTTTGTATCTACATGTTTGTATCAACATACAGCTGGGGTTTGTATCTACATGCTTGTATCAACATACAGCTGGGGTTTGTATCTACATGCTTGTATCAACATACAGCTGGGGTTTGTAGATACATGTTTGTATCAATATACAGCTGGGGTTTGTATCTACATGTTTGTATCAACATACAGCTGGGGTTTGTATCTACATGCTTGTATCAACATACAGCTGGGGTTTGTATCTACATGCTTGTATCAACATACAGCTGGGGTTTGTAGATACATGTTTGTATCAATATACAGCTGGGGTTTGTATCTACATGTTTGTATCAACATACAGCTGGGGTTTGTATCTACATGCTTGTATCAACATACAGCTGGGGTTTGTAGATACATGTTTGTATCAATATACAGCTGGGGTTTGTAGATACATGTTTGTATCAATATACAGCTGGGGTTTGTAGATACATGTTTGTATCAACATACGGCTGGGGTTTGTAGATACATGTTTGTATCAATATACAGCTGGGGTTTGTAGATACATGTTTGTATCAATATACAGCTGGGGTTTGTATCTACATGCTTGTATCAACATACAGCTGGGGTTTGTAGATACATGTTTGTATCAATATACAGCTGGGGTTTGTAGATACATGTTTGTATCAATATACAGCTGGGGTTTGTAGATACATGTTTGTATCAATATACAGCTGGGGTTTGTAGATACATGTTTGTATCAATATACAGCTGGGGTTTGTAGATACATGTTTGTATCAACATACGGCTGGGGTTTGTAGATACATGTTTGTATCAATATACAGCTGGGGTTTGTAGATACATGTTTGTATCAATATACAGCTGGGGTTTGTAGATACATGTTTGTATCAATATACAGCTGGGGTTTGTAGATACATGTTTGTATCAACATACGGCTGGGGTTTGTAGATACATGTTTGTATCAATATACAGCTGGGGTTTGTAGATACATGTTTGTATCAATATACAGCTGGGGTTTGTATCTACATGTTTGTATCAATATACAGCTGGGGTTTGTAGATACATGTTTGTATCAACATACAGCTGGGGTTTGTAGATACATGTTTGTATCAATATACAGCTGGGGTTTGTAGATACATGTTTGTATCAATATACAGCTGGGGTTTGTATCTACATGTTTGTATCAACATACAGCTGGGGTTTGTAGATACATGTTTGTATCAACATACAGCTGGGGTTTTTATCTACATGTTTGTATCAACATACAGCTGGGGTTTGTATCTACATGCTTGTATCAACATACAGCTGGGGTTTGTAGATACATGTTTGTATCAATATACAGCTGGGGTTTGTAGATACATGTTTGTATCAACATACAGCTGGGGTTTGTATCTACATGTTTGTATCAACATACAGCTGGGGTTTGTATCTACATGCTTGTATCAACATACAGCTGGGGTTTGTAGATACATGTTTGTATCAATATACAGCTGGGGTTTGTAGATACATGTTTGTATCAACATACAGCTGGGGTTTTTATCTACATGTTTGTATCAACATACGGCTGGGGTTTGTAGATACATGTTTGTATCAACATACGGCTGGGGTTTGTATCTACATGTTTGTATCAACATACCGCTGGGGTTTGTATCTACATGTTTGTATCAACATACAGCTGGGGTTTGTATCTACATGCTTGTATCAACATACAGCTGGGGTTTGTGGATACATGTTTGTATCAATATACAGCTGGGGTTTGTAGATACATGTTTGTATCAACATACGGCTGGAGTTTGTATCTACATGTTTGTATCAACATACAGCTGGGGTTTGTATCTACATGTTTCTATCAACATACCGCTGGGGTTTGTATCTACATGTTTGTATCAACATACGGCTGGGGTTTGTATCTACATGTTTGTATCAACATACAGCTGGGGTTTGTAGATACATGTTTGTATCAATATACAGCTGGGGTTTGTAGATACATGTTTGTATCAACATACAGCTGGGGTTTTTATCTACATGTTTGTATCAACATACGGCTGGGGTTTGTATATACATGTTTGTATCAACATACAGCTGGGGTTTGTATCTACATGTTTGTATCAACATACCGCTGGGGTTTGTATCTACATGTTTGTATCAACATACAGCTGGGGTTTGTATCTACATGCTTGTATCAACATACAGCTGGGGTTTGTAGATACATGTTTGTATCAATATACAGCTGGGGTTTGTAGATACATGTTTGTATCAATATACAGCTGGGGTTTGTATCTACATGTTTGTATCAATATACATCTGGGGTTTGTAGATACATGTTTGTATCAACATACAGCTGGGGTTTGTATCTATATGTTTGTAACAACATACAGCTGGGGTTTGTATCTACATGTTTGTATCAACATACGGCTGGGATTTGTATCTACATTTTTGTATACACATACAGCTGGGGTTTGTATCTACATGTTTGTATCAACATACAGCTGGGGTTTGTATCTACGTGTTTGTATCAACAAACAGCTGGGGTTTGTATCTACATGATCTACGCGTGATTATAGCGAGCTGTGTACAATAAAACTAATCAAGGTTCATTTTAACTGAAAACAATCTTTTGGGGGTTCGCCACAGTAGGAACATTAACAAATTGAGAAAAAAAAAACAACTTAGCGACTCAATTACATATAGCAAACGTAGGTTTCTAACCCGGGGTTAGAAGGTGTGCTGCACCGACTATGCTCAGATTAACAAGTGTTAATTTTTTGTTAAAAAAAAACAAAAACAAAACAGAACACTAAGTTTTAGATTTTTCGTCAATGTTTCCATAACAAACATGTTGATGTTTAAATTGCAAGGTTTTCGTGTTTTAATTGCTATAAATAATTTTTTTTAAGTATTATTTTTCTACTTATACATCATTACATCTATGAAAGCACCATTATAAATTACTGAAGGCAATTTACCCGAGAGTACCGCATTAATTTTTAAATTCAACAAAATTTAATCCCAATCTAGAGATTAATAAATAGACCGAGTCTTACGTAAAGGAATGGTTAGGCAATTAAGTTTTTGAAAACTCAGATTTACTTATATAATATTATAGTTTTGAAGCTTCATTAATTTTTGACATAAATATTAAATAGGATATAAATGGCGTTAACGAAGTTAACGCCACAATATCCTATAATATAACCACATGCAAACGTCCAGAGGTATTATCAATTATATTTATAAACAAAACAATAGTGCTATAAAATAAAATAAAACATTTTTCCATAGCAGCCTGCTCTTTTTTCCTCTATATCTATCTATCTATCTTCAAAAATGTCTAAATGTTTAATGACTCGAAATATATATTATTTTATATTTTTACATTTCGAATAGTTTAACCCGGTGATGTGATACTGTATTTTTAATATAAAACAAAAAATACTTTATTTATTAGCTAAGTATAAGCGATGTGGATGACAAGAAGAAAATTTTAAAGAGTCGCTGAATGGCATAAATTACGATCGATAATGCAATGACCGATATTAGCATAATTATTTCCGCGTGATTCCATCCTGAATAAATTACCATTTAAAATATTATCGAGTTTTATTTTTATTTTTTAATAACTTTAGTATTTTAAACTTTTTTTTTATTTTTTATTTTCGGATTTACCTTATTTAAAGGTTTAAAGGTTTAATTTGAAAAGGAATGCTGCAACATATTCTTTGTTTATTGTTTTCTTCTTGTATAATAACTACATATGGTACTTGTGGCGCTTACACAATTGTTCTGCTTTCCCTGGTAGTGTATCAATTAGCCAGCGGAGGTGAATCAAGATATGAATAGGAGCCGTCGGATGTGGAAGAATGTTTCTCGATGAAAATTATTTAGCAACTGTAAATTTGTTAATTATGATGCCATTTCCTCTGCAGCACTTCTGTAATATGTCGCGATATTGCTATTTAAACCATTCATGTAAATGGACATTACCTTATTATATGGCATAAACAATGCAGGGTGCAATGACAAAAGTCATGAGATATATTTAAATTCCATTCCTCGAGAAGTAATTTCACTCAAGATCAGTATAGTAACCTATAGGTCCCCCAATTGTTCTAAAATTAGTGGCAATCATTCTACTAAGAAACTACTGCTCCTTGTAATTATTGCATGGTATCACCATTAATAATTTACAGAGACAAACTTTTAAGCACAAGGTTATCTATTACAGGGAATTTGTATTTTTTTTCTAACTAGAGCTTTATCTTGATAGCAGTTATGCCACACAGAGAACAAACTCAAAATTTCGGTTACGATTTCTGAATGTAATGTAATTTATAGTTTGTAGTAGAACCTATATTGAGGTTTTCTAAGTTATAACGTAGGATGTATTTTTTTTTGTTTTTTGTTTTAATGACATTGAAAAGAAAAATACCGAAAAAAACATTGCTTCCCGTTCGAAAACAACTAAATCTTTCCAAAGAGCTCGTGAGGTTCTTCAGTCTCATATCAACAACAATATCATACGTAGCGTATTGGGACAACATACGACCTTAGTCAAAAATATAGTGGAAAATTGGCTCTGTGGATTATTATAAGGAGTGGACTTTGGTCCACTGAAAATGGAGAATGTTTTCAAGACAGTTATAAATTTTCGCTTCGTATTATTCTTACTTGACTGAGTTCCTGTTATCCCTTCCTAGACATACAGGCCTGATGAAGAGATGCCCTCTGTCGTTGTAAGGAGCCTTGAAGTTTGATTCAGTCTTTCAGGAGACTCCACCTCCTCCTCAATCTGCAGATTCGTCAAAAGGACTCGATGGATCCAGGGGCGAAGCCTCCCCTTGCCATATCCACCTCGATTTCCTTAACCCACTTATTTCAATTTTTTTTTCTGTTTGGACCTTTTCAGTAGCTCTTCGTTTGAAATAGCTCTTTGGTAACAAATTCCTAAAGTAGACCTAAGTCCCTAAATATATTTATTTATATACTTTATAAGCCCAGATTTACTTCCTATCCAATCACCTGACAATTACTTCATATTGTTCTGCAAGTTCCAAAGTATGTCCAAGAATCTATGGGTCTCAAACTCAAAACTTTCGGACGCTTTTGGGAAAGCAACTGGATATCTCACCGCTTTCTGCTGCAGCATGTCTCATGACCTAAGCCAATATTATGATACCTACGAAAGTAGGCAAGCAGCCTGTTTCCATTGACACCCTTTAGGGTCAAATTATTTCTGTGTCTGTGTGTACTTACATCTCCCTGCCTTATGTAAGTACGAGTAAATCCTATTCAATAAGTGATATCTGATATCGATACTTGCCCTGCCTCTACTCTTATTACTTCGTTTTCTTATCCAGTCCAGTCTTCTCTTACCGAGATCATTGCTATTACATTCGATCTCTGTCGCTTGTATCAAATAGAATGTCTTAATAAGCCAACTTTCAACTTAATGATAAATATTTCTTTGTCCATTCTTCGTGATAATTTTAAATTTATTCAATAGTCAATATTATTCAATATTATTATTATTTCTTATTCTTAAACGAAATGGCGTATATTTTCTCTGTACTATAAATTGAGAATTGATCCGTTTCTTATTAGGAATATACAATAGTAAGATATTACATTATGAAAATGTTTACAACCGTTCTCAGCCTCAAACCTAAATAATGGCCAACCTAATTTCAGCTATCTATAACATTCTGATACTCTTACAATGCTTTTTTTTTTTTTTTTTTTTTTTTTAATCCATCGCTTTAAATTGGTAACCAAACTTCGAATCATTCATATTCAATCCTTTTCGATATCTCTAGGTCCAAAAAAATTGTAAATATCTATTCATTATTTTTTCTTTTTTTCGCGCAATTAATAAATTATTAGAAGTTCGTTGCCGTTCTGAAACGTATAAGTCACTTCATTATGATTTGTCTGAATGCCATTTTCTTTCTTTTATTTTCTCAATTTCTGAAACCCTTGGTTTTGGTATGCGTTGAAAAAAAATGTTTGGACTCTACACTGGTTTTCTGTTAATATTTTGTTCATTTATATTTCTTATGAGCATATCATTTAACTATGCACCGTAATTCCACATATTATATGTTATGTAGAGTGACGAAAAAATTCGGGTCTCTAATAGAACTGGTTTCGGCCCAGTGACCATCCCACCTGCGCAACAGATTACCTTGAATGTGGAATGTTTCGGCTTCTAACATCATTCCTTCTAGTTCCATTTTAGTTAGTTAGCAATCCGCAAGATAGTATCACCCATTAGATTGAGGTATCCATTAACTCGCAATATGTCGTTTTAGAGTTTTTGTCAACAAGAGCTCTAAGAATGAATGAAAACATTTTAATTAATATTTGAAAAAAATATAACAACCTATAACTATTCATAATATTGCCAGTCAGCAAGAATTGTGACAAAATTTAGACTTTCACATACTTGATTACTTATACTTTTCGATTTTTGCGTATTATCCAAAATTTCAAGCAAGGAAAGTGTTACATAAGAAATACTGTTCATTACCTGTATACAGTTTACTATCTTTTAATAAACATTGTAATATCTGCATTCTTAGTTTGTTTCCTTCTACTGTAAAAATAAAATTTACTAAAATTAATATAAATAGTACTTATATTTACATACATATATCTTGAGTGAAGTACTGTGGACAATGTTTCTTGGCAAGGAGGTGATTTGACCGTGATCTCACTCAACCACCAGGTTTTTTTTCCCCTTAATGTCTGAATTAAGAATACCCACCTTTTAGATGCTGGGTTTGCCACAGGAGGGTCTCTCGGCCACAGAGGGGATCTTTGACAGAGTATTAAAGATGCCCTACCAAGCCAGATTCGAACTCAAGACATAGCAACTCAATGCATTACCAATGAGCTACCCCGCTCCCAGTTACAGGCTAACATAAATAAAATAAGTGGGGCTGTAATTGTAAAGGACATATTTAAATAAATTCTGTGTCCGCAAATAAAACGAAAATTTTCATAAACAGTTTATTTTACTCTTTCAATATTCGTTGGAATCAACTTAAATCTACGTTATTTTTCTACCATCCAGAATTGAAAAAGTACATATATGGCAATCAGCCTAAAATATATCTGTCATCTCACTTAATAAATCTTTGGAGTGTCCTTCGAGCTTAGTTCATCATTTTTTAAAACTATCCTTCTTTTTTTACTTATTATTTTGAAGGACTCCTCCTTCCCTTAAAGTACTAAACCTTTTTCGATGAAATATTTAGAAATACAGAACAATATTTTTCTAAAGGATTCTATTTTTTTTTTACCGGAGTCGATATTTTGACCGTACAATGCAAGCCTATGAATAACTTTCGAATTTTGTCTATAAAAAATAAATAGCGTCATTTTTTATTTAATACAGAATCATTAGATAAAATATTTATTGAAACACCTTGTTAGGGTTTTGGGAATATAAAAAATAGAGTAGATCAATTCATCAGTAATCTTTACGAGTAATTTCACCCTAATTCACATGAGTATACATTCTTAAGGTATACTACAAGGAGAGCAAAAATAAATAAATAAAAAAACCGTTTCATTAACAAACCGGCTAACTGAATCAAACCACTGCTAGTAGTCTCTACTTCCAAATGACAGACATGTCAAATTACGATTAGGTGATCAGGACAGAAAACAACCAAAAAAAAAAAAATGTAGCGAAGTAAAAAGCAACATACCTCGAATTATATTCTATACTTCGTAAAGTTCTTGAGGAAAAAGTATTTTATTTTATTTTTATACTTTTATTGCGAGATAGGAATTGTATTTAAGTTTAAAAAGCTCTGCGTGTATATGAATGGCATATTTTAACGTCGTTTTCTAAAGGATTGTGCTGTTTGAGCCATAAACTTTAGATAAAAACGCTATCGAATTTTCGGTAAAAAAAATGTAATTTATTCTGTTTTTAATGCTAGGCGTATCAATCATGTGAATTTCACAAGAAGACCCAAGCTTGACGTCCCTCACCTTTGCACTTTAAAAATTAAAAAAAAAAAAAAACCTGTTGAAAGACAGGTGATTGACCAGACAGGTGATTGACTTAAGTTTCGTAACGGGTCATTATTTTTTTTTTTTTTTATTTTTTGCTAGTTTACAAAACTTGTTTTCCTTGAGTAGCCTTGTCCTTGATATCGAGTGCCTAGCTGTGATATATGGATGTAAATAATGAAAAGAAATGATTTCACATATGAATGATAATAAAAAAAATAATCAAAAAACATGATTTAATTTAAAAGGCAGTGGAATATATTATTTCTATGAATGAATGAAACCACATATTATCCTGGAAAAATATGGTTCATAAAAATATAAATGCAAATATAATATTAGACTTTAAAGTATTTATTCTTTTTCTTCCATTCAATAAAATAAAAAAGCTGGTTGCCCTAGAATTTTTTTGGGAGAGCAAAAGATCCTTGGCTATGCCGCCCAGTGGGGCAAATCGGCATAAAAGCGGAATAACTCTATATCTCCAGAACGGTTTGTCCTATAGAAATTCAATTTATTTCATTAAATACAGGATAGAAAATTACATTAGGATTGAAACTAAATTTTAAAATTATATCATTTTATCCTATGATATTTATGTATATATTCATGATATTAGATACAACTGAAAAAGAGATTTACATATTTAATAATATAAAAAATAATAGAACTTAATTTACCTTGATTAAACTCAATTCATTTAAGGTAGGATTTTTGTATATATTCTTTTAGAATTAGCTAATGTCTTGTTACTTGGGAAAATATTGACACCCCTGTCTTTAATCGTTTCACAATCACTTCATACTGATATTTAGTCAGTTATGGATGGTTAAATACAGTTAAAGAGGAATCAGTGTCGAAAACAGCATTTTTCTTATTTTTTTTTGCCGGAGTCTGAACCGGTTGTCAAGTTTCATATATTATTACACTAATTATATTATATTTAGACATGTTTAAACCATGATTGTGCAAGTATGTGGGGATGTGATGCAATGACTTTTGAATAAATTGGAGGTCGTCAACTTTAGGGTATATTGCTTCTCGACCACACTGTGCGCCGCGAAAATTTTCACATTAATGACAGTAGCTGCCCGACAGGCAAAAGAAGGGCAAATGAAATGAGAGGAATGTGTTCTCTGATACTTCTCGGTCCTAGATCATTTGCTGTCATCTTAATGCGAGATAAAGCATTTTCTATTATCATGTTTTAAATTAGTTATGTTTGAAAGATTTTTGTTTACTTAATGGTAAATATTGGGCGGCTATTGCCAAAAAGTGGTACGTATATATACGCATATAAAGGATATAAAACGCCGATCAATATGCTGTAACAAGCAAAAAGTATTTTCGAAAAGAAAAAAATAGCAATCTTACAACAAAAATTAATTTAAATAATTTAATAATTTCAGTTTAAAATAAATTTTTGGTATGGAAGTAACTACTCGCTTTTTTTTTTTTTTTTTTTTTTTTTTTTTTTTTTTTTTTTTTTTTTTTTGTTTTTTTACTATTAAAGAATGAAAACAAATAAAAATTAACTCCAGGAATGAACATTTTATTTTGGGGTTTTTTTTTCGATGTCCCACTATGGGTCGTCCCTCGGATAGGACTTAAATGGAAATCCCGAGCCTTTACGATGTCAGGTACTCGTTAAAGACCCCTATCCTAATTATACCTGGATGGGCACAATTTAGGAATCCCTCTGTAGCATCGTCCGATTTGCCTTAGTGGCCTAAAGTGACATTCATTAAACAAACAAACCAATAATAAAACACTTAATTAAAGGTATTCCTAAACTGATATCCATAATATACTAATAAATAATATGGGATAAAATATCGTGACTGGATTATTTAGTTTAAATAAAAGTTTGCTAAAAATTGTAGGCTTCTTCCGAGAGAGAAGAAAAAGGGCTTTAGAAAATTAAATTTTTGATTTAAAAATAATTTGTTAATTTATTTAAACTTTAAACTTTTAACTTTATTCAACTTTATTTTTTCCACTTATAAATTATTTTATTTTTTTCTACTACGCTCAGCTAGTTCCTCAGTGAATAAGGCACTGTACTATTACGCTTAGAGTGATCTTGAGCCAGGTCACCTTCCTCACGCAACCGGTTATCCAGAAAAGATTCTTCATCACAAAATACTGAACCGATAACCCTCCACATACCCTTATGCCTTATCATTCTTCATGGGATTATTTATATTTTAAGCGAAATAGCCAATATTTTTAAATTCAAAACATTCTATAAAATACATTGAGGAGCCTCGATATATGAAAGTCGCGATCAGTAATGGAAGTTATAATTTGCGGTGCACTCTCCTTATCTTGGCAGTTACGGAGAATTCTGAAACTCGGGTTTTCAAATGTCAGTTTCTAAAATTAAAAGTGATCTATAGTTAAGTAAAAAGCAGCGAAACTTGGCAAGACTTTCTAAAGAAGCAATCATCAAGCAAAATTTGTGGAATGAAGTTTAAATACCATCGCTTGTGAACTGAAATTAGTTATTATAAGGGGCTCAATTTTTCGTGGCCTAACTCCGTCCATTAATCTACGGGTTAAATTCACTTACAGATATTTAATTTTTTTATTAATTTATTTAATAAAAAAAGTTCTATTAATTTATGTAATAAAAAAAGTTTCACATTTTACATTTCTGAAATTTTCCGATCACTTTTAAATCTAGATGTTTTCCCTTGAAGTAGGGTATCTGTAATCTATCTGGAGGCCGAGAAATTGATTTGTGAAAAACCTCTAATCAAGTCGAAAAGATCTCCAGAGAGTCCCTTTTAAAATAACCTTAATAAAGTATATTACTGTTCTGGTTTTTGAATATTTTGGGGATGATTTCATAATTCTGGGATCATATAACTTTACATGTATCAGACATTCCCGAGAAGACCTTAATCGTGTTCTAAGGGCTTAACAACTAATAAGGAATGAATTAGTTCGCGCCCCTCGGAGGCCCTAGGACTTTTTAGTGGGAGTAAAAAATCCTTAGCCATGCCGTCCCTCTGATAGGACTTAAAATTGAGGTCCCGAGCCTGTAGGATGACAGGTACTCGTTAAAGATACCTATCCTAATTATACCTGGATAGGCAAAATTTAGGACTCCCACTGTAGCCTTAGTGGCATAAAGTTACGCTAAACAAAGAAAAAAACAAGGAATGTATTATTACCTCCCCCGATGTCTTTCGATACAGTTACATCGACTAGGATAAAATAAATAGGTTAGACTATCTATATAAAGATGGTTTATTTCGACGACATCGATAAATAACTGAAAAGGTATCAATTCAGTTAATACGTATTCACTGAAGCATACCCGGTGTTCTATAAAAAGTATGTACTAGAAAATCGTAGAATCATAAATAACTGTAATCATTGCGCAAACCGTCTACGCATTATGTGTACAAGCGGAGCATGAAGGACGCGTGAGATATACCGAAACTATTTTGTTTAAGATTGTATTCATTATCAGTAAATCTCTCTGTAAAAGCGCAACTGAGTTCATCATTATAGGTCAGTCCCTAAAATCGACAACAGGGAAGCTGGAAAAAATAACAGTATCTTCAACTTTTTACAGTTTATTTAAGATTCATTTCCTTCGACTTTTATATTTTAAAAATTATTTCACCCTCAGCGGCAACATTATTTTTATGAATAGAATTTAATCAATTCTTAATATAAGTTTGCATGCAATACCCTGAAAATCTGCAGCAGGAGACTAATGTTATTTTCATCTATTCTTTAAAAACTGTTATTTTCAACGTTTCGGCTGCTCTGTGTAAATAACAAGAATTCACTGCAATTTGTTAATACCTTCCAACTTAGTGACAATCAGCAAATTAGATAAACTGCTGATATACTTTCATTTTAAGGGATAAACGAAGATCGCGCCCAGCAGTGAATCTTCCCGATCTCCTTTAATGAGAGGAGGTCTATAATCCAACTCCTGTTCAGTAGCGTCATAAAAGAAGTCAGTAGTGGCAATTAAGTCTATTGTTATATACGTGAAATTAAGTATGGAATCCAGAATAAAATATTCTTAACACATCAGGTGCGGCTGCGTACCTTAAGGGTATACTGAATTGAACGGTATCAGTCCCATGGGTCTGACTACTGGGATGAGCCACAGACGATATCGGGCGTCGGCGTCCAATGGGAATGCTCTGACGAAAGCGTTATTTTTTGACTGAAAAAATGAATTGAATGAGCATCTCAAGGGCATTATCTCTTGGTAAGGATTGGAACTAGACAAAACAGGCGCAGGGCTGGACACGTTAAATTTTTTTTAACCTTTTTTAAACGATAGACAGTGTCTGTCCTAAATTCCAATTATAAACAATAAAATTGCCTATATCTTCCTATTATTTTTTTTCTTTTGTATTTTCACTGCTTCCTGTATTAGCTTCGATTATTTCCAATAGAATGGCTTACCACAAAGTTTTAAGCCCTTTTCTGACGATATAAATATTTTTTCCTCAAATCTGATGCCCTTCAGAAACATCTTTCTGATCTCAAACATGGTTCACAAATTCAGGAAGTTAAAATAAATGCCAGATGAAAACAGGTGACGTCTGATTTACCTTTCAAAATTCTTCATGTCTATCTGTAGCAATGACAAAATCCCTGTTTATTCAAGAAAGTATATAGCGGTTCGCTCTAGGACAGGAGGCAATCAAATTTCATATCTCTTAAATACAGACCCTTTCTTAACTTATCAAGCGACTTATCCAATCTATGAAGATTTTAAGGAACACTGTGCAACATAAAGATGCTGGCGTATTTAGATACAATACTTTAGATATACCGATCACTTCTCTCAACAAAGTCATATCTAAAAAAATATGAGTTTTCAGGAGATTGAATTAAAAGTATAAATGTAAAAATATATATGTATATATAAATATAAATGGGCGTCAACGCCGAGGGGAACGGAGGGGGGGGGGCGCGTCCCTCCCACCAATACTTTTGAAGGAGGCAACTACTTACACTCTAACTGTGACATAAATTGGCAACTTTTATAAATACCTTTAAAGTACATGGTTGGAGGAGGAATTAAATGTCCAAACACTTGTTTAAGGCGTTATTTCAATTTTTGCCCTCTCGAACATTTACCTATCTATGATGAGAATGTTGATTTGTCCCCCGTCCCAATAATTTGGTGCTGTTGACGCTCGTGTATATAAATATATATTCTAAGCCTCCGATTTAACTTACTACTACGTATCAGATATAAAATGATTTTTTTTCTGCGAGAACAAGAAGAAAACTAAGCGTTTAACTATTTACCTTTGAATTACGCTATCGTGTAAAAAAAAAAAGACACAGGATTTACGCCATACTTTATCGAAAATAACCGACTTCGTATTCCGATCCAAAAAAAACAACTGAATTTCAACTGTTAGCAACATTTTCTGCACTAAAATACAATAATCTCATTAAAAATCGACTAATTGAGTGTTTGAAGTGATCGGTTTTTCATGTGACAATCGGCTGTTAAAAGGTAGGGGATTGTAAGACATCGGACCCCGGGGACCGATAACCTAATGTGTTAAATGTCAGTTGACAGTTGGCAATTTTAAGCCGATATGTTACTAACGTGCGAAGGTGCGTTTGTTAATAGTCTTAAAATTTTGGATTTAAAAGTTTCTAGTTGTTGTGTGTCTATTTTGCTGTACCATAAATTTGTGAGGCGTATGTCCACATGAGGTATGCGAATGTATTAAGTTTCTGTCTGATTTTCAATTGTTAATATTTGGATTAAAGTTAGCACTGTATTTGAAGTCTTTTTTGTTGAGAACTGTCTTCATTTTTTCAAGCGGGACCCAAATATTCATTGATCCAAATTGTTTTTTTTGGACCAATTTAATTGTTATTATGTTATCTTTTATATATGCAAATGATATTAATGGTTGTAATTACTCGCAGTGAATTCTTGATAAATGCACATAGCAACCGAAAAGGAACATGTTACTTGAAATTCTAAAAAAAAACAAAAAAAAAACTGATAGCTGATGTGGTACCAGGGAGGATACAGGGCATTAATCCCACTTTTTTCTTTTTTTTTTTTTCCTCTTTACTTTATGTATAAATAAATAAGTGTAATGTATGTTAGCTTAGTGTATATTTGTTTCTTCTTTTTTTTTTTTACCGACATTTCCCCGAAAAAAGAAAAAAAACTGGGAGCCCGCCTGATTTTAAGTAACAAATAAACTATGAAACATCCATTCACTTAGTGCTAACATATCTCTACAGATGTGAGAACCTTGGTAGAGATTAGACGCAGGAAAATTTAGATGCTTAAAATGCATGTCAAGACAAGTGTACTAATGTTAGCGCTATTTTCATTCGCACCTAAATTAATATTCGTATCAGTAGTATTTAAACAATTGCAGAATTGCATGGGTGCATTGATAACAGTTTTTGTAATTATTGCAAAGTGAAACGTGTCTCTAAGCCAATATGTCAGACCAGGCCGCAATACTAGAATTATCGCTTGCACACCGAGGTTTCGTTCTCTTTCATCCAATTTTTTTTTTTTTAATTGATCAATTGTGTCATAGCTTTTGTTATTTATTTTATTTTAATTTCATTTTATTATCAATTCATTATAAAAGAAATATCTGTTCTGAATATTTTACCTATATATATATATCAGTAACAGGAAACTAATGCCCATGCAGTGTTTACTGTCAATGTACATATACGAAATTAAAATACAAAAAAATAACCAGGCATTAGAAACGACTCACAGTGGGCAAAATCGCTAATTTGGCTTATAATACTAGCTATATACGAGCTCGTAATTCTCATAATACGTTAAATTATTATAAACCAATTTTGGTAATTTATGTTTACACACTTGTGCGATGAGTTATGATAATCTACGTTCTTAGAACTTAGATAGCATTAGCAAAAAGTAAATATTTCCTTTGAATCCTTTGAACAATTGATTTATTATCCTTCAGAAAATTAGATTTTTTTTTAGTTAAGAAAAATTAGGTAGGTACCTACTTTTTTCTACGATAAAATCAGTTCCATTAGCTTATAATAATACTCATCAATGACGCCCAACCGGATTTTTGCCCATCCACGTCCATAAAGAACTAAGAACTATATATCAACGTCCTTCCTAAAACCCAAAATCTTATGTAGGCTGACAAATTTAAAAAAAAAAAACAGTTTCTTCAAAAATTAACAGTGATATTCATTATTTTTTTTTTTAACGTTTTCTCATGACACTAAGAAATACTTTCTTTTTTTAATATAAGCAAAAGTTATCGAACCAAGCTCCTTCTACTGACAAAAAATTTATATAAATTTATTATGAGGGGATAATGTAAAAAATTACACTTAAACATATGAAAGGGCCATTCCACGTCAAATCAACACAAAAATATATCATTTTTAACATCACCATCTCAGATTTTTTTAAAATTCGGTTTATGGGTACTACATGTATCTACTAGAACAATTGGGAAATATTACTGAGATATGTCTACCCGTTTTTGTATTATTCGTCTCTAAAGCCCTCCAAAATTGGTCCAGAAACAGAAAAAATCATGATTAAAAAAGGCTGTAGATGTTTTCCAAATTTGTCTAGGACTGTGAGATTGGTGTCATTTAACAGCGCATTCTATGCCATTTTTTAATCATAACAGGATATTTTTAATCATAAAATGCAAGATTTATGGAAATTTATGACTAGTTTTAAATTTTTTTCGTAATGAAGGAATTTTCATCCAACTGTTATATTTTGTTGTATCAGTAGATACAATACTACCTATTTTTTTAAAAATATAAAATTTATAACTGAAATTGAAAACTAGTCATAAATTTCAATAAATCTAGCATTTTATGATTAAAAATTTTTCTTTAGATGTTTTCCAAATTTGACTAAGACAATGACATTGGTGTCGTTAAACAGCGCGTTTCATAAGGTGTCTTTTCATATGACATACAACAATGTATAGATATAGGCAGTATGACCTATTTTTAAAACGTAAAATATAAAAATTTTAAAAAATGTCCTTTTTGAGGAAATTGAAATTACAATTTTACATTTAGTTTTAAGAAAATTTCTTTAGAACAATCATGTGAAATGGCATGGAATGCGCTGTTAAACGACACCAATCTCAAAGTCCTAGTCAAATTTGAAAAACATCACAGTCATTTTTAATCATGATTTTTTTTTTGTTTATGGACCTATTTCTGTGGGTTTTAAAGACCAATAATACAAAAACGGGCTGACATATCTCAGTAATATTTCTTCTTCAGTAATTGTTCTAGTAGATACAAGTAGTACACATATACAAAATTTCAAGAAAATCTGAGATGGTGAGGCTCAAGCCTGTAATGAATTGACATGGAATGACCCGAAAGCATTAAAAAGATTGTCTAACCATGTGTATTCTACGGCAGAAGTTACTTGGGAAATCAAATGATTTTACAATATGAACAATTTCCAAAGAAGCTGTATGTTTTGTTCAGCTAAATTAACAATTACGCATACTGTACGACTGTGACCACCAGTTTATCAATAAATTTTCACTTAACATACAAAACAAAACAAGAGACATATATTATCTACATGAATTTACTAAGAACTACTAGTATTTTGACCGACACCGTATAACTTTTTAATACGAAATAACCAGTAAAATCAAAAATTCTTCGAAAAGTTCTACGATGAATGCACCATGGTTAATTTCGAATCATACCAGACCCAACGGTATGATCATATTAACATTAAAATCTTACTCGATATATACACCATATTTCTATTTCTAAATCCTATAGCACCCTGATACGCTTTTTCTTTACAACCAACTTTGCATTTGTCTTGTTACCTGATCGAACTAAACGAAGATTAATGAGTACGTGACCAGGAGACCTAGATGGGTACTCAAAGCGTTTCATAAACAAATTCAAAGAAAAATGAAACAAAGCTCATACAATTTTTCCTCATCAATATAAAAGTTTATTTTGTTAATTTTTATTTATTACTGAGTTTTATTTATATTACTCTCCTTGTAATATAATTCCTCCCATAAATCTATTATTATTTACTAAAACCAACTAACTCATTCTCCACGGGTTATATTTTTGTTGAATAGTTTCTATGGCTAACAAAGCGTGTAGTATAGGACACTTAATGGAATTACCACATCATAAATCTATTCTTCGAGCACTTTATTACTTTGTAGATGCAATAAACAGCTATTTAAAGTATAATGGCACACTATCATTTAGCTATTAACTATAATGAGACAAATCCTCTAGCACCCATGCACAGTCGACTCATAACGTAGAGTAGAATAGAATAGAATAATTATTTATTTTCTTTAAAATATAAAAAAAGATATAAAATAACGATAGCATCGACGTAGTCCGTGTGCTAGATTTGCCTTACAGATAAAATAAGCAAAATTTTACAACAATATAACAAATATATTTATAACGTAGAGTAATTATTATATTATAAGTAGATTAATTAAATTTATAATAAAATTAGTAGCAATAGACATATTAATTTAATATTACTATAATATATCATAATATATTAATATTTTGAACTTCTTCAAGAAGACCGAAAAAATTGAAAAGTCGGACATTTTGATGTTTTGTTTTTATTTTCATTTATCTTACTTTATTGTTATTTTATTTTATATTTTTTTTTCTGATTTTATTTTTTTCATCTCAATAGAACTTTTTGTGTTATGTTTTATGTAAAATGTATTTTTGTGTTATATCTCATGTTATTAATTTCATTTTGTGTACTCCACATTTTGTATTTTCTTGTTTTGTTTTTTCCTTAAATACCCAATCAATTCTGTACTTCTGTGTTGTATTGTACTTCTGTATTCCCAATTAATTCTGTATTGATACATGTATTATGCCTAGTGCATGGAGCATGTTCTTACATTAAAAAATAAACAGCTCTCATACAGGGTTACTGTATGAGGGAAAGAAAGAAAACAAATATTAATAAATTACATACGTTATTAATATTAATTGCACTAAAATGTAAGACATATTGTGGTTTCGAAATAAGGTACGAAAAGAGGCATGATTACTTGTAATTCTAAAAAAAAAAAAAAAAAAAAAAAAAAAAAAAAAAAAATTGTGTGGTTCCAGGGAGGATATAGGGAATTAATCCCACGTTTTTTTTTTTTTTTTTATTCTCTTTTCGCTTTATATATAAATAAATAAGTATGTATGTTAGCTTAATGTTATATTTACTTTTTTTTTAATACCGACATCTCCCCGAAAAAAGAAAATAATCTGGGACCACGCGTGATTTTAAGTAACAAATGAACTATGAAACATCCATTCACTTAGTGCTAACATATCTATATAGATTTGAGAGCCTTGGTAGAGATTAGACGCAGAAAAATTCAGATGCTTAAAATGCATGTCTAGACAAGTTTGCTAATGTTAGCACTATTTTTATTTTTATATCATAAATTAATATATTCGCATCAGAAGTACTTAAATAATTTGACTTCATGCATAGAAGGATGGAGTAAAGAAGCATAGAGTCAAACGGCCTCAGAAGAAAAAGAGAAACAGGTCCAATTACCTCTTCATTTTTCAACTCTTTCCTCTTCATTCCATTTATTGATATGGTAACTTATCATAAAAAACAAAACAAAAAACATAGAATATAAATAAATAAGCAAAATATTGAGAAAAAGAAATCGAACCCACAACTCGCAGTGACTTAGTAAGTGAATGTAAGAAAACAATGAAAGTAAATTACAAAATCAATCAAAATGTAATGCAATTGAACTTAAGAAACTTATCTGAATCTGAGAGCGTAACAATCGCAGAATTGCATGGGTGCATTGATAACAGTTTTTGCAATTATTGCAATGTGAAACGTGTCTCTAAGCCAATATGTCAGACCAGGCCGCAACACTAGAATTATCGCTTGCACACCGAGGTTTCGTTCTCTTTCATCCAATTTTTTTTTTTTTTTTAATTGATCAATTGTGTCATAGCTTTTGTTATTTATTTTTTTCATTATATTATCAAATCGACGGAAGACAAATATCTGTTCTGAATATTTCATCTATATATCTTTGATGCGCGGTCATAAGGGCTTAAGTCACTATTTGAGCATTTAGAGATTATATCGTAATATTACAGCATGAAATCAGAGCTACCGGTTGGTATTAAGGTCTTAAGTCAAACTATCTTGTTTTATAAAAATAACAATTACAAATAATATCAATAATTAGATTTAACATAATGTTATGAACTTTGCTGTTGCTCTCCCAAAAAATTCAAAATTTTGACTTTAGCCCTTATGACCGCGCAGCAAAGATACATCAGTAACAGGAAACTAATGCCCATGCAGTTTTTACTGTCAATGTACATATACGAAATTAAAATACAAAAAAATAACCAGGCATTGGAAACGACTCACAGAGGGCAAAATTGGCTTGACGTAAGGTCAGCTCATAATACGTTAAAATATAATAAGCCAATTTTGGTAATTTATGTTCACACACTTGTGCGATGAGTCATAATAATCTACGTTCTTAGTACTTTGCAAAAAGTAAATATTTCCTTTTAATCCCTTAACGAACACTTGATTTATAATCTTCAGAAAATTAGATTTTTTTTTAGTTAAGAAAAATTAGGTAGGTACCTAATTTTTCTACGATAAAACCAATTCCATTAGCTTATAATGATTCTCATCAATGACACCCAAACGGATTTTTGCCCATCCACGTCCATAAAGAACAAAGATACTCAACTTCCTTCCTGAACCCACAAAGCTTAAAGTTTAAGTAAACTAACAAATTTAAAAAAAAATAGATTTTTAAAAATTAAAAGTGATATCATTTATAATTTTTTATTTATTTTTTAACGTTTTCTCGTGGCAATAAGAAATACTTGCTTAAAAATTAGCGAAAAGTCTGTTGACAAAACATTTATATAAATCCATTACGAGGGGATAATATAAAAAATTACTCTTAAAAACATTAAAGCATTACAAAGATTGTCTACAGTGATATTATACGACAGAAGTTATTTGGGAAATCAAATGATTTTACAATTTGAAGAATCTCCAAAGAAGCTGTATGTTTTGTTCAGCTAAATTAACGATAACTTACTGTACGGCTATCACATCACTTTTTCAACAAATGCTCACTTAACATACAAAACAAAACAAGAGACATATATTATCTACATGAATTAACTAAGAACTATTTGTATTTTGACGTATAAAGTCTTAATACGAAATAACTAGTAAAATCAGAAATTTTTCTAAAAGTACGATGAATACATCTTGGTTAATTTCTAATCATACCAGACCCAACGATATGATCATTAAAATCTTACACGATATATATACTATATTTCTATTTCTAAATCCTACAGAACCCTAATACGCTTTTTCTTTACAACCCACTTTGCATTTGCCTTGTTACCTGATCGAACTTAACGAAGATTAATGAGTACGTGATCAGGAAACCTAGATAGATACTCAAAGCGTTTCATAAAGAAATTCAAAGAAAAATGAAACAAAGCTCATCGAATTTTTCCTCATCAATATAAAAGTTTATTTTTTTCATTATTATTTATTATTGAGTTTTATTTATATTACAGTCCTTGCAATATAATTCCTCCCATAAATCTATTATTATTTACTAAAACCAACTAACTCATTCTCCACGTGTTATATTTTTGTTGAATAGTTTCTATGGGTAACAAAGCGTGTAGTAATGAACACTTAATGGAATTAACACATCATAAATCTATTCTTCGAGCACTTTATTACGTTTTAAATGCAATAAACAGCTATTTAAAGTATAATGGCACACTATCATTTAGCTATTAACTATAATGAGACAAATCCTCTAGCACCCATGCACAGTCGACTCATAACGTAGAGTAGAATAGAATACAATAGAATAATAACTCATTTTCTTTAAAATATAAAAAATATATAAAATAAAGATAGCATGGACGTAGTCCGTATGCTAGATTTGCCTTACAGATAAAATAAGGAAAATTTTACAAATAAATACATACAAATAACAAATATATTTATAACGTAGAGTAATTATTATATTATAAGTAGATTAATTAAATTTTTACTTGAGTATAATAAAATTAGTAGCAATAGACATATTAATTGTATATTACTATAAGATAATATAATATATTAATATTTTGAACTTCTTCAAGAAGACCGAAAAAATTGAAAAGTCGGACATTTTGATGTTTTGTTTTTATTTTCATTTATCTTACTTTATTGTTATTTTATTTTATATTTTTTTTCTGATTTTATTTTTTTCATCTCAATAGAACTTTTTGTGTTATGTTTTATGTAAAATGTATTTTTGTGTTATATCTCATGATAGGAATTTCATTTTGTGTACTCCACATTTTGTATTTTCTTGTTTAGTTTTTCCTTAAATACCCAATTAATTCTGTACTTCTGTATTCCCAATTAATTCTGCATTGATACATGTATTATGCCTAGTGCATGGAGTATGTTCTTACATTAACAAATAAACAGCTCTCATACAGGGTTACTGTATCAAGGAAAGAAAGAAAAAAAATATATGAATATATTACATATATTACTTAATTAATTAATATTAATTGCACTAAAATGTAAGACCTATTGTGGTTTCGAAACAAGGTTTAGGTACGAAACGAAGCCAAAAACGAAAAGTTAAACTTATAAAACAAAACAAAAAAAACTTATGAATAAGAAATAAAGAAATAGTTTAAGAAGAAAATGGTAACGATACATTATAAAATTATATACAATTAGTCATTAATTTCTGTTACATTATTTTACTACCTACATAGAAAAATATTGTATGTATATGTATAATGATTAATGATATATACTTAAAGAGTGATATTTAATTATTTATATAATACTATTCTTTATGTATCTTCTTCTTCTCCTCTTGGCACTACAGACCGAAGTGGTCATTGGCCTTCGTCAACATCCGCTGCCACAGAGTTCGGTCATCCGCCAAAGGGGTGCCCGCCTGCAAGATATCATCCTCCACATTCTGCTTCCATCGCACCCTTGGTCGACCCTTTGCTCTGTTGGCGAAGATCCTTTTGACGAATACTTTCTTTACCTGTCTGTCTTCCTTCATGCGGCTGACATGGCCGTACCAATTCAACATGTTTATTCTTTTAAAATTTGACAGGCCAAGGTGGTTGTACAGATCTTACACCTCTTTATTCTTCCTAGTTCGCAACACTCCATTCTCATACAGTCCACCAGACATTCCTCGCAATACCCTTCTCTCAGACCGGCCAAGCATGTCACATGTGTTCTTATTAAGCACACTACATTCACTTCCATATGTGACAACAGGTCTAATAAGGTTTTTGTAAATGCGGAGAGAGACAAAGTTTTTTTTTCTCGTGAGACAAGTTTATTTCTTATCAAATGACGAAGTGCATAATATGCACGGCTTCCTGCTTCATTAGCCTCGTTAGTCTTTAGGGAATCGAGATTTAGGGAACCAAGCTGAAAGCCGATACTAATTCGACATTTTCTCCGTCTATCTTGTAGTGGGATGAGTGTTGGCGTCTCCTTCTCCTTATAACCATCAGCTTGGTTATTCCAACGTTTGTTTCTAGGCCAACTGTTCTTGCTTCCCTTTTCAGGAACGGAAGCCTTCTTGATAACCTTATGCATTACTTCTTTTTATTACTTCATAACTTCCACCTTGATCGTCATTATATTTTTTTACTTTTTTCCGTATATTGTTTTTTCTTATCTTCATGTGGTTCTTTTTGGTTTTAGTTATGTTTTTTTTATTACTTTGTTGCCTTGTATTTAAACTTGATAAGAACATAAGCTTAGGTCGAAACCTCGAAACACAAATATTTAATATAAATATTATTTTAATAATTTTCCCTAATCATTCTCTCAATACTTATCAACAAAGGTGAAACAATCTTAGACCGTTATTATTTTTTAAAACATATTGGCATATTTTTTTAATTCTTTATGAAAATGATAAATTTTGTTCAAATTTTTGTAAAATAGTGAAATTCACATGTCCCTTTGATATATAAATTTGTCAATTCATAACAACTTTCCAAACGTTTTGAGGCCTAATTGGCCCATCTTCAGGTCTAATGCAAACAATGTTTACATAATATTTACAATTTGATAAAATTAATTTACAATGATTATAAAATTGAAACCACATATTATTAATATTAGGAATTCAAAAATATTATTTAATTATTAAAATATAATAATTAAAAAAATATTAATTAAAATTACGTATTTTATTTCCTGTGAGTTTCACTATTTTACAAAAATTGGAACAATATAGATCAAGTATTCCAGTAGGTTAAAAACTATCAAAATGATAAATTTTGCTTTCTGACTACCTTAGGTAGCACTCAGAATCGAAATGTTGCATTTTTTGCGTTCTACCTTAAACACATCAAGAAACAAATCGGTTCCTTCCGGAATTTATGTATGATGAAATCCATGTGACTATCATGGAAATGAGCAATCATGCATTATATTTGCGACGCCGGTATTTGGAAAATGGAATTTTCTATCTGGCCCAAAGTTGGAGGAAATTTAAGAACATATCGTTAATTGTAAAAGTAATGATTTTTAAAAAGGTTTAATAGATATATGAAACATAGTATTACTGAGTAACATTACCAATCTAAAAATCACAAAGGCAGGTCTAAACTTACAAGTCGAGTCTGCAGATTCGCTGGTTGCAGTTTAGTCGTGTGTATCTGACGATGCATAGATTATCAGTTGCCATTATTGAATGCTGATATCAAAAGGTTATATATGAATTAAACGGACAGCCCAGCTTCTTAAACTGTGTGAGCAGTTCCTTATGAGTCTTGAAATAACAGCACTGTAAGAATCACAATTAAGTATGAAAAAATAACCGGATAGCAAGCCATGAAACATCTCGTGACCGACCGTAAACACTACTATAATTGAATCGCCCTCTCAACCGTGGAGATAATGAATGGATTCTTTCATAATTAATTATAATTACTAACCCCAAAATAAAATAATCAGATAAGGAGAGTTAATGAAACACGGACCATCTCAGTCTATTTGTAATAGTTGCAAACCATCATACTATCTATATCAGAAAGTAATCACTGAAATCTATGTTGTTGAACCGTATTGGTAAACATGTAGGTTGGTTATTGCATAAATTACTTAATTTGTTACTCTTACTATGCTAACTTTCACATGAACTAATAAGCGTTCTTACATTCAATAACATTGACTTGAGCTTAAACGTAAATAAACAAAAAATACTTAATAAATGAGCAATCGTTTTATTTTTGTCATTTTTCGTCAATTTCATAATTTTATTAAATTTATTAGTCATTTTGATATTTTGGAAGCGTCCTTTAACTGAGAGGGACAACAACTTCATTTACTAAAACAAATAAGAATTATTTCAAATTTTATGATTTCATGAAAATGAAAGAAGAAATGAATCGATCGTTTGAGAAACCCCGACATATCCACAAATACAATTGGCTTTGTTCTTTGGAAAAGTAAAATAAACGTTTTTACTTTTGCATTAAGAGATTTCTTTAACTTAAACTATTTTCTTCGACACATATTCCTACTTAGAATACATTTTTCAAGATTTTATAAATCTATGTTGATTCGATCGATCTGAAAAATAAATGTTTTTTTTTTTGGACATGAAAACCATGTATTTTGGAAAAATATCAGAAGGTGAAAATATTTAAGGTTGAAATTGGCAAGATTCAAATTTATTGTTCTTCATTCATATCTTCTATAGTTTCTTCTTCATTGGCATTACAGGCCAAGCATAATAGTACGCTAAAATGACATACTGCTTTGGTTGCAGGAAGATATTTTTCAACGTCCCGGATTTATCGAGTTCCTTCTGACAACGATTATTTGAATGGTCTCTAACAGCCGCTAAATCAACTGGGCTTGCCTCTTAAGGGTCGGTTGTCCCTTAAATAAGATGTCTTGGAATGCAAGTAGTTAAAAATAAAATAAAACGAAACTCGATTCTTTTGGATATGTCGGGGCTCTCAAAAACAGATTCAAATGCAGGTAAACCAAAACTTATATACTATTCATTTTGAGGCATCTTGGATGTATTCTTATGATATAAAGGGAAGTAGGTTCAGATGGGCCGTATCAATTATATATATATATTTTAAGTTTTATTGAAATATTAAATAGTAAAAGAAATATTTAAAAAAAAAAAGAAGGAAAATAGCGCTATTGGTAACCGTCCAATAGCTTAACCGAGAAGAAGGTGGGAGGATCAATGAACGAAAATCTCTCGTTTTGGAATTATGAACTGGGTGCGCTTATTTGAGGTATCGTCATCGGATATTTGGTTTTTAATTTGTACAATTACTTTTTTACTTTCACTTACCTATATATGAAATATATAGTAAGTGGAAGTATTGCGAACGTGAAAAATTTCGACTTCCGGTTTTCAACGGAAATACACGTTTTGGGGTCCCCTGAGTCCAAATAACCAAGTCCCGCGAAATGGTCTGTGTGTGCGTGTGTGTGTGTGTGTGTGTGTGTGTGTGTGTGTGTGTGTGTGTGTGTGTGTGTGTGAACAGACTACCTCAAAAACTATAGGCCGTACAAAACTGAAATTGGGTATTTGGTGTATGTATATGCCCGCGATGTGACAGCAAAAATTTCATCATAATTGCTCAAAGGGAGGGGGTACTTTATTTAATAACTTTTTAAGTTTTTTTCGATTTTCTCAAAAACGGCTCTAACGATTTTGATTAAACTGAGTATTTGATCTATTTATATGCCCGAGATATGACTGAAAAATTCATCAAAATTGATCAACCGGAGGCGGGACTTTAGTTAATAAATTGTGTATCATTTTCACGTGTTTTAATATATATATATATATATATATATATATGTAGCATGTAAGATTAGCGTGCCAAAAAGATTTTTCAGGCCTAGGCCCCAAAAGTACTACTTTATGGACTCAAACCGAGTATTGAAAACACATGTTTTTGATGCAGTATGATGAAAATAATATTGTAATTTCCAATCAATATTATATAAATTTCGTTTTAATTCGAATTTATTAGGGACCATAATGAAATTATTTTGTCGCACCCGCAAAATTGCAAACATTCCGTCAAGAACAAATCTACATCGTGATGTTTTTCGGTTGGGTGAAAGCGAAACAAAGATAACTATTCCAAATTCAGATATATCAGCGGATATTATGAGTATGTTGTCATAACATATTTCGGGCTAATTAAACCATGATGCAAGAAAGTCGTGAAAACTGTAAATAATGGGATCTCATAATCAACTATGTGTTAGGATTACCTTTAATAATTGAAGAAATGATTGGATGAGGATACTTAGTTACGCATGAGCGGATCCAGGAGGGTGTCAAAGGAGTCATGACCCTCCCCCTCAAATATTTTGACTTTTTCTTTTTTATCAATGAACCAATAATGCAATTAGGTAGTTACTATACACTAAACATAACGTTTTTGGTTGTTTAGATCGCAGCCCTTCATACCATACAAGGTAATAATCTCATTCAAAAGCCCCCCATCAAATTTCGTACTAAATCCGGCCCTGTTGTTAGGAATATCTTTTTATGTGTAGTTTTAAAATTCAAGAACTTTCCATGAAATTCATTGATAATCAAAGTTTTTGGCACCATAATGCACAGGAAAATCACGTCTTTAAAAAATACGCATAAATCTTCATTTTTCATTTTCACGAAACTTCGAATTTGTAACATAACACATCCATCCACTCATGTTATCAATTATTACTGAGGAATTGATTTAGTAAATTCTATTAAATTAAATGTAATGAATAACATTAAATTAATGATTAACATTGATTCAAACAAATGAATTAATAAATATAAATAAAGTAACATAAATAAAAAAATAATTAACATGTAAAGAAATAAAATTATAACCCAGGAAAAGTAAATTTAAATTTAATTCTCTTCTCATTTTTTTTCGGTGCCATATTTAATTATTTAAGGTTGATAAAGGCCGTGGGTCACCAAACATATGATATATATTTATATTAAGGTATAATAGTTGACGTTTCGACCTCAAAGTGCCATGTTCAAAACCATTCTAAAATAATTACAGATTAGATTAAATTTAATAACAGATTACATTGAAAATATATTACACATTGTATTTATATTCTCCGGATTTCAAATTATTGATAGAGATTATATAAAATAATTTTTTTTTCCTTCAGATGGATATAATTGATGTATATAATTTAAAATATAAGGCAACTTCTATTTGAAGGATAAATTGTTGACAAGGTGCATGAAAGATATTTATAAAATATAACGTGTAATGTATTTGTAATATAAATATAAATACAATATAAATATATAATATAAATATATATTATAATATAAATTTAATTTGTAATTATTTTCGAATGAATTTGAAAATGGCACATTGAGGCCAAAATGTCAACTATTATACCTTAATATAAATATATATCATATGTTTGGTGATACACGGCCTTTACCAACCTTAAATGATTAAATTTAAATGTTTTTTTTTTTTTAATTCATTCGGGCGTGTGATGGCCCGTAACGGTAATTACCCATCCCCGTTTTGACCCTTTTTTTCTCAATTTTTCATCTGAAATGACCTAAACTGTTAAAATAGTTTCATTTTAAAAATATGTAGACATATAATGTACCTTAAAAAAAAAAAAAAAAAAAAAAAAAAAAAAAAAAAAAAAAAAAAATTTGAACCGCAGTTAAAATGTAATGCAACAAAAGGAAAAAAAAAATATTCAAAAGAGTTCTAGATTTGTTGTTGGAACAAAATAATAAAATATAATAGATCATGCCTGTATCATACACTACACGATATAATATTTAAAAAAAAAAAAAAAAAAAAGTGTCAGCAGAGAAATGCAACTTAACACATCTATCGAAGCACATCTTTTCCCGGAGGAAACCGATCATCTTCTTTTTTATTTTATGTAACTCGAAAATTGACCCGGAACTTTCGATATGCTGATTTGATAAAACAACATCGTTAAAGAACCTAATCTAGAAAAACAAGTAATCTCAAACTGGGCGTGTTTTAGCAAACATTTTTTTATTATGGACTTTCCCCAAAAGCTGTTACGAAAGTCCTGAGGGTGGACGAACGAGATATTTTTTGCAACCTTTTTTTTTTTCAAATATTAAAACAACCAATTTTAAAACTCGTTTTCGAATTCGACCCGTGCTTTCACTTTTTTTGGAATGCGGAAAAAAAGAGAGTAGTGGACATTATAATTCCTCGAATGCAAATGTAAATAACTGTTCTAACGAACCCTGTCCGTCAACCGGTAAATCACAATTGTCATAATGTTATGATTAACTTTTCTCTTTTACTATTTGAGACATTCAGCTTTTATTCACGAACTTTCAGTTCTCTATATATTTTAAAAAACCTACTGCTTACATATGTAATCATATGCATATTTGAGTGTTTATACAGGATTATTTAAACATATCGGTACAAATTGGATCTTAAATGTATATATATTATCAATCATCAATATATATTATATAGCAAAGTGTACAATGTGCGTGCCGAAAAGGCTCAAAAACGACTGCACGAACTATCAAGTATGTTATGTCATCGTTTTGCCCAATTGCCCCTAACGACGAAGAAGGTTTCAGTTTTCATTTTAAGTGTGTAATGTTAAAGGGACAAGGGCTGTAATTTGAAGCCTCTCACTACATGTAATCAGCCCCACTAATAAGCCCAGGCGAGTTAATGAATGAAAAAATTTAGTTCGACATTTGGAAGCCAGGAGCGCAAGCTAAACTCAATTCATAAGGTTATCGTTTATTAGCTCGGTTTGTTATGATTTTAGCTTCAGCTGTTTTCTTTAAATTACACGAGATTATGTATAAATAATTATTTTTTGTTTTAAAATAAGGTGATTACATCTCTGCAATGAATTGAAATTAAAAATAAACATAACCAACTGGATTCCTAAGAGAATTAAGTTTTACAGAAGAGGAAAGAATTGGACGAAACATTGCCTTTAATCAATATACATTATAAGAGTACATTTACAACAACAAAAAAATTGCTTATTAGTGTATTGAGCGAATAAAAACTAACACTGAATAAAATAGATAATCTATAGATAATATGAATAAAAGATATAACCTAATGGATTGTATATCGAAAATAAAGTGTTCATATAATAGTTCTGCTCTGTTCGTAAATTTTCAACCGAATTCGAAAAAGGAGAAGTTACTTAACTTGATAAGGATGCGGTATCGTCATGAGAATGGTCTCAATGGTATCAGAACATATAAACAATACAAAATGGTACCTACCAGGACATATTTGCTGGCAAAATATTTTTTCTTAAACTAGAAAAGGTAAGAAAACGCATTGAGAAAACCGCATTAATAGCATCTCTTATACCCAAACCATATATGGGCGGACTCTGAGGTTTCGAAACTTATCACTAATACTAAACTGAAGTTTCCGGATGGTACAAATTTTGTTTTAGCCATGATTAATTTTGGTCTATTTTTTTGTACTATTACATTTTAGAGTTATTCTTTCATTCCACCTATTTCACAACTCCCTGAGCGAAGCCCATACAGCTAGTTAATAATAAGATCTGAAAGACTCATCTTATTTATTTTTTTTTTTTTATTAAAACCCTTTAGTAACGACTATCAGGAAAAATGGAATATTATTTATATTCTACTAAACAAGAAAAATACCAATAGTTGCAAAAATTAAATATTACGATGAAGTAATCTTAAGTTACTCTAAAAGAGCTGTAATTTTTTAAACACTTTCGCTTCGTTGTTTTAGTTTCTTGGCGTAAAGTTGCAATGATCATTAAAGTCATTACAGTTCCAATGCCTCAATAATTCATTTTTGCTTATATGAATATTTTTAACAGTTCACCAAACCATAATAATTACATTTCAAATACATGTGAATATTCTTACCCTACGAGTGAACATAAATGTTCTACAGTTATAAATTAGATAAAAAGAATTATTAGAATAAGAAAAAATTTCTCAACTAGTTTTTCGTCGGTAGCATGTGTTGAATAATTTACAAAACATGCCTAAAGTTCGATATTTAAAAGCTCAAAACTAGTCCGATTTCGCTGATTTATATTGCAACACTATCGTCGTTTGAATTATTTTATTTAAAGAAAATAATAATTTATAATTCCACATAAGCAATATAAACTCAAATAATCAAATAGGTTACAAAAAGTATCAACTTGTAACGAATGTTCTATGTTCAGAACAGAACTAACTCTCCAGTCCATTGCTCGTAATATTTAGTCAGAAACATAACAGTCTGGAAGGCTCTAGGCAAGTGTAGATTATTCCCGAACACGTACTAGAACAGTTTGTTCCAAGAACAAGTCTAGAACTCTTTTTGTGTTTTGTTATTTTTTTAAGCAAGAATTTTTTTTAAAATTTTTTAGAGAAAGATTAAATAACTCTATAAAAATTTAAGACTTTATATTTTCCTCCCCTTTAGAGCAACTGAAGACTCGCTTCGGAAAATCGAGATAGAAATTATGCTTTCTAAAGCTTTGTAAGGTTCTTAATTTTTCCTCCGTCATTATAAACGATCGATTTTAAAGGAAATAGAAATTGTAATCTAGCTCGGAATGCGAAATCGACGACAAACCATATACCTATATAAAACAGTCATGTTTATAATTTCAATTTTTAAACTATATTAGTAGTTTCCAATATTAACATTAACAAGTTAGTGTCCGAGCGTGATGAATTGTCGCGTGGTAAAAATGATTCATCTTTTAGTTAAACTCTTTTATGATCCTTTAATGAACCCTAATAACCTTACTCCACTAATGACATGGATGCTTTAGTTATTTATTGACTGTTATAAATTTTAATTTTCTATTCGACAAGGACCATTAATCTATTTAATTACAAAGGATTTTATGGCCACAGGAATTGTTACCATGATAATGGTTTAATTTGCCATAAGGTCGAAGCAATAAATTAATATAAGTGAACATTAAATAAAGGATCAGAAAAGAGTTTAACTAAAATCTGTTTTGGCCTGAGATAAATTAAAAGTTATCAAATGATTTAGCTAGTTTGAAGATTAATATTTTTCATTATGCAATAATAAAACAAGAAAAGGGAACGATTCGCTATTATTTAGAAAACATTTTTTATTACATAAGTAAAAACATGATTTTTTGCATATGAATTGCTACTTATTTGGTATAATAATTATTATGTGATTGTATTTATTTACCCTGGCCAATCTTTTCTTTGTTGACATGACATTTTTTGTACAGCATGGATTCATTGCAGATGCTGATTTCTCAAAACATCATTTATTTTCTGTTTACAAAAACAATGATTTCTTTAAATTGTACATTGACGTTAAACCCGTCAGCGCTCGAAAGTATTATAATCATTACATTTGTATTCATTACAAAAGATGTTTTTATCATAGATGTACGCGACGTTTTACATTGTTTGATTTTTCAAAGACCGTATTAAGAATATTTTTAAAAAAACACATACATAATATAATTTTTACAGTTGAAAGATATATAAGTCAGAAAACTGTAAAGTACGAATACAAATGGATACAAGACAAATGTATCATGTAAAGATTAGCTTGATAAACCATTGTCCATATTTCTATCATCTTTATAAGAAGAAATCGAATCTATGGAACTTTTTTATTACTTTCACTTACCTATATATGAAATATATAGTAAGTGGAAGTATTGCGATCGTGAAAATTTTCGACTTCCGGTTTTCAACGGAAATACACGTTTTGGGGTCCCCTGAGTCAAAATAACCAAGTCCCGCGAAATGGTCTGTGTGTGTGTGTGTGAACAGACTAGCTCAAAAACTATAATCCGTGCGAACCTGAAATTGGGTATTTAGAGTATGTATAAGCCGGCGATGTGACAGCAAAAATTTCATAAAATTTGCTCAAAGGGAGGGGGTACTTTATTTAATAACTTTTTAAGTTTTTTTCGATTTTCTCAAAAACGGCTCTAACGATTTTGATTAAACTGAGTATTCGATCTATTTATATGCCTGAAATATGACCGTAAAAATTTCATCAAAATTGATCAACCAGAGGGGGGACTTTACCTAATAAATTTTGTATCGGGGCCCGGTGTGGCTGTGCGGTAAAGCGCCGTACTCCCATGCCAGAGCTGCGGGTTCGAGTCCCGCCCTGGGTGGTGCTTTTCTTTCGTAGGAGAAGTATCACCCAGTGCCATGGGTGTTAGTGTGGGCAGTATAGGGCTTCAATGAAAATTATCATTTTCACATGTTTTTTTATTTACACAAAAACGGTTTTAACAATTTTGATCAAACTTAGTATTTAATGTATTTATATGCCAAAGATGTGATAACCAACATTTCATCACAATTGATAAACCGGAGGGGGGACTTTACTTAATAAATTTTGAATCATTTTCACGGGTTTTTTTTATTTACTCAAAAACGGTTTTAACGATTTTGATCAAACTTGATATTTGATGTATCTATGTGCCCGAGATATGACTGTAAAAATGTCATCAAGATTGATCTACGGAAGGGGGGACTTTACTTAATAAATTTTGTATCATTTTCACGTCTTTTTATTTATTCAAAAACGGCTTTAACGATTAACAAAAATAAGATATGAATGTAGAAGATGTGTGAATTTTTTTTTTATTAGGGTACTTTATCATTAAAAAAAAAACAAACGAAAAAAAACATCAACCCGATGTTAAACATTGGTGTTAACTCATAACCATGGACACATAAAACATAGGCTCCATTAAATCGATATTTTGGTTACATCGAACCTCGAAATCGATATCACATCCCTATTCTTGACGTCCGAGTATCATTTGTCTTAATTTCGTCAAGTTTCGAAGGAGAGGCGTGGTACTGTAGAAAGAATTTTATTTTTTCGAATTTTTAGTCGAATTACTAATAACATTAACATTAGTAAACATACCTTACTATTAAGGAGAGCTGGGGCACAGGGACTCATATGATGTAAGATATTACAAAATAGGTTTTAATATATGAGAAAGGCCTTGTAGGCGCCTGAAAAGGCATAATTTTTGACTGTTAAGAATATGCAAAGATTACTCTTTGCTTATTTTTGGGCTTATTTTGGAATTGAAATTTTTTTTTCATCTTCTTTTCAAATTTAAATTTCATTCTACATTATAGTGATTTTGCAATAGATTCAAATTTTAAAAAAATCGTTGTTTAACACTTCCTAATAGTCCAGAACACAACAATATTTCAAGCACGCGTATAAGCCATATATATGACGACACCGTCATGCTTAGAGGTCCTTGGGTGAGTCCCGGTGTAATTAGTTTGCCTGGACATAATACTTTCTCCGGTGTTTCACCTTGTAGTAGGTTTTAAAATTCTTGTTTTGAGAATTAAACATTTATTTCTGGAGAGAAGCTTCTTCTGTGGCACTTTAGGTAAATTGTTGATTTGGAATTATCATAAAATAATTTAATTAATCGAATCTTAAATTGTGGCTCACCACCAATTTTAAATTGTTTTTAAATAATTTATTTTTTGAAGAGAAAAGATTTGGCTCCGCCGGGAGTCGAACCCGGGTCTCCTTCGTTACATGCGAGGATGCTAACCGCTACACCACAGAGCTCGGCTCAAGGCAGAACAAATCCTTCCTCTTCACTGATACCTACTCCCCCTATCTCAAAAGTTCTGTGAGTAGTAGCGGGAGGTGGACAATTTTTGTCCAATTCATGATATTTTATTGACATAAGTCAATTTTTTAAATTATTTTAATTAATCGAATCTTAAATTGTGGCTCACCACCAATTTTAAATTGTTTTTAAATAATTTATTTTTTGAAGAGAAAAGATTTGGCTCCGCCGGGAGTCGAACCCGGGAAAATAAATTATTTAAAAACAATTTAAAATTGGTGGTGAGCCACAATTTAAGATTCGATTAATTAAAATAATTTAAAAAATTGACTTATGTCAATAAAATATCATGAATTGGACAAAAATTGTCCACCTCCCGCTACTACTCACAAAACTTTTGAGATAGGGGGAGTAGGTATCAGTGAAGAGGAAGGATTTGCTCTGCCTTGAGCCGAGCTCTGTGGTGTAGCGGTTAGCATCCTCGCACGCAACGCAGGAGACCCGGGTTCGACTTCCGGCGGAGCCAAATCTTTTCTCTTCAAAAAATAAATTATTTAAAAATAAAATAATTTATTATTATTTTGATATATAATATTGGGGGTTAGTGAACGAAACAAAGTAGGTATGTATGTTTTGATTCTCTATTAAAACATTTTATTATTTCATGTTCGGGTGATATCGGTGGCGAAATTATTAAGGTTAGCTAAGTAATTAGGCTTCCTGCTTAAAAAACGTATTAACTAGGATTTAAAAAACTAATATTCTTCCTAAAGTCTTTTAAAGATGCGAAAATTGCCGCTTACATTGAGAAATGAGCAACGGCAAAAAGTTTTTGAAAATAAAATAAATCGTTGAAATTTTAACCGAAGAAGTATGAGTCATCAGAGAATTAAGATTTTTATACAAAGCCGCATTATCGATGAAGTACTAATAAAATTGCGAGTCCTGGTGGGGACGTTGATGCGAAGATTAAGCTCAGTCTAGTGTAGTTTAGGACGGAGTGGGGTGGTGGGAACTATACAATCTGCAACTCATGTTAACGGAATCGAGCCTTCGGGTTCGTCATGCCATTATTATTAATATTATTCTGGTTTTGTTAATAGAATAATATCCTCGGAATTAAAAAAAAAAAAAAAAAAAACTCTGAGCATTTTCCATAAAACTGAATAAATGTAAACTTAATGTGCGAATTAAACTTTCACATGTGTTCACCAGTGTAGTGGCTAACATAACATAGCAACCTACGATATCAAAGACCGGGTTTCGCATCTCGCAATGGCTCTATGATTTTTTAAAGGGAGTAAAAATCCTTGGCTATGGCTTCCCTTAGATAGGACGTAAAATGAAGGTTCCGAGCCTGTACGATGTCAGGTACTCGTTAAATGGTGTATACCTAGATAGTCAAAATTTAGGACTGCATGAAATTACATTAATTAAACAGCAACAATAAACTTTTTGACATGATAGATAGTGAAGTTAACCTAAAAATTATGTTAAAATTTAATATTCAATAGTAATTATATAGTTCATATTTTGGAATAAAACGTGGTATACTTAATTATTTCCACATATCATCTATTTCTGTTAAATTAATTAACTTGACCTTTATGCATTTCTATGTCCAGGTCGATTTTGGCTATTAAATGAAATTCAACACTACGGATTTAAATACCATGATAACTGCTTACAATTATTATCAATTTCAACAAAAATGTGAAATATGTTCATTAAAATGTACCCAAAAGCAACGAAAAAATATTTTTTAAGAACCCAAAGTTCTAAAAAGGTTACCCTTAATTAGTTATATAATTGGTTGTGTTTATAAGTTAACTAATATAAAAATGTTACATGGTGTCATTTAGCTCCGGAGTAAAGATTTCTAAACCAACACAAACAGGCAAAAGAAATTTGGCTGTAGGGGCAGATCCTTATCATTATACTCCATCCCTCTTATTCGTTTAGCAGTCTTTTCCTTTTTATAGAGCTGCTTCCAAGTGATTCTGTTCACCGTTAACTCGTTTCGCGTAAAGGTTAAACACATTCCTTTTTTTTTTTTTTTTTAGGGAAAAAATATCGCACAGGATGGCCATAAAAAGATTGAAATATTAAATATACCTTTTATAGTAATAAATTTAGGCTACACTGTTATTTTCGGTATTTCATTTTATTATACATGCGAATGCACCTTTTCGGGTCAACCGCAGTAGTCAGTTATTTCTGATTATGTGCTTTTATTACACCAACTTCTTTCTCTGGTATAAAGTGCGAAAATCAGACCTTCTAGCTTCATCTCTTACAGGACTCCATTGCAAGATTTAACCTCTCTGAGAAAAGTCACACTTGTTAATTTAGGATTGGTGTAAAATTGAGTTAAATATTATAAAATTTCATCGCCTCCGGAAATACGTTTTCTGTCATTCGAGTAGCTAAATGGAGTAACTAACTCATGTATAAGCAGAATACGTTATTGAGAATACTCCTTTATATTTAAGTCAGTAATATACACTGTGTATTAGTGTATTTATGTATATGCATAATATAATCATGGTCTGATTCTGAACAAACGGAGTAAAGCCCAATTCGGTTTAAAAGATCTAATAAATGCAGATTAAAAAATGGCTTATACTTTTCCTATTGTAATTTTTTAATTTTTGTAGAGTTCTGACATTATCTGGTAATTTTGTAAAGTACGTACTCTAAAGACTGCAAACTACATCACCCGAAAGGAAATTTGATAATTTTTCATATTATGAATTATATTTGTTGTGGCTTAAGTATTTCAGGAATTATTAGAGTTTTTCAAGCGTAAGATAGTCAACAGTTCTTAAAACACAAAATGTGAAATATCTCTCAAACAAAGAAGTTTTTAAATATTTCTATAATTTAATTTTTATATTTTTTGAACTTCGCATAGCTTGAACATCAAGAGCTGTGTCCTAAATAGCAATGAAATAATAATTATTATATAGGTAATATAATATAAAAACAAAAATAAACAAAGCAAAAAAGCGGTGTGAGTTATTTAAAACATGACCCGAACTTCTTAATACATTACTGCCAAGGGACCCGTATTATAATCAATAATAAATATTTCTAACGACAATACATTCAACATTTTTTGACAAAACGGAGTAAATTTTTCCATCAGTCCCTCAATAAACTTCAACTGTATTTGTAGAAAATTTAACACGTTCACGCCGGCGTGTACCACCGGTGGCCCGCATACTAGACGACCGCATCGGACACTTTAGTTAATCACAAAACTTTCCGCGACTGTTGGGTATAAGGTAGAATTGTATTGTTTTTCATTATTGTTGGATTTTCAATACTGCATAATGCCCTTGAATAATTCCCATCCGATAGAGCAAAAATCATTAAGCTCAACCGCCAATAGACGAGAAGCATGAATTACAGTCCAAGTTTTCCTGAAAGTAGGAAATATGTGGTCTGTCAGCAGGCTAAAGAAATAATTCGCCAAATGAAAACGTACACCCAAGAAACACAATTCTGCGTCGCCAAGCTTGCAAAAAGTCCATTTGGTCAATTACCTTAGTAATGTAAATCACTGTTCCAAAGAGTATTTTGTCTACTTTGTCATTTTGAATTTATAAGTTAATTAACTTCTATAGTCTTTCAAAAATTCTTTCTTATTTTATAAAAAAAAAAAAAAAAAAAAGCGACCATCTCAAAAAAAATAAAAAATTGGAATTTTCTCCTCCGAGTTCGAAATCAGTCCACAAACTTTTTTGTTTGAATTTATGCCCAGAATTAGCCCCCAGAGGTAAGCTATTCAGAACTTGACCACCCTGTAAATATTATCTTTATTTAATTGTTGTTGTGTTTTCTCTCTTTCAACTTCTGTTCACACCCGTTAGCAATCAGCGAATGTGGCGAGCACAACGAATTAATATGTTAGGCCTTATGAGGATTATATGAGGAAAGGAAAGTGCCACTTAATAACATATATAATTTATATTCATAAAATATCTTTGATAGACTTGTGACATTTGGCTTCAGAAGATAAATAAATGAAGGTTTTATCGTTATAGTGAATTAGAAAGTGGGAAATATGCACTAACTCGGATCGTTGCTAATGTTTTATGTATGAAACCGTTATAACTTTCGTGCATTACCGGTTTTGAGTAATTGCAAATAACGATACGACCGACGGCCATTGCCATTTACTATGAAATTCCACGATCTACAATACATAAATTCTAAATTATTTTTTTCATATTATATTATATACCACCAAGCGTTGCACATTAAAAATTCCATTAAAAAAAAATATATTTATATATATAGATAGATATATATATAAAATAAAATTTCGCCAACTAAGTATTTGTTTGTCTTTTGTATGGAAAAAAATCTTAAATATAACATGAATTAGTATATAAATGTTACACGTAAAATCAAAAACTAATAAGAAATGGCAATAAGATTCGTTATGCGAGGTGAAATATTTATTGAGATAAGATTGGAAAACTTGCAAGTAAAAAGAAACAAACCAAAAAAAGCTTTTTTTATCTTTTGTTAAAAAAAAAAATTACAAATAGTGTAAAATATAGTGGTAAGAACCGTCATTTTGGGGACAAACATATAAAATAATTACCCACATATGAGAAATAAGCGAGTTCAAGATCATGTTGGTTATAAACAATAACAGAACTCAGAGAATGATAAAATAAATGAATAAATATTTATATATACAAAAATGGAAAACATTTAAATAATTCGTGCAATAATAATGCAAAAAAAAATAATAAGAGGTGAATGAAAGTATAAGCTATTAAAGAAAAATTGTTACTTATGATTTCATAATAGCTGTGTGCTGCACAATTGGATTTTCCGCAACTCTGCATCTGCTAGGAGTGAGGCGAACTGTGTAGTTAGTGTTTTTTTTTTTTTTTTTATATTTCTCAACACAATTTTCTTATTTTAGCATTTAGGAAACAAACCATCTCAAAGTCCCCCCCCCCCCTCTAACTTTGATATAAAACATTATTAAATTCTCAGGCAATTCTATTATTTTATTTTAGGAATGCCGGGAGAATGTTTTTGTCTCGCCGAAGAGGACATGAAAAAAAATCGTCGGCCCTGCCTTCTGGCCGTAGTCAAAGGAATGGGATGGGGCTTTTCTCAGTGAACATTTTCGAGGCGATTTTTTTCTATTCTTTAAATTACCTTTTTGCAATTTTTGTAGATTGGGCACATCACCTGTAAAGTATTATTGAAAATTTGAAGTAAATAAAACAAGTAGAGGTAGGAGTTTTATACTAGAAGATCAAAGGGTTTAGGTTGTTGGAACACAATGGTGAATGCTCTCTATTACGTTATAAACAAGCCATTACATCATGATCCCTACTCCGATATGTTCTTGACCTTATTCCATCCCTAATCATACCACTTTCTTCGCAACCTCACTCGTCATCTCCAAAACTAGATTATTTCAACCATCACTATGATAATCGTAGATAGTAATATCATTGGTACCGGGAACGTTAGTGAATATGTTACTGGAATCATGTCAATGGCCGTCTATTCCTTTTAAATCCCGAAATGCTACGTGAGAACCCACTCTCAAAGATTATATAATTATATATATATATATATATATATATATATTATTTAATTACTGCTACCTACTTATTATATATATATATATATATATATATATATATACATATCGAATCAAACATGTAAAACAAATCTTCGCATTTAGCCGCATGGTCAGATTTAAAAAATTAGTCACGTTTGTCAATGTTTTTTTTTTTAACAATTATTTCGTATTTTATTATTATTTATTATTATAACATTTTTTTTCATGAATGGAATTCACGATTGAAAAAAAAAATTAAATATGAGATATCTCTGAGGTGAACTCATTTTGTCTTAGTTACGGGCATATCCTTTTTTAAACTAACTACTCTTTTTTTCTTTTCATTTCTTTCCACTCAGCCTTTTCTGCTTCAGGGTGAAGGAGAATGGAATAATACCTTATTCATCTTATACTCCCGGTTCTAAAGTCTAGTTTGATATTATTGCTGAAACTAATGGAAAAGACACTTCTTCGCTTGGATATCAAGAAATATTTATATTCGTAAAGATGCCCTATGTGGTGCAATAGTTCAACCACATGCCGCTCTCTCCAATAAATAAATATTGTCTTTATAGGCAACATAATGCTGGAAGTAAATAGCATAATCGACTTCTCTCGATACTATGAAGCATTGAAAAGTATTCTTTTTACTTCTTTAATTATCTAATTCGGGTAAATAGAAATAATTTACCAATTATGAATTACTGAATTAGGGAATTATAATTTCACTTGATAATTGATAAAAAAAAAAAAATAAAAAATAAAGCATATTGATTATTCAGTACATTGTAAGAAATCATTATTTGTAAGCCTAACCGAAAGGTTTCCCTCCTTTCTTAAAAAAAGGTTAAGGAAGCCGCTTAACACATTCAACGCCAAGTGCGTCCCAGGGACGTACCACTGGGCAAGCCTAGGTGGCCAACTACGTCCTAAAGACGTACTCAGGTATATTCTACCTTATCCACTTAAAAGCTATGGCCAGGTAGGAAAGTTTGGAATTTTGTTAATCAGCCACCTGCACTGGTCCATGATGGTCATTTCGGTGTTTTTGGTTTCCCGATAGCTGCTCTCTAGCCGAAGTTAAGAGGTTTTAAAGTTTTTACTCATTTTTTATTGATTTAACTGTTTTATTTTGAATTTTAATTTAATTTAATTGAAAATGGGACCCAAGAAGAGGAATGCCAGTGGACAGCCATCTGAAAGAAGTAAGTAATTTACTACAACAATTACTTTACAACTAATTATATTTTAATTAAAAACCTTTAGTTCCATAATAGATTTTCAAATGAAATATAACGCCGGTTTCTGGAAAGGCATCAGAGGCCAAAATTCGAAAATTAAGTTTCTACAACCTGGCCGTAAACACCCCTTCCATCAAATCCCGTTCACGACATATTGTTAAAAAACATTGTCTATTTTTGAGGCCCCATAAAATAAATAAATCGAAAAATATTGACGTTTGCCACGTTTTGAAATAATTATAATACTTTATGCATTAAAGAGAATGACAAACAAACAGATGTAAAAAAAATGTGGAAAAAAATGTTTCCTATTCAGTTGAAACATTTTACAAAAAGTGTCATTCTGTATTCTAAGGGGATTGGAATGTGAAAGTTGTGTGTTTCGCGCATCGCACCTTTTTTTTTTCTGTAACACTATAGCCGAAATTACTCTTTTCAGAAGAAATAATTTTGAACAGAGAAATATGATATTTATGTAGGGCTATTCCCTTAGCCTACTTGAGAATGCTGCATGAGGTCGATTGAACCAGGTGTCCTTGACCGAGAAATGAAAGTTAAATGCCTCGTTCTTGAATGCCTGTTTCTTCAATGAACAGTTCACAATTACTGTTATCAAACAGCAAGAACACGAACAGATATCAGTCAGTTTTAGATTCTCATAAGGTACCTTTACACCTTACGAACTTTACCTTCGAACACCACCCTCGAACAACCTTCGTGAAGCCTTCACGTCGACTGTTCGGGTGTTCTAGGTACTTCATCTGTTCGCCTGGGTTCGGGGGTAGCGCTAGTGTCACTTTTGATTTGGGTTTTTCCCTAAGTGACAGGAGTTGTTTGTGAGTGTAATTTGTGAAACGTTGTAAATCGTCTCCTATTTTTTTATTTTTCAGATAATATAAAATATATTGATAATGGAGATTTTTTCTTTATCATAAGCCAGCTTTGGGTGCGTCAGCCATATTGGTTCGCTTAACCTCACGTGAAGTATAAATGGCTGTTCGCTTTACGTCGGTACGGCAAGGTTCGAAGGAGAACTTGTTCGAAGGTGAGGTTCGTAAGGTGTAAAGGCACCTTTACAAATACATTTTTATTATTTATTTTTTTTATAAACAAGATTGGATAACTTTAAAAAAGCTCTCTTTCAAATAAAATCTTTCTTTTTAAATATTTGGATAAATATTTTAAAATGTGCTGTAAGAAGTTGTTCATAAACAATTGAAGCATGGAAATACAAAAGGGTATAAGTGCCTTGGAGAAAAATGTCAGAAATTATATGACTTACACCCACTCAGATGAACAACGTTCGGCGCTTACACCCATGCCATCTTTCAAACGTTCAATAAAGGTGGAGTCAAAGAGGTCATGAATTCTGAAGAATGGCTTTGGCATATATAAAAATTTAGCTCAGATAAAAAAATTATTTTTTCTTTTTCACTTATACCCTTTTGCATTTCCACGCTCATTTAGTTCCATAAAAAGCTAAAAACTTCGTCATGTGGTGAGCAAAGTTCAACTGTTTTAATGCCTTTTAAACTCAAACTCAATAGTGTTGAGAAATATAGTTGATTTATCTTCATCCTCAAAATTGCAATCAGAGTTAAGGAAAAATTGTTTCAGGTCCGATTTACGCACTTTTCAGCATAACCCAGCTCTACAAACCATTACAGAGAATTAATTATTTACATAATTTTGAGAATCGATAGTTATATTTAAGTGTAGAATTAGTGTCAAACTTCAGGCAACTATCTATTTTGCTCTATTTTTACAGAGACGATGCACATTGTTAATATTTAACTCTTTTGACTTTACACCAAACCTAAATCAAGACGGGTGACAATAAGCGTCCCAGTGTGGTTATATACCGCCATAGAGTTCTATAGGAGAGATTAAAGTTATTAGGCATGAAGTGCACAATTACAGATAATAAAATATAACTGAGTAATGCTTATCACCTTATAGAAAATTTTGTTTTGTTTTTTCCTTACTTAGGTAATTAATTTTTTTTTTAATTTTACAAGCACCATTGTAACTTAATAGCCCATTGAATAAATGTTAACAATTTATATTATCTTAAGTAAAATTTCGATAAGAATAATACCTAGTACGTGAAAGAGAGAATATAGTACAGAGAAAAAAAGAAAAAAATATAAAACAATTAGAACAATAACCTAAGATAGTAAAAGAATTCAACTCATCATTTGAACGTTATTAAAGTCTATCTCAGTTGAATATAAAAATTTAAGAGAGATATGAACAATTAAAATTCAGAATTTCTGAATTACCACGATTATTAAATGGTGGAAGCTTAGATCCAATTCCTTCAATTCAAATGCTTTTATTCTAAGTTTATTACTCTAATTGTGTCTTATTATTCTAGTCCCATCCAAGTTTTGTTGATGTTGGTTAATTTCAACACTCTTCTATAGGTTGATCAGTTTTGAAAAATTAAATTCTTCAGATTATATTTGTCGAATAAATTTTTTTCTGGAGTAGCCCATTTGAATATTAAAAAAAATCTATGAATAAATAGAAAAAATAATTATGATAGCGGTAGCGTGTTGCATGTTTTGCTGCATTCCGATACGGTCGTGTCCACTTTCGCTTGGTGCCTTCGACATCAATGTTAACCTTCACGCTCTGGTTTGCAACCTGTTATGTACTCCTACCATCCTGTTCACATATGTAAACATAAACAATAATTATATATATATATAAATATACATAATCCTCCTTATTTTCTTCGTTCACCAATAAATTTTAATGCATAGTTTTATTTTACAATGTTATCACTTATTATTTAACGGTTAAGCCGTGATAATAACATCTGTTAAATTAATAAAATATTTATTAAAGCAGATTAAGGGTGTTGCCCCATTATAGGGATTGCATTTTTTTAATTTCTTTTTTTGTAAACTCACGATCCACGATTAATAAAAAAAAACTATGATGTCGTGCTTTTATTCACAAAAAATAATTGACCTTTTCAATTAAATTATTGACTGATATAATCTACATGAATGATATGAATGATATATTAAATAATTTATTTTTGAAGAGAAAAGATTTGGCCCCGCCGGGAATCGAATCCGGGTCTTCCGCGTGACATGCGCGGTATGCTAACCATTGCACCACGGAGCTCGCTTCCAAACGGTGCCAAATCCTTCCTCTTCACTGACACCTCTCCCACGATCTCGCAAAATATAAATTTCTCTTCAAAAATAAATTATTTAAAATAATTTAAAACCAAGATGGTTACCCACAATAATGATTAAATTAATATAAAATAATTTAAAAATAAGCGAACGTCAAGAGATGCCTAAAATTGGACAAAAATTGTCCACCTCCCGTAGGTACTCGCAAAACTTGCGAGATCGTTTGAGAGGAGTCAGTGAAGAGGAAGGATTTGGCACCGTTTGGAAGCGAGCAATGGTTAGCTCCGTGGTGCAATGGTTAGCATACCGCGCATGTCACGCGGAAGACCCGGGTTCGATTCCCGGCGGAGCCAAATCTTTTCTCTTCAAAAATAAATTATTTAAAATAGTTTAAAAACAATGTGGTTACCCACAATAATGATTAAACTAATATAATCTACATTATATGTATAGAGATCTTTTTTCCGCTCCTGAATAGTGATGGATTTGACCTCGTATCATTTTTTTCCCATCCCTTTCCGATCCTTTCCGGCTATACGGGGTATTTCCAGGGCCAGAGAGTATTTATATAGGAAGAAAATAAAACCGGTGCTCGAGTTTTGAATTCACTAACTTGAAGATATCGTTTGTTGTCAATGGTTACTCCTGTTCCAAGCGCCATCACGTTCGCGCCCTCCCTTACGCTTCAGATCATTGGGATCTTAAAAATTAAAAAACATTCCCTACATCCTTTGAAGATGAGCAATGAGTCAATTGAAAAGAATTACAAAGGTGAAACATCCCTGCATTCCGTTAAACAATTTGATTCATAGCAAAAGATTTTTTTTTTTGCAATGAAGAAATTGTTCGCTGATAGTTACATCGCAATGTAGTCGATCAGTTTATTTTCCAAGTCTGGCTTCTTGAGAACTTCTAGGGAATGCAAGAATGTAGCATGTCTTTTTTTTAACCAGCAACGAATGCTTCTAAAGTGTTTTGTATTGTTATTGTTACAGTCATTACTGAATTCATACTCTGTGCTTCACCAATTAAGTGTGTTGATAAAGTTTCTTACACTGCTCGTTCAATCAAGACTACTCTAATTCAAAAAACCGATTTTTCTTAAAAGCCGATAAAAGTTCCTTCATTTCTCTTTGATTGCTACCCTTGCCTACTTTATCCGATTGTTAAAATCTCAAAACGCGAGTTTGGATTAGACCATTCTTGCGTCGGACGAGCGATATGAGATTCAAGAAACTCAAGAGGTCAAGTTTTCCCTCCAAATTTCAAAGGATCTATAAAAGCCTCATTGGACCGGTTATCACTTATACACCGAATACATGGCCATTGATAAGCGTCGAATGGTATAGGAAATGGACGAGTCCTCGTTGATGGATAATCATTAATAAATAACTTGATTAATAAATAAACTTAACTTATGAGGCTGTCCCAATAGCAAAATGATTCTCCATGAAAAAATTCTTGCTATAAAAAGGAAGAGACGACAATGTAAACGGTGACGAAAGGATGTAGGGGAAGATCAGAAACAGATGAATACCAGACAACACCAGTTTTGCACAATCATACGTCATGATTTTGTTTGGCTAAGCTTCTATTACATACTGCCGGGGTCACCTGTGGTGTAGTGGTTAGCATGGCAACCTAAAATACTAGAGGTGTCAGGTTCGCGTCCCGTGGTAGCCCTGGGATTTTTTAAAGGGAGTAAAAATAAGACTTTCAAAAATAAGACAAATACTCGAAGCGTTGGTTATCAACAATTGCTTTCTTATTTAATCTGGTGCTAACCGATACATCAGATTAAATAAAATTACAGTCATTTTCAACCTCATTGAGTATTTCTTTCTTCCCCTCAGGTATTAGGTGTCAGATATCAGTAAATGAAATCTAGTATTAAGTAACAGTTTTATGCGGCGCTTAACGAGGAAATTTTGCAATTTAAATAACTTTCGATCATAACGGTTAAGTTAATACTCAGTTTTTAACTGATCAACTACTCAATCATAATATCATTTTGGAATATTTCCTGTTATTTTTAATTTTAAACTTATTTTGCATAAGCAATCTTAGTTATTTAGTTGTTCTAAAATGTAATGGTTGTAGAAAGTGTCGGTATTTGAACATATAAAGTGGGATGTTATATAAGTTTATTAACTTAAAACGATTTATTATCTAATAAAATTGCAACCTTAATATATTAGTACTTCGTTATTGGTTTTTTAGTTTCTTTCTTATGACTTTCAATTCCATGCTGACGAATATGGGATAAGTACTGTACTTCTAGTAGTGAGTAGGTATATAAAAGATTTTTAGTAGAGGCAGTAAAGATGTTTAATTTGCTGAATTAACTAAATTCAATAAAACTTTAAAACTATAAATTTGTTTCCCTTGCGTTCCAGTCAAAAATGATACTGTCCCTATTAGGCGGTCACATTATTATTTCTTTAAATATTATTAGAGCCGTAAAATATTTTGCTATGGCCATCGGATCATTGGAGACGCCTGAGAGATGGTGATGAAGCAATAAAAAATTTTCGAGGTTGAACAAGCCGGTTGGCTCACTAATCGAGAAATACCGGTTTAGGATATCACAGCCTAGTTAGGCTTTACCGTCTTACACAATATTTAATGATGCCTAGAAGAACTCGCTCTAATAAGAATATACTGATGAATATCTACTATAAAAGAGATTTAAAGGACATTTCATGACAAATAAAATAACATATAGCAGAATTTTTATTTTTTTTATGTAAAACATCTATCGGAGCGCACAGTAAGAAAAATTTACCTATTACTACTTCTATTTGCGCGTGCGCACCTTTATTGTATTTTTATTTTAACTGTTCCAGCTCAGTTTATTAAGTTCAGCAAACTATCAGACGCATGCGCTATTCTCCGTTCCAAACAATTTTTCATTTGAGGTTTGAAATACGAGTATGTTTACTGAGATGTGTTTAGCTATTTTATTACTTGTTCTATTTATTAACTGTGATATGTGTTTGGCTATTTTATTACTGGTTTATCCTATTTTTCAGGTTGAGGTATCCTATTTGTCCTGAATCCTATTTGTTTGAGGTTCAGCCCTCATATAAATTATTACGAATGAGTTATGCATGAATTGAAAAGATAAACAAATATGAAACAGCCCTGCGACACTCCGCATCAAAACCAAAGGATTTTTATTTTATTTTATTTTTTTGCAATGAAGGAATTGTTCACTGATAGTTACGTCTCTGTGTAGTTGATCAATTTATTTTCTAAGTATAGTGAATGTAAGAATGCAGCATCTTTGTTTTTGGTTTTTTAACGAACCCAATATGCCTCATCGTATATGTTCAACTGTTAAAAATAAAAGGAATATTTTCCAATGGAGCCAGCTGATAATGCTCATAAAGTGAATTTTTATTTACTGAATGCCTTAGTGCTTCAATAATAAAGTGTGTTGGAAATAGTTTCTTAATATTGATCATCCAATAAAGAATAATTCAAAAAAGCGATTTTTCTTGAAAGCTGATTATAGTTTCTTCTTTTCCCTTTCATTGCTATCCCTTGCCTACTTTACCCGATAGTTAAAATCTTTAAAATGCGAATTTGGATTAGACCAAGTATATCAACATACCAGATTAGATATAACTGATACTATTATATTACCAGATTAGACCCTATAACGGTAATAGCGAGAGGGGTGATATTAACTTTTTATTGTTTTTTTCTATTTTTTATGTCAATAACATTTTAAATAACTGCAGTACTAGCGAACGGTGACAAATGGCCGCCTTCAAAGAAGAAAAATTCGTTCACAGGTCAAACTATAATTATTTATTAGAATAATAAGAAAAAAATCCTCAAGTTTATTGTCATTAAGTTACATTAAATTATATCAGTTTTATTTGATGTTTCAAACGTGCCGAGCGTTCTTGACTCTTTTTTATTTAATGTACAAAGAAAGATGCAAGGAATTTTCTATAATTGATATATACTTACCTACTGTTCCAATTATACATCTACTAAAAGAATTATACTCTTGAGATAAACGTTATTGCCAACAGATAGAAACTCTTCCTCAATTAGTTGCGGTTACGGTCAATGTTAAATATAAAACATTCATTGGAGGTAGTTGGCCTCTACCCATCTCATTTTACAGAGTTGTTTATATGATGGTGGAGAGTTTGCTTATTTTTTATTATATATATATTATGAAATGACTAGTTAGAAATTGCGTTAGTAAATACGCGTTGCCCCTGAAAACGTATGATTTTCGTCTGACGCTTATTAATATTATTTTGTTTTTTGTTTATGTTGTATGAACAATATTCCCTATATGTACTGAAGGACCATGAATCCCCTTAAAAAAACAAATGTGTGTAAATTAACGAAACGTGTAATTCTATTAAAAACCCGGATTAATAATTTTTCGCTATAGGAATACTTTTACTCACTCTCTGTTTCATAGAAAAGAGAACATCCAGGAGGGATGCCTCCAAGGAGGGGGCATTGTGACGTGAAACAAAAAAAACAACATATAATTGAAAAAAATGCTACACTTGTTGAAATGAACTGTTCTAGTACATGTTCGTGATTGTTCGAGAATGATCTACGCTTGTTTAGAACATTCCAGATTGGTCTAATTCAGACTAATATAAAGAGCGATAGACTAGAGAGTCAGTCTTGCTCCGTAGCTCGAACCGTGCAATTATTTTTGTGTTACTGTATCTTTACAAACCTTGTAACCTTGTCAGTTATTTGTGTTTTTATGTTTGTGTGGCATTGTGAATTATTATTTTCGTTTAATAAAAGTTATTTAAACCCACATAAGTGTTACAATATTATGTTTTTAAAATAGTTATTAACATCTGCACTTTATGATTGACTAGCATTTCCCGTCGCGGCTTTGCCTGCGAGCCTTTAAAATATTAGTTTAATTTAATATTTATGTTTAGCCTTTAGTATTAATTTAATATAATATGTTATATATTGACAACAGATGTTATATATTTACAACATAACAGGGATCGGAGCTTCCGGTGGGTGGAACGTTGGAGGGAGAAGCTGCCGGCTCGGTAGAAGTGAGGGAGACGCTCAATGGAGAGAGTTCACTAAAACCGCCGAAACAAAAAATTACTCGTAGTGAACGCTTCATTTTTCGGCTTTAAAACATTGTTTTCGACGTCCCGTTTCGAGTTAAACTCGTCGTATCAAGATCTTTAAAATGAGTCCAAATTAGATATTTTTTCTCGAAGTGCCAGAATAGGTGTCCGTTAGAGTTAAACGACAATTTCGCCATTTAAGCCCCTTAGGGGTTACATTTTTGAAATTCCTTTCTTAGTGGTTACCTACATCGCGTTTAAAATCTAAATTCCGAACATCAAGTTTCTATCATTAGTAGTTTTTGCTCTGCGTTGATTCTGTCAGTCAGGACAAAGCCTCTTATATATATAGAGATTATCTTTTAACTGACTCTTTTCTTTTAATTACTTTTTCAAGTTAAACGATATTAAATATCATTTGCACAAAAGATCTCTTGGCCGATTTCATTTTAATCAGCGTTGAATGGATTGCTTTCATGCGTTCATGGATTTGGTTTTTAGGGTTGATATTTTAATGGAGTTGTGAACCATGATATTTATAATAATCCACGGTATATTTAAAGAAATACGTGAATTACAGCTGAACATGTTTAATTGAGCCAAAATATCTATACTGGTATTGATTACTCTGTCGGACAGACTCACTCGCAGTTAAAACATAATAATTTTATATCATTATCGATTTAAACTGATTGGTCAAGGTAAAATGTTTAATTGTCCTAATACGCAAAAGTCTAAATTACAAGTTAAGTTATTAAGTACATCTATTACCAAACGTGTTCATTAGGTATTGGGTCACAGCACTTGAGTATAAATGCTAAGGTCGGATTGAGATCCACAAGTCAGTGAGGCTCAATTTGCAAAACGTTATTGCTAAATAACATTACAAAGCTGTTTTCCAAAACCATTATCAAGGACCAATGACGGTCTTATCTTTTTATTTTAAACACATTTGCACATTAAGTGATGCTTGTTAATGAAAGACGAAAAAGATGTTCCTAGTTCCTTCAATGACCAACGGTTGAAAAATCTTAGTAAACGAAAAAATTAAGTAATTGAATATATTCAGTTGCTTAACACTACAATTATGGTTACTTGGGAGATTTATTTTATAGGTCGAAACATGTACATATGTGATGAGTGTCACCTAATCCTCGTCAGAATTATTCAAAAAGAAGCTAGCAACAAACATAAACAAACAGCTAATAGTTTGTTTTAACCTTAGCATTAATCAGCCCTGATGAAGACATAATCTTAAAAAAATCATTTAATTTTTTTTTCATTTTTCTCCATCACTATTAATTTTAAAAATTCCGTTTAATTTTCATCCTTTCTCTGATTTGATTGCTTAATTTACATGCTCTATCCTTAAAAATCCTGGCAGACTTCCTGCAGAAATACTTGTTTTACTTTCTAAACGTATTTGCAATTATTGATCAGTCCTGAGTCCTCGTCTCAGGGAGTATTACATTATTCTATCAATTCTATCGCTGTGATCTTCCAAGGTTGAAGACAACTGATCCGACATCTTTCCACCCGTATACAAATGCTTTGTAATACGGGTAGTTCCGTTCGGCCATTAACTCAGGGAACTGGTTCTCCATGATTACACAGAGTCCAGTTTCCCTGAGTAACTTCGACTTCAGTGACTCAAAGGCTGTTCAATGTGGTCAGCTGTCTCCGGTATTCCGCATGTTGGGCACAGTGGATCTTCCATAAGACGGGAAACCGAGAGGGGGGATATTCTTAGGGAAAATGTAGAAATAAATATAGATGATTTAATTATTATTAACAAGCCGACTCCTGTAATTATATTGTTTGAAATTTCCTCCAAAAAATTCTTCTTCTTCGAGTTGATTATTTTTACTACTTTCTTGTTCTTCTCCTAAACCGAAAATCTATATCCGAACAAGTTTTTCTCGATGGTCTTTATTTTCCTTTGCATTTTGATTTTTCCTTTATTTCTTATACCTTCTGCCTCTCGTTAAGTTGCCAATTTTAATATTAGACTTTGATCCATCCTTCTTTTTTCTATATCTTCTACAATGTTTTTTTTTTTCTCATCCACCATTTCTAAATGAACCAGTACATTGGTTAATTATTCGAGATACACGACAGATCTTGTCTTAAAATAATTTCATCCGCTGAAAAACGTAAATAAGGCTTGACCTCACGATTACCTCTCCGTTCCTCTTGCCCGGCCACAGAGGCTATTCAGAGGCCTCAGTTTTGAGCAACGGCCGTTCTCCAAAATAGCAGGTCCAGGATGAGTTGAGCAACCGGCTACCGCAATCTGGAAGTTTTCCACTGGAGCTGGAGGGAGTCCAGTGACCCACCGAGTAGAGTTGTTACCTTGTGGTTAGTGCCGGTATAATGCTCTCAAAAGTAAATACTTACTTCTTCATTTATTGCGGTATTTGCCTCAACTTATTAGAGGCATTGACACAAAATGTTGCTGTTCTTATATAGCCCCCACCCGGACCTTTTTTTTTAAATATGTCAAATATGGTTAGAATTCATTAAAGATCTTTTATGAAAAATATATATTTGAAAACTTCAAATATGCTTACTTCAAAAATTAGAAATTTGAAAATTCATTCTCAATTAACTGTGTTTCAATTCAAATTTTCAACAGCTTTTAAAATGTCAAATTTCGATTAGAACAATTTATTAATTTATTTAAAAAAAAAAAAAAAGGACTGATCTATTCTTTCACTTTTGGACCCCTTACTGCCCCGGAATTCCAATTAATATGGTCCTCGAAGACCAGTAATTTTTAACGCTAAAAATATATATATTTTTTCAACCCTTGTGGCGAAATGAGTTAAGCTGTACAAGTTGTTAAGATTAAGCAATCGTTATCCGTTGAATGCTAATAACAGAACATAAAATACAGGCTTAAAAATACTCTTGGTATATGTTTAGCAAGTCATAGAGAAAAGACAATGACATACCACTTAAAAGATTTCGCTTGTCTTACACACTTCAGCAGGGGAAACATAATTTATAGATTTTTCTTGGCTATAAAACGCCAGTTCTAGCTAACAGGGATGCAGAATATTCATTTCCATTACCTTCAATGACACAATGGTATGAAGCCCAAATAAAAATATTATCTTTTTTCCCGTTTGGTTTCCAAAAATAAGCGTTAATATTTTCAATACCATTATACTATATCCCATACCAATACCCTATCCTCCTTAGATGTTTAAATCCTGTTTGATTCAATAGTATAAAATGGTTTTGGGTGGGTAGTTCTTAGAAATGAAGCAGAGCTGTTAATATAGGTAATATAACTCTCATTAATATAAAAAATATGTTATCATAAAATATAGTACGCCAGTGTTAAAAGAAACTAAGTAAGTACCACCACCTGTAGCATTGACCTATTAGTATATAATATTTAATATAAACATTATTCATCCACCAGTTTTATGTGAATATTTCATTAGGAATTAGTTCTCTTAAATCCAAAGTAAAATAAATTACCGCAATAAGCAATGATTTACTTAGTTCTATAAATATTTGCTCATGAATAATAGGATTAAAATAAATTTAAATCCATTATTTTTTAATAATAATCTTATTTCTAAGTTTATACACATTAATAAAACCAATAGTAAAAGGACATTAAAAAATCATGTAGCTATTTATGTATGCAATGAATTATTTAAGCATGTTATTTATTTTTTATTAATTACGTACTTAAAACATGGAAGTTACTTTATTATTACTAGCTTATTTTTTCTCCATTTTTTTCCGAAAATATTATTATATCTGTCTTTGTATTCGGGTTCGACCCAATTTCCAGAAAATACAAAATTCCAGAAAATTCGTTTCATGCGATTGCCTAAGAGCATCGTTCAACTTCGGGTAACAAATTGGTGTGTTTTCATTGTTCTCTAGATTTTCCGTGACCTTTTTTGTTAGTCCTTTCAGTGGTTATTTATAGAAGCATGCGTGTTCTATATTTACTAACGCATATTTAGTTATGAAAATAAATTTATATGGAAAAATAAAATTATGTCTCTTTTATTGTTAATGTTAGACTTGAATTTTAATGTCAGAATTAAAGGGGATTGTGGTTATTATATCGTAAATTATGCAACTACACACCTAACTACCACTTAAGATATAATTCGAGTAATTAATGGTATTAATCTGTAATTAGTGAGTCAAAAAAATCAAAAGACATACCTTCAGTTTTTTGAACTTGCAGGCCATTTCTAGGAGTTTGAGCGTAGCTTGGGTATTGACGGTGACCAGAGTCTTGAGGGGGTCTTCGAGCTTCAGTGAGGCCGCAAAGTTGAATATGATGCCGACGTTCTCTTCCAATTCCTTGATTTGTGCCTCGGTAAGGCCGATGTTGTCCAGGCCCAGCTCTCCTTCCAGAGGGACCAGGATCTTGAGTCTTTCTGGGCAGGCTTTTCGTACAAGATCGAATACCTAGAAAAATTAAAAAGTTGATCAAATATATGTATATGTATATATCAAGGGTAGTAAACATGGTAGAAATATGATGTGTCTCCAATTATAAAGGATAAATAAAAAAAATCTGGTGCGTGGGCGCAACACACAACTTTCACTTACCAACTTATTTAGATTAGAAATTGACGTGTTTTGTTAATTGCCACTTCACAAAGTCACAAATCTTTCCCCATTCATTTCTTATTTTTTCCTTTAATGAGTAATTTAAAACACACGTGAAAATGATACAAAATTTATTAAGTAAAGTACCCCCTCCATTTGATCAATGTTGATGAAATTTTTACAGTCATATCTCGGGAATATTAATACATTAAATACTCAGTTTGATCAAAATCATGAAAACCGTTTTTGAGTAAATAAAAAAAACACGTGAAAATGAGACAACATTTATTCAGTAAAGTGCCCCCTCCAATTGATCAATTTTGATGAAATTTTTCCTGTCACATCGCGGGCACATACATATACTAAATACCAAGTTTGATTGAAATCATTATAGCCGTTTTGGGGTAAATGAAAAAAAAACACATAAAAGTGGGACACAATTTATTAAGTAAAGTACCCCCTCCGGTTGATCAATTTTGATGAAATTTTTACAGTCGTATCTCGGGCATATAAATAGATCAAATACTCAGTTTAATCAAAATCGTTAGAGCCGTTTTTGAGGAAATCGAAAAATACTTAAAAAGTTGTTAAATAAAGTACCCCCTCCCTTTGAGCAATTTTGATGAAATTTTTGCTGTCACATCGCGGGCATATACATACACTAAATACCCAATTTCAGGTTCGCACGGTTTATAGTTTTTGAGCTAGTCTGTTCACACACACACACACACACACACACACACACACACACACAGACACACACACACACACACACAGACCATTTCGCGGGACTTGGTTAATTGGACTCAGGGGACCCCAAAACGTGTATTTCCGTTGAAAACCGGAAGTCGAAATTTTTCACGATCGCAATACTTCCACTTACTATATATTTCATATATAGGTAAGTGAAAGTAATAAAAAATTCTGTATCTTCTACAGTACATGAGCTTTGGTTTTAACTTATAATTACTAGTGATTTGAGATCTGCTCTAAGTAAATGAGGGCCCAATCTTTAGGTGATATATGCAAATAAAGTTTGTAGCGAAAGGTAGGAATGGATTGTTTTTTTACGTATTTGAATGTTATAAGACTATTCACATAACGAGAATGTCAATAGATCATAAGTAAAAACAGATTATAGGTGTCAATAATATCATATCATAATTTGCTGCTAAAAGATATTGCAGCTAACAAATTGATGATATAATATAATTAAGTAAATGTGTAGTGGGTAAAGATAATAGATCGTATTTCCATGACTTCTTTATCTGTTACAATATTTTCAAGAATCTACAACTAAAATTGAGAATAATTAAACAAAATAATTACAAAGCTAAAGAATGATGATCAACATAAGAAACTCCATTTTAAAATCTAAGCATTTTTTTATTGATTGCGCATTGGCATAGAAATTGATTAAAAATACGAGATGTACATCATCAAATACCTACCCAATTTCAGTTTCGTACGGTTTATAGTTTTTGATCTAGTATTTTCACACAAATACACACAGAGAACATTCCGCGGGACTAGGTGATTTGGACTCAGGGGACCCCAAAACGTATATTTTCGTTGAAAACCGGGAGAAGTCAAAATTTTTCACGATCGGAATACTTTCCCTTGCTATATATTTCATATATGGGTAAGTAAAAGTAAAAAAGTGATACCCTTAAGAAAAAACTAAAGTGTTCTGAACTTCTTTTCCGTCTTTTCCGCCCTGGGAGGGTTGACTTTTATTTCGTGGAGGCCCCACGGAATAAATCTCGACCCTCCCACCATGGTTAGAATAGGTTGGTTACACCTCTAGAGTAACCCCCCGTATGCCACACATGGCCAGGTAGGGATACCGAACAAAAAAAAAAAAAAAAAAAACTTCTTTTCCGTTCCCAACCATGCATCAAACGATTTTTTTTTGTTGAAAATAAAATTTAGAATCATCATATTAGGCGATATATAATACTATAAAAGAAAACAGAAACGAACTCACTACAGCTGCGGGTAGTTACATTACAGCAAACCGGTCTTTCATATTTTCTAGTCAGCACAAAGTTTCTTTTATCTAGAACAAGATTCTAAAAAGTCGGTAGTATAATAGTTTGAACTCCTTCAATAAACTGATTCATTTCTGGCATGGAGAGACGAAAATTATATAACATTATTTTTTATTCCTTTTTTCCTCACACTCTGATATAAATGAGTTAGGTACATGCTGTCAATTTTTTATCTTAGAATGAGTTAGACTTTATCTCCTTCAGATGTTATCATTATCGGCTAAAGTCTTTTCATTATATCATTATATTATATTTTCACTTTGTTCAAATGAATGAGTAATTTACTTAAATCTACAAGCGCTTATCTTCTTCAGAAAACATTATTTGATCCAATGGATAGATGCTTACTATTAAGTGGTAAAACAAAATAAAAACCATTGTTTGTTTGTTTTAACGTCATTTTAGGCCACTAAGGCTAATCGGACGATGCTACAGTGGGAGCCCTATCCAGGTATAAGTAGGATAGGGATCTTTATCGAGTACCTGACATCGTACAGGCTCAGGACCTCCATTTTACATCCTATCCGAGGGACGACATAGACAAGGATTTTTTACTCCCATTAAAAAATCCTAGGGCCACCTCGGGACGCGAACCTTTAGCATTGTAGGTTTCTATGTTAACCACTACTCCACAGGTTACCCCAAAACCATTGTAAAATAGAATGATATAGTTAATTCTTAAGTTTACAAGTACAACTTTAACATTTATAACATCTTTTGATTCATAAAAGTATATTTTGAACTTTTACTTTAATGGATATAATAATTCAGCGTATTAAAAAGCTGTTTCGAAACATTTATTTTTGCATCTTTTATTTTCAAATCGCATTAATAAAAAAATTTATTTTACATTTTTTTAAAAACCATTTAACCATTTATTAGCACACCTCACAGTTGCTGATTGTTGATGTTTATTGACAGGCGCAAATTAAAGTTATGAAGACAAAAAAAAAAATTTATTTAACTATATTTTAATGAAAAAAGTTAAATGATTTTATAAACGGAAAATGTAATCAACATTATGTAGTGCATAATAGCTAAAGACAGCAAAATATTTATTTTTCTATTGATTTAAGATTAAGTTATCCAGTGCGATATTTTTGTAATAATTTCTGTTTTGAATTATAGTGGAGGGGGTTTTCTAATATAGAAAAAATCGTTTTCAGGTTCAGACTGATGGTTACTATGTCTTGAAAAATATAACCATTTTAAATTTAAACGGGCGATGAACCTAAGATAGACATTTTTCTGATTTCTTTGATTGATTGGTTCAATAAAACGGTATTACTTTTAAAACATTTCACCCAATACCAAATTTGCGAATCTTCTCTAAAGTACATCTGAAAAGTTAAAATTCCGATTCTTACAAAAAAATATTCAATTCGATTATATTTTTAGAGATTGAATCTTAGATTACTTAAAAATCGACCATCATTGTGAGGAAACCACAAATAGTAAAATAAAGTGATATATTATCCCAAATCACCAATTTTCATAGCTTAATGATCATATAGATGAATTCTGAAAAATTGAAAAAATCACAACTGTTAGTTTCCCTCCCCGAGAAATTAGAAATGGATAATTTTGAACATTTCTTATAATTTGTAATTTATTGTAATATGTATTTATAAAGTTTTGTTTTAGAAGGAATAAATAAAAGTTCAATATATACCTTTTTAGTATAGTTATAAACGTTTTAAAACAGTAAAACTTATTTAATCAATAACTTTTATTTAACGGCTTTGAAAAAACTTTAATCACTAATAGGTTATTTATAAGTGAATCGGTTGTTGTTAAACTCCTTTGCAAATGCTGCAACTGGTTTTTTCTCTTTTCTTCCTTGCAAAAAATGGCACATTTAATTTATTTATTTCATCGATTTTTTTTATAATGGAATTACTGAAAATCTTTTTTTTTTTGTCTTCACATCTTGATTGCGCCTGTCAACAACTTCGACAGTAAGCAAATTTGAGCTACGCTAATTTAAATAAGGGCATGTTAGGCATGGGGAAGGATGGCACCCAGCAGTACCTCTTCCCTGGCTTGTGTCAGTTAATCTGGTTTGTTAACGAAGGAGATCTCTCATCCAACGCCTTTTTAATCTCCTATTTATTTATATATCACCTGATTCCATGTCTCTAATCAGTCTGTTGGAGTGGCCTTGTAAGTGAGTTTGAAAACGTTTATAAAATGTCTTTATATGTTGGTCTACTGTGTCTATTTGTAAGTCAGTATGTAGTGTTTTGTTAGTAACGTACCATGGTGCTTTTACTATGAGTCTTAACATTTTTGATTGATTGATTGAAAATATTAAACGTTTCATCTAGTTAAACAGAAAAAGAAAAAAATACAATATTTTTATATATCTATTTAGTAAAATAATATGGTCCAATTATAGAACGTATTCATTTAAATTATCTAATATGATGTAAGTAAAATAATTAACACTTTTTGTTTTTCTGTCCCCTCAGAAAATTTTTAAATTAAACATTGAAAAACACCAGGTTCCTTTTTTTTTTATACATTCTTAATTAGACTTTATCGATTTTTTGTAATCAGCATCCCTAGAATTATATCCGAAACCTTACGTTACATATAGTTAGCTATAAACCATTTAGAAGATTTTAAGGTGAGGTGGTAGAAGTGATTACGACAATTGGCAGGTAGCAAGCGGAACCACCTAGATGTGGCAATATCTCTCCCACGTGGAGTAAAACCTCCTCCTTCCTAATTTCACCTTGTCTTAGCTTGGATAATCATTTCTGCATTAGAATATTCTTCTAGAACAGCCTTAAACGATTGACTAAAAATATGTAAAGGTTCTCTGGCACTTACTATCGAGATCGGGTTGGTTTGAATTAGTAAAACATTCAATAATAATTATTCGAATATACCTTGGCAACACCCAAAAATATGACAACAGCTTGATAAATTTCTTTGAAAACTAGCGATAAAAGTCCATAAATCTAGCATCTTATGATTAAAAGTAGCTGTAGATGTTTTCAAAATTTGACTAGGACTGTGAGATTGGTGTCTTTTGACAACGCATTCCATGCCACTTCATATGATATACAGCAATGTACAAGTTGGTACTAAAGAAATTTTCCTAAAACCCAGTTTTTTTTTTTTTGTTTTTTTTTGGCTTCATAATTTCAATTTGCGCCTGTCAATAAACATCTACAATCAGCAAATGTGAGGTGTGCTAATTTGAATAAGGGCATGTTAGGCGTGGGGCACTTATTAGGCACAAGGCTGTTGCCATGCCTCTAATCAGTTGATTGAAATGATCGTGTAAGTGTGTATGGAAACGTTTGTAAAGTGTCTTTATATGTTTGTCTACTGTTTGCATTTGTAAGTCAGTATGTACGGTAATGTTGGTCACGTACCATGGTGCTTTAACTATGAGTCTTAGTATTTTTGATTGAAAGGTCTGAATTCTTTGTAAGTGGGTCTTTTTGACTGTACCATATATCTGTGAAGAGTAAGTCCATATCGGTTTCAGTAAGTATAAATATGTATTTAATGTTTGTTGTAGTCCTAGTTTTGAGGTTTTACAAAAAAGGGAGTAAAGTTAAGGATTTTTTAAAGTTAAGTTTGTTAAGGGTTTTTCGTTTCATCTTAACATGCGGGCCCCATGTCATCCTTCTCTCAAGAGTAAGACCAAGGTAATGTACGATGTCAGTTTGAGAAATTTGGACATTGTCTATATAATTTGGAGGGCAGGTATTTTTTCGAAGAGTGAACGTTGTGTGTTTTGATTTTCATGATTTAGCCGAATTTCCCATAATTTACACCAGTCGTTTACTTTAGGTAGATTTTGTAGTAAAGTTAGTGAGGCATGGATAGGATCTTGATGTTTAGTGAGAATTGTTGTATCGTCAGCATAAGTAGCGGTCAGTGTATCATTGCTTACGGGTATGTCGTGTGTGTATATAATGTAGAGAAGAGGAGCCAGTATTGAACCTTGAGGTACTCCCGCTAGGACTGGACTAATTGATGAAGTTCCTGATCCCTGCCGAAAGGAAAAAAATCTGTCGAAAAGATAGAATTGAAGAATAAGGTAGTAAGTGTGCGGTAAGATGGTCTTGAGTTTAAAGAGAAGACCCTGGTGCTAGACTTTGTCGAATGCCTGAGCTAGATCCAAAAATACACCAGATGCATATTGTTTTTGCTCTAGTGCTTCAGCAATGTAGTCAGTAATTCTGTGTAATTGATGTGTTGTTGAATGGAATGTACGAAAACCGAATTGATGATCAGGTATTAAGTTTTAGTCTGTCAAAATGTCAACAAGTCTTTTGTACATCAATTTTTCAAATACTTTTGAGCATATAGAAAGAAGGCTGAATGGTCTGTTGGACGATGAATTGTATATGTCTTTATTTGGTTATTGGATCATTTTAATGATTGAGTATTTCCATTGTAACGGGAATTTCGATGTTCTCAGAATGCAGTTGTAAATTTTTGTTAGAAACACTAGAGCTTTTCTGGGTATTTGCTGGAGAGCCTGGGCTGTAATTAAGTCATAGCCAGGGGCTTTTCTTTTAGGTAATTGTTTTATTTGTAGTGCAACCTGAGAAGGTGTGAATGAAGGTGGTGGAAGTGTTAGTTGGAGTGGAATGTCTAGGGTGTTAAGTACTAGTTTCTCATGATCTGTGTTTGTGAAGTCAGTAAATGGTTGAAATACAGAAGAAAGATGATTGGCGAAGAGTTCGGATTTTTACTCGTCCGACACGGCCCAAGAACCATCATCTCTTCGAAGGGGTGCTGACACCTCTCGATGCTTTAACAACTTTTTGGTATGCTTCCACAAGCTTCCATCGTCTGTCGAGAGGCCAGTAATGTACGAGTCATAGTTTGTTCTGTTGAATTTTCTGATTTCTCTTTTAAGTTGATTGTTCAGTCTGTTAAATATCCGTCTGTCAGTCTGCCATATTTAACGCGCTCTTCTCTTTGCCCTGATTAAATCCCTTATGTATTGAGGATATTTTGGGAGATGCTCAGATCCTGCTTGGTAAGGCTTTGGTACTGATGAGGATAAATTGTACACTTTTTGTGAAGATGTCCACTGCCTCTTCTAATTCAGTTTCGTCCTTAATTGAGACGGGGATCGTAAACGATGAATCCAGATGCTCCTTATAGGCATCCCAATCGATTGATCCTGTAAAAAGTGTTGGCCTTCTTTGAACATTTACTGTCTCCTCAAACATAATTAAGTGTACCGCGGAATGATCAGAGCAAAGATCAGAGGTTGCATTTATGGTGTGAGTTACAGTTCTAAGTCCTTTTGTAATAAAAAAAAGCTGTTAAGCTGCTATCCACGAGCTCTCATGAGACACTACCTCTCCCCACACACCGACTTACTGGCCTGTTTCGAGATAAAACCCAGGTTAAAATTTTAATTTCAATTCTCGCAAAAAGGGCATTTTTTAAAATTATTAATTTTTTTTTCAAGAAATAGGCCATACTGCCTATACCTATACATTGTGGTATATCATATAAAAGGGCATGGAATGCGCTACTAAACGACTCCAATCTCATAGTCCTAGTCAAATTAGGAAAGCATGTTCAGCTATTTTTAATCATAAAATGCTAGATTTATGGAATTTTATCACTAGTTTTCAATTTTTTTAATAATGAAGAAATTTTCATTCCAATTTTATATTTTGTTGTATGAATAGATATAATACCACCTATTTGTCAAAGAAATATGAATTTTTTTAAAAATGTACTTTTTTGGAAAAATTAAATTTAAATCTTACATTTAGTTTTAAGAAAATTTCTTTAGTACCAACCTATACATTTTTGTATATCATATGAGACGGCATGGAATGCGCTGTTAAACGTCACCAATCTCATAGTCCTAGTCAAATTTGGAAAGCATCTACAGCTATTTTTAATCATAAGATGCTAGATTTATGGAATTTTATCACTAGTTTTCAATTTTTTTAGTAATGAAGAAATTTTCATCCCAATTTTGTATTTTGTTGTATGAATAGATATAATGCTACCTATTTTTCAAAAAAATATAATTTTTTTAAAAAATGTCCTTTTTGAGAAAAATTAAATTTAAATCTTACATTTAGTTTTAAGAAAATTTCTTTAGTACCAACCTACACATTCTTGTATATCATATGAAACGGCATGGAATGCGCTGTTAAACGTCACCAATCTAGCGTCACCGCTAGATACCGCTATACCGCGTCACAGCGTCCGCTGTATAACGTCACCAATAGTCCTAGTCAAATTTGGAAAACATCTACAGCGATTTTTAATAATGATTTTTTCTGTTTCTGGACCTGTTTTCGAGGGCTTTAGAGACCAATAATTCAAAAACGGGTAAATATTTCTCAGTAATATTTCACAATTTTCTAGTAGATTCAAATAGTACGCATATACCGAATTTCAAGAAAATCTGAGATGGAGATTCTCAAGCCTGTGTTGGAGTGGAATGACCCATAAGAGTTTATAATCTTTTTTTTTTTTTGGTTAACCCTTCCTCGTCTTTTAGGCTATTCAGGATTTCCCAAGCTAAGGGAGAGGGTGGGGGTTAATGCCGAGTATTATTAAATGTCCCCTGGCTCAGGGTTTCGAACTGGCTATCTTCCGGTTAACACTCATATGCAGGTTGGCGGGGGCAACGCGTATTTCCTAACGCGGTGGCCTATTCGGCCATCATGCCACCTTAGTTGATAACTATAGTTAATGAATACGAATTTATATAAATTGTAGCTGACCTCCTCTGCCCCCTCCCTGCGAACATAAGTAAAAGTAATTTACAATATGACAAAATCAGAAGTTCACACTACAAGCTGACACATATTTTACCTAAATATGAATAAAACAAACCTATATACAACGAATTTACTTAACGAAAACCAGTGAAGAACAAACTTTTTAACATTTTCTATACGACTGCCCAATTTTTACAGTGAAAGAGGCAATTTAAGAAGAAATATGTTACTAAAGAAGACAGCTGGCCAATGGAGAAGAAGGTGGTTATTAAGAAATACAACCAAAAATTGATGAAATTCGTTCTTTAAATGGCGTAAGTATGTAAATTTTTAGATATTGTGTTTCCATTTCTGTAGATCTTTTCATTGTCCAAACGACGTGAGCCCTGGACATGAGCTGTTATATCACTAAACGGCAAATCAAACGCTTTTAACTTTCCAATGAAGCAGATTGGACATTTTCCTTTCATACTATAAAAAGCTCTACAGTATTGGAACATGAATCCTTTCAAAACTGAACGATTCAGTTAACAAAATTCATAAAAAATTAACATCATACGTCGGGAAACATCACCCTAGTGGTGGGTTGCCTGTAACCATTATACAAAATTATAAGATTCACTGTTGAAATTAATAATCAACTTATATATATTAAATTGATTTTATGGGCAATTTGAAGTTTTTGTCTTTTCTTCATAAATGCATTCATTATTAGTACTTCTGTCTTATTTTATTTCTAAAATATTTTTCTTTCATTTTTTTCTTTTGTTTTCGATATTAATTATTTTGTTTATCTTTGTTTTATTTTTTATAAGTTTGTTTATTAATTTATTCAACTTTATTTTGTGCTCCTATGACTAATCGGACTATGCTACTATGGGAGTTCTATATTTCGCCTATCTAGTTATTGGCACAGAACTATTTTACGTTCCAACCGAAGGACGGCATGACCAAGAATTTTTTACTTCCTTTAAAAATCCTTGGGCCACATGCCGAACTGCGAATCCGCTACTGAGGTTTTTGTCATCCTGCTAACTACTACAGTTAATCCATTTTTACTTTCACTTACCTATATATGAAATATATAGTAAGGAAAGTATTGCGATCGTGAAAAATTTCGACTTCCGGTTTTCAACGGAAATACACGTTTTGGGGTCCGCTGAGTCCAAATAACCAAGTCCCGCGAAATGGTCTGTGTGTGTGTCTGTGTGTCTATGTGTGTGTGAACAGACTAGCTCAAAAACTATAAACCGTACAAACCTGAAATTGGGTATTTGTTGCATGTATAAGCCCGCGATGTGACAGCAAAAATTTCATCAAAATTGGTCTAACAGAGGGGGTACATTATTTCAAGAATTTTGTATAATTTTTAAGATTTTTTCGATTTTCTCAAAAACGGCTCTAACGATTTGGATTAAACGCGGTATTTTGTGTATTTACATGCCCGCGATGTGACAGTAAAAATTTCATCAAAAATTATGAATTAGAGGGGGCACTTTACTTAATAAATGTTTCTCATTATCAAGTGTTATTTTTATTTACTCAAAAACGGCTTTAACGATTTTGATCAAACTGGGTATTTGATACATGTATATGACGGAGATGCGACAGCGGAAATTTCATCAAAATTGGTCAAATGGAGGGGGCACATTATTTAGTAAATTTTTTCATATTTTACTTTTATTTTTGTTTTTGTTTTTTTTCTCAGAAACGGCAGTAACTATTTTGATCAAACTGGGTATTTAATGTATGCATATGTGCCAGCCAAAATTTTATTAAACGTGTGAAAATAAAAACTTTTATTTATGGGTAAAGAAGAATTTATTTTTACTTATGATAGTAAATAGGTACGTGATGCTCAAATTTTTCGAAGCATTGAAGGTGTGTAATAATGTGGTATAAAATAATAGTCTATAATTAATTATATTTTAGTCTAGAAACTTTTGTTCCATAATAAATTTTTGAAAGCAATATAAAGCGATTTTAACGGAACAGTACCTAATCGTTTTTGATTTCCAGAAAGACATAGGAGACAAACTTTACAACGATACGCAAATACACCTATATATTCACCTTCATGATATATTTACAAAAATAAACTCGTAGTATAGTACAAGCAAGTAGTAAAAAAAACTCAACTGTTGATGAAATTAGGTCCCTCCAAAAAAAAAGTAAGCAATAATCAATGGAAAAGGGCTGAGAACTTCCAAATTTTGCTATATAGATACTCTATAGCTTATGGAGATATACAAATATAAGCATATAAATGTGGAAAAATGTTTGAAGTTGAGGAATGGCGTTTACATGTTATGGAAACACGAAGATTTCAAATTTATGTAAGTTCGTAAGTGAAAGATGTGTGTTGTGCGCATCGCACCAGATTTTTTGATTAGCTATCATTCTAATATTAATACGCGAAAAATTCAACTATGCACACGTGAGTGAAATAAAAAAATATGATAATTCGAATTAAATTATTGGTGTTTCAAGAATTTTTGACAAATAAATTTTAAGTAAATAGATGCAGTTTTATGGTATGTTATTATTTTATTTATGTCTTGGCCTTTCTCGAATATACGTTTTATGAGCAATTCGACCTCTCATCGCAGCGGGTTCCATCTCTACGAGTCTATAGCGAAGATGGCGTACTCATCATAATGGACAATCACATGGTCATTCTTGTACCAATCCCACTTGTTCCTTATTTTTGTGTTACATTTGTGAATCCCTCAACTCGAAACTCCGTGGAATTTAGTAGAGGAGCGAGAACCGAATAGACGTTTATTTTTATAAATAAAAAAAAATTACAAGGTATTTAGGGTGGAAAAATACATAACTTTTATTTAAATCTAATTGTGAGATACCGGCTCAAATCAATTTTAGTATAATGATGTTGACGATAGTGAACAATATTTTTTTAATCATAGCATAATAAGCACAAGTTGGTATAATCTACTAAACTGGCGGATTGGTTTGAAATTGTATCTTCTAATCCATAATGAATCCAAGGTATGAAATTGGAAAAATTAGCTTGCTGCATGAAATTATTCAAAACTAAAGACAGACAAACACTCTTATAATTTCATTTTTAATTTATTTATTTTATTTGTTTTCCTTCTTTCAATGATATCACAGGTAGCAACGATATCCACGAAAATTCAACTACCTCTATTACATTATAACATGAATTCCGCGAATTCCATTTGTTAAAATACTTTTAATTTTACTGATGACACTTTTACAACTGAATATTTATTGTTAAGGCACCAGTAGAGCGAACGGTTTCGAATACGTTGAGCATGAGCATAAAAATACAATTTTGTTTGGAGCGAAATCTATTGGTTATCTAGACATTTCTTATCGTTTTAACATTTTAACAGTATCGTAGCGTTGCGTTGAATTTGAAAATATTTAATTTAAAATTTTAAAGGCAAATGACTTGGGGTCAAAATGAAAAGGCAGAACCTAACTAAAAGACTGAAATTACTGTACTCGAATTCTTTTTTTTTTCTCCCTTTCGTTCAGTTTTCGTTCCTCATGAATTTGTGGTGTGATTGGTTCAGCACAAACATGTCTTTCTTTACTAGTAAACTTATACCCTGATTACCAAGGTTTTTTGGCACCTCATTGCACGCAAAGATCATGCCTTTAAAAGCTTCATAAAGAAATCTTTAATTGTTATTTCCTGAAAACTTTGAATTAGGAACATAACACCTACATCCTCTTATGTGTTCAATTTTAACTCAGTTGCGACGGGCTCAAATCCCAGAACGAACTTTTAAAAAAAATAATTTATAAATTTTTTTATTTCATAATACTACGTGTCGTAGTACTAAAACGTAAATACTGAAATTGCACAAAGGCAAAGCTTTTGCGAAATCTGATTTTCTCTAACACCAAAAATTGACACGTTTTTAGATGTTTTTTTTATTCATACTGCCTATATCATTTACGAAAATCATTAGCTCAAACAATAGTTATGCCATCTTAAGATTCATTAGTTTGATGGGATTAGAAAATAAGAACTTGAGATGATCTTCATAGATTTCGGATCCAACACCTTTAACACTAGGTTTAAGTGACGCATTTGGAATTTCATAAGGAAAATTACAAAGCCCGTTTGCATTTTTATTTTATCTCTTGTAATGAATGACTTTTGTCCATTTATCTAGGTAAATATATATTGAATCTATTTTCTTCAAAAGCGTTGAAATATTTAGTGGCATACCTATGTCTACGGATATGCGTCAATTTAACGCGATCGTAATTTAGACAAAATTTTGGGTAAACATGCAGACATCAAATCAATAATAAATAGGAATGTACCGAAAATACTTTGTTCCGCTATCCGATATCGTTATCTCAAATGAAATAAGCGATAAACAACTTTTGCCGATAAACAATAATAGAAAGAACTAGACGTAGAATTTCAATTGATAGAGTCCGAATAGATGTCCGAATGTTTCAGTTGCTTACTTCGAGTATTGAACAATAGAATAAAAAGCTAAAAAATAAAATAAAATAAATGTACAATATTGAAATCATGTATAATAAATTATTGAATAATAAAAACATTCCATAAAGATATATCTCATATTTTCATTTTTTTTTCTTATAGTAATTAAATTGCTTTGCTTTCTAAATGTTGTATGTATTCGTTCACGCGTCAAATTGACGCGTGTCGGCAAAGATAGGTAAGAAACGTCCGTAAACCTATCGTTAATAAGAATTCATCATTTCTGAGAGAAGTTTTGAACTTTGGCAATAATTTTTTTTCATCCGCATAGTGTGACGTATCTTTATTTCAGTATAAACTTCACAGCGAGTTTGGGGCGTCAATAAGGGGCGTGTTATATTCTTAATCATGACATTATAAAATATAAACACCGCAAGCCAATTTTTTTTTTTAATGATAGGTTGTGACAAGGAAATTCGAGACGGAACTACTGTTACGATTCACATATCAAACTGATGTAGGTAGTGAACCAGTTCCGAAAGATTAGATTGTACAACCAAATATTGGAAGGAGGATAAAATCATTAATTTCACGTAACGATTTCGTTTTTTAAAAAGTTACCGAACGATTAAAAAAAAATTCACATCTTTTTTTCAAGCAGAAAGTGAGGCAATATTAAAGATTCAGGTTTCGATATAGATATCACCCCCTTACTGTTTAGCTTAAGTACTTACGTGATTAAAAAAAAAAAAAATCTATATCGTGTAAGTAAGTGATCCTTTCCTTTTTAAACGATCGCTAATTCATATTTTATTACATAATGAGTGTAATCAGTATTCAGGAAGTCTTCATTTACATTTAATCGCTTGAAGAAATCTAATTTTCAACTTTTTGAAATTGTTTAGTAAGGTTTCCTCTCCAATCTCAATCGACTTTCTAGTTTGCAATTATGCTTACAAATGTTGCAAAAAATTAGATCGATTATGAAGACAGGAACCAAAAAATAAATGACTCATATATTTTTCTTATAACTTTTCCTTGTTATTTTTATATAGCCTCTGATAAATAAACTGGATTTTAAATTAATTTATTTGCTGAAATTCTTTCATTAACTAATACTTTATTTACTAATTAATACTTTATGTACAGATGTTCTGCTTTCGGGTTGAAAGTCCCGAAATATCAAATTAATTATTAAAAATAAGATAACCGTTAGGGAAGTTCGCAAAAAAATTAAATTGCACTTAATAACTAAGACTTTCCAGAATATAAAAATGTGTAACATACAAATATTTGTTTTATATATTCACTCTGTTTAGGTTACCTTAAGACTTGGTTTTAATTAAACCACAACACCTTATTCATTACAGGATTATAATGAACACACATAAATTATTCCATAAAGTATTTATTTTTTAATCAAAATAGTATTGGTACTCATAAACAAAAAAAAAAATGATTGGGTGCCTATTTAATGTTAAATTTTATATTTAGACAATTTAACTTGAGCAAAAAACAAGTAACTATATCCGTCACCTATTCCGTTTTGTAGAGAGAAGATGAATGTATAATTAAAAGGTTCCTACTTCAACTGAGTATTTTTGGGATCTTGTATCAATTCAGTACCAACCCCATGCCCTCACCCCTGGACCCGAAAAAAACCAAAGCCCCGAAGTTTTCTTTTAAAAGGAAGTTGTAAAAGAAAACTTCCATTAGCTTGCATATATTTTACATAAGAGAGTCGACATACCGATAATCATATTTAAATTATAAAATGTCAGTTAGGCTGTCAGGCAACTATCAACGGAGGCAAATTAACTAACCACAAAATGTGACAACCATTTCAGTAGACGGAATGATTCGACATATAATAGACACAGACTGGCGTGTATTGTTAATGCTGAATCATAACTATTTATACTATAGTTAACATATATATTTGTGTTTGGATGGACTTATGGTCACGTTCCCGGATTCGATTCCGACTGTAAAAGAGTATTTTTAACTTCTGAGGTGAAAACAACCTCGAAGTTGAGTGTGATCTGAGTCAAATCTCCTCCTCGTACAACCGCTAGGATACAGTACATCCAAAAAAAAAAAATTAACCCCAACGTGAGTTGTAGTTTCGTACTACAACAAATATGAGTTTTATTTTTTTGTTTGGTTTTTAATTACCTTCACGGGCTGGTGCAGCCTTTTAATTTATTGCAATAAATGGGTTCATTATCATTAAGGGTAATTCTTATGTATTTGAGAGCAGGATAGGTATCTAGCATATTTATATATATATATATATATATATATATATATATATATATATATATAGGGGATAGTGGGGAACAGTGAGACTCAGTTAACTGTAGACAGTTAGCTCATAAATCAATTGCAAGGACCCAGTTAGTGTAGTATTTGTTGTAGTCTAGAATATTAGTCAAATAAGCTTTTCCAGGAAATAGACCAACATTAACATACGTTTGTGACTATTTTTGTCTCATTTTGTTTTCGAGGCAAGTCAACTTTTTTTTTGTGACGCTTTCTCGTTGACAGTTTGGGTACTATTTTAGATTTCACCGAATTTCTGTTAATACCTTTTATTCACCAACTAAAACTCTTTGTACTCTTTGTATAAAACTTTTATACGCCCAATGATTGTTCACTTCGAAAACAGAAATTCGTAATGAAAGACGGCAAGGCCTTCTGAGGATGTGTGAGGCGGGAACAGTGAGACAGCCTAGGAAGCCACTTTCACTATTATATAGTAAATTAAAATTATATTAATTTTATATTTAGACAATTTAACTTGAGCAAAAAACAAGTAACTATATCCGTTACCTATTCCGTTTTGTAGAGAGAAGATGAATGTATAATTAAAAGGTTCCTACTTCAACTGAGTATTTTTGGGATCTTTTATAAATTCAGTATTAACCCGATGCCCTCACCCCTGGAAAAAAGCCCGGCGAGGAAGATGAGGAAGTTGCAAAAGAAAACTTCCATTAGCTTGCATATATTTTACATAAGAGAGTCGACATACCGATAATCATATTTAAATTTTAAAATGTGATCTAATCCCAAGAAGGAAGTAATACCTTTAAAGGAAGAGGCCATCAACAGTAATTATTTTCATTTGAAATTATTTTTCATTAAAATATAATATATAATTTTTATTCCATCACCTCATTTTATCAAAATTCTATTTTATTTATTGCCAATACGTGATTTGGTAATGTTAATCTCAAAATCTTGTTGTAAGTATTGGTCCCTAAATTAAAAAAAATAATTATATCTAATGATGCTAATATTGTTAACGTGTTTATGTTATCATAGATAGATAAATAGATAGAAACATTTATTTGAATTAGAAATACGAGTATATAAAATGAAATATAATAATTTTAAATTAATAAACGATTTTTTTTTTATTTCGACAATAAAATTATTCGTCTGTCGAGGTGTTCGCTTAATAATACTAACTTATTTTAACATAAACAATAACCTAGATTACTATAAAAGAAAAAAAATACATAAAACAATACAAAAAACAAAACAAAACATGGTCTTCTAATTTCTACGTAAATAGTACAAATAAAGCCTTTTCTGAAGAATGTGATTATGTATAGTGTATATACAATCAAAATAAACCTTTCAGTTAATGTAGATACTCTTAAATATATTTATTTACATATATAACAGTTTATTCAAAATTGAAATTTTTGACCTTTTCGTTTCTATAATTGATAGCTGTCTTTAGAAACAAATTTACGTTTTTGTAATTTGGTCCATTTAACGTTTTTATGGTTTCATCAAAATCTAACCTTTGTTTTCCCAAAAATGCTATTCTGAATTCTTTTAATACTGGGTATAAAGATAGAAAGTGAGAGATATCCTCTGGTACGTTCATGTTACATAGAGAGCAATTCCCCTTCTATCTTGCCACGGTTGGTAATTTAAATTGAGAAGTTCCCCTCTTGCCATGAAAATTAATCGAATAAAATTCAAGTCCTTGAAATAACGGCAATCATACCTTTTGGCATATATTTTGTGATATTCTGCTGCTCTCGCTCTTTTAATGTAATTATTGGTTTTTTCGTCTCTTATCCTTTCGATTAAACTGTTTTTAAATATTTTAAGTTTTTTCAAGAGACTTTCTTTTGAGAAAGAAATATCAAAATTTCTTCCCATTTTTCTAAATTCTCTCATCCATAGTATATTTTTATTGATTATTGACTTAGCTATTATATGTGGGAGTCGTAGTTGGTCCATTTCTAACACTTTGATAATATATTCCATGTGTAATTTTAATGTATAGATAAAAACATTATCTATTCCCGATTCGAGGTACAGCATATAGTTAGGTGTATTATCCGGGAGTCCAATCATTTTTTTAATAAAAAATCTCTGTAATTTTTCGATTTCCCCAAACTCTTCGTATCCCCATGATTGTGCTCCGTAACATATAATTGCGCGAACAGCAGAGTTAAAAATTAATATCTTTTGTTTCATTGGGACTTGCCTATTCAATAAGATTTTTGACCAGATAATGTTAAGAGCATTTTTAGAGATTCTTAATTTTTCCTTAAACTGTTTCTTTAAAGATAAGTTATTGCTTATAATAATCCCCAAGTATTTATAATTATCGACTATTTCAATTGTCTTTCCATCATATGCCAACTTTAATTTTTTATCTGATTTACATCTCCTCTTTTTACATATCATAGCTTTTGAATTTTGTAGGTTAATTTCTAGATTCCATATTTTACAATAGGCCTCTAATCGGTTAATCATTTCTTGTAAAATGAGCGGATTATCAGCAAGCAGAACTACATCTTCCGCACACATAAGAATATTGATTTTTTTGCCACCAATTATAATTCCACCTGCAACCGATTCCACCAGATCATTTATGAAAAGAGAAAAAAAAAGTGGGCTCAACAAACAACCCTGCCTCACGCCTATATTTGCATCGTATGATTTTGAAAGACCATCTTTAGTCCAAACTCTGAATGTTGTGATGATAATATTATAATATAAATATAATATGTTATCATGATAGTATTTTGTAATAAAATGTTATTACCTTTCATTATTAATAATTTTATTAAAATATTAAGTTTTAAAATGGTGTCTCACTGTTCCCCAAACAATGTCTCAGTGTTCCCTGCAGTGGGGTACACTGAGACAAAAACCTTCTTGTGGTTTTATGAAAATAAATGTTTTTGTGTGTAACGTTTTCAGATTTCACATCTACTAAACATAGGTCCATTGTAGTAAGATGTACTATATAAGTTTCAGAACTCCAGCTATAGTTTTTCTATTATTTTTGACAATTTGAAAAAAAAAAAGTCTCATTGTTCCCCACTCTTCCCTATATATAAATTTTCGGTCGGTTCTACACGCAAAGGAATAGTGATGATTAGAGTTCCCTAATTGCCTATGTCTTAACTCCCTACTTTCACTACGTTCTATTTATGAAAAGAATATTTATAAACTATAGCTACATTTCTATATTAGTATTAACAAAAATAATAATTATAACAACATCTTAAATTAACCAAGAATATGTTAAATGAATATATATGAAAAATGAAAGCATGAAAAATGGATCTTTTTTATAAGCTAAAAATCTTGAAGAGATCAAAGTGTTTAATAATTTCCTTCAGAATAGGGCAGTTGAAGGATTCATAGACTAGTACAGGTGGCGATCTCACTCATGCCTCAATAATTCACACGCTAACAGTGCAGTATAATTTTCAACAGATGTAAATATTTTCCAAATACGAAAAAAAATCTTTGCAGACTAAAAAGTCTTACTAGAAACCTTATAAGTTAAATTGACAACAACAAAAAATGTGTGCAGTTATCCAGTCATTGAGAAACGAATTTTCTTCAAGATTTAGATTATGCATTATTCGAAGAATTATGGTTAACGTCAAAATTCAATTTATATCCAACAGCACAACAACAAGCAGATAAATTTGATTTGGAGATTTTCGAGTGGCCAAAAAAAGGATATTTTGAAATGTGATTTTAATCGAGTTCTAAATAGAAACCAATTTTTTCCGATTTAAGAAGGTACATCGAAGTAATCGAAAAAAAAGGTCAATTATTGACCATTTTACAAAAGAATGCAGACGAGAAAACATTACGAAATTTGAATGAAATAACCGAAACATAGTTGTTTAAAAATATTGGCGATTTTATCTCCTCTTCTACACATGCTTTTGAGTCAGTATTTTCGGAAATGAATTATACAAAAATCAGTCAAAGAAATGGAATCCCTGATGAACCTAGTTGGCGTGTATTAAAGTTGACGAAATATGAACTTGATATAAATTGTCATCCTATTATATGACTTTTCAGTTCATCATTATATTAATTATTATTTTTTAATCACTATTATATTAATTAATACTTGAACATATAAATAATATAAAAGGTGTTTTATTTTCTTATAAAAGTCTGATTTAGATTCTAACTAGAGGCTTTAAAAAAAAATCGAGTAAATATATATAGAACAAGACATAATTTATTTAAATATTCTTTGATTAATTTAATTTAAATATATTTTTTTTACACTTTAAGCTGTATACAAATACGCAGACTTTTTTTTAATATACTTATTGGACATATAATAATCATATTCAAAAAAATATGTTTTTAAAATAAATTAAATTTTTGAGACGAAACTTAGATTCTGTTATTTTTTTTAATTCTTCATAGGCTTAAATCCCTAGCCACGCGGCTTCTTGAGAGACCCAAGATGCCCACCTCCCATTCCAGTGGTCTGGAATAATCCAGAGGTCAAGGTAGACGAGGATTCCTGGAGTGTCCTCGAGGGCTGACCACCCCTCCTCCTTCCTTCCGCTCTATCTTACAATCTCAGCCACGATCACTGGAGAAGACCGGTTCTAAGATAGCTAGCCACGTTCACTTTCACGGCGATCGACTTCACGAGATCTCTTTACGCATTGTTTTTATTTTTAGAAAATTATTGTAAATAAACAAAATCAACTCGGAAAGTTTGTTTTTTCAATTTTGTCCAGGCTCGATGCACTCTTTGAGGGGTATGCATTGTAAAGATTTCATTATCAGCACATTTGTTACCTTACGAAAGTTTTCACGTATATTTACAAATGTAGATATTTTAATTTTTTGTATATTCCGCTAATTAAAAAAATATTATTCTCATTCATTATGATTATTCTTGTATCTTTATTAACAATAAGTAAATCTGTGAAAAAATTTGACTATCGAATAATCAGATAAAACGAAGTTTTATCGATTCCATATTGATTTTCCATAATATTTCTGAGACTTGGGCAAGCATTGCACCTGTGAGGAACCCTGATAAGTGTTGATGAAATTTACAAACTCTTTAATGGAATAGTTCGGCATGGAAAAAAAGATTTACACAATGAACTTTAGGGTATTATGAAAAAGTCCTTTAAACATTTTCTATAACAGATATACCACGCAATTCATTAATCGAAGACCTGCAATGCAGAGATATTGTCTACTTTTTTCGGGAATAATATAGCGAAAAGCAACATGAAATAAAATGACCACTTTTTTAATAGATGTTTAATAGTCTTTTAATATTTTTATGATTGTTGTTGATGACTTATCATTATTAGCTTAGAAAATGCTTTTATACAATAAGCGAAACGTCAAATAACGTTTAAGTAATGACTTTGACTGAATAAAATCAATAAAAAGAATTTTAGGATGCCGCTTTTCAGCTTTATTTATAGAACCTCAATCATTCTATAGTTGTCCGTAGAATTCTTCCCTTGTTTGAAGGTTTAAATTCAATTTCATCAATGGAATAGTTCGGTATAGAAAAAAAAACTACATAACAAAGTTTAGGGTATTTGCTCACTATATATTACACTATACAACGTACTCCAGGGTATATGACCCAATAAATGGTTCACTATATATATTATGAGAAAGCCTTTTAAAAATGTTCTATAATATTGTAGATATACCATGCATTCCTTTAATCGAAGACCTACAATGCAGAGATATTGTCTACTTCTTTAGGGAGGATATAGTGAAAAGCAACATGAAAAATTATTTTTTATTGTTGAAAAAACAAAATATATTTTTCCATGTTGAAAGAACAACTTAATGCTCAAAAGGAGCTAGAATAAATATCACATTTGAATAAGTATTAAGCATTATTCCCGACTTGCCCAGATACAGATACCTATTGATTTATATTTAAAACTATTTCAGATAATCCTCTGTCTCCTGAACCTATAAATAACCAATAAATTTAAAGCCAAAATAAATACTACACAAAACTCGAAATGTAGAATTGACTGAAATGTTTTACACAGCGTTGCATTTTAATAAAATATTGTTTCTATATAGGTACCCTCTTATATTTTGACGTTCCCACGGTAACAGTACTCTTCCAGTTTTGTGTCCGCAGTATACGGGTCGTCATGAAGTTATACTGCATGCCTGTGTGTATGGTGGTATTATAAACACCCTTATCACCTTAAAGGTACGGTGAAGTGAAAAAATAAAAGAATAGTACAGTATAACCTCGTTTGTACAAGGCAATGATGGGAGAGAGTTGCATGGATAATCAAATTTTTTTACAAATTTACTTATTTTTTATAGACATACAAAAAAAATCATAACGGAAGACAACATTAAATTTTTATTTAGCGGAGTATAAAAAAATTAAATGAAAATAACTACAATTATAAATTTACGCGAAAAGTTTCGTAAAGCAAGAAATGTGCAAATAATGAAATCTTATTTTCCATTGCATACCCCTCACTCAGTGCATCGCGCCTGGACAAAATTGAAAAAACAAACTTCATCAAACAAACCGAAAAGTTGTTTAGTTCATTTTTGACAATTATAATTAATGTGAGGTAATTTTATGTTACAGTTTTCATTTAACTTTCGCTGAACTGATATCAAAAAGTGATTTCAAAACATATTTACATAAGTTATAATTTTTGTTCTCATCACCTTAGATATATTTTATATTAATATAATTTTTCAGCAAAAGTTTGATTTTGTTACAATTTTTTTTTTAATTTATTCTTGTTGTGAACTATTGCCCTGCATTCCATATACTGCGCCTCGTCTGTTAATATGTTTGATCTTGTTCACAGAAACAGTTTGTTCAACAATTCCCTATACTATGGCTATTTTTTAAACTTTTTCCATTCAACAACGTGATTTATAATTTTAATTTTTTTCTCACTATAGATATAGATGAAACAGTACACTTTCGTTTTGTCCACGTTTTCGCTGTGAGCGGTACAAAATATTGAAGAATACTGGTATAAGATATCATGAAGTGAAATATTAGGGGAAGGTTTTTTAAGAATTTCAAAATGTAAATATGTATTGTATATAGGTACCTACATATATACATCTGTGCCTCGGAGGTATAGAACACTATGTCCATTTTTTACCAAATAATACATTATTACGTATTCCTATTCACCTTTTTTCACTTTATCTAGAGTTATAGAATACTATGTCCTAGACCAATTGTATGGTGAGTTACAAATTTTTAAAAGAATAATAAGTCCACTTTTATTCAGAGGTATAAAACACCATGTGGACTTAAATAAATAAATTTATTGTCAACAAGCAATAGTAAGTACAATGTAAAAGGAATGTACTGGTAAAATTTTGCTGCAAAAATGTAATAAACAGTTGAGGAAATGAACTCTTTTAAAAATAAAACCTATTCAAACTGCTCTCTGGTAAAGTTACAGAAATGTGACATAGTGTTCTATACCTCCGAGGTACAGATATTCACATTTGAATTTCTTAAAAAACCTTGTAGTTATAATTATATATACAGGGTGTTTCGGAATTGCACGGCACTATTTTAGGTACGTGTTCTCTAACACAAAATAAACAAAAAAGTTCATATTAACATGTATCTCAAACTCATTTATTAAACAGATATCAAAGGTTAAAGATTTATTATTACTATTTATTTATTATTATTACAACATTTAGAGTAAATGTTCAAAGGCGCCTCCGTTTTGTTGAATGCAACATTCAGCACGACGAATCCATGCTTCTCTGGCTCTTCGTATAGCATCAGGATGGTGGTTGATAGTTACTGCGGCTTCCACGATCCGATTTCTTAGCTCTTCTTGCGTGTCAACTGCCGCAGAATAAACCATAGACTTCATCCAGCCCCACACAAAATAATCTAATGGCGTTAAATCCGGAGATCGTGGTGGCCATTTAGCAGGTCCGTTTCGACCAACCCATCGGTCTCCATAAGTTGCATTTAAATAATCAGTGACATTATGAGAAAAGTGAGCTGGAGCACCGTCATGCATAAACCACAGCCTTTGCCTAATGCCTAGCGGAATATCTTCTAGAATATCATGCAGATTATTTTGCGAAAAATGAAAGTAAGATATACCTGACAGCCTAGGTGGCAAAAAGAAGGGGCCGATGATTTTGTCGCTTAGAAGACCACACCAGACATTTAAAGAGAATGTATGTTGGTAATGTCCAACAGCAGTCGTATGAGGGTTTTCTTCGGCCCAAGCATGGGTATTTCGAAAATTAAGAATCCCGTTTCTTGTAAAGCAAGATTCATCAGTAACCAAAATGCAGTTCAGGAAGTTAGGATCTCGTGTGCATTGTCGAATTAACCACTGGGAGAAGTTTCTGCGCTTGTTATAATCTTGTGGTAACAAATCTTGCCTACTTGATACGTGAAATGGATATAATTGTTGTTCGCGTAAAGTTCGCCATACGCTGGTAGAGGAAACATCGAAACGACGTGACAATCTTCTGGTACTAGTAGTAGGAGATAACTGAACAGCATCGAGTATTTCTTCTTCTACGTTTGCAGTTCGTCGAAATCGTTGTCGACCGGCGTTCACTCGTATAGGTTTTAGCGTACCATTATCCCTAAGACGTCTTTCAATGGCCTCAAACGTTTTACGATTTGGTATTCTTCGGTTAGGAAATTTTTCAAGATATCTTCGAACAGCAGCAGCACCGTTTGTATGTACCTCGCCATAAGTTAAAAGCATGTCTGTTTGTTCATCAAAAGTGAATAAATTTGTGGTATCTCCCATGATAATCATAAATTGAACTGTGTCACAAGATTCACTCACACTAAAACACACAGAACTAGACAAACAGATGAGCAACTACTGTCATTGCTTATCGTTCATTTGTTTATCAGGTGATTAAAACCTTTTATTTAGTATTAAACACGTTAAACGTTGTACAGTCAGTCTTAATGCAGTAAATAAATAATAAATCTTTAACCTTTGATATCTGTTTAATAAATGAGTTTGAGATATATGTTAATATGAACTTTTTTGTTTATTTTGTGTTAGAGAACACGTACCTAAAATAGTGCCGTGCAATTCCGAAACACCCTGTATATATGTATGTATACATGAATAACTAACTAGACTTTGCAAAGGTTAAATGAGTGAAACTATGGCCACTGTTCTGACACAGACTATATTCGGGTGCTCGTCTTCCAAGGAGACTTTCCCTTAACAGCCGCTCGACCGTGGGTAATAACCTCAGTTGGTGGTTAGTATTTTTGCCCAGTGGAGCATCACATACGTGTTTCTTATTTAGGATGTCTCTGATAAGGACGGATTTTTTATTTTTGCAATCAAAATATAAAATAGAGAAAAATTATTTCAATCAAACAATCTATCTCTAATTAAACACAACATAGCTAAGGAAGCGTATAAATTTAAAAAAAAATTAACCACGATAATTATACATGGAAAACCATCTACTGATGAGCATATTGAACTGGATATAATTCAACTGGTATTGCGTGGCTATTAAATGTGTTATGTAATTTTTTTTTAATATAATACTATCCGGTCCCAAAATAATGGTCAGCCCAAAATATTCGCAATGAGTTCCTTTGTTGTTAACTTTTCATGTTTTGCCTTGAGCCCCCCTCCATTTTTTTATTTAGCTAGAGGAATGGGATGGGAGTCATTTTACAATTTTTATTTTTCTGTGATATAAATGATTATATGAGATAAGATAAAAGAAAATTGAATTTTTCTCTGAAGAATATATTTTTTTTTTCTTTGAATATTTAACTTCGACGAGAGAGGATTCCACCTGAGAGGCCTTTGGTTCGGAGCCCGAGGAATAATACAAAAATTAGTGTGGAAAAATTGAAGAGCGAATAATAAATAAAAACAGATTTCAGTTTAGGATTTAAAACGGCCTTTTTCGATTGTTAAGCAGTAGAATTGGGAAAATTGAAAGTGAGGCAATGGTACAGTCTCCTTTTAAGTTAGACTTGTTCCAAGCCAAAATTGATCATTCGAACTTCCATTACGAAACAAAATGGTAGCCGTGCAGTGGTATCATATGAATATAATAAACGGAATTCAAATAAATATAACTTATTACTTTTTATTTTGCTTATTATCATTACTTAAGCAGCATAAACTAGTACAGCATTAATTGTAATTGGCTTCTTTAAAGTATGTAAATATATGTATATAATATGTAAATGTAAGAAGAGTTCTGCTAATGGTGCTAATACCTTTTTACCCATTTAAAAAATCATATTAATCTACATCTTCAAAAAATGCTGTATCATGAAAAAATCTTTATATCTTTCGTATAATTGTCTACGGATCTGTAACTTTTCTCGAAAAATAAATCCTAGCTAATTTAGTCGGCATGATTTTTATAAATAATCTTTTATAAATGTAAATACCTCCAAAACTTTCGGAAAATACAATATGGGGTCAAAATTATCCAAAAATGGTTATCATCTTGCAAAACGTTTCGGTCTAAATAACAATTACCCAATATATATGTATATATAGTGCATATGAGTGATATAAAGTAAATATATGTAATTAGCATTTATTCGTTAGCTCTTATCCGGGATCGAAATCTTTATAAACAAAAAATAAAGACTCTTCACGGTCTTGATTAGTTTCCGTTACACGATCTAATTATCAAAAATGTATTCATAATTTCATTCATGGTCATATGATCAAAAGCAGCATATGATGAATTAATATGTATGCAGGTTGTTTTATTTTAATATCATTATTTTTTTTTTCACCTTCGCGTAATTACGACACTTATTCATGGTCAACAGGGAGAGAAGTGATAAAACAAAAAGGAATATATATACAACATTTTTGGATTTTCGTAGAACCTAAAATTTGGTGTAATTATACTATTTCGGCCTTTCCTATTTCGGGAAAGTTCCTTTCGCTTAATAATGAATTTGTATTATTCTAATTTGATAGAAATTCATGATAATAAACTAGCGTAGGTGCAGTCCCAATGAGGGAACTGACCCAGTATCTGTCCATCAGATTTACACCTTTATCTTCGTTTCCCACAACTTTTTCTCCACATTAGTTGTTCTAAATATTACTTCCATACTTTTTGTAAAGTTAAATTCTATTTCTATAAAACAAAATTACCGAAAGCGGGGACGGGGCTGCAGCTTCCCCTTAATCCTCCTATATCCTTACAGGGACCTTTTTGGTAACGGATTTGCTGAGGAATCGCTTTTATATATATTTTTTTATGTAGTTAACCTTCTTTTATATAATAAATGAGAGATATTATACTCACGGGTAACTTGATCATCTCGTTGATCCTGGCCTGCGGGCCGAGCCCCCGCTTGTGCCTGATGATCATGTATATCTTCCTCACGTTGGTGGACCGCATGAGCCGCTCCAACAGCACCTTGCCCATGAAGCCAGAGCCTCCGGTGACGAGCACATCTATACCGTCTAGGGCTTCCCGAATCCCCGGCATCTCCGTCCTTCTGCAACACAACAATAACACAACTCATTAATAATATGAACAGTAGGTATATGCTATTTATCAAATAATAATATAAACAACTGAAAAAGAGGCTAGAATTATATAGTTAGCAAAAAAAAGTCGATGTACACCATGCCAAAAATCAAATTTTAGCCAAGGAAAAGAAAGGAAAAATAACAGACTATTCTTTTAATTTTTACTTTATAAATTAACCCTTGATCATTACTTGATCATTTTTAAACATTTTCAATTTCATAAACAACGTTTTAAGACATTTATAAAAATTATTTATACAAAATAAAAAAAAGTCTGTGTACACTAATTATTTAAAAAAATAATATATTTTTTTTTTTTTTTTTGGTAAACACATTGTTATTGTAGTGTTACTATTAGCTGGTAATCTTGTTGCAGCAAAGTGGTGCACTCATTGTAGGATTATCATTCCAGATCGCAAAATTGCAGGCCTGTGATTTCTCAAAATTTATTTGGGCCTCCCTGATCTAGGTTTACTTTGAAGATAACTGGTTTCTTGGTAATGCTTAATTATTCTTTTAACTGGAGAGTGACGTTTCTTAATTATTTCTGCGATTTCTCTCAAAGATTTTCCCTCATTTCTTAAATTAATAATCAATTGTCTAATTTCTTCACAAATTTCCATTTTTAGCAAAGTAACGGAAAATCTCGCAAATCACGGCCACTATAAAGACTTAACTGACTAAGATAAAACTTTTTCTTTATATTGAAAACGTTTGTTTATTATTTTACAGTATTTGAAGGAATTTATAATAAATGTACACAGACTTATTTTTCAATGGTTCAGGAGTTCTATTAGCAATTATCTTTTCCTTATCTTTAATGTTATATTTATTTTTCTTTTGGTAGTGAATTTTAATTCTTTCAAAGTTACAGTTTAAAAGAAGATAATATAAAAAATGTTTTCTTCATTTCCTTTGATGTCCTGGGCAAACTTAGAAAATTTTAATGTGGTGTACACAGACTTTTTTTACTAACTGTATATCAAGGTATAATTCCAAAATAAAAAGCGTACATATAGGAAGTATAGGAAGTGTACTTTCTTTTCATACTTGTTACAGTCGAGAAAAAAAACGATAGTCCGCATAAAACCTATAATTTAAAATTGATACAAGGGGGAAAAACAGCTGAAGTCCAGATTGTCGGGGAAAGATTAACAGTAGTCCATTTCTGTGGTGTTTGTCTGTGGTTGAATTGTAAATTAACAGTGGCTTTAGTTCAAGTGAAGATGAATACAAGTGAACACAATTAACAAAAAAAAGAAAAAAAAAGACGGACCAAAGTCTGATGTCATGAAAAAACTCAGACTTTTAACTCACTATTCAGGTGAAAACTGTTTTTGTAAACGATATAAGTGTTTTGAAAAAGTTCCTTTATCTGCCTGAAACAAAATATTTTCTATTTTTATTAATATTTCGTCAAGAGATGAGCAAAACGCCTTCCTTAGCGGTCTCATAACTATTAAACCAATCCAAAGTCGTCGTCTCAGAACTTATTCTGAGGTATCTATACCAAATAAATCTTCTTATGTTCATAAAGTCACTGTGAAAGATGAGAACAATAATTATCAATACAGTGATATTCAAGTTTGTTTGAAGGCTTTTTTGTCAATTCATGGCATTAATGAAACTCGAGTCCGGTTCATTAATAAAAGTTTAACTAATACAGGGATGGGGCCAAAAGATCAACGCGGGCAACATAACTATCGACCTCACAAAAAGTCGATTTTCGTAAAGCAAAACTGACGTGATTTGACTTGGTGGAATTAATTTTGATTCTCCATTTTTCGAACCACTTTTCTAGTTCAAATAGATGGTTTTGAAGGGCGAAGGATGCGATAGTAGGATTTTGATGTGATACAAGGATAGCCCTGTCAGCGAAGCTAAAGATGGTGGTGCCAGGGTGTTCAGGAATATATGATTTGTAGACAGAATAGAGAAACAAATTTATTTATATTAGCAAATATAATTAAATTTGTCATTTGAAGTACTATTGTTTTGTTTGTTTACCCAAAAAAGTAATAATAATTTACAGGTCACAAACAAATAAGCAGCAATGGACTACAGTGGTTTTTCCCGTCAACAATGAGCAGTTTGGTGATGTTTTGTTATTTCATTGGCATTTAAACTACTATTTGGTTTTGGAAATTTTCTATAGTGGTAAACAATTATATGGGTTTAAGGAATATGTTTTTTGAAACTATTTTAACTTTTGGAAAATGGATCAAGGGGACCATAAACTTTAATTTCATTTTTCTCAGAATGGACTAGATTGGACGACCGTGGTTTTTTCACATGACCGTTCATATGTTCTTTTACATCTATTTTTATTAACCTGTTAGCGCCCCAACGTATACAACTTTTTTTTTCGTAGTAGGTAGGTAAGAAAGAATTTTTGGAAAATATTTTTAAATAATTTTTGCTACTACTTACTTACTTAATCAATGCCGTAGCTACTTACAGTAACTAAACTAAGATTATGACATATAATCTTCTTAAAAGACTAAATTAACCTGTTGGCGCTCAAACGTATTTAAACATCGATGTCGCTCCCTAGTATGACAACAAAACGTATTTCTCATGCAAACTTTTATATTGTTTTGTTACCAGCTACATTAATGACTTTAAACTACATTAGCTATAATAACTTCTTAGATGTTTACTGTACTATAAATAGTAGATAGGGCGCTGGGTTTAGCTTTTTATGTTAATGATTCCACCATAATTTTATTATGGATAAGAAAACTTCTTAATTAAAAAAACATTGACAAGACAAATGAAAGGAATAGGTAATATTCAGAAAATATATTCTATTTTATAAATAAAACCGTGTACCTATATTATACAACAATAATGCAACATCGACCGTTTTGCACAAACAACAATTTTTTTTTAATATTGATTCATTGTAGCCCATGTTTTAATTTGTGTTTTTTAAAGAAAAAAAATCAGATAACCACAAACATATTATTTTCTCACACAAAAAAATTAAATCTAAAAACTGAAAGGACGAATATATAAAGCCTATGATACGAATGGATCATTGGAAGAGCAGTTTAAAAAGTTTTTTTTTTACTGCATTAGTCTTAGTATATATATATAAATTGTGAGTAAGTCCTTAGTGCTCTACTATTTATGTCCTTGAGTCTGGAAGATTGTATTTTTTCTTTCAATAAAAAATTAAAATAAATATGTGATTGTAAATGTAACATCTCAAGCTATATAAAATATATATATATATATATATATATATATATATATATATATATATATGTATAAACAACACCATTCAATTTACCTATCTGAACAAAGACTATTACGATAATATGGGATCAGATAGAGTACTGCAGTAGTTTTTAATTAAAAGAAAATAGACTAACGTAAAACATTGACGCTAACAAAACTACGACTCCATTACATCGATGTTTTCGAATAATCGACATCGATATCGCATTGCTGGATATAACATCATTAGAACAGAAAACAACCTAAATCACTTGATTTCCTCTTACAATTACAGCAACGTTTTCGGATTGATCACCTCCTGAATGCACAGACCAAGAGGATACGCATGAGGCATAATCCTTATTCTGCGGCAGATTCTGTCCCCCTTTTCGTGATAACTCCAGTTTATAAGCACTAAGAATAAGAAATACACTATTTAAAAATAAAAACTAATAAAAAAAGAGCTAAAAGAAATAAAGTTTGGAGCATTAAAGAACTTCCAAACAAAAAAAAATCTGGTGCGTGCGCGCAACACACAACTTTCACTTACCAACTTACTTAGATTAGAAAATGACGTGTTTTGCTAAATATCATTTCCCAAAGTCACACATTTTTCTACATTCATATCTTATTTTTGTTAATCGTTAAAGCCGTTTTTAAGTAAATAAAAAAACCTCTGAAAATGATACAAAATTTATTAAGTAAACCTAGTATCATTAAAATCACATCAATTAAAAAGTAAACCCCTTCGGTTGATCAATTTTGATGAAATGTTGGCTATCACATATTTGGCATATACATACATACATCAAATACCCAGTTTGATCAAAATCTTTAAAGCCGTTTTTGAGTAAATAAAAAAAACACGTGAAAATGATACAAAATTTATTAAGTAAAGTCCCCCGTCCGGTTAATCAATTTTGATGAAATTTTTACAGTCATATCTCGGGCATATAATTACATTAAATACTCAGTTTAATCAAAATCGTTAAAGCCGTTTTTGAGAAAATCGAAAACAAAACCTAAAATGTTATTAAGTAAAGTACCCCCTCCCTTTAAGTAATTTTGATGAAATTTATTTTGTCACATCGCGGGCATATACCTACACTAAATACCCAATTTCAGGATCGCACGGTTTATAGTTTTCGAGCTAGTCTGTTCACACACACACACACACACACACACAGAGACACACAGACACACACTCAGACCATTTCGCGGGACTCGGTCATTTCGACTCAGGGGACCCCAAAGCGTGTATTTCCGCTGAAAACCGGAAGTCGAAATTTTTCACGATCGCAATACTTCCACTTACTATATATTTCATATATAGGTAAGTGAAAGTAAAAAAAATACTAAAATAATTGATCAGCTGACATTATTTTACGCTTCCTTTGGAATGTAACTTAATTTTGTTTGCCTATTTATCTTTGTAATTATAAATACTTTTTCTACTGCTATTTTTGTATTGTATATATATATATACCTTGATGTCCACCCCATCCCCTTTTCTTATGATATATAATAAAATTTCGTATTAATTTAACCATTATTGTGGATAACCACCTATTTTTTAAATTATTTTAAATAATTTATTTTTGAAGAGAAAAGATTTGGCTCCGCCGGGAATCGAACCCGGGTCTTCCGCGTGACATGCGCGGTATGCTAACCATTAGAGAAGAGGAAGGATTTGGCACCATTTGGAAGCGACTCCGTGGTGTAATGGTTAGCATACCGCGCATGTCACGCGGAAGACCCGGGTTCGATTCCCGGCGGAGCCAAATCTTTTCTCTTCAAAAATAAATTATTTAAAATAATAAAATTTTGTGTACTATAGATGCGGAATAATTTTACGTCCTTCCGTAAGGATGCTTTGCATAATGAAATAAAAAAGTGCGTTGGTGATAAAGTTCAATGCCGGCTGTTGCGGCCTCAAGTTAGCTTTACGCTCCGTTCCTATCTAATCATTTACGGTCCGATTCCGCCCTGTCCGGAGTTACGTCTTCCTGCCTAAAGGATTCGGCCTTGAAAGCTTTTTAAAAAATAGTTAATGAAATCCTCAGGAGACGAAAAGGATGCGAGTTATATGGTAAATAAGGACTCTATCTGATCCCTTATTATCGTAATAGTCTTTGTTCAGATAGGCAAATTGAATGGTGTTTTTTATATACATTTTTTACAACCGCATATTTTATTTTTTATTGAAAGAAAAAATACAATCTGCCACGCTCAAGGGCCTATATAATATAGCACTAAGGACTCACTCAAAAAAAAAAAATAATAAATAAAAAAAAAAAAATATATATATATATATATATATATATATATATATATATATATATATGTATGGGTTAGAATAGTTCTAGACCTTTTGTTGGAACGAACTAACTGTTGGAACAAACTGTCATAGTACATGTTTGTGGCTACGATGTTCGAGTAGCATCTACGCTAGCCTCGAAGGTTCTGAATTGTTCTCTTACGACTATAAATAAGGAGTGTTGGACTGGAGAGTTAGTCTTGATCTGAAGCTCAAGTCATATGGTTATTTCTATGTTACAAAGTGATAATTTTTGTAACCTGTTTAAATATTTGGGTTTTCGTGAAAGTTGTTATTTATTTAAATAAAAATTGTTTAACCCACTTAAGTTTTACTATATTACAATAAAAATCAATCAAATTAACAATGAAATTTAAGTATTCTTATTTCAATAATTTTATCTGAAGAGATTAGAAGATTCGAACCCGGGTTTACGCATCTCCGCTGCGTGCTCTAACCATCTGAGATCCCAGCCACGTCAACCTTTTCCTCTTTAATGTCCGGCACCGTTTACTTCGCAGCAATCTGGCGATATCAACCGGGTCTTGAGACAATTGAAGAGAGAAGGTTGAAGTGGCTGGCATACGTGCCTGGTAGCTCAGTTGGCTAAAGCACAGATATATTCTCCAATATTTTCTATTCAGATCTACTTTTTTCACAAATCTGAGCCTAGGGAAAGATAAAAAATTTAAAATGATAATACGATAATAATAATAAAATAAAATTTAAACATATTCATACTTATAACACATAAATAGGAGTTTGTCGTCGATCGCGGTCAAGGGTTTCATCATGATGGAAGGATGCGACAACAGCAAGACATCAATATTGATAAAACATCGATGGTTTTTAATATCCAGTTAGGCCAGATAGGTATAAAAATTTAAGATTTCGAAATTCTAAATGGAAAAAAATCAGGGGAAAATCGTATAAGATCAAGATTAGAGGAAGGAAGATTTATGAAAAGGCTAATTTTGTTTAAAATCCTTATGACCGGCGGATGGGCGTGGTTTTCTGACTATGTAAAACTCAATTAATTTTTGTAAAAAAAAAAAATATTGATATTAAAAATTTTTAAATATTTGTTTATAGCATACTTAATAACTATAGTAAATGAATATGAATTTATTTAATTTGTAGGATTTTTCCATTATTTTGTATGTGGGCAGCGCCTCCTAGAATGTATGTTTAAAAGTATAATATAAATAACTAATAATAATAAATAGTTAAAAATGTAATTATTTTTATGTATTGGAAATAAAACTAGTGTTTGATTATAGTGAGTATGAGGAATTCGGTATCGTTAAAATAATTAGTCAACATCCCCTTCGAACAGATGGCGTACTCATCAAAATTTACACGTAACGAACGTTACGCTTTATGTATGTATATATTTATGGAACGTCCGTTTTCGTTATAGGACAGAGATAGGAATCTTTCAAACTTTTGCTTAAGGAATATTGTACATTTCGTTCTGCAGGATTATACTAATTGCAATAATTTCGTTCATATTTATTAATAATAATTTATATTTATTAAAAGTTCGCCCATCGAGCACTTTCGAAAATACAAACAGACTTACATTTTGAAAAATAATTTGAAAACTAATATTCTAAAAAAAAGCTTATTAGCTGTTTTCTTATTACAACATTATATTTTCTTGTTTATTTGTTTTTAAATATTCATTCCAATACATTTAACAATTCTATTCGTTTTGCTGTATGATGATAACCTTCATTAGTATGTATTTTTTTTGCTTTTATGTAACCTTGGTATCTGTAAGAACCAATTACAATCAAATTCTTCCTTGACCAGAATATACGAGTAGATCCGATGTGATGCCACACTTCTGCTGTCCAGAGACTGCTCAGCATCAAGACATTACATGCACTGCCTTTTGATGGATTCAGGAAGAGCATGTTGAGATCAACGTGAATTTACATCTCCACTGATATAGAGATTCCTCGGTTTGAGATTAGGAAAAAAAATTCCTCGGTTGAGACTTTTCATTTATAGCTGAAAGACGGTAGTGGGTCCAGCTTACTTCAATCTAGGAACGCTGTGAAGAGGACGAGTTATAGGACGACGGAAGCATCTCTCCTTAGAATCAGCGATCGGAAAACAAACATATACCGGCAAATATATTATGTTCTAATATATAATATATAATAAATATATATTATGTTTTAACTGCAGTAGTTCGTTACGCATACATATATGCGTAACATCCCACAGCTGCATAAAACTGAAACTACTATGAGGCAGGAAAGGGTGGAAATATGAATACAAAAGTTTACCTGCATTTTTGAGAATTCATATTTTTTTTTTTAATTTATTTGTTATTTCGGGATTATATCTCAACTTATAATGTGCCTCTTCTCTAATTTACGCTCTTTGATAAACAATAGAGATTTCTTATTATCTTAAGCAATAAGCTTAATCACTCAAAACAGTAATAGACTTTGGTCAATTAGTACGATATAAGAATTTCTAATAAACAACATTCAACATCCAATAAACATAATTTTTACATTTAGAGTTTAATATGTCATTGAACGAAAATATATACTTGATATCATCAATCTACTTATCTCAACTCGGGGTCGCCTGTAATGTAGTGGTTACATTACAGTACTAAAGGACACGGGTTCGCGCCCCGTGGTGGCCCGAGGATTTTTTAAAGGGAGTAAAAATTCCTTAGCTATGCCGTCCCTCGGATAGGACGTAAAATGGAGCCTGTACGATGTCAGGTACTCGTTAAAGATCCCTATCCTAATTATACCTGGATAGGCAAAATTTAGGACACCCGCTTTAGCATCCTCCGATTAGCTTATTAGCATAAAAATGGAAATTAAACAAACAAACAAACATATCTTAACTCATTATAATCATTATAAAAACCAATAATAGCCAACAAAAACAATTAGAATTTTAACTTGGTCCCTTCACCGACTACCTCACTGTAAATTTGACCTGGAAGTTGTAATAAAATTACTCTATCTTTAGAACTTGAAAATGATTCACAAGAATCAAAACCGGTTGTTAAAAAATTGAGAATAAATTTTAAAAATAGAGCAATCAGTGTTTTTCTTTTTTAAGAGAATGTGTACGTCGATAATGAATTTTCCTTGAATCAGGACTTCCATCTTTCTGCTACTAATGGCTTGTTTTCTCACCATGGCTACCATAGCTGGGGCTAAGTTATATTAGTTGTTTCATTTAAAACAAAAAAAAAAATAATAGAAACAAAATTTCTATAAGTTGAAAGCAGGTGGTGTTATTTTAAGAGTCGGTCAGCACAGTTTCACCATCCACCTCTTCCCCCCTTTCCCTTCTAAGGCCGTTGAGAAATATGCCGTAGGTTTAAAATCCGTCTAAAGTCAATAGTTCAATACCAAAGAATACGCAGCTACCATTAACCTGTTCAATAATATTTATTAAATATAATATAGAAATTTAAATATACCTAATAGCTGTTATCTTTTTAAGAGGTTTGCGATTCGTTGAGGTATAAAGTAAGATTATAAATCCTTCACTCACTTCGCAATAATTTATCCCAGGAATATCCTATCAAAGACGTGATACGTACCTACTGAAAAAGGTTCGGCCGAAGATTTGGTTCTGATAAGTAAACGAAAGATCGAAGAATTCTCATAAGTAAACAAGCAGAATACGTGAGTTGAGGAATCGATTTGAACAATACGAAAGCGTCAAAAAGATTTTCAACCCTGTTTAGAAATTGTATTTAATAATTCCCAATTTTCTTAGTTTAATAAGTTTTCATTAAAAAATCCACCAAAAAGAGAAACATTTGGCCAGAGTTCAATAAATGCACAATGAAATAAGAAAAAGACATAAAATGAATGGATTATACAGTAGACTCACCCTTATCCTGGGTGGCCTGGACTGACCTAGCGCCGGATAACAAGACAAAAAAACTCAATTGATGAAAAAAACATGACAAGTAAAGCGCGATGATACCATTGGTATATCTGGGCTAGTAAATTTTTTTTAAAAATGTTTGATTTTCAACTATTATATATAAAAACTATTTTATGAAACTATTACATAGTTATTTGAATAGTAGAAGGGTATTAGTGAAGCAACATCTGCATTAGGGTACCCTTCAACATAAATATTATCTACTATAAAAATACATATGTAGAGGAATTATTATTTGGTCCTAAATGCACCTGGCTCAAATACTTAATAATCTAAACATTACTTTTAATAATTATTTGTGATAAACAAATTTGATATTTTATATGTATCATTTACATGCAAACATTAATTTCTTTTAGTATAAAATTTACAAAATGAATTTTCTTGTTTTAAAAGCGCCAGGTATCGCCCCGGTTAACAGAACGCCATATATGGATGTATATATTTTTAAAGTGTGCCTTAAATCAATGAGTTTCTCATACTCACTTAAGGCCCCCTTATTAAGTCAATATCTTTGAAGAGGCCCCTTACACCTGTCACTTCTGTTGTGTCAATGTTATCTCAGTTCCAACACTGCTTTCTCCAATCAAGTATCTTGTTTATTTATTTTTCTTATTGCGTTGTCTATAAAGTATCCTTAATTTGGTTTTAAGGTGTTAAGTTCCTTTCAAATTTGTAATTTTTAATATGTACTCGTTTAATTATACTCGTAAAATCCTTAATTACAAAAAGTTCACCCCCAAAAAAACAAAACAAAAACTACTCAACTCGCGGTTAGAATATCTACTGTAAACTATCCCTTATCCATTAACTGGAACGTCCCCTTATCCGATGAGCGTAAAAGTGAGAAATTAATTTTATAATTTTTAAATTTTACACCGAAAGAAATTAATGCTTTACTGCCACGTCTGTCCAGGCAAAGCCGGATAAAGAAGAGTGCTTATATTGTCCATTCAGTTATGATATTTACTATGAGCATCATAAAACTTCGTTGCGCCTTTACTTTTTTTACATGTTTTTCCTAGCAGTGTTGGTTAATCTTTGAACAAAATTTTCTCTTATTGGTGATTTTTTTTTAGAACAAACTAATTACATTTTGCAGCGAAATTGAGGATTTTTAAATATAACTTGTAACAAAATGTTCAAAAAAGTGGCTAAAAATATGTATGCTGCTTCCTTATTGGTCAAATCGATTTATCCAGTTGTTTGAAAATCCACTCGAGACAAAACGCATCATTTTTACAAAAGAACGAAATATATATATTAAATGAGCATTACTTCACCATAGATAATTAATTCCACAAATAAATATTCGTTTTATATTATATTCACTGGACATAGGACACTAGAAACCGTAGTTGTTATATATTATAGATAATATATATATATATATATATATATATATATATATATATATATTTTTTTTTTTTTCAAATAAACTACATAATATCTACATTTCTGGACTGAGCGTTATAGTTTGCATTTCATTTAAAATACCAATATTTTTTCTTTCTGTAATGAAAGATTCACTCATTTTTCCATTTACAGAAACGACGCTACTTTTACACCTAAGTCACTACTCATTTACTTTCTCCCCCTGATGATGATGGTGATAGCTGTAATGAAGTACGAAGAAATAAATGTACTTTCCCCTTTTTTTGTTTTTCAGTCGTGATATATTGTTCTTGATCCTTATTCTATTATTTTTCCTTGGCGATTTCTGTTCAAAACGTCCTCAAAAAAACTAACGAAAATGGCCCGCTAAACCCTATGGAATGATTTATTTATTTTTTTAATTTACTAGAAAACTAATGATGGACTATTAATTAAATTATAGTAATTAATTTTTTGTAGCCTCTAAAACAATAATTAATCAGACCGGTTTGTCAACTCTGAGAAACTAAATAATTTTACTGTTATTAATTTACTTAATTTTTAGTTTATAATTATGTGGCCTTCCCAGTTTATTAAAAAAATACCAGGGTATAAAAAAAAAAAAAAAGGCCCATTAGACCAATATCCATATAAAACATTTTCATCATCTCTTTGTTGGAATATTCGTTAATCTTGGAAAGTTTATTTACATTAAGTATTTCTACATGAGAAGATCATTAAAACTAAAACTAAATAGATAGAAAATATTACAGGTATTTCATTCAACTATTAAAGGTATGGTCGTGTAATGAGAATGGCCGAACGTCGATAGCCATAAAGAATAATCAAACACACTAGCTAGGGAAAGGAAAAGAAAAGAATGAAATAATGTGGGAGGTAATTTTCCCCCGATATCTCGGTTTATTATAATTTTCGTTGCAGAATTTTGATGAATTTTAAACATCTATCAGCATAATCCATCTTCTTTTAAGCGTTACACGATTATACACGAATATTTCGCCGTATTTACTTAATTTTCTCTTCTTTTTGTACCTACTTTATAACTATTTTGTGCTAAGGCAAATGCAATCTTTGAAAACACCTCTACATCACCCATGTTGTTTGTTCGTTAGTTTTCGAGTATATTTCGGTTCCAAGATTAGCATAAATGAACCTAACCTACAAACTAATAAAAAAAGCAGCAAATAAAAGAATTCTACATACCATCTTACCACAACCTAGTTTCGACCAACACATACGGCACTCATTATTTCCGTTGCATAACAAACCTGACGGACATTACAAAAGCCTTGGGAAAGAAATAGCTACGGCTGACATGCCCATTAGAAGAAGACTAAATAGGAGCTGGACGGATGATCTCCTTTCCTGAATTATTGGACACATTCAAGACCTATAAATGTACTCGCGGGGTAACTATCCTTCCCCTCGACTTGCCAATTCCTTCTTTCTTCATTACATTTCTCACGAATCGCCGCTAGATTGCAACAGTATTCGAAGCAGCTAGTGAAAAAAATGTTAATCGTTAAGGAACACATTTGGTACCGTATCTGTCAGTCCTCAATGCCTACCATGTCTCCTATATTTATTATTTCATAAATTGTAGATTTTCTCAAGCAGGCGGTAATGTCCTTTCCGGGATAAGTATACCTTATAACGGATGTTTCGATTAGGTAAACATTGAAGGAAGGATTGGTAATGATTCAAATGTGGTTCATTATTATAGGATCAATAAAATTAATGCAATTGTTAGGGATGTTATGTACGTAGAATGTGATTGAGGGGGCCTTTGAAAAATTTGGAAAACTTAACATAAAAAGGTACTATGTCCCTTGTTTAATGGACACCCCCACGCTCTGCTACCAGTTTGCTATGTCCCTTGTTTAATTGAATCCGTGGGGTTAGTTAAAAGGTCTGTGGATCTTGATTATATAAAATCATTGGGACAAGCAATAACACAGAATTACGCAGTGGAAGTAATTTATTGTTGTTGAATATTATATACATATGTACAGACAATGAATATAACTAATATTTTAAATAATACAGGCCTGATTAAGGAGTGGTGTTGGCCGGGAGCAAGGCAACAATAGATCATGATTCTATCTATTGTCTATCTAGATCATGATTCTAACTAAGACTCTCTAAGACTAGGTAAGACTGGTGCTAGAGTGGGGCCTTCTGAGAACTAGGGCGATAAGGAGGGCTTATGATACAAAGTTTGGCCCTATGTTATTATTTAGCCTATTTATATAAACTCAATGATTTCTTTGGACACCCAATTACATTAATTATAATCATTACCATTAATATCTAAATTCAGAATATTTATAGCCCTCATACAATATAATATAATAACAATTAATATAAATCATAGCCCTCTTAAAATAATTACAAATAATTATGTGTGGGTCATCAAAAAGGCATTACAAAAATATTCAGATAAATAAAAACCTATATTTTTCATAAAGACAAAAAAATAAATCACGGCTATTAGTCAATCATTACCTAATAAATGAATGAAATGATATGAGTATTTTTATGAATTTACAATATGTTAATTTTGAACCTGATGCGCTCAGCATCACTATTTTTGCTAGCTGTTTTATGAGAAAACAAACGAAAGACAGTTGCATTATTCAAAAACTGTAACTTTGTGACATTTTAAAGTTGGAATTTTACAAAGGAATGTACAGAATATTTATTTATTTGGTTTTTCGCCGAAAGATATAGCTTTCTCCTCTAATATTTCTCCCAGGTGTCTGAAAAGAACACCCAGGTGGGGACAATAATATTTCTTGAACAAAAAACACATTTTTTTAAATATTATAAATATTTTTTCTGTTCTCATTTAGCTGTTATATTTTTACTTAATATTGTTGTGCATTTCAATAAAATGGAAATTATACACCATTATTCATTAGAACGACGCAGTGGTTTAATTTTAAGGCACTTATTAAGCAGGGAAAACGAAAAAATCTATTAAAACATGACCATGATGATCCGCATCCAATCGAGTGGTTATTCCAAGGTTAAATAGCCGCCTGGAGGTTTCGGTCCATGGTTGGTCAGCTTCAGGGAAAGAAATATTGGCGTTGTGTGCCTGCCGACTCTGAGCAGGCAGTACCGACCAAGGATCTAGACCAACCTTTCATCGTCATTGAACCAGAAAGATCTAACGCTAAAAGAAGAAAATAGCCAACGAACAATATACCCAAGAATTTCTATCTTGTATTGATGCATAGATAATCCCTCCTATATCATATGACAATTCCGTCCGCTGCTATCGCTTTAACCGAGATTTTTTTAAAAATGTTTTATTCCAAAAATTGCTCCTCCAGCTGATTCTATTCTTCACAAACCAATTAAACAGACCTTGAAATACCGGTTATTATGTAAATAATTAAAATAGTGGGAAAGTCAAACTGGCTAGAAAGTGACAACGTTTTACTTGACAGATTTTGATTTTTTTTTTAATAATTAATAAGAATAACTAATGTCATTCTTTTTAATGGAACAATCCATCTTCGATATATAGGCCAAGACCGCCCAGTCTTTGCAGCTGACTTTTTCCTCCTCAACTAGGGCGACAACTAGCTCAGAGAGTTTTTCTTATACCATTATATTATCAAGGAAAGAAAATACGATTCGAATAATGGATGATCTCATTATCAATCGTCTTAATGAATGAACGATTCATTTTTTTTTTCATTCACTTAATTACAAGCTATGAATTTTTCATTGAAATCAAGCATTCAAACTGTAGCTTTATTTCTGCGGTAGTAAAAAGTGAAACTCCTTAAAAACAGTTATTCTAAAACATTCAATTTTTTTTAGTAGGTCTAAACTACTTGGTAAGATAAATCATCAGGACATCTTATTTTTCATAATGCCATAAATTTAAATGACAACGTTTCGGCCATACGGCCTTCATCCAATCCAAAAAAAAAAATAATAATAATTATTTAGTTCTGGTTTGTTTGGGACATGGAGGAATTAAGCTTTAAAGAGGTAAAAATGGGATTTCAGTGGCCAATGAAAGTTTGGAGAAGTTAAATGTTGTACTCTTCAAGTTGAGTTGTTTAAAAAACTTTTTGACAATATCATTAAATAGTCCAACCCCTTTTTTAAAATTTGAACGAAGCAATACTACATAACACTGCTGAATATATAAGAATGGCAAATTACTAGCATAGGCAGATTGAGATAATTTATTTTGATAAGTTAAATGTTTTTTTTTTTATTTTAAATTGTTTTAATTTTAATTTATACACAAAAAAAATGAATCAAGGAACTTGTGTTATTAATAAATAATTTTTATTTTATAAAGTTCTGTTGCTAAAATATATATTGTACTATTAGTTGTTCATATGTTATTATATAGAAAATTAGATAGGTGCTTCCTTTTTAAATTATTAAAAAAAAAAATTAGACTTGGAGTTAGCCAGGTGGTCGAAACCTTCTCATTTAAATAAATGAAATTATGATAAATAAGATGTCCTAGTGATTGCTCCAACCTAGTGGTTTAGATCTACTATAACAAATAGAAAAATTTAATTTCAGGAAATTAGAGGACCAGTTATAAATTGGAAATAATTAACATTTTTTTTAATTTTAGATAAGTACCTAAATACATTAAAATAAACACCTGATTGAGGTCGAAATAAATATTAGGATTATAATTGGGTTTTAATTCACATCTACCTGCTCAAACCCCTTCGCAAATATTTAGAATAATCGTTAAAATTAAATATTACAATTGATTAACCAGTTATTTTAAAGCATTCTTCGGGAATGTTTTTATGATGCTATGTTACTGCTAGATCCGTAAAATAAAACCTTCTCTCTCTCAAAAATAATTATATTTATAATAAAATATAAAGAGACCATTAAAATAAAAAAAATAAACTAGAAATAAGTGGCAGCAGGCCTGCGGCTTCTATACTTAAAAAAATACTTCACATAAATGGCGATGTGATAGATACGATCTCATGATATTAATACTGCAAGTTAAATGTGAAAGCAATGGACTTAGACTAGTAACTTAATACATACTTAATTTTAAAATACAGCTATGTTTTCTTATAGTATAGACGTCCGACATTTTTATAGCTGTTGATCAACCTTATCGGATTCCTTTCTCTCAATCAGGTTCAACTCCTTTTATGCATGTAGTCATTTCCCCTGAGACATTTTCGTAACGTTTGCCAAACGCCTATTTATGCGAAGCGAAAGCAGGATAATCACCATCTCTCTATACATATTCATTATATAAGTATATCTACATATATGCAACATAATTTAAAATCGTTCAGAGCCCACTGATTACGACTAATGGGCACACATAAAAGAAAGTATACCTATAATTATAAGAAAATATGCCCGACATTTCGAGTTTTTATTATTAAATTCTTTCAAATGAAAAGGAAGTTAAGTTAATCTCAACCTAGCCCCCACTAACTCAATAATAAGGGAAATTGTAAATATGCTGTGGGAAATTAGAAATAGTCAAAAAATCATAATACTGGTCTGGGTTCCATCTCACTCCGGGATAACAGGGAACGAGAGAACAGATCAAGCAGCGAGTTTGGCAAGAAAAGGAGAAAACCCCAACATAATCCAAATAAACAGTATCACCCACGAGGATTGGATCCACCAGTTAAAAACGATTATGAAAAAAAATTGGGAAGAAAATTGGATGAGTAAACCATCGAAACTAGCGGAAATAAAACAAGATTGCAGCAAATGGGTCACAACCAATAGAAGATCGAGAAGAGAAGAAGTAGTATTGTGCAGAATGCGGATAGGGCACTGCGCATTCACACATACATACCTACTCAAAGGTCTCGAAGCACCCACCTGCCAAATGTGCAACAACACAACTCAGAGTACAAAACACTTGTTACTAGATTGTGTACAACATAATGATACACGAAAAAGGGAAAGCTGCCGAAAACTGTTAAAGAAATACTGGGAGATGAAGAGTCTTCGGCCCTCAAGTTATTCAAATTCTTAAAAGAAACAAATTACTACAATAAAATATAAACAGGAAACATTAAAGCCAATGACCCTTACGGGTAGAGGCTAAAATGTAAATAAATAAGTTAATCTCGTCTACTCCAGGAATCAATTACATGTAGGAATACCGCTTCCACCCAACGATTTCATCATGAATATAGTGTAACGTCAAAAAAAACAAAAAAAAAAAACACAAAACATATGATTTGTATTAGTTCTAGACTCGATGGAACAAACTGTTCTAGAATATGTTTGTGACTACTAGGTTCGAGTACCATCTACGCTGGCCTAGAACCTTCCAGACATGTCTTCTTCAGACTAGATGTAAGGAGCGATGGACTGCAGTCTTGTTCTGAAGGTCAGGTTATTTTCGTGTTACTGAGTAGTGATGATAGTGTTACATGAGATAGTGATATGTGAGATATGAGATAGATAGGTCCAACAATAAGCAGATAGACGTAAGATCATTTCATTTACTAAGATATTTTTAAAATTGTTGCGTATTGTACACTGGAAAGTTGAGCACATTTGGAAATTTAATAGAGCCTACAACAACAATTTAAATACCTACAAAAAGTCGAGAAAAAAAATTTTGGAGTGCGAAAATATATTTACCTATGCAAGAGGAGAAAAACTATGGATATACAGAGTTACGTTATACTGACTACATGGTTACGTGTACTTTATTACTTGACTTACAAGTCATATAAGTCTGTATGATCAATAACTTGTTTAAGAAATGAAAAAGTTTTTTACATAGATTAACAAATATCTTTGAAATACTAAGAGATTGGGATTTTTTGCTCGTCGTTTATAAATTGCAATAAGTTACACTCTTATGATGCTATAAATCTTTTAATGTACTGTAGTTTATGGAGATGAATACCAACGATAACTTCGAAGGGAACTTCATATGCTTGAAATTTTATAATATTTTCAAGAAATAATCTACTACAATAAATATTTTTATTGTTTATTTTAGTATTCTAATATAGCTGTTTATAATAATATCCATGCTGATATCGAAAATCATATTTTTTTTTGTTTTGTTTTTCTGAAAATTGATAACAATCCTATTCTGGATTGGTCTTACAAGATGGGAGTGAAGAAATTCAATAAAAATGTATAAGCGAAGGATATAGAGGAGAGTAAGGTTGGTATTCCAGGATGTACCAAAAGTAAATAACATTAAAAAACAACTAGTTTTTTTTTTTTTTTTTTGTCTTCTTAAGAAAAGAAAATAGCGAGAGACTATGGAAAATATAAAACTGAAGTTCTTCATTGCTATGATACCATTCATTTCATTTCATGAAATTCCTAGCCAGAAAATTTCTAATTTCAAAGCTATTGTGCTGTTTTATTCTATTGATATATATATTTTTTTTTTAAGTTTGATTCCCAAAATTGACAACCACTGGCTCGAAATATGCTATAAAAAAAACTGTATTCCAATAAGCCATGGATAATGGGTTCGGTAATTTGTCAAAAGTACTGTTTCTTTGTCACTCAAGGGGGAGTGATCAGACCGATATTATGCTCAATCGTCATAATACCAAGGAGGATCTCCCAACCATAGGGACCATCCCCGAATGAATAGAAAGGATCACTGCCTGAGTACGAGTCTAACCCACAACCATAGTATTACAGCTCAGGACCACTGAGCTATTTCACTATTTTCGTAAATATGATTTCATAGCTTATATTTAATTTGCTATTTATTATTCATAGCTCAATAAATAATAAAATTGAATCAGATATATCTCTTAAAAATGTATGTTTTTATCACACAAGAGTTTCCATTAAACCTTTAGACCTATCTAGTGAAAGGGAATGAAATCGTCTCAGAATATTTTGAGCTATTTATAATTTCATTTCAGGGCACAAATACATACCAGATACTAATTTAGGAAATTTTTCCAGGTCCTAGTCTGCATATTTACTTCAAGAAAGTGCTAATCTTCCATCCGTCCTTTCTCAAAATATTTTATGAATAAATTTATGAACTTTTAATAGTGGAGTCCGCTGAGTTTAAGAACCCAAGTCGTCTGTGGTTATGAACAGACTAATGCAATAACTATCACTCCTAAGAAACTGAAATCAGCTGTTTGACGTAAGTAAATATTTGCCCGTAATGTTACACAAACTTTATCGTCAAGATTAAGTCACCGGATATTGGCACTTTATTCTATCATTATGTCACATTTTTACGATATTCTCAAAAACTGCTCAAAGGATTTTGAATAAACTCGTTATGTCGATGAATAATGAAGTACCTATCCTTTGATATCAGTTAGGTTTCATCATAGGAATGGTCTGATACAGATTAAAGAGCGTTCGTTAGTCAAATTTCTTTCTATAAAGTATCTTTAATCGTTGCTAATTTGGAGTAATTTTACAATCTTTCATTATGCTTAGTAATAATAATTGGCTAAATATGAAATATAATTGAATTTCATTACCATTTAAAGGAAAAGAAATGTTTGCATAGACTGAACATTTCAATTATCCGTAGTAAAAATAGTAATATAATATGTATAATACATGGTTGGAACATTGTATTTAACAAAGAATGATATTTAGTTAATAAAATGATAGAAATTTATTTAGATGAAAATTAATAATTTCAAGATTGATATTATTAAACAAAAACTATTGATTTCCACTGTACTAATTACAGTAATTGACCATTGTAAAATTACAAGCTACATTCTTTGCTGTTTTGTTTCGGACGCTGTCACAGTTCAAAAAAATTATTGTTCCTTAGTGAGATAAGACTATTTCTCGCAAGTAATGCCCAAAATATCTAAATTTTCTTTAGAAAACTTAGAACTCGTTAATCTTTAATTGTTATATTTTTTTCACTTAAAAAAAAAATTAATTCACTAAATAGATTTTGATATCCATGAACAGAAATCGCATTCGTTTTTGAAAAGGTTTCAATCATCAATTCATGGATCGTAAATAACCTTTTCATTGAAAGTTAATTTGTCAATATTTCCTGTACTATAACGTCCATCATATTATTTATTGCTAACATATTTAATGTAACGATTAAACCAAAGCTACTCCAATCCAGAATTACTTATAGAAATGTTTTTCAATTGTATGATGAAATTTCCACTTCACATTTTCTGAATTCCTTACACAAGACTGAAACGGCTAGGAAATGGTATATATTTCTAAATATATAATGTACAACATATGTCATAAAACTAAATATATATGTTATTATATAATTTATATAAATAAAGATGAAATTCTGTTTGTTCTTTAAAGAAATCCATACTTTTGTCCTAAATTCTCCAAATTTCGCTCAGTGGTTCTTTTATATCAGGTGAGAACACATGTCCATATTAAAATTGCACAGCTTCAGCCAATATCTTTATTATTATAAAAATCGTTATGATCTCACTTTACATTGGAGACGAGTCGAAATTACCCGGGTGAAACCGGGATATACATAGCTATTAACATAAATTTAGTAATGATGGTAGATAAAACGTAATTTTGGTTAAATAAATGTCTTTGTTTATTGATAAGCATGTTATATAGTATTGCAACTCAATGTATTTGGACAGTACTGTTTTGTTTTGTCATAATAAAATAAATAAAGCATTTCTCTCTCCTGTTTTTGCAGCAAAACATCTAATTTTAAAAAGGGTTGCTTTGTAAATCTTTAAATATTAAATTATTAAAAAATGAAACTATTGTATCTGTGGTAATCTGAACACCCTAATGTCAGGACACGGCATTAAGATCAAGGCTTTACCTAAGGCCACCCGATGCATTATATTAAGCATTGATTTTAGTCAAACTTTTGCTTTAGCTTTTATAGTATTTTGTGAAAATTCTGTTACATTTGTATTTTTATACTACAATTTGAACAAGTATCAATAAAAAAATAAAAAATAAATGAATTGTGCGACAGTGAAATATAATCATTGGTTGTTTATTAGACATATGTCTATATATTAAACGTCTGTTTAATTTACATGTATGTTGTACATGAAGAATATATACAAGATAAAATGAGAAATTTAAATTATATGAATATAAGGATCCAAGAAAAGGCAGAAATAGTTATGATTTAATGTTAAAACAGCATCCTGGGAATGAGGGAAGACCCCAAAACAGACAAAATAGACTGCTATTTAATTATTTATAAAAACCTCCATTTTAAATTAAGCTTTATAATTTTCATCGAAAATATAAGAACAAGAAGGGAAAAAAATTGTACCTTCTTTAAACTTTAGTCCAAAACCACATAGGTACTTGAAGTAAGATTCTTGAACTGCCGAGTCCGCCAAGGAGGTCTTCAAATTAATTTTGCTGTAATTACGTCGATTGATGCAATATCTTTTATATTTTATATGCTTCTGAGTTCTATGGTCTCCATGATATTACAGTCAACAGGTCAAAAGCCATAACAGACTACAATAAAACAATTTTAGGTCTCAGATAAAAAAAATTGTTTTCAAGTATTATAATCAGTGATGAGAGGAGATCAAATTTTTATCTTAAGTAAGGGCCATATATGTTTTTTTTTATATTGGTATATATTCAAAAACCAAAAACTAAATATAAGATTTATTTAAATTTTGTTATATTAATTATTTACAAAATTCATGAGGAAATTGACAAATATAGTTATTTAAGGAGGGCGGGTGTAAATTGTCATAAAGGAAGTATATGCATTTTATATGGATGTGGGCATGAGTTAATAAATAAATACGAATACAGAAAAAAATATCAAAATAGTTCCTCGGAGCTTCTAAAATATAGTATATGGATAGATCATCTTTGTTAATTTAATTGTAAATATACTGATTATTACATTAAATATTTCTGGTAACCAATTTAGGTTAAGATTCGAAATAAAAATCATATACAAAAGTACATTTGACCTTTGTTTAACATGAAAATCCAATTTCCTCTTATTACTGATTACTCGTGTAGTTAAATCAAAATGTGTTTTTTCTCCTTTAATCTGTTGACTTGACCTGTTGGCTACATCGTCATTGGAATGGGTTCATTGGATTCAAAAGCTTAAAAACTATCAAAATCAATGCGGTACTTGACTTATTCACGGCAAACCTATTTTGTAGACCTCTTCCATTTCAGACCCCCTCCTAAAAGTTTATTGCCCCTTTAATTTGAGTGGACTCTCCAAATCTGGAATCTTACTATAAATACAAATACACAACCAAAGATTCACGAACGTACAATTTTTTTCTGAAAAACTGGTCCATGGTAAATTTTGGTCTATTTTGTATTATATTGTATTTAATAAGCGGTATCTTAGTTAAAACTGGGGGGAAATAAATTAAATTTTATATTTCCCCAATTACAGATTTATGATCGGAAGGGAGAAAATAGAGAGCACTTCTTTTTTTAATTCAAGGCGTGAAATTATAATAGGCTCCCCCCCCCCCCCGTTTACACATTATTAATAGCTGTATCCGTTTTAAAATTAGTGAAAATTACGTAATATCGTTTTTAGAACTGCCCTCATTCGATGTACCTTGTGAAATAGAAGCAATGATTGACATGTGTAACCGCTAATATTGGTGAACCAATTTATGTTTCCGCTCACTTTCTGGTTAGTTCTTATCGAGCAAATAATGTATTTTCTCTTCTTCTAACTATATATAATAAATGTATATAAATCTATATGGTCAAACTCTATGTGTATAATCCATCGTCTAAGTACTACCAATTACGCCATTAAAACTGAATAAGATTATATATGTTTTGTAAAATTCTTTTGATGTTTACTGTTAAACAAAATTTACCGTTATTATTCTGATCAAATTTATTGCTGGTGCATGTTTGTACTTCGTCATACTATTTCAAAGAAAAGTCAACAATGAACATTAGAGTTTAATACCACTTATTTTATACCACACATCTATAAAAACCGTATTGCTACGTCACCCGTGTTCTACTAGCTGTTTACGAAAAACGTATTTTTACGAGATCAACACACTATGTGCTAAAATCAAAAGGACATACCTAATTGATGCAAAATAATGCTATAATTTACGACTAGCGATTTTTTTTCTAGTTAATTTTGTTTTTCAAGTTCAAAATTATGTTTTATTATATATATTTACCATCGTCATGTATATTTTATATAATTGTTTTGCCTTTTTATGTGAAAATGTAAATAAATAATTTTTGATTAATTATTTATATTTATCATGGTGTGTTTTCCATTTTTTTTAGTTTAAATACAAAATAAGTTTTAACTGCATAAAATATAACGAAATGGATTACTTACAAAAGGCATGTTATATTTTATAACTACATAGAATTAAATAACTACATAGGTACATAGAATTAAAGAAATTACTTTGAGGGGGGTCCCCTGTGGTGTAGTGGCTAGCATAGCAGCTTAAAATACTAAAGGTCGCGGGTTTGCATACTGCTAGGTGCCCCTAGGATTTTTTAGAGGTCCCGAGCCTGTGCGATGTCAGAAACTCGTAAAACGTACCTATCCTAATTATAAAAAAAAATGCTATTACTTCTCGTCGACCGAAACGGACATCTGAACTAACGGTAGATAGATATGACAATCGCACTGTTCCCTGAGCACTTATTACGTCCTTTCACTGAAGCTCACTGGGATTCGATCCTCATGTTCACTTAACTGGAATATATTTACCATATTCCGGTTCATTTTCATAATTAAAACATCTCAGTTAACATATGATTTCATTAGAATATAATTAACTACTTAGATAATCGCTATATTGTTATCAGTAATTAGATAACATATAGCAGTTATAAAATGCAACTCCCGTGGCTTTTTTATAAAATATACGTTGTCGCTATCCCTACATTATTTGTTTATTGATCCTTTCCCTTATAAAACATTGCAATTAGCAAATGTCTTGAAAGTAGTATATGAATGGCAAGGTATAAAAATAAATATTTTAAAAATTTTAATTTTTTTATTCTGGAATAGGTTTATTAATTTAAAATGATTATGTGAAGCGTTATATAACTTCTAGAAACATAAGGAGCACCCTAGTCGCACACAAACCTGGAAACATGACAGTTTAGAAAGTTTAGTTGCCCGCAACGAACTCTGTACTATATTGTGACTAAGATAATATTACTGATTTTAACTTATGATATATCTTCTTTAAAAATTTAGTATATGTATTAAATATATGTCCAAAAAAAAAAGCAAAAATGGCAATTTTTTTTAGAAAGCCTTCTTTTTCTATTATTTCACTTTGTTGAATTATTTATGTGCGATTTAAATCACCTAATGTGTAACCTTTTCCGTTTTTCTTTATATTTACAATTATATCATTTACTTTTATTTTTATTATTTATTTTACCAAACCTTATTTTAATATTATTTAAATATATATTTAATAATTGAAGCCAATTATGAACGAATGAATGAATAAGTTACCTTATTTTCACCACCAATTTTATTTAACTTTATATTCTTCAAATTTTAAATTTTTATTTAATTTAAAACAACCGTACACTTCTCTTATTTAGTCCGTATACGGCTTGAGGTGCTTGAGGTTCCCCAAAATCCATTTAAACTTACAGTATTTTTATATGCTAAACACAAGTTATAGGATGTAAGTTACCTGTATCGTGAATACGTTCAAACTTTTTTTTTTTTTTTTTCCATTTAACGGAATATCTCGATCATCACATAAAGGATTAAAGGGGCAGACGGAAAATATGTCCAACTTATTCTCGATATCTATGGACTCAAAATCTTTTCGAAACTCCCTTTCGATAAAGGTAATCAAGGTTGTAATTATTTACTGGTCAAAAAAAAAATAACACAATTTATACTTTATACAATTCGTTTGAAAAAAATAAAATAAAAATGACATTTAATCCATAATGATCATTAATATGCAATGAATTGAATGGGTCGGGGCAAAATAGTGCCAAGCAACATTTTTAATAAAAATAAACTGTAGCTGCCGTCTCTCGTATATTATGTAGTACTATATGTCTATGATGGAAATGCCACCTAAATATGACTATAGAGTGCTCTATAATCATATTTCAGGAGGCATTTCCATCATAGACATATAGTACTACATAATATACAAGAGACGGCAGTTACAGTTTATTTTTATTAAACATATTGCTTGGCACTATTTTGCCCCGACCCCTTCAATTTATCCTTTTTTATTTTCAAAAAAACCCAGTATAGGTGATCGGTGTATAAATACAAAAAAAATTAAATTCATCAATTAGTTAATGAGCAAAAATAAAATTCACTAACCAATCTCAGCTTGTAATGGATTTTACTTTCCTTGAACGGTGTGTTCTGGGCTGACGCTACGCGTTACAACTTTTTCGGAGCAGGAGGATGGTGTAGAACATGTCAGGCGAGCTATTGTGTAATGCTGTGCTATTAACTTTCCTTCTGGCAATCTCAGGAATGAGTGCGAATGTCATATCTATCTACGGCTAGTTAAGATGTCCGTTTCGGTCGCCGAGAAGTAGTAGCGTTTTTTTATAATTCGTATAGGTATATTAAAAGAGTATCTGACATCGCACAGGCTCAGGAACTCCATTATACGTCCGACCCAAAGAACCGCATAACTAAGGGGTTTTAAACCCTTTAAAAAACTTTGCTATTTTATGCTGTTACGCTAGCCAATACACCACAGGTGAACCGGCGGAATACTAAGCGCCGCATATTTTGACGTATGGAAGGCACTGTCCCATGGAAATAAATGCGCTCTTTGGTTTTTTTTTTATGTGCGGTGGACTGAGAAGGGCTTTCTTAGTCCACATATGGAAGGAATAAAGAAGAAATCCTAATTAAAGGCTGATATTGGGGAAAACATTGGGGAACCAGCATTCAAATTAAAATAAGTTTTTTTTTTTAATGTGAAATATCTTATAGAATTTTAGTAAACAAAGATGAAACATTTCTGTTTTTACCATTCATAAGTTCACAAAATTTTCTTTAAGACTGTTTGTTTTTCAAAAAGATAATATCTTAAGTCTTTAATTAATAACATCGGAAATAATAAACTAAAAATTTTCTCGGAATATATTATATGAACTAAAAAATATTTCAAAAGTTGTTCTGTAACCCAACTTAAATGTGTTTGTGGTATATTTTTATACATGATGTATATTTTTTTTTTATTTAATCATAATTTGTTTTTTAGGGAAGACCCCTGTACAAATGGAGTTGAAGCATATTTAACATTTTACATTACAATTCTTTTACACTTCCAAACAACTATAACAACACTATAAAAATAATAAACAATACAAAGTATAAAAATACAAATTAAAACATTGAAATTTCAATAAAAAATTAAAAATTTCTTATAGGATATGAGTTAAAATAAGCTAAAATATTAAAATATTATCATAACTAAACTTTAGTCATAAACCTAAAAATTAAAAAATAAAAGAACCCATTACATTACTGAGAAAAACTATTTTACACAACCATATCCCTGTAATTTGATATATTTGCCATGAAATTGTTCATAATTCTCATTTCATTTACACTTTGCGGTCTAAATATATCAAGCTTATTATCCATTACCTGAAACCTTCTAATATGAGAATATATTGGACAATCAAATAATATGTGGTGGAGTGTTTCGTTGGCCTTATAATTGCACATTTTACACTCCGTTTGTGGGCTAAATCTAACAATCCTGTTATTTACCGATACTTTAATTATATATTTCTCAGAGAGAATCATCTGAATATATAACCGGATATATTTAAAGTTAGTTGGCATCAACTAATATTGGGGAATTCCGGAACGATTGTAAAAGAGGCCTAAGTGGTCATTATAACTGGACATCTCCAACTGCTTCTTGTCTTCTTCAATTAAGTATAGTTCGTACTTTTTTAAAATCCTTTTTATATTAGCTTTAATCTTGGCAGGATTTTTTTCGAATATCCAATAACCCTCATCAATAGTGTCAAGGAGCTGTTTCAGCTGAGAGCACCAATTATACTTGGACTGTGAGGGGTCAGATGGGCACACCTTCCTTTGTAGCATCTCATAACATATTTTAGGGTATCTGGTATCCTCCATTTCTCAAATTTTGACAAACCAATTGAGCGTGTATTTTAGAACATAATACCCAATATGAACAGTCCCCGTTTCCAGACGGATTAAAAAAGCGGGGGTGGTTTTGCATAATGAAAATGTTCTTTTATAGAAATTAATGTTTACATTTTCAAGTAGGTTCATATAACGCAGACCCCATACCTGGGCACAGTATAGTAAAGCTGTAGTTATGATGGTTTTTTTCAGCTTCTCTCTGCCATGCCATGAAGTGAGTTTGGCTTTAGAACTAATATCTAATACCGTTCCTATGGTCGAATTGGATTTTGAGATGGCCATATTTGCGGCCTGTAAAAACAATCCCGTCCTCGAAAAATGAACGCCTAGATAGTTGAAGCTATCGACCATTTCTACTACGTCTCCCTCTAAGTATACTGTATTATATTTCTTTGGCCGTCCCCTTGAAAAGTTCAAAATCTTAGTTTTTTTAGTATTTAGTGAAAGTTTATTGAGCCTGCAATAATCATTAAGAATATGGATTTTTCTTAAAAGGTCGGGGTAGGAATCAGCGAAAATAATCATATCATCCGCAAATAGTAGGAGCAGAACATCAGTAAGTTCATTAATAGGAATACCAGACAGTCCCTTACTACGAAAGAATGATTCAATGTCTGATAAATACAAATTAAAAAGCATTGGACTTAGAGTTTCCCCTTGAAGGACTCCCTCCGTAATTTTTATCCTTTGAGATATTCCTCCAGTCGTTCCCTTTATTTGGGTGTACATGATGTATATACTATATTCATATTTGTAGTACTTTCTATGTTTATTTATAAAAATCTTTTTGATGAACCCACACTATGTTATATAGATAACTGTCGTTTGTACAGTATTGATAAATATAAATTTGTATATGACTTTTTCTTTAACATATAAATAAATAAAATGAATAATAATAATAATAATAATAATAATAAATATATGAAAATTATAAAGGTGTTCTATCAATTAAATATTTATTATTTTGAATTAAATATTTTTTTCAAAATGGTGGGATTAACATGATTTCTCTTTTATCTTGTTCGGAGCTTGTACGAACATTTTAAGATTTTCTGTAAAAATAATACCGTAAATTTTGAACTTTGAATTGAAACGTTTTGAAGTTAGTGCAAACAAAGATTTCTTTTCATCAAAATATGTTAGCAGCTTTTTCAAGTGGACATCCATACATTTCGGCGCTGGGTAGGATTCCTCAATCATTAGATTAGATCAAATATTAAGAAAGATATGGTGTACTGCAAAAAAAAAAAATCTTTGAGAATAGTATAATTATAAATAAATATAAAAACCATTATAATATTTTCTGATTGTCTTGGGGAATGTCTTTTGTGCTTCTAGCCCCTTAATTTATTCTAAAACCACGAAAATTAAATATTTGTTATTAAGAATTAATGTAACACATAATCATTATGTTTATAATAAGCGGACTTTTCTATATTTTTTGTTACACATAAAAATCATGGATTATATAATTATTGTGATCAAAAATGGATATTTTGGAAAATATAATAGTGCAGAATAAATAAGTATAAAATATTTTATATATTTAGAAATTATTTTCACAATGTTGGTTTTGGGTACACATTTTGGTAAAATAACGCGTTTTTTATCAGTACAAATGAATGAATTAATTACATAAAAATTAAAAAGATTAACTACAAATTTTGATTTTTTGAATTAAAGTTTATTATTAAGTAATTATGTCGAGTTGAAGTGTATTTTCAAAACGCATTGTGTAAATTAGGTCGATGAAAGATATGATGTAGTAATTTCAGATTAAGCCGGCAGATAAGGTGCATGAGCAGTCCATTCCGCTGAGCAAGTTCTTGCCGATTTAAGAACTTTATAATTTTTGACATTGTACAATACATATAATTATCAAATAGACTGCTGTTTTCTTTATCAAAATTAATTTACCTCCGAGCATATAGTTTACAAAGTAGCGTGACAAATTTCCATCGTTGTTAAAGCAAAGATTCTTAAGGGGTTTTTCCAAACAAAGTCGAGTGAACACAGTTTTAAATGGATAAAAGTCAAATTCAGATAACCTTGGAAAGACGATTTCTGATTAAAATATTCAGGACTAGTGTTATTCAAAATCAGCCTCTTATACACGTTTTGTGGATTGGTAAATTTTCGCTAAATTTACCAAATTCTAATGGCTGAAAATATTTTACCAAAATAGACTAGACATACATAATAGACATAGTATTACTAAAAGCTTCTTAATAGACATTAACATAGAATTGTAATATACATTATAAATGTTTACAAATACAAACGAAAAATACATATTTTTTTTACTACTATTTTGTTCTCTCTTCGAGTCCATATCCCCAAACATTTTGTCTAATTCTAAATCTAGTATTACTTTCACTTACCTATATATGAAATATATAGTAAGTGGAAGTATTGTGATCGTGAAAAATTTCGACTTCCGGTTTTCAACGGAAATGCACGTTTTGGGGTCCCCTGAGTCGAAATGACCAAGTCCCGCGTAATGGTCTGTGTGTGTGTGTGTGTGTGAACAGACTAGCTCAAAAACTATAAACCGTGCGATCCTGAAATTGGGTATTTAGTGTAGGTATATGCTCGCGATGTGACAGCATAAATTTCATCAAAATTACTTAAAGGGAGGGGGTACTTTACTTAATAACTATTTAGGTTTTTTTCGATTTTCTCAAAAACGGCTCTAACGATTTTGATTAAACTGGGTATTTGATGTATAAATATGCCCGACATATGACTGTAAAAATTTCATCAAAATTGATTAACCGAATGGAGGGACTTTACTTAATAACTTCTGTATCATTTTCACGTGTTTTTTTTCTTTACTCAAAATCGGCTTTAGCGATTATGATCAAACTGCGTATTTGATGTATGTATATACCCGAGATATGACTGTAAAAATTTCATCAAAATTGATCAACCGGAGGGGGGACTTTACCTAATAAATTTCGTATTTTTTTCATGTGTTTTTTTTATTTACTCAAAAATGGCTTTAACGATTTTGATCAAACTGGGTATTTGATATATGTATATGCCAAAGATGTGATAGCCAACATTTCATCAAAATTGATCAACCGGAGGGGGGACTTTACTTAATAAATTTTGTATCATTTTCACGTGTTTTTTTAATTTCTCAAAAGCGGCTTTAACGATTTTGATCAAACTGGGTATTTAATGTATTTATATGCCAAAGATGTGATAGCCAACATTTCATCAAAATTGATCAACCGGAGGGGGGACTTTACTTAATAAATTTTGTATCATTTTTACGTGTTTTTTTTATTTACTCAAAAACGGTTTTAACGATTTTGATCAAACTGGGTATTTGATGTATGTATATGCCAAAGATGCGATAGCCAACATTACATCAAAATTGATCAACCGGAGGGGGTACTTTACTTAATAAACTTTGTATCATTTTCACGTGTTTTTTTTTCATTTACTCAAAAACAGTTTTAACGATTTTGATCAAACTGGGTATTTGATGTATGTATATGTCAAAGATGTGGTAGTCATCATTTCATCAATATTGGACAAACGGAGCGAGCACTTTATTTCTTAATTTTTTTCCAATTTTTACCTTTTTTTCGATGATCTCAAAAACGGCTTTAACGATTTTTATCAAATTCGTCATGTTTAATGAAAATTAGGTGTTCTTTAATATCAGGTAAGCTTTATCATTATTCAAATGTTCTGAGGGTTTTTTTTTTTTAGGGGGTTGGGGCCTTTTTTGTTTGTTTGTTTCCTATAAAGTACCTTTGTTTTTGTTTATATGGAGAAATTAACTGTCTCTCGTTACGCCTAAAAATAAGAAATGGGTAAATATGAGATATGATAAAAATAAAAAAAACATAAAGAGGAGAAAAAAATAAAAGTATTCAGTCTTCTCAGAAAACTCGTTGAGCCCACGCATGCGGAGTACGTCTTTAATGACAGTCCATTGTTAATAATTAAAGCCGTTCTGTTCATTTGAGAAATGGCAATTATCAAAACGCATTAATTTCTAATCTAAGTAAGTTGGTAAGTGAAAGTTGTGTGTTGCGCGCACGCACCAGATTTTTTTTTTTTTATTTTAAACTTAAAAACAATTTTTTCATTACTACTTACAGTATTTTTCTGACAACACCACTGAAACACTGGTTTATAATAATTACGACTACGAACACGAATGACGACTAATAAATAGATTAATTACATCGTCACATCTAGGTTTTTATTCGTCCTCAACGACTATTCTCCCATTTCTAGTTCTGTGTATATCAAGTTTATTATATTTATATTTCAATCAATTCGATTTAATTGTGTTATTTTTTTATAAATATCGCATTGCCGTTTTGTTTTATTTAAATGTAGTCATAAGGTTGTCTTGGTGTCATTTACGTATTAACTATAGCCATTTTTAAGCTTCAATTTCATTTCCACACACTGCAATTCACACCTACCATTTTTTTTTATGTTAAGCATAATTTTTATTTCATCTATATGACTCTTTCTATATTTTATTTTTACATTGGCACCTATTTTATACTTTTCTGATAAAAACAGGAAACAAAATTTATTTTTAAAAGTCCCATATGTTTTGTATTAAATCTACTGTATGTCGAAACCAAGAGTCGCTCTCGTTAGGAATCTGATATTACAGAGTCTGTATATGTTGCTTAAGTGCCCTTATTTTTTCGATCTAAAAGAGAAAGAGAGAGGTTAATGACAGGTGAGGACAACCTTTATTTAAGATTTGGATCGATGAGCTCTGAAGTGAGAAAAAGAATTATTTTGATGTGATTTTATTCTTTTTTTTTTTTTATTTACAGATGTGCGGTGAATTTTATGTACAGTTGTGTGCCGAATTCTGTCAGAAATCGCTCAGTATTTAAAGTAGTATCACATTTGCCCCGGTTTCTTGAAAAATGTTGATTTTTAGAACTTAAATTCTAAATAAAATCTGGGTAAATTTGTTTTTGAAAAATACTAAATCTACTCAAAATCTATGTAAAAAAAAATGTGTCCTGTTCCAACGTAACGTTTTAACGTAAAACATTGGAAATATACCAAATGTTTCAGCTTTTATAAACCATATATTAAAACCCATCGTTTTTGGGATACGAAAAAAAGAACTATATTACCGTAAGCATTGTGCAACGATTATTTTATTTTTTTGGCCATTTTATATTCTAATGTTGGTCAGTTGGGTTTAATTAGCTATAATATTTGGTCACGTATTTGATATGAATAATACAACCAAAGAATGGTGAGGTATAATGAAAAATAGAGGTTAACAAAAAAAAAAAATAATAATATATATATATTATAAATCTTCAATGAATAGTATCAATTAAAGCTCTTTTTTATTAATAGTAATTGGTAGCCATTTTATTTTCGGATGTTAATCTGTTATACTTGGTCATTATACGCAATTACTTATATGCAATTTGAAAATATTATATATTGAATAGTGCATATTGAAAATATGTAATAAGTCAAATATGTATTTGAAAATAAATCAAAATTGACGTGAGTTAACCAGTAGAGCGGAATCAGTAAAATAATATTGCAGAAAACTTAAATGAAGTTTTCGATAACATATACCATTTATATGTGTATATACTTGATATATTTAAAATTACTCCCTCTTTTATACATGATATTATATTTTTATTCGAAAAATATTTTAGTATTGATATTTAAAGTATATCTGTTATATATTAGTTATACTATAAGCCCCGAAATAGAATAAATTACTTACGAATATTGAGCGGCGGAAGAACGTGTAGTTGAGATAGAACACAGCCGAATACTGCGGCAGAGCAAGCCACCATAAGGCTACCCTTATCCCCACCGCTGCTTCATAGGGGTGTCGCTCCCTTCTCCTCCCATCTAACAAAATGTCGATAATAAACTAATGAGTATAACTAGAACGGATTCATACCTTTACATAACACCAAACATACAAATTATCTGGTAAAGAAACATATACGAAACTTATATGAATGCAAAACTTAAATGTGTGATTCTCGAATGAATTGACCATTTAGTGTTCCCGGTCTTAACATTCGTTTTCCAGATATTTTTTCATATCCAAACAATTTTTTTGGATATTTATCTTGTAGTTTTCTGTTATAGCAATACGATGATAACATTTAAATGAACTTAGGCATCATAAAAAACAAAATATTTCTACGTGAAGTTTGAAAATGTCACGAGTGTTACAGTCCCCAAGCTGGTTATGCTTAGTTCACCACTTCCTGAAATGAACCCCTGATAATTGATTAAATTAATTTGAAAAATGAGGTATTTCATTTTAATACGGTGGTGTTTCAAGGTATGAATGATATTTTTAGTTACCTACTTCGAATGTAAATCAGGAAAATGAATCTGTCCCAAAGGTCAGTAGGAAAATTCATGGCGAGTGTTGTCGGCTGTTCTGGGCAACACTGTTCTTTAAAAATGTTGGGAATGGCCATGATAACCTTTCTTTATAATACCGGCTATCAGTCGATGTGCCAACTTGGAGAAGAAAGTATCTAATAAGCAGTTACTTGACATCCCATGCAAAATAATGTATGTCAAAATTAAGTGTATGTACCAGCGTTCATTGAAAAATCCGAATGATACTGGCAAAAGATGTTGGTTGGGGACATTTATTCGAGTTCATCCTCTCATATATATCCGACACTTATTTTAGCTAAGGATGGAGATTTTCAGTGAAAATGTCACGAGTGTTACGTTAAAAATGTAACACTCGTGACGGAAAAATAATAGTTTTGATGTGTTCTTATGATTTAATGCCTATATGATTCATTTCTTTTGTATAACCATTTTAAGCTGTATAAAGGAGTAATAGAGAAAAGAAAAATAGACGAAGGATATAATGTGAAATATATTCTTTATAAAAAAGAGATGTTGGCCAAGAGAAGGAAAATAAACAAAATGATAGCTTGTTAAACTAGTACTATTCAATCTACTCAGCTTGTGAAAATACTGCTCGGTCTTTAACTTTGACAGCAAAGGAGTGAACGAATTAATTATCGGTGAATCTTTGACACCAACTTCATTTCAAAAATTTAGTAAAAACCTTGCTGAAAAATCTTATAAAGTTCGATTAACGAGATGATCACTGAGCTGCAAATATCCGAAGAAAACCCTAAGCCTTGACAGAATGACTTATTTTAGGTAAACTAGCGAAAATAATAGGCTACTACTGAGCTTGGCGAGTAAAGCAGTAGGACTGACTAGAAGCCATCCCAGTTATTACACTGTGATATGGAGTGTCGAGAGTGAGCGAGAATAAGAAAAATAAAAATAAAACATTACAAAAAATAAATAAATAAAAATACAGAAACGCTCGTCAGTAAACTTATTTTTGAGTTCCAACTGACAAACTGTATTCTTGGACATCTTATTGATGATATTCACATCAAATTTTAATCACAAAGCTGAATTTTTTAACCGAAAATTCAATGTCTAAAAAAGTCAAATGGTCAAATTAAATGAGAATCACCCATATACGAAACATATAAACACCTTATTTAAAAAATGCCACCTCCATTGTGTCAATTTTGTTATTCTCTCCTTTCGGTTAAACAATATTTCGACTACCCACATACAATAGATAAATTAATAATCAATAAAAACATACTATGGATGGGATGATTTAGAAAAATAGGAAGAAATTTTGATATTATTTTTTCAGAAGAAGGTCTCTTGAACGAACTTAAAATATTTATAACTAGCTTAATCGAAAACATTAAAAAGAGCGAGAGTAGCTGAATATCACAAAATATATGCCAACCTATATATGATCGTGGTTATTTCAAGGAGAAAGACTTGCATTTTATTCGATTAATTTTTATTGCTAGAGGGGAACTTCTCAATTTAAATTACCAACCGTGGCAAGATAAAAGGGGAAACTGCTCTCTATATAACATGAATGTACCAGAGGATATCTTTCACTCTACATCCGTATGCCTAGTATTAAAAGAATTCAGAGCAGCATTTTTGGGAAAACAAAGATTAGATTTTGATGAAACCATAAATAATTTGTATCTAAAGACAGCCATAAATTATATATTCGAAATGGTTAATAATTTATTAATAATCAATTTATAAATTGGTATATAGGGTAAACCAGGCAGTTATTGACACCCAGTACAGTTATTGACACCCTAAACTTTAACTTATAGAAATAAGTAAACGAGCCCTAATTTTATTTTAAGATATACATGAATCTAATGTTTGAAGGGTCCTCTAAGTCATCTATAGGGTAAGTGTTTAGCAAACTAACCGCAGGGAAGATTTTACAATTAATACCTTCATGAAGTCAGTTGGTAGCCTGTCAATGGCTACAACCTTCTGATTTCCATAAGGATTCTCATCCAATAGTTTTGTTCCTATTCTCTTCCTAAATTTTTTTCAATAAAAGTAAGTAGTTTATTGTATTTACTAATCTATAATTGAAGTGTCTGGAGTGATTTTAAATTAAAATAATCAATTTAAATATTATTATTCAGGGGTGACAATAACTGGTCATTTTTTTTCAATGTATTCTATTATTGACACCCCATGTCAATAACTAAATTTCGATTTTTTTTTAAAATATTGATGGCTCTGTTTTAATTTTGATAGTTTAATCTTCCTGATAAATCTGTAATGTTTTTTTAACTTTAATTCTAGCGTAACCAGTTATTGACATGGGGTGTCAATTACTAGTTTTTGGGTTCAATGACTAGTTATTGACACTGTCAGTTCTTACTAGCAAATTTCTTTTCTTTGTGTGTGTGTGTGTGTGTACAACTAGTATGCCAAAGAACATTTATAACCAGTTATTAGAGGATGCCTTGAAACCCCTAAAGAATGGCTTTTCTATTAAATCAGCATACAAAAGATTTAGGGTTCCTCGGGTAACTTCAGATTAAGTGATGAATTTGTAAAATCATCGTTTGGACCACGGCCGATGCTTTCAGATAAAGACGAGCTTACTCTAGCTGCATGGATAGAACAATGTGCGAAAGAGGGATTTCAACATCTTACAATCAGTAAAAGAAATTATTGAATTAAAAAATATGAGCACACCCTTTAAAGGTAATTGTCCTGGTGATGTCTGGTATAAGGCTCTCTTACGAAGGCACCCCTCTATAGCAGAGAGGACTTCCTAGGGTGTACCAGTCTGGTACCAGCGCTTGTGTTTCTGAAGCCAATTTTAGGAAGTGGTTCAAGAACGTCAAACACATATTATTAGATGAGGATTAATTTATAAATGCTTCATCCTGAAAGCTTTTTCGTCCAACAATAAGGATTATGCAATAAGGTCTACCACAAAAGTGTTTAATAGGATATGACCATTTCCCTGAAAGTGACGAGTCTGGTGAATTTTTTTGTCCTGCCTGTTACATCGTGGAGTCTGATCCATATATAAATGAAGATGAAGATATGAATGAGGATGGTGCCATGTAAATTAATTATTTTATTTTACGTTATATATACCTACCGAAATTTATAATATATTTGTTTGTTTTAAAGTAGTTTCATTTGTAATGTTAAATAAAGAGGTTGAATATTTTAATTGCTTTTTATATTATATTAATGTTTAATATATGTAAGTGGTGTTATTACTTTATAATGTTATTTAATAAAACTTAAAAAAAAAAAAATAGAAGTTATGGGACAGGGGGTGTCAATAACTGTGGTGCCAATAACCCATCCAATAACTGGTTTTTGAACTTTTTTTCATAAATGTTGCCATATGGTAAAACTATTGAAATTTTGACCCAAAAAACATCTTGAGTCTTTATAAGGATAAATAAAGAGAAGCTATAGGAAGTTTCAATTTGATACCTTCATAAAAAGTATTTTTTTTTTAATTTCACCACAGAAATTTAGTCTTAAGGGTGTCAATAACTGTACGGTTTACCCTATGTAAATAAACATATTTGAGAGTGTTAACATTAACTGAAAGCTTTATTTTGATTATATATACAATGTAGATAATCACATTATTAAGAAAAAGCTTTATTTGGACTATTTACATAGATATTTCAAAACCATGTTTTGTTTTTTGTGTATTTTTTCTTTTATAGTAATCCAAGGAATTGTTTATGTTAAAATTAGCTAGAACTATTTCCTCGACCGACGAATACGTTCATTGTCGAAAAAAAACAATCGTTTATTAATTTAAAACTATTACATTTAATTTATATTAAAATAAACGTTTCTATTTATCTATTTTCAATTAATGCTCCCACTACTACCCTTCAATCACTAAAATCGGATTAACCCCCAATTTGTCAGTGTCTCTTGGTGATAACGAGGCTTCAGCCAGAATGGTCTTTAAATTTCTTAAAAAAAATCAACTCGTCTCAGATTTAATATTTGTTTAAAGAATATTTAAAGAACGCAACATCTAAATATCAGTTGCTATCTTCTTATAAACATTTCTAAATTAATAGAAAAACAAGACGTGTAGTCCTGAATAGCTGCTATCATGGGAAAGTCAAGATGACCTGCAGGAGACGGAAATTGACCGATGAAGAAATTGAGTTGAGGAACTGAAGAAACTGCGATTCCCATTAGAACCTGTCAGAAGAAGATGAAGAAGAAAAATCATTTTAGGCGTTTTAATGGAAGATTTTTTACGCCTTATACAAAACAAATAAATAACATGTACGAAATCAACAAAGTGGCATATTGGAGAGATATACGGGACTGTGGGAAATGTTAAGCCTCTTGTGTTAAAGAGAAACATTATGCCTAATGTGCCTATTGAAGAATATGTGATTATTCCAGTCAAGAAGTCGGAAATAAGAGACAGAAGTGGTCATTGTCTTCTCCAACAAGGCCTAAAAACAGAGCAGTTCTAACATTTTGTTCTTACAGTAAATTTCGATATTTGAAATGGACCGAAGTATCCATACTTTTTAATCGATACTTCGCCATAAATTTTTTCTCTAATTAGTAAGCTGGTTAATTGGCGTGAAAAATCGTAAGTACCAAAATCTACATACAAGTTTTTTTCAGCCAATTAACCTAAGCAAACTCTATTTTTTGAAATCTCTAGCTGAGATTACGACTCAGCTGCCTTACAGATATCCACCAATAACACAGGAAGTACCTCCGAAGCTGCTCAAATGCGATAGTTTTCCATTATTTTATTGTATTACAATATTATGTTGTAATACAATTACGTAATACAATACACCGATGGTTCCAAAACTAAGGATAGAGTAGGCGCAGCCGTTGTCTCTAAGGAAATATATGCTTATTCATTACCATCAATTTTCTCATCATACCATGCGGAACTTTTAGCAATTAATCGTGTAATAAACATATTAAATACAGTAAACAAAAAGGTATACATATGTTCAGATTCAGAATCTGATTTTAAGACAATAAAAAATCCATTTTCGAAGAACACATTAGTAACCGATATCTTAATATACTTGAAATCATTGGAAATGGTTGGGTTTAAGGTACAATTTTTGTAGTTACCAGGTCACTGTGGTATCAGAGGAAATGAGCTTGCTGATACTATGGCGAAAAAAAGGATTAAAGAAGGAGAGCCAGTAACATATGCACTCGCCACAGAAGTAATTGCTTTACTAAACAAAAGGCGCCAGAGAAATGGCAAATCGATTGGTTCGGACTGAGGGACAACAAATTGAGAGTGATAGAACCCAGCGTAGTTTCAAATCGAGAAGAACTGCAGCAAAACAGAAAAGAGGAAGTACTTCTCAGCCGCCTACGGATAGGCGGGCGCAAGCGACAGTGCTGCTTTTTTCAGGAACTAGAGAAACGGGGATAGAAGCCGGGCCATTACCTGGGATTCATAGGGTTTTTTGGCTTTTTTAATTTATTTTTCCATAATTAAAACCCGATTGAGCAAAAAATAATTTGAAAAATGTCTAATAGATATTGCTCGGTCTCTCAGTGTTTAATTAGAAAATCAAAAGACGTGTCATTCCATTTATTTAAAAAAAAATTTAAAGCTTCTTAAAGAGTGGATTGTAAAATTCAGAATAGATAAGCCTGTTTCGAAACATATGAGGATATGTAGTCTTCATTTTAAAGACAGTGACTATATTTGTCCAGGTAAATAGTAGTATTTGACATTTTATTATTCCAAAATGCTAGTTTTATGCAAATAACATATGACCATAGTGTCATCGATTTGTTTTTCTTTTTTAATTTTCCCCATTTTTGTCTTACATCCGTTGTGCTTAATTGTTCCATGTTTTCAACGCGATGCCTGAAAGTTTAGACAAATAAATAAATAATTTGACAAAGAAACTAAGCTGTAATGAAAATTACAGCTGTCATAACAATGATTGTATGAATAGGTAATTAATGTTATTACTAACCGAAAAACGTAGAGTAAAGTTACAATGATGTGTTTGCATTTACCAGAATGCACGTAAAATTACAAGAAAATTGCTTATTATTATTAATATATTTGATTTCCAGTTTTATTTGATGGGGCAGTCCTTTAAGATTGCTTGTTTGAAGGCACAAGCCTTGTAAAATAACTGTTTTTTTTACTTCTAGATATTATTCCACATGTAATTATGTGGTTTGCATCAAGGATAGCCTGCCCTTCAATTAATGGTCTTTTGAAATTACCAATTATCTCTATCACATCAACTATGTCTATCCCCGTTGCTTCCGACATTTTGCCAAACTACTAGCGCACCCTATAGTCGATTGCGCCCGCGAATAGGGAACACAAGGATCACCCCTGAATACCTCATGACGAGGGGTCCCTTTGACAGTGCTGCATATCCTCACAGAATGTTATGCTTACGAAATAGAGCGGAGGGAAGTGGGAATTGGAACCGACTAAGGCGAGATACTCAGTAACACCTTGAAGATGGCGGAAAAATTGTTATTGTTTCTACGAAAAATTAATCTTTATGTCAAACTTTAATGTATTTTTTTTTTATTATCTTTCATTGTTCTTTTGACTTCAGTATAATTCATTTATAATATTATCCTTTATTCTCTTCCCAAGCAACACTTAAATTCTTGTTACTACCTTCTTTATTGTTTTCATTTTTTATTGTCACCCATAATTTGTATGTTACTATTGTATTTATAATTGTATTCTTTGATATTTCTCTTCATACTTTTGCAAATGTTCTATGGGGGCTAAAATGACTTAACTGCTTGAAGAGCCCATTTTGTTATAAATAAATAAATATTGTATTACAAACATATTCATAGTACAATTTTTAACATATTCATAATACAATTTTGATATAACAAAATATTTCTATGGTGTTAACAAACAACGAAAACACTATTATCAGTAATAAAAATTATTTCAAATTGTAAACTATCTGTAATGTCTATAATTTAATAGTTTTTCTTTATTCTGTGAATTCATAATCATTACTTATTAAAATTAACATCCAACAATTATTGAATATTTTCTTTTGCTTTTCCTTTTCTTGTTCCTGCTAACTATCTAATTATATGTAATGTGTCAGTAGTTGAATGCATGTATACTCAGGTAGTGGTCAGAAGGAGGAAAATTATATAAATAAATCCATTTAATTATTTATGACCAACGTTCAGACCTACTCTGTGGGACATCAATGATACCTACCGTCTCCCTGTTGGGGTTTATAACCAAGCCCTATAGATCATTAAACCCTATAAAACAAGCGGAAGTTATCAAGATTCTCTCCTGTAAGGTAAATTCACTTTATAGGTAAGTTGAGTACAAACTTTAGTAACTTTACTAAAGTACAAACTTTAGTCAGCCCTGACCTGTATTGAGGTTCGGGAACGTTTGCAATAAACTTTTTCTTTTATTTAAACTTCTTGAAAAGTTTTCCAGGCAATTTTCGGCCTAAAAATAATGTATTACATTTTTAAAACAAGTTTGCCGCGACTTTTTCGGACGATGATTGAATAAGTTTCCGCCCATCAGGAAAGCCTGTTTCCTATTTGACTGTTTGATAAAACCGTTAATCTGTATAAATAAAAGATGACAAGGGGCATTAACCTTTTTACTGGAATAGTTAGTTATTGGAAAAATAAAAACCATTTTATAATATTATAGTAATAAAAAAAAGTAAAAAACGTGTGAAGCTCAAAATATTTAAAGCAGTTTTATGGGATGAAAAACATATGGTTCAATACTCTGCTCTGATACATATATTTTAGTTTACAAACTTTAGTTCCATAATAGATTTATGAATGAAATTTAAGTAGGCCTTATTAGAACAGTAATCTTTATCGGGTTCGCAAGAAGGGTAAACCATACAGTTATTGGCACCCCAACTTTAACTTAAAGAAATAGGTAAACAAGTCATAATTTTATTACAAGATATACATGAGTCTAATGTTTGAAGGGTCCTCTATGTCATCTATGAAGTAAGACTTTAACAAACTAACCATAGGGAAGATTTCACAATTAAATCCACAGGGCACTAATAACTAGATTTGACACTTTTAACAATAAATATGGCCATATTGTAAAACTATTGAACTTTTGACCTAAAAAAACCTCTTGAGTCTTTATGAAGATAGATAATGAGGAGCTATAGGAAGTTTCTATTTGACCCATTTATAAAAAGTATTTTTTTTAATTTAACCACAGAAATGTAGTCTTAAGAGTGCAAATCACTATTACTTAACAATATCCAATAACGGTTTACCCAATCTCTTCTACCGATTCCCCCTATATCGATTAAAACGGTTAAAAATACCTCAGCTATTACCGAAATTATGATTTATATTTTAAGTCCCTAAAACCGAAGAGTACTTGCAAGTTTTGCAATATATACAATACAATATGCTTTATAGAGAATAACAAACAAAAATAACTAAATAAATCGGAAAAAGCTGTTTCGTATGAAGTTGTCGAATAGCATTTACACATTTAAAAAACTCATTGATCTCTACTTTAAGTTGGTTGTGGTGTTTGAATGTTATTAGTTGCGCGCATCGAGCCAGATATTTTTTTCAATCCATCTAATTCTTTATAAAGAACTTTATTCCTGCAAAAACGATGATCGACACAAAGATCCTTTGGTTTTTTTATTGTAAAAAGATTAATAATTATAAAGAGATTAATTTTCAATGTGTTTTGGGAAACTTATTTCAGTTGAAAGTTACCGGCTTCTACCATAAAACTGATTCTGAATTTAGAAGATTCGTCAATTCTTAAAGGAGATGGAAAACATTGAATATTGAGTGATTTCTGTTTAAGTTGGCCAGTAATTAGGCAGCCTTGTTTGCGTGGGCCTTGTGAGGAGACCAAGGAATCACAAGAATGGTGGTTGTTTTTTTTTTTTCATTGCATTGGAAAGTCATCGAATTAGTGCCTCAAAGATGGTGCAATGAGGCAATGCTCACTCTATCATATTGAGATTAAGAGGGCAGTGTCCGAGGCGGAAAAGAGTGCTCACCTTTTCCTCTCTTCTTGACGATCTAGAATATCAAGTCAAGTTTTTTAAAGTTAGCTTTCTAATTGTAGGATCCCATGGGAAATCTGTATCATGTTACTTATATCTAATATCAAACATGTTTTTATAATTTGAAAGTGCTCATAGCTTTAATAACACTTTCATACTAAAAAAAGCAAAACGCTATTACCAGTGCAACACGCTAGCAAGTTTTACATAACATAAATTTTCACTAGAAGCAATGGACCTATGAGATTTTACTCTCCTTATTATCTGGGGGCTTATCATCATGGCCCATTAAAACAAATTTAAATTTTAACAACACAAGTAGTTCAGTATAGACCTGTAACAAATACTGATGTGCGTTGATAAACACCTCGATTCACAATTTACGAGTTTTATCAGTAATTTAATGATATAAACTGCTATAATAGCAGTTTAAATTTATTCTTAGAGGCATACCTCATGGCTAGATCTCTCGCTACAGAAGACCCTTATTAAATTACTTTCACCTGCTCATATTCACTCCTGACGGTCCCCTGCATACGGTGTTAGCCGATTATAGTGGACAACTAAGGGTTTTTCTAAGAGAGATGAATAACCTGTAGATCACATCGTTTATCTGTTTCTTTATGGGCACCTTCCTGTTCTTCTGTAACTTTGGGCAGAATCCTCGCTTTTTCGTGGATTGTAAAGCCAAACGATATCTTATTTGTTTCCGTCCTGATCGCCTCTACTACCGTAGTGTCTCTTCATAGGGTCGCTATCGAGGCGAAGGTTCATGCGAACTAGTTCGTGAGTGTCTTCTATTCTTTTCTGGAGTTCGGAAATAAAATCTTGTCCGGAGACATCGGTGCCGGTTTTGCGGCAAAAAATGAGGTCACAAGGTAAGTCATCTCTCGCCCGAAGGGAATTTTCGTCGTAGGCGTCTGTCCAAAGGATTCTGAAGGAAATATGAGGATCTGACTATACCAAGTCCGCTGATGGTCGGAATTTTTCGAGTATTACCGGAGAGACCCATGCACTGCTTGATGCCTCCACCAATCCGTCCCTTCCCACTTTTTTGAAGACCCTCTTCAGCCGCGTTCCTCTTGACTTTTGAAAATCGCATTGGACGGAGATTGTCAAGCAGGGCGTGCTTTATAATAATCATTAAATTGCTGCTTAATTAGATCATTTTAGGAGATTAATAGATGTCCTTTATTATATTATTATGATTTACAGCATGTTCTTAACACTAGTAGCATTCCTATTGTTTAACTAAGCCAAAATTAATTATCCATCCATCTAATGTCATTTCTTAGCAATGTTTTACAAGAAGGCAATTTGTGGGAATAAGAAATAAATATAGAATGGGTGTATACATTTCCCGAAACATGTTAAAATAAAAAAATAAACTTTAAATTTACTTCCCTTATTTTTCAATAAAATGATTAGAAGAAGAAAGTTTTTTGAGATAGGATACGATAATTCAAAGTTGGCTCACATTAAAGTTAACTCATGAACTCGCACTATTTCCGTATATGCATGATCTCTCACAACGTAACTGCATGTTCCCTCCTCATCGATGCATATGATCTCCTTGCAAAAATAATGCAATCATTATAAATATGTATAAGTGCATAAAATAGTACTGCTACCCTTTACTTTTACTCGTTTAACGTGGCGAAACCTCTCATAAGATCTTTCTTTTCTAACACGCGATGAACAAATAAGACGTCCGGTGTAGAGATGATAGGAGAGAGAGGAGCTGTGACTGGAATGTAAAGGGCAAAAAAAATATCAAATATGATATTCATAATGTGATTAAAATTCATCGTAACCGTACGAGATAAATGCTTTTCAAGTAGGCAGTCTAAAAATTGCAAATTAAATCGAAATTGGATTTAAAAAAAAAAAAAAAAAAAAATCAAGCGTAGCCGCGGCTCTAAGGGTAGAAGCTAATTATCGGTGATGGAAATTGGATGAGGCCGAAAATAGGGGGTAGGTGCAGGACCCTCCCACCTCCCCCGTCCTCCGCCCCTCGGCTAGACAGCAATTTCGTACCTCGAAAGCATACAAGTTGAACGGGAACGGAGTCTTAGGCAGTATAAAAATTTCTAATTAAATCTAAATAGTAAAAAGGAGTAATTAAATCGAAATATTAATAAAATTTTAAAAAAATAAATTAAAATCGAGCGTAGTCCTCGGCTCCAAGGGTAGAGGCTAAATATCGGTGATGGAAATTGGATGAGGCCAAAAATAGGGGGGTAGGTGCGGGAATAATATTAAAAATCGGTGTAACCGCTCTTACCCACCCCCTTAACCCTAATTTATGGCTTGAGTTATCATACCTCGAAAGCATACAAATTGAACGAGAGCGGAGTGTTAGGCAGTATAAAAATTGCCAATTAGATCGAAAGAGTAAAAAGGACTACTTGAATCTTAATAATAAAAAAAAAAAAAAAAAAAAAAAAATACGAGCGTAGCCACGGCTCCAAGGTTAGAGGCTAAATATCGGTGATGGAAATTGGATGAGGTACCTTGATGACCTGTTGACCTGTTGTAACTTGATCACAGTGTACCTTGGATCATCCTTTAGTTTCTTGACATGAGCTGCTATCTACATGGCGGAACTGTACTTAGACAATGTTTACTTAGTAGAGTTCAAGCAAGGGGCAAGAGTATTTGTCCATGTGCCATTGTTTTTGTGTAAAATAGAAATACACTTCTTTCGCTCAAAAAGTAACAACTTTTGGCTTTACTGTTTATTTTTTTACAAGTTGGCAATTGTGTTTTGTGTTTTGAATCAAATTCCACCTGAATAACTGCTTATTGGTGAGTAATTTGTTATGCTATGTTTCAGTTTTAAACTTAACCTAGAATGTTGAGAAGGCCAAGTTTGGAAAAGCGTACCATCATGTACCTTGGATCAAAACAACATCCTGTACCACTGATCAATGATCATAGGTACATTATGTTACCATTATTTTTTATTTTTTTTTTTTTTTTGTAGGTCAGTATGCCACGAAGTAAAAGTGGGAAAAAACGAAATCCGATAGACACCGAATCAATGAAAAAAGCAGTTGAAGCTGTTACTGGACCCCCAGAGAGGAGGATATCTGTAAGAAAAGCTTGCAGGGTTTTCAATGTAAAATTTGCTACACTAGTACGGCAACTTAACGCTTTCAAAACATCTGGTGCAACAAACTTTGAATATAAAGCTAGCTATGATGTCAAGAAGGTGTTTACGAATGAAGAGGAACTAAAATTAGTTGATTATATTAAAACTGTTGCAAAAATGAATTATGGCCTATTCGAAAAACAGGTTCGAGAATTAGCCTATAAATTTGCTGTGGCAAACAAAAAAAGGTATCCCTCTTCATGGAACGAAAGTAAAATTGCAGGGGAAGAGTGGATGAGGTTATTTTTGAAACGGCATTCCAAGGAAGGTGGTCTAGCCATAAGAAAACCTGAAAAAACAAGCATTTCACGATCAATTAGTTTCAACAAATCAAATGTAGGTAGATTTTTTGATAATTTGGAAGATGTCCATAAGCGCTTTGGACCATTCCCTCCGGAAAGGATTTGGAATCAAGATGAAACCGGCGTGACCATGGTGCAAAATCCTCCAAAAGTTGTTGCACCTAAAGGAGCAAAACAAGTGGGCAATATGACATCAGCAGAGCGTGGGGAGCTTATAACAGTATCTGCTTGTGTCAATGCCTTGGGAAATCACATACCTCCCATGATGGTGTTCCCTAGAGTTAATTTTAAAGATTTCATGTTGAAGGGAGCGCCCCCTGGGACAATCGGTGGAGTTAACCCTTCGGGTTGGTCTAACGAAGAGTTGTATGTGAAATTCATGGAACATTTCATAAAACACACTAAACCTTCGAAAGAACTACGCGTGTTGCTCATAATTGATAATCATGAATCTCATCTTTCATTGGACACCTTAGACTTAGCATCTAACAGTGGGGTAGTGATTGTAACGTTCCCACCTCACACTTCTCATAGACTACAACCGCTTGATGTGTCCGTCTATTTTCCGTTCAAAGCCTATTACAATCAAGCAGTCCAGTCTTGGCTTGTCAACAACCCTGGAAAAAGAGTTGACATTTATAGCGTTGCAGAATGTGTTGGGCAGGCTTATCCTAGAGCATTCACCACCTCCAACATAACTAGTGGCTTCAAGAAAACAGGAATCTACCCTTTAGATAGAGGCGTCTTCAATGAAGATGATTATTTGCCATCTTATGTAACTGATCGCCCAGCCGAAACAAGCTGTTCTCAAGCAAGTGTTGCAGGATCGTCAACGAGCCAATCGTCACCAGGGAGTCAGAAAGTTATGACCACTATGCCCATTGTAACTCCGGAGCAGATTCAACCTTATCCTAAGGCTGCAGATAAACCAAAAATAGGCCTACAAAAAGGAAGAAAATGTGGGTATTCAAAAATAGCTACAGATACCCCAGAAAAAGATAAAATTCGAGAGAGAAAAAAGCCAAAATCAGAGTCCAAAACCATAACCTTAAAAGCCAAGAAAAAACATAAAAATAAAAAAGAGCCTTGCATGAAAAAGTTGGAAATAGATAGTGAATCTGAAAATGAAGATGTGGATTTGGTTTCAGAAGATGAAGATGATGCAACAGACTTCATGGAAATAATGAACCAAGAAATAAATGAAAAGCAAGAAGAAATCAATTTTGAAAGAGAAACATTTGAAGAGGGAGAATATGTTTTGGTAAAATTTAGCAAAAAGACTGGGCCTCCAGTGCACTACGTAGGGAAAATTGTGTCCAAAGATCAGCATCATTTTGAATATCAGATTAAATTCTACAAACGAATTGGAAATGGAAACAAATTTGTAAAAGAATCTGAAGAAATATTTTATGTTGTAGCAGAAGATATTGTGGTAAAACTGCCAACCCCGATCGAATTAAGTGGCTCGGCAAGAACTGATGGGCAGTTGTGGATCCAAGTAGACTTTTCTAGTTTTAACGTTAAATAATTTTGAGTCAAATTTAATTTAGGTAAATACCTAATTTTTCTAATTACTAATCATATTATTCCTACTGCAACTAATTTGCACATGTATATAAATAAAACTTGTATACTTTATACTTTAATAAAATCTTAATTATTTTTGTAATGAAACAATAAAATACAAATTTCTATATAAAAATGTTTTTAATAGACATTATCTTCCTTAAAGGTACTTGAAGTTGATGATCCAAGGAACACTAGGACGTGATCAATGGTACATTATGATCTTGTACCATTGATCACATTTAAATAAAATGTAACTATTTTATTTTCTTTACAACTGTTTAATATTCAAATTCTCAAAAAATACATATTGTGTAGGAATAATTGTGTTGTCAGGAGGGATTTTTGCTGTTGGAATATTTAGAAAAATGGCTTTTAAAAAAATATAACTGTAAATTTTGATCCAAGGTACAACAGTCTCCCTATTGTGGAGATTTGATAAAATATTTGTTCCTTTAGGTCACCCTAACGTACCTCAGAGGTAATACGGATATTTTCACCAGTGATATGATATTCAAGCTTGCATAACATACCACTGCTGCAAGTATATCAATTTACAGTTTTCACTGCACTACTTTTTTTATCTTGTAAATTAATTAGCCTCTCCCGTCCTCTTCGTCACCCCCTCTGTCCGGTGGCCTCCCTGGAGCTTCTCTTCGACCCAAGGTAAAGTGGGTTAAGCCCAATGCTTCGTTCCACTCGCAACAATATTTTTAAAATCCAAGTAGTTTTCTTTGGTCATCTGCTGAGGAACATCGCTCTCTGACACAGTGCAGAGACTAGTCTCTCTCAGCAGATTGGCCCCGGTTTATGGTACCCCACAACTGGGTCACAGGGAGTTGATGTTTTTTCATGTTTAAAAAGTTTTTCTCTAAATCCCCCATGTCCCGTAAGAATTTGAAAAGACCCAATAGTCCGAGGACTCAAGTCTTATCTAGACGAGATCGGACTGTTGGGAAGTACATTCTCAGTGTAGCGCCGTTTGGGATCGTCACCCACCGCCGATTCCATTCTTCTAATGTGCGCTCCTGGAGGATATTCTTCCATCTCCCAAGGTATCCACAAATTCTCTAACGAAGGTACGATGGTAGATCCGCCAAGCCATCTCGCTTCATTCTGTAGCGTAACGTGTCTTTTCTGAGGAATATCTCCTCCTAAGTCTACTAGGCTCATGACTTGTATGGCCTAGTCACTCGTAGTTGGATTGTCGCCAACCTGTTCTTCTGTCTGTGCGAATATCTCAGTATACCAACAACCACTCCTCAATTAGACAAAATACCTGCAGTTAGTGTATAAGTCGCATTAACACACCGTCATTAGCCATTGTCGCAACATACTCCCATTTCTTATCGGCCTTAGAACAATAATAATATTCAAATAGTACAGTTGTTTCGATCCAAATAGCACTATTGTTATTAATTATTAATTATTAATTCAGGACTAAGCAATATTACATCTTCGGTTCTATTATTGATATATTCAATACATGTATGTATACATGATATTATATGTATATTCAATAAACGACGTTTTTTATTGTATCTCTAACTAAGCAATTACTATTAAATTAATTATATAATTGCTGAATATTCATGGAAATTTAATAATAAATAATAGGCTATGAACTAGAAAAAACTGGCGGAAGCTGATCAAGGCAATGACTCGCTAGCGGATTGTAGTGCCGAATAATAATAATACCTAGAAAAACGGTTAAAGTGCAAACTTAGTCGCCTAAAAAATTATTGCCAGAGAAGGAGAGTCAATTAACTATCGAAATACTGTCGCACTGTGTCTATAATTTCAACAATAAGAATATGAGCCTTGCAGATCTAGGGGGGGGTGTCATGACCCTCCAAATATTTTGGCTTTTCAATTTTTTTTATTTTTAAACAGATAATACAATTAGGCAGTTACTATGCCCTAAAATTAATAGTTTTAGTGTTATCTACTATCTGTAGTTGAGGATGACTTTTTTCTTGAATGTATGAACCAAGACCTATATGCAATCAGCCTCGGTTATTGACCGTATTTAGAGCTTCTAAAGCCCAACAGCGAGTTGATACGTACACAATTTTGCTTTCAAACTTCGAAAGATGGCAGGTTTTCAAATAAACCCAATCACAATTTGTGAAAGTGAATATTTATAAACCAACCTTGTAAACCGAAACACGAGGTGAAGCTGTATCGCCGGAGTTTACCAGGATTTGTTTGGGAAAAAAGTGATCCTTTGTACTTTGTTGAACTGGGAAGGCATTTTGCGCGGTAGGGAACTCAAACCTTATAGTAGACAGTTAGAAAGGGCTTATGCAGTTTTGAGAGTAACTGGAACCGAATCTTCATTTCGCAGCACGACAATGCCCCTTTACATAGTTCTCGTTTGACCAAGTAAAAATTATGGAAACTTTACGAGGAAACCTTTTTCTTTATCCTGTCTAGGATAATAAATAGGTTTTCATTTGATACTATTTGATTGCTCATTTTTTTTTTCACTGTATTAATTTTAGCATAATGAAATCAGTTACGCGAGCTCATTCCTTACACACTAATCCATTGCATACATTACCATATTTTAATTTAATTTTCATTGAGAAATAAACATAAATTGGACGTGAAGCATTAAATCGCCTTGAATAATTCCTATTTAAAAAGTATAAAATGTATTTTATGGCAAAACGAAGCTTGGAATCTTCCTATTAATTGTACTGGTTGATTTTATTTCTGACAGAAATGTTTATGGACTTAAAGGAGAACGTGTCTAAGTGGCATTTTTTCCATTTTGAGTAAATCAAAGATAATTTTGAAAAAATATGTTATAAGGATTTAAAATTATTTTTTCTTTCTGAAATCTCAACAGGTCCTCGACTTCCAATATCAGTTCTAAAACTTCTATATTTTTAGTTTCAGGCATTTTATATTATACTGTTGATATATAAAAGTCCGATTAGTTGCACTATTTATAAACCAAAAATGGCTAGAACAATTTATATATATTTATACTTTCACAATAAAACAACTTATAGTTCCCGCCATAATTGGAAGTGATCCACTTTATAATTTGTAAGCAGTTTACCAAAACTGAAGTAAGTTTAATACTGAAATTTAATAATATATAATTTTTTCTAAAAATGTTTTCTTGGTTACAGGATCGCTGGTTACTCTCCTTGCATACTAATAGGATCGCATTAAAATTTTATCAAAGAATCTAGGAGAATGAAATCACAGTAAAATAAAATTAAGTAACTGGTAAAGTTCGTGAAGATAAAGAATTTTTCACACTGATATTTCCGCTATTTTTGATAAGATGGAAGGTACGATTAGTTGTTCCTCTTGTGCTGAAGAACAAGGAGTGTAAGAATCACTAATAATCTTATTTTCGAAGTTCTAGTAAGATATTATTAGACTTCCACTACTTTTCATATTAGTGATCATACATAGGCTATTAATCATGTGTGTTTTGCCCCAGCCGCTTGTAATCTAACCTTGGATTAAAAAAAAAAAGTGCTATGTAATTTAATGTTCTTCCTCCCGATTATAAATCTGTAATTGAGAACATTTAAAATATGATTTATATCCTTCCAGTTTTAACAAAGATACGGCTTATTGACCTTTGTTCATAATGTTATTTACTTATTGTTCCTAATAATAAAGGAAAAATTAACAATGAATAGAAAAGTTATGAGGATAGAGGAGTTATGTATTACTGTGTAGAGAAGTTATGTGGTCATAACTTTAGTACTTGATATAGTACCTAGTAAGATTCAAGCTATGCAGAGTCTGCCCAAATGGGGCTACCAAATATTTTGCTGCAAATACATAATTACTGTGATATTTACATGCATTCCACGTCAATCAGAAGAAACTTCAAATGTGGGTCGATGGCTTATACTTACTTCTGAGAACGTTAATATTTTTTATTGAAATAGGAAAGCGTTGTTGCTTCGAAATTAAAAAATCAATGCGAAAAAAGAGATGTAAAATCTCTCCAGTCCCGAACTACCATTAAAGTTCTGGCATCACTGGTTACGCTCTCCAGCTGTCTAATCCTCAGTCATCCTAGTCTTCTCGTCGGGTATAGGTTCTCAGTCATCAACTTTTATCTCATCCTTTTATGAGTTATCCATTCTGGCCACATGTCCTGCCCATCTTAGTCTGCCAAGTTTAATAAACGTGACGATTTCGAGGTCGGCAAATAGAGTTTTATACCTTATTTTCCTTGGTAAAATTTTAAATTTAAATAAAAGCGTTAAAAAAGCGTAAACGAAAAAAAAAGTTAAAAAAATAACTATGAAAGTTTAAACTTGCCGTATCCGGAAAGATTTATTTTTCCATCAACAATGAATGAATGAGGCATTGTTTATGGAAGCTTGTTAAACCAATGTACGAACACAAAATATCAATTTTTATTTAACATTTATTTAAAATAAAAAGTTCCCATGCACCTCAAAATAATCATATACGGAAACATATTTATTTATTTAACGGGAAAATTGAGCAAACCAAAGGGACCCAACTCTGGAAACGTTTTTATGTAATTTTTTCCTCACAAAAACAGAGTTCATAAACTACTTAGAAGAATTTCGCTAATTCAGATATCCACCTTGCTTTGCAGTCAAATTGGTTTTAACAAAAGATGTCCATTAATTATTAGTCCTTGTTAATAAGGCAAGTCATTATCATGGACGCGACATAATATTTCGACAGTCAAATTGTGCTTCATTTACATCGTCTCGATAATTACTTAAATTTGGCTTGATGAATCGCGAATTATTGATGCTTTTGCGTCTAAACCAACACACCTTTAATTACTTTAAGAAAAAAAAAAGAATTGGAAATATTATCACTCGGAAAGTAACAACTTACATCTTATCTGCAAGCCTGAAGAGATAACCAAAAATTGATATTTTGTTGCAATATTTTATATTTCTAAATTATACAGTTCGATTATACAATTTAAAATTAATTTATTTTGGTATGTAAACAATAAATAATAATATAATATTTTATTTATTTATATACAATTTCGGGTTTTTCGACCTCTTGGGTCATTTTTAGATTTTATCATTTTACAATAAAATATAAACAATAACTTTTTCCTGTTTTCTATTAGAGGTTGCGGTGGATGTTAAGTTAAAGATATGTTAGGCCAATGTCCATGTGCTCTTTAAGTAAAATAGTGTTGTGAGTATGTTTGTGCGAAATAAAGATGAAATTTATTAAAGATCAACTCTTTTTTCTCATCACCACAGACGCAGGAACCAACATTCGGTGACCCCGACGTGATGGTAACGTTGCGTTGTGTTGGGGTCATTCCATGTCAAATCAACACACTGATTCAGACTTGATGTCTCAGATTTTCATGATTTTTGGTATGCAGCAATATATCATAGACTTATAAAAAAAAAAAACACCGAATTTCAGTTATGTAGCACAATTATTTTTGAAGTTATTAATTTTTAAAGATTTAATTTTTTATGAAAAAATTCCAGGTTTTGGCCCCTTTAGATGCCTCTAGGCTGGCAACCAGTGATGATATAAACCTAGGAGTGGTCTCATTTTAGAGCTGATGAATGGGGCTTTAATATGATATGCCACAAGATAGGGGTTACAATTTTAAAAAATTAAAAATTTAAATTAAATTTTGAAATTTAAATTTCTCAAAAAGTGGCAACTTTAAAAAGTTCAAAAAATTATCAAAGATAATTTGCAATGCCTTAGTCCAAATAGCAAAATCCTACCATGGGATCTCAATGGGATCAGATGATACAGGGCTTCAAAAATGCACATGGTTTGGAAATAATGTACCAAATTAGTAAAAAAAAATTTTTTAATTGCCTATTTTGCTATGCAGTGTGTAGGACACTATTAAATTAATAAAATATAATGCTTTCTTTATAAACTAAACAGCAAAAAAAAACGGCGCACCCTTCATTTTTCGATTAATATGTATTTAAAGTACGATCTTAGCGTATTGTTCCGGTTAGGTAACGGCTAGAAAGACTTTCATAAAAATAATCCCGAAAAAAGTCCTTTATTGCCCTACGAATAATAATGATTTCCCCATTAGTTCACCTGCAGTTATTGTGTAGTTACGTTCCATTTTTTATATTCACGTTCATATTCGCACCTTTGTTTTTTTAAAGCCATTTTTTTTCTTCTTGTTATCCTGTTTGCTGTTAAGAATAGTTTTACCTACCAATATCTTCCAATGGACCTTCAACACCTCAGAAACGCGCTAGTGGAAGATTGGGACGGCACACAGTGGGGCAAAACGGCAAAAAAGTGGAAAAAACTCTATGGGCCTTATTTATGAACGATCCTAAGGAACGCGTTACTAAAGGCTTCCTTAAAATGCACACCTTTAGCTAACCTTAACACAATTTTCATTTTATAAACGTTCCTTTACGCTTTCTTATCTTAAGGACGCCTTAGATCCTAAGGTGTTCCTATAAATTTGATCTGTTTTCCTTCCTTAGTGCTAAGGTAGGTGATTAGCTACCTTTAGCTTCTCCTTAACTATTTAATAATAGAAATAAAAACATAAAACAAATATCAGGACTTAAATACTTATTAAAAAGAACCATATATTAAGAACAAAACGACTTTTTGGAATTTTTACTTTATTTATATGTGGTAGGATAAACCATACAGTTATTAACACTCAGTACAGTTATTGACACCCCAACTTTAACTTAAAGAAATATGTAAACAAGTCCTAATTTTATTTCAGGATATACATGAATCTAATGTTTTAAGGGTCCTCTAAGTCATATATGATTTAAGACTTTAACAAACTAACCATAGGGAAGATTTCACAATTAAATCCACAGGGTGTCAATAACTAGTTTATGCACTTTTAACAATAAATATTGCCATATGGTAAAACTATTGAACTTTTGACACAAAAAAACCTCTTGAGTCTTTATAAGGATAGATAAAGAGCTATAAGAGGAGCTATAGGAAGAGGTAGGTACCTAAAGGTTTTCTTAACACAGGAACCAGTTAAGGTTACCTTAACTGCTTCCTTAGGAACGTTCATAAATACGGGCCTATATCTCGAGAACGGTTTGTCCTATCAAGATGGAAATTGTTTAATTCGATTAAAGATCGACAATTACACTAGGATTGCAACTAAATTAAAAAATTATATTATTTACGTACATATGATTATAAAAAAACATTTTATAAAAAAAAAATTAAACCGACTTCGAAAACTAGGAACCAGTAAAAATAAATGCTCTGAAAAGTATGAAATAATTACCTTCTGATTTTTATGAATACGCAGCAAAATTGAAAATCGTATGAAAAGCGAAAAAATGCATTAAAACGGATAATTTTATTTTGATTAGTACGAATTCATACTAACTGTTAATAAAAATTATTAAATTAAAATATTAAATTCAATGTTCAATACTTAACAATCTTTTCGGAGGCGGCGCACATTAGAAAATCTATAGAGAATTTTAAGATTTTCCTAATTTTTAGTGTTAACAATTTTAAATTTGTCGCCGCCTCCGAAAAGATTGTTAAGAATTGAACATGGTATTTAATATTTTAATTTAATAATTTTTATTAACAGTTAGTATGTATTCGTACAAATCAAAATAAAATTATCTGTTTTAATGCATTTTTCCGCTTTTCATACGATTTTCAATTTTGCTGCGTATTCCTAAAAATCAGAAGGTAATTATTTCATACTTTTCAGAGCATTTATTTTTACTGGTTCCTAGTTTTCGAAGTCGGTTTAATTTTTTTTTATAAAATGTTTTTTATTTCATACTTTTTAGTGGCGGAAGATAATTCTTATAAGGCGGAAGGAAGCAATGCGTTGATTTCTAAAACAAATTCTGTATGCTTTTTTTTATACAGATTTTAAGTGCATTTTGAACTGATTGCGGGTTTTCGTAGTCGTTTGTTTTTTTTTATTCGGTACCCCTCTTTAGATACTACAAGTGAGTTTGGTTCTTTAGTTGGTTGTTCTATCCATAGTGGGAAGGACGAAATCTATTCCGTGGGTCCCTCGCGAAATAAAAGTCAGCCCACCCAGGTAGCACTATACCACGTTCGTCTATCCGGGTCTTTATATTATAATTATATCAATTTTAATCACCTTTGTATTATAATAGTCACATTATCAATTTTATGAATATGCACAGAAAATTGAAAATCGTTTGCGTTAGGTGCAGTACACACCTTTTAACACCCTGTCTACTTTGATTTTTTGTAAAGACCAATGTTCCATCGGGAAGACACATAAAACATTTTTTCCACAATGACAATCTTTATCCATAGCGGAATATTTTCTTCGGTACTTGTTTATTACATATATACATCTGTGTTCAGAGAGGAGGTGTTCAGTTTTTCTCGGCTGTAACATGAATCCGGCAACTTCAAGATGTCGTAGGTATGCTACTGAACAGTTAGGATTTTGGCCGTTTTTCGACCAGTTTTATTGGTAAATATAATAAACAACATATACGTTTGTTATTTCGGTATCTGAGAATATGAATGCCTCGAAATGGAAACAATTCTTGACAAATGACTTAAGATTTTCGTCTCTAGACTCTCTTATCGAGTACCACTCTAGGGACGTTATCGTAACTTAAAGGAAAAAAATTAGACAATTCACCATCATAGATGGAATTGGAGATGGAAGAAAATAATGTTAAAATTTTTTCAGCGGGACGTATTTATTTCATGACTGGTATAATAATAAGTCCATATTATGGTCATATTCATAATATTTTTCTTAATTTTAAAACCAAATTTAAGCTTAGTTAATAGTTATTTGTTATCTAAAAATCAATAATTTTGCACTTACAGTCATTTTCAACTTAACACTTCCATAGTTGCAGAAACATAATTAAAAACCGATAATAGTAATCTGGATAACATAACAAAAGTGTCACTCCAGAGTGAAGAATCCGCACAAGATTTTATGATTACATTGTATATTAATATCTGACAATGATCGAGTGTATCTGGAAGCTGACAGATGTTCCTGAATCCTTTGTTAAGGCCTCTAAATCAACTGAAAAAGAGCTTTTCCAGGAAGAATTGAATTCCTTTTTAATGGGCATATCGAGTGGAAGACGGAAATCAAAATCTAATTTAAAACAATAATGGCTACGATTTTACGAATCTCTTTTAAAAATGCTCGGCCTTTCTTTAAATTCTATGAATTATGTGGTTTTATGATTATGCTGTCCATCCGTCGTTTAGACATTCATTTAGTATTTTTTACTGTTATCGGTGTTTAATGTGCTTTAATCTTCTTAAATCTATAAACAAAATCTTTTAAGCAACCCAAAAAAATGTTCTAGAATTTTATTTCTTGGCAAAATTTTCCAGGGGAACAGGGTCGAAACAACAATAACTTTGCCAGAACCATAAAGAAGTGTTTCATTTTTCAGAAAACGACAGCGATATTCCACTGATATTATATATCTTTATTATAATCTATCGTTGAAAATTTATTTAAGGTTATGTATAAGGTTTGTTCCAACAAGCACTTAAACCACGTCAATAACTAACACACTTTACATGTTCTCTCCCACTCTTTTAATTCTGAATTTGATTGGTTTATTTTCCCAACCGATTCATCGACCATTGAAACATTATTGAGCATTGCTTGAAATCAACCAATCAAATTTAAAATAAAAAAAGCGGGGATAGTACATGATCAGTTTGTTATTTATCAACGTGTTTTAATAGTTTGTTGAAGTATACCTTATGATATATATGCCATATGTTTTTCAAATAAGTAAATATTTTGAGCGATAATTAAATAATTATTTTCATGTTTTTTCCCAATAACTTCTTTAATAAATTAAGAACCCAAAAAAAGGTTTTAATGGAACCACATTGGGAAAATACTCTACAAGATGCAAAAGGTTTCGTTCCGATTGGTCCACCCATTTCGGAATAATAGGGGGACATACATAGAAAAAAGAAAAAAAAGGCACATACGTATCGAATTGAGTAACCTCCTCTTTCGAAGTCGGTTAAAAAGAAACTCATGAACAGATATTTTAAATACCGTAAAATGAGGTGACATTGTGACTAATGGGGTGACTATTTTTCTACAGTTTTTGAATTTCCCTCCTTAAAAAGAATCAGGTTAGGCAATTCAGTGTACTTGTCAGTTGGTCAGTAATGTGCTGCAACCTACTGTCCACATATAACTTCTTTCATTCCATTTACCATGGTGCTTTATTTCTTATATGTTTGATTGTTATCATTTAGCTGAAACCTTGAAATAAAGAACCATGGTAAATGGAATGAAAGAAGTTATACAGGTCCATATGTGGCCAGTAGGTTGCAGCACATTACTGACTAACTGACAAGTACACTGAATTGCCTAACCTGATTCTTTTTAAGGAGGAAAATTCAAAAACTGTAGAAAAATAGGCTTGTCACAAAGTCACCCCATTAGTCACAAAGTCACCTCGTTTTACGGTAATTTAAAAAAAAAATAATTGAACGTACTTTTAACTTAATTTAGCTTATTTTAGTTTGATTTAACTCAATATTAGTTTCAATTTCCTTTAACCCTTTAACCGGGGAGTTCCCTTTTAAATTACGCATCCTACAACGGGCGCGAGCTCTTTCACTAGGACGTGTATATACGTCCCGCCCGGTGCAATGTAACTTCATATTATTATTTTTTTCATTTATGCTTAAAATAAATGGGAAGGCTATGAAATATATTTGTTTTCGTTTATTTATATATAAACCACAAAGGAAAACACAAAATGACAAACAAATAGAAAAGAATATCAACAAAAATATAAAAGTATCGAATTAAGAAATTATAAATTTACAGCCTTTACCTATTATAAAGAGTACAAAAAATATATATATAAATATATATATATATATATATATATATATATATATATATATATATTTGTGTGTGTATATAATATATATGTATAAATTCACGTCGTTACATTTATCGATGACTAATCACTCTGTTGTACGAAAATATAAGTCCCACCCATTCCAGGGCACAACATATATTTCAAGGACGTATTCATACGTCCTGCCCGTTCACGGTAGTGTTTAGGTTGGGCGCCTATATACGTCCCGCCCGGTTAAAGGGTTAAGGTAGCATTTTTTTTTTCTTAAGTAAGCTACTGTCTTGCAACTTTTTGTGGAAAAATATTGAGAACCCTGTCTTTAATCACCTTTCTCATCACCTTATACTGATATTTAGACAGTTTTGACTAGATAAAAACAGCAAGAGCAGAATCATTGCCGAAAATTGAACTTTAGCTATTTTTCTCTGGGAGGAGGCTGAAGCAGCCTGATTACTTATAGGTGTAATACTCGATATCATTGTGTATTACACTAATCATATTATATTTTAAATTAAAACCATGATTATGTAGGTATGGGGGGATGTGATTTAATGCTTTTTGAATAAATTGGAGACAGTCAACTCTACGGTATTTTCCATCTCGGGTAATTTTTTGTGCACCACGAAGTTTTTCATATAATTGACAATGACTACCCAACAGGCAAAAAAAGGCAAATGAAATCAGAGTAATATATTCTCTGATACATCCCGGTCCTAGATCAATCCTTGTCATCTTAAGCAAGGAGAAGGCTTTATCTATAATCATGCTTCAAATTAGTTATTTTATGCAAAAGATTTTCGCTTATTTATTTGTTTATATTGGATGAATACTGTTATAATGTGAAACGTCTATATACGCACATAAAGGCTGTAAAACAACTATCACTCCAATGTGCTGTAGCTCAAACTAGCTCAAAATATTTTTATTTAAAAAAAATAACAATGTTACAACCACGACAAAACTTATTTTAATCACCTTTCTCATCACCTTATACTGATATTTAGACAGTTTTGACTAGATAAAAACAGCAAGAGCAGAATCATTGCCGAAAATTGAACTTTAGCTATTTTTCTCTGGGAGGAGGCTGAAGCAGCCTGATTACTTATAGGTGTAATACTCGATATCATTGTGTATTACACTAATCATATTATATTTTAAATTAAAACCATGATTATGTAGGTATGGGGGGATGTGATTTAATGCTTTTTGAATAAATTGGAGACAGTCAACTCTACGGTATTTTCCATCTCGGGTAATTTTTTGTGCACCACAAAGTTTTTCATATAATTGACAATGACTACCCAACAGGCAAAAAAAGGCAAATGAAATCAGAGTAATATATTCTCTAATACATCCCGGTCCTAGATCAATCCTTGTCATCTTAAGCAAGGAGAAGGCTTTATCTATAATCATGCTTCAAATTAGTTATTTTATGCAAAAGATTTTCGCTTATTTATTTGTTTATATTGGATGAATACTGTTATAATGTGAAACTTCTATATACGCACATAAAGGCTGTAAAACAACTATCACTCCAATGTGCTGTAGCTCAAACTAGCTCAAAATATTTTTATTTAAAAAAAATAACAATGTTACAACCACGACAAAACTTATTTCTGCTCAAAAGAAATTTTTGATAAGAAAAGAACCAATCGTTTTTTATTTGTTGACTATTCGAGGATGAAAAACAATAAAAATTAACTCCAGATATGAACATTGGATTCTGGATTTTTTTCCTAGTCTGCCCCACTGTGCGGCATCCAACAGGAAAGAGTTGCTAACATGATCAGCAACATGCCGGTGAGATTCCAGGCAGTGATACAAGGAAGGGGAAGAATCATCCGTTATTAGAAAAAAAAATAATAACAATAACAAATAATGTAATGAAGAAAAATTGCCGAGAATATTTTATTCATTTATACGAGTTTGGAGTTTTTTTAAATAAAATTGTTTTTCTTTCCAGATATTTCTAGTTTTTCAATTTCTTTCCATCTGTTATCTCACATAATGTATGCTTAACTTGGCAAATACAAAAAAAAATTAAATTTCTTGCACTAGGAAGAAAAAACAGACGAAATTCGAGGTGCCGGTTTTTTTTCTCACACACACACACACACACACACACACACGCACGCGCGCGCGCGCGGGACTTGGTTATTTGGACTCAGGAGACCCCAAAACGTCCGGTTCCGTTGAAAACCGGAAATTTTTAACAATGGCAATACTTTCCCTTACACACAGAAGAGTACAGAGAAAATGAGCAATTGGATAAATTTATAACTATACCGGAAATTATTAAGGTCCTAAATATGTCAAAAAACAATAAAGCACCAGGAATAGACCGTATTCCTTTTGAATTCTTCAAAAATGTCCCTCAAGTGATGTTGAAAAAAATAGAAGAAATATTTAACGATATCTGGAGCAAGGAAAAAATTCCCGATAGTTTTAAGAATGCAATAATCTTACCAATACACAAAAAAGGGGATGTAAATATTGTGGAAAACTATAGAGGTATCTCTCTCCTAAACACAATTTCGAAATTATTTACCGGAGTTATACTTAATAGACTTATAGACTGGGTAACCGAAAAAAGGATAATACACGAACATCAAGCTGGTTTTAGACGTGGATATTCAACCGATGATAATATTTTCACATTATTCGGTATAATAAACCTGAAATTTAAAATGAACCAGGCAGTATATTTATTTTTTATAGACTTTAAATCTGCATTTGATGGAGTGGAAACACAAGCTTTGTTTTATAAGCTAAGCAAATTTAATTTCTCGACCAAAATAATAAAGGTTTTAAAAGATTTATACAACGGAACCAAATTTAGAGTCTGGACAAGAGAGGGTTTATCGGAGGAGTTCAGTTCAAGTGTCGGGCTAAGACAGGGGTGCTTACTAAGCCCACTTCTCTTCTCACTATTTGTTAACGACCTAGTCGAATATGTAGAAGGAGGAATAATTTTGGAGGGGAGAAGAATTAATATGTTGATGTATGCAGACGATATTGTGTTGATCGCCGATAATCCTAATATTTTGCAGGAAATGATAAATAAGGTAAATAAATACTGCAAAGATTGGAATTTGGTGCTGAATTTAGAAAAATCGAAAGTGATGATCTGCAGGAAGAGACAAAAAAAGCAAGATAAAAAATTGAGATGGCCCTACAATGGAAAACCGATTGAAATAGTTGACACATATAAATATCTTGGTTTAAATATCAGATCCAATTTAGCTCTCAACTCGCATTTCAAAGAAAAATCAAGAACATGTAAAAACGCCCTAAATGCTATCTGGTCAAAACTTATTGTCAATAAGAACATAAACATTAATAAAAAGTTCCAAGTTTTTGACTCAGTTATAAAAACTATAATATGTTACAGCGGTCAGGTGTGGGGATACGAAGAAATAAACCAAGTGGAACAAGTACAAAGATATTTTATCAAAAGAGCTATTGGTTTACCACAGAACACCCCGAATTACATGTTGTATTTAGAAACCCGACGTCACCCATTATTCATATACACCCTTAAACTGAGCTTAAACTATTTAGCAAAATTATTAAAAATGGAAAATGAAAGATTTCCAAAAATAATAGCCCGGAGGATAATACCAACAGGTAATGGTAAAATGGTAGACAACAGTATAGCCTGGTCAACAACATTGAAGAGATTAGGAGCAAAACACGGAATAGTTCTAACAAAAGAGAATTTTCTACAAGACATAGAAAAAAATATAACCATTCTCGTCAATAAAACTATGGAATATAAAAGAGATATATTCGTAAAAAGAGCTAAAGCAGCCGAATTTCACCAGCTCTATGCAACTCTGAATTATGACAATAGGTACTTTGAAGACAATGAAGACATTTATTTCATCAGATTAATATTTAAAGCAAGAGGAGAACTACTGAACCTCAACTATTTACCTGCAATGAACAAAAGAAATAATTGTACCATGTGCAACCTCAATACAATAGAAAACACCTTCCACTTTATCTCAATATGCCCCATTCTAAATGAAATCAGGATTAACTGTTTTGGAAAACGGTCTCTGAATATGGAAGAAACCGTAGATATCCTAAACGGCAAATGCAACCAACATCTATTTCTGTATCTTAAAATTGCAACAAAATATAGACAAGAAATGACTCATGAATATAATAATCAGTAGAAATAGATTCTCCTATACGTCAGTCGAAAAAAAAATCGCTTATAGCTAGTTTTATAATTTGGCCATTTATATACGAAGAGTTTTTCAGTATATATGTCAGTTCAGTTCAGTATGAAATAATTTTTCTTTTGTTATTTGGCTTTTATTACTACCACTTATCACATATCTTCTGTTATTGTTATATATTTGCAACCTATTTATATTTATAACAAGCTAGGATATCTCGACAGACGGACTTGCGTCCATTGTCTATTTACGTCTTGATATTTTCTTATTTTGTTTTGTATTAAATAATTTTTTCATGAATAAATGTTATTTCTATCTATCTATCTATCTAATTTCCCTTACTATATATTTCGTATGTAGGTAAGTGAAAGTAATAAATAAATAACAATTAAATAATTAATTTTAATATTATAAATAAAAAATATAATGTTTAGTCATGGAATACCTTAATTAGTGTTATTAGTTGAGAATATAGCTGTTTTAATATTTATTCCTACGAAAATAAGTGTATTCGGATATTTTTGTAGCGAATGTGATTGTATCTGTATTTTTATCAAGTAAATACGAACGTATTTGTATATTTCAGCTGCGAATATACGATTATTCGCAGATTTTCCCTGCGAATAACCGAATATTCGCAGATTTTCCCTGCGAATAATCGAATATTCGCTGATTTTCCCTGCGAATATTCGAATATTCGTATTTACATTTGCGAATACAAATATATTCGTATTCGTATATGCGAATACAAATATTCGTATTCGCAGGTTGGGGGTGCTTCGGGTGATATTCGTATTCTTATTCGCGAATACGAATACGCCCAACTCTGGGAAGACCCCAAGCTGCAGAACACCAGGCTTTCTGTACTTGAAAATTACATCATGGACGCAAAAAAGAATGGCAAAAGAAAAGTGATATTGACAGAAGAGGCCAATTTATCTTTTCAGCAGTGTAAAAATATTTGGCTCAGGGAACATAATTATTTTATCCTAAATCTGATTTCAAATTAGCCTTGTTTGTGGATGCTTCAGATATATCCATAGATGGTGCAGTACAATAACTGGAAAACTCTACTTGGGTACCAATTGGATTTTAAAAAAAAAGCTGAATGATACACAAAAGAACTATGATAAGGAGTTCATTCATTCTCATCACCATAGACGCACTCTTATGTCAAATAAATGATACAAGATAATCTTTTTTAAAATTCTTATGTGAATATTATAAAAAATCGTCTATGGTGATGCTTAGTGAAAATTTTTGGCAACCGTAATAAATTACGATACTCTTGAAATCATATATGACAAGGTCTGCTTATTTTCACTTTTAATAATAGTAAGGGAAAACATTGGGATCTTGAAAAATTTCTAATACACGTTCTGTGGTTTGTGTGTGAAAAGACTAGTTCAGAAAAGATAAGCGTTCGAGACTTAAATTAAGTATTTGAGATGAATGAAACACTAGCTGTCCCAACCTGAGAAGAAGAATACATAAAGCCCTCGTTTTCTGAAAAATACTCAAGCGCTCAAAATTTGAATTCTACGTTTCAATTTATTATCTAACTTTATTATGAACGCCTTCTATCAATTCCAATCTAAGAAATATCGTCGAAGTATTCGACCACTCAGTCTAAAACTCGATTGTTATTCCTATAATCCCCCTCCAAAAAAAATGTTATATATTATATTATCTGTGGGGATTTAAAAGTATGGAGCCAACTTCATTCTTTGTTCACCACTGTACTGACGAACTTACCTAGTACAATGCAATACTCTATATCACTCTGATGCATTGGAATCAATGAAGTGTTGTTGTTTTTGGGAAAAAATAATTAAAAAAGACACTAAAGCAAATTTGAAATTCAAATTTATAGAATTTCTGTTTGTTAGTTTTTTTAAATAATAACTTCTAAATTTACACTTATATTAAGGTATGTTAGGGTTAACAACCTATATAAATCAAGTACTTACGCATTAGAAAATATGAAGAACAGTTCAGGAATAGACACATAAATAAAGTTAAAGTTTTTAATGTAAGATGTTCTGACTTATCACTCAAAAACTATCCTAGGTAAATAACAAAACTTTAAAACCCTAACTTATATGAGCTCCATAGGAAGGATTAAACTACCTAAGCCACAGCTGTCATTCTTGAGAATACCAGAAGTCCATTGAAAAGGTTCTGGATGTGGGAGATATATTCTCATAATTATGTTAATTATTGGAGGCAACTGAATCCTCATTTTTCTCATGCCTATCTAATTTTTTTTCCAGGAAGTTATCATACCCAAGATCTTATTGACCCATCTATTCATATTTGCCAGTTGTAGATGTTAATTTTGCATTTTTATTAATAAAAGTGTAATTTAATCGCATAATCAAATAAATTTTTACCAGAAATGACTTTTAAAGAAAAAAAATTTAGTTTATGAAAATTTACTAATATAATTTTTAGTACACTTTGAGTTTAATATTGATGGTTTGAGAAATGTGAGCTATCACTTCCCCATCATTTTAATTGGCATTTTATATCTTATCTTTTTCATAAAATTTCATGATCAATCATCATTTTAAAATTGTATTTTTTTTCCGAAATTTATTTTTCTAGAAAATAAACAAAAGGTAATCTAGAAAATAAAGTCGGACGGGAAAATAAATAATTGTTTATAGCTCAATAATTGTCAGTAAACATAGACGCACTCTTATGTCAAATAAATGATACAAGATAATCTTTTTTAAAATTCTTATGTGAATTTTATAAAAAATCGTCTATGGCGATGCTTAGTGAAATTTTTTGGAAATCGTAATAAATTACGATACTCTTGAAATCATATATGACAAGGTCTGCTTATTGTCACTTACTATATTATTACTGATTTTGTCTTTACTAAGACTGTATCACAATAACTATTAAGCACTAAGACAAATGGTATAAACAGTTGTGGACTTGCAGTAAACTCTAATTTTCAGAAAACCTTTATTCTCAATGAGGGTCTATAGGATAAATCCATGGCGTCTAAAAGTCATGCCAACAAATAAAATTGAATCCATTTTGGGTCTTTCAGGCTAGAAAGTAGGAAGGATATTAAAATACTATATATAGAATCAAATGCAAAATTCATTCCTTACCACCCTCACGTCAGTGGTAGACAGAACCGTCCCAAAAGATTGACTACACAAATTATGTTTAATTAAAAACAGAAATTTTTGCCCGAAATAAAGAAGACAGTATACCACTTCTCAGCATATGCATGCCCTAGAGAACCCTCCCTTATTCTACCTACTCCATCCATCAACAGAGTTGGGCCAATTGTAATCAGAATAATGATTAATGAATATGAATAATTGGTAATCATAAAACAAATAAAAAATGAATAACCATTATTCATAATCAGTACGGAGTATTTTTAATGATAACTGAGTGTTTATGGTATTCATTTGAAATGAATAATGAATAACTAAATACCAATTATTCATTATTCATTTCAAATGAATACCATAAACACTCAATAATCATTAAAAATACTCCGTACTGATTATGAATAATGGTTATTCATTTTTCATTTGTTTTATGATTACCAATTATTTATATTCATTAAACATTATTCTGATTACAATTTGCCCAACTCTGTCCATCAACAAGAAAAAATACTGTAATCCATCAGAGATTAGAATTTGAGCACTCCAGTATGTAAACTCCACCTACCCAAAAACGATGTAGACCAAAGTCTACATAGTTGGTTTAGCCAAAAATGCTATTAAGAATAAAAGTGGAGGTATTCACATGGGATTTATAAATGGTCACATATTTAAGAAAGCGATTGCTACTGGACTCTACTCAATTAATTAAATGGTCTGAGCAGGACTCATTACTAGAATTCTAAAATACCTAGAAGAACCCAGAAATAAAGAAATAGTTTCCGACTGAAGCACCAACAGTTCTTTTAAACCCAAAGTCCAAGTGGTAAGCGGGACGGGAAGGCTTTTAATAAATAATCCACGTAAACTCATAAATTTGACAATTGATCTTAATTATTTATGTGAATATAGAAGAGGTCAACAAAAAATTGAATATTGTCTTCTAAAAAACTTTGTTCAGTTGTAAAAATGAGCTATTTATCATTGTTAGTGCTTTAAGAAAAATGGGTAAATATTCCCTAGAAAAGAATTTAATTCATAAATAAATTAGAAAAAAGTAAACATTTTTTTAGGTAATACAAAATTTTCAGTAACAAAATAAATTAATTGTACATATTATCTTGGTAGTCTTTTTTAATTTCTTGAAATTATTAAAATGTGAGTATATCCTACAGTGTCAAATTTCATTTGACAATGCGTCCATGTTCATCACCAACCTATTCTGTGCGTAAATAGTATTAAGTAAGTTCTTTTAGCATTTCAGTTTCTGAATTTGTCAATATATGGTAAAATATAATGTCTTATTGCAAGTATGTGGCATGCTAATTAGTACCTGGAATCTAGAGACTAGTAATACTAGTCTGTTTCTAGCTTGCTTGCCAAACTGTAGTAGCCCTGAAGATGCCTGAATAGGCGAAAATTTGGCATGTAATCTGCATGATTAAGTGCATTATTGAAATAATACGAGACTTTGAGGCCTTGCATTCTATATCTATAATTAAATAGTCTCTTCCTAAAAACTTGTTTTCTAGTAATACTATGTAAAAATAAAAATAAATGACATTTGAGACTGTAGTTGGATATACTCACATTTTAATAATAAATTAATTGTTTAAATTTACAGGCTGAATATTACGCGATTTTTTGAAGAAAATTATATCATCGCTTTTTTATAAAGAACGACAATTTAATGATCTCAAGTGACTTTTATTAACACATTGCAGCTGTGAGTTGTTTTAAAAAATTTCATCTCATTGCTTGAAAAACGCTTATCACTTAAACAGAGAGGGTTGGTTAAAAAATAAATAACGGATTACATATTCATTCAAGATTATCTTAGTAATTTTGGAAAGTGGCAAAACCAACAATTGTTGAATATAATAATTTCTGCTTTTATTTAGGTGTTTGAGAGGAAGATTTTGTATCTCATTTTAAGGAGGGGGAAGTTCAGAGGAAACACAAACCGGTGGAGCTATACACTCCAGACCTGATCTGTGTTGTATTATAAAAAAGGTATATTTGATCTCTTTTTATTCATTAATGTCTTAGAAAAAGGATGCATTTATTCTTATTTAAACATGTATATTTATTTAATGTATATATTTATTTAAAGAGGTAGGTGAATTTCTGAATGAATATGAAAGAAGAGTGCAAGGTGAGAATTCTTCTGAACACCTCTACCTTTGAGCTTTTTCGAGATTTCGAAGTAAATTTTAACTATCTTTGGATTATTCCTTAAAACGCAGAATAATAATCACAGTTTTAATCATTTTCAAATAAATATAGGTTTCAGAGTTAAGATGAAGCATTGCTCATAGTTTATTATTTAAGCAACAGGTTGCGCTAGTTGAACAGTTGTCTGTTGTAACCTGCCCAACGTTGTTACCGCCCCACGTGTTTTAGAACATCTCTTCCCCAGTGTTAAAAAGTTGGTTATAAAGATGGGAAGAAAAGCGAATTTTAACGAACTGAAGAATCAAAAACGTGGTCCGGGTAGGAAAGCTAGAAAACAAAAGGATCCTTCATTTCCCTTTTTAAAAGGTAAAAGAACACATTTATCTTTTGTTTGTCAAATTGTAACTTTTTCACTACTTCTACTCTCACTTGTGTCCTTTTTATTATTGTAGAAGAAAGTAAAGTATCAAAGCCTTTAAGCCATAGACAGAAGCAAAGAGCTGTCAAGAGGCTTCTGAAGCAGCAACAAAAACTAGATTCTATCAAAGAGAAAAAAGAATTAAAATCTATTTTGAAACAGAAAAAAGAAAAGACTGATACTCCTCAGCTGGATGGTATATAATTTTAAACGTTTATTTATGAGGAAAATAACATCTTCCAATTAATAATGTTTTAATTGTTCTGAAGTTTTATAATTCCTAGTCAAAATTGTGTCTTAGTTAAATAGCTTTTATAATATAAGAAGACTGTGATCATTTATGTACCTTGATATATTTGAATATTGTTGGTCATTAATTTTGTAATCTACGACTGGTATTATAATTTGTGATACTTGTTGCTGATATGTGATGATACTTGTTAATATCTTTGTGCAAAAGTTGATTATACAATATTATAATGAAATATATTTGCATTTTCTAAGAAGTAGTTATACTCTACCTCTTCTTTCTTCTTTATTTTTTATTTATGTTAAAGTGATTAATACTTTGTATGCAATAATTGTCATTCAAAAGATTCTATTAAGCTAAAAAAGAAAATAATTTTATCCTCTATGATATTATTTAATACTGAGTTATTATAATATCAATAGGATTATTGTCATCCTTATCTGCTTCATATTCATTGTTCAAATAGAATTAACCCATTCAAGTAAGTACTTGTTAAATCAAAGCATAGTGCTGGTATCATGATCATTCATGCAACTGTTGATTGGTTTCTTATATTTTCAGTTTTATAGCAGCTTTGAAGTAAAGTTATATTACTTAAAGTATATCTTAGTTTGAATTTTTGCAATTCTTAGAAAGGCATTATGAGATTTTTATTGTTTTTTTTCTGATATATTTTTTAGCGAAAGCATCAAAAAAAAAAATTAAGGAAGAAAAGGAAAGGCTTCCTGAAATCGAAGAGAAAAAAAATTTATTAGTGAAAGGTAAAGGCAATACATCAAGTGTTAAACTCTCCAAAAAACAAAAGAAAAAGGTATTTCCTCAAAATGGGAATATTAAAAGTAAAGAGGAAAAAGTAGAGGATAGTGGTGAGGAAGATGAAGAAATGGAGGATAGTGAAGACGAAGATGAAAAGGATGATAGTGGCGAGGAAGAGGATGAAATGAATGATAGTGGAGACGAAGAGGATGAAATGAATGATAGTGGAGACGAAGAGGAAGAAATGGATGATAGTGGAGATATAGAGGAAGAAATGGAGGATAGTGCTGATGAATTAAATGGTGACGCTTCTTCCTCTGATGATAAAGAGACAGATGAATCTGATGAAGACATGGAGGAAGAAGATTGTAAGGTAAATAAATGATCATCCTTTGAATTTATTGATTTTAGCATGTTTATTAAAGCCATAGAAAATCTGCCATTACTCCAGAGTTTAAAGTGATTCAATAAGTATTGCATAGTTAAATTCAGCTGACATTAATTGCCCCAAGATCAAATATTCTTTTTCATTTTTCGGCATTGATAACAATTGAGAATAATGTTTCAAAAAAGCCTGTTAAAGAAAATTTTCAGTATCTATTGTAATAATTCTATCTTTTATATTAACACTAGACAAAAAGATGACTTTCTTAACCTACAACAGGTCACTTTGGGTTAAAATCACATGTCCTTTTAAATTAATGCCTGGGCTTTTCAAAATAAATTTTATTTTGCTTCGCCGCCTTATACTTGTTTCCATATTCCCCTACTTACAAATCCATCTACAAATATCATGTTGGGTCGATTAACAATTATGAGAAAAAGTAAACAGATCAAACTTAACAGCAGTGCGCAACAGAAATTTTGGTATTGTGATCTGGGCAGGTCGATTAACGATAGCTTTTTTTAAACTTCATTTATTTTATTTTTGTCAATTTTTTTTTCTTAACTAGTCTTGCTTGTTAGAAGACTTTGGTGCCAGATTATTGCATGTTGGTTTTGTACCATATCAAGCACTCTACACAAATATTCTCTTTATATTTAGATTAGACATTAAAGATGGAGATCTTTGACTGATGCTTAAATTTTACTTTCACTTACCTATGAATGAGATAAATAATTAGGCAAAATATTGCAATTTTAAACAAATATTGCAACAATCAACTTGAGGTTTTTAGTGAAAATTCACTGCACAGTGTCTCCTGAGTCCATATAACCAAGTCTCAGAAAATAATCTTAGTGATTGTGAACAGACTTGCACAAATTATCGAATTGAAATTATATATTTTAGGTAGGTATATGCCCTTGGAGTTACAACTTTGCTTTCGAAATTGAATTATCTGAAGTAATAAATTATTCAATAAAATTTGCCGCATTTTTACAATGATCTCAAACATGATTCTAACTAGTTTTATTTAACTCGTCATGATGAAAAATAATAAAGTATTCTTTAATATCAGGTTGTTTTTATCATTGTAGAAATGGTCTGATGGGGTTTATTAAATGGCAAAAGAAAATTATTTTCTTATAAAATACCTTTGATTTTGTTTTTTATCCTTGACTAAATCCTAGTGATAATTTATTTTCTTCCTAGTGATATGACAGTAATCCTCATCGGTTTTGGAAAAGCTTTATAGACAAAATTTTTTACTTATTGTGGGATATAATATCTCTTCTGTCCATCATCAAAAATAGTATCAAAAAACTTAACTGCTGATGAAAAAAAGATTGATTATGTAAGCCTCACAAAAAAGTACAAGCCTCTCAAATTGTGATATAATTATAGTATCTTGTACCTTATAGATAATAACAAACTAAAAAATCTGGTGCGTGCGCGCAACACACAACTTTCACTTACCAACTTAGATTAGAAATTAATGCAGTGTGTTAATGCCACTTCTCACTCACTTACACATTTTTCCACATTCATTTCTTATTTTTGTTTTCATTCGCTCTATAAAAAACACTATTTTCTTTTAAATTATTTTAATTAATCTAATCTTAATTTGTGGCTGACCACCATTTTTAAATTATTTTTAAATAATTTATTTTTTGAAGAGAAAAGATTTGGCTCCGCCGGGAGTCGAACCCGGGTCTCCTGCGTTACATGCGAGGATGCTAACCGCTACACCACAGAGCTCGGCTCAAGGCAGAGCAAATCCTTCCTCTTCACTGATACCTACTCCCCCTATCTCACAAGTTTTGTGAGTAGTAGCGGGAGGTGGACAAATTATGTCCAATTTATGATATTTTATTGACTTAAGTCAATTTTTTTTTTTTTTTAAATTATTTTAATTAATCTAATCTTAATTTGTGGCTGACCACCATTTTTAAATTATTTTTAAATAATTTATTTTTTGAAGAGAAAAGATTTGGCTCCGCCGGGAGTCGAACCCGGGTCTCCTGCGTTACATGCGAGGATGCTAACCGCTACACCACAGAGCTCGGCTCAAGGCAGAGCAAATCCTTCCTCTTCACTGATACCTACTCCCCCTATCTCACAAGTTTTGTGAGTAGTAGCGGGAGGTGGACAAATTATGTCCAATTTATGATATTTTATTGACTTAAGTCAATTTTTTTTTTTTTTTTTTTTTAAATTATTTTAATTAATCTAATCTTAATTTGTGGCTGACCACCATTTTTAAATTATTTTTAAATAATTTATTTTTTGAAGAGAAAAGATTTGGCTCCGCCGGGAGTCGAACCCGGGTCTCCTGCGTTACATGCGAGGATGCTAACCGCTACACCACAGAGCTCGGCTCAAGGCAGAGCAAATCCTTCCTCTTCACTGATACCTACTCCCCCTATCTCACAAGTTTTGTGAGTAGTAGCGGGAGGTGGACAAATTATGTCCAATTTATGATATTTTATTGACTTAAGTCAATTTTTTTTTTTTTTTTAAATTATTTTAATTAATCTAATCTTAATTTGTGGCTGACCACCATTTTTAAATTATTTTTAAATAATTTATTTTTTGAAGAGAAAAGATTTGGCTCCGCCGGGAGTCGAACCCGGGTCTCCTGCGTTACATGCGAGGATGCTAACCGCTACACCACAGAGCTCGGCTCAAGGCAGAGCAAATCCTTCCTCTTCACTGATACCTACTCCCCCTATCTCACAAGTTAAGATTAGATTAATTAAAATAATTTAAAAAAAAAAAAAAAATTGACTTAAGTCAATAAAATATCATAAATTGGACATAATTTGTCCACCTCCCGCTACTACTCACAAAACTTGTGAGATAGGGGGAGTAGGTATCAGTGAAGAGGAAGGATTTGCTCTGCCTTGAGCCGAGCTCTGTGGTGTAGCGGTTAGCATCCTCGCATGTAACGCAGGAGACCCGGGTTCGACTCCCGGCGGAGCCAAATCTTTTCTCTTCAAAAAATAAATTATTTAAAAATAATTTAAAAATGGTGGTCAGCCACAAATTAAGATTAGATTAATTAAAATAATTTAAAAAAAAAAAAAAAATTGACTTAAGTCAATAAAATATCATAAATTGGACATAATTTGTCCACCTCCCGCTACTACTCACAAAACTTGTGAGATAGGGGGAGTAGGTATCAGTGAAGAGGAAGGATTTGCTCTGCCTTGAGCCGAGCTCTGTGGTGTAGCGGTTAGCATCCTCGCATGTAACGCAGGAGACCCGGGTTCGACTCCCGGCGGAGCCAAATCTTTTCTCTTCAAAAAATAAATTATTTAAAAATAATTTAAAAATGGTGGTCAGCCACAAATTAAGATTAGATTAATTAAAATAATTTAAAAAAAAAAAAAAAAAAAAAAAATTGACTTAAGTCAATAAAATATCATAAATTGGACATAATTTGTCCACCTCCCGCTACTACTCACAAAACTTGTGAGATAGGGGGAGTAGGTATCAGTGAAGAGGAAGGATTTGCTCTGCCTTGAGCCGAGCTCTGTGGTGTAGCGGTTAGCATCCTCGCATGTAACGCAGGAGACCCGGGTTCGACTCCCGGCGGAGCCAAATCTTTTCTCTTCAAAAAATAAATTATTTAAAAATAATTTAAAAATGGTGGTCAGCCACAAATTAAGATTAGATTAATTAAAATAATTTAAAAAAAAAAAAAAATTGACTTAAGTCAATAAAATATCATAAATTGGACATAATTTGTCCACCTCCCGCTACTACTCACAAAACTTGTGAGATAGGGGGAGGAGGTATCAGTGAAGAGGAAGGATTTGCTCTGCCTTGAGCCGAGCTCTGTGGTGTAGCGGTTAGCATCCTCGCATGTAACGCAGGAGACCCGGGTTCGACTCCCGGCGGAGCCAAATCTTTTCTCTTCAAAAAATAAATTATTTAAAAATAATTTAAAAATGGTGGTCAGCCACAAATTAAGATTAGATTAATTAAAATAATTTAAAAAAAAAAAAAATTGACTTAAGTCAATAAAATATCATAAATTGGACATAATTTGTCCACCTCCCGCTACTACTCACAAAACTTGTGAGATAGGGGGAGTAGGTATCAGTGAAGAGGAAGGATTTGCTCTGCCTTGAGCCGAGCTCTGTGGTGTAGCGGTTAGCATCCTCGCATGTAACGCAGGAGACCCGGGTTCGACTCCCGGCGGAGCCAAATCTTTTCTCTTCAAAAAATAAACTATTTTCTTTTATTATTAAATAAAAGATAATTCGGTAATGCAAGCATAATACTCCAAGTCGACTGATTTTATAATTCTCTATGTACTTGTTAAAAATTTCATTTAGTTACCATGAAACCAATAATTTCCATTAAATGAACAGAAAGGCTTTCATTAGGAACGATGATCTGTCGTTAAAGGCGGACTACGCATGCGTGGGCTCAACGTGTTGAGTTGACTGAATATTTTTCTTTTTTTCCCCTCTATATATTTACTTGGTTTTTATCATATCTCACATTTAGCCATTTCTTATTTTTAGGCGTAATGAGAGACAGTTAGTTTCTCCATATAAACAAAAACAAAGATACCTAATAGGAAACAAAAACAAACAAACAAAAAAGGCCCCTACCCCATTTAAGCCGCCCCCCCCCCCCCGAACATTTTAATAATGATAAAGCTTACCTGATATTAGAGAACACCTAATTCTCATAAAACATGACGAATTTGATGAAAATCGTTGAAGCCGTTTGTGAGAAAATCGAAAAAACGGTAAAAATTGCAAAAAAAAGTTAAGAAATAAGTGCCCCCTCCGTTTGACCAATTTTGACGAAATGTGGGCTATCTCATTTTTGGCATATAAATACATTAAATACCCAGTTTGATCAAAATCGTTAAAGCCGTTTTTGAGAAATTAAAAAAACACGTGAAAATGATACAAAATTTATTAAGTAAAGTCCCCCCTCCGGTTGATCAATTTTGATGAAATTTTTACAGTCATATCTCGGGTATATACATACATCAAATACGCAGTTTGATCATAATCGCTAAAGCCTATTTTGAGTAAATAAAAAAAAACACGTGAAAATGATACAAAAGTTATTAAGTAAAGTCCCCCCTCTGGTTAATCAATTTTGATGAAATTTTCAGTCATATCTCAGGCATATTAATACATCAAATACTCAGTTTAATCCAAATCGTTCGAGCCGTTTTTGAGAAAATCGAAAAAAACGTAAAAAGTTATTAAATAAAGTACTCCCCCCCTTTTAGCAATTTTGATGAAATTTTTGCTGTCACATCGCGGGCACATATCTACACTAAATACCCAATTTCAGGTTCGCACGGTTTATAGTTTTTGAGCTAGTCTGTTCACACACACAGACCATTTCGCGGGACTTGGTCATTTGGACTCAGGGGACCCCAAAACGTGTATTTCCGTTGAAAACCGGAAGTCGAAATTTTTCACGATCGCAATACTTCCACTTACTATATATTTCATATATAGGTAAGTGAAAGTAAAAAAAGAAATCGAATTTAAAAAAGTGCTTTTTATGACGTTGCTAAGTATTGCATGCACATAAGACAACGATTTGATTTCTAGTCTAGTTGGTTAGTGAAAATTTTTAATTTCACACATCTCACCAGATTTTCGCATATTTGATCACTATACAAGATGAATATATAGGGGAGAGTAGGGTAAAGTGGGGACATTTTTTTTGTCTTCTTGTGAATCCTTCATTTTCACTAAAAATCCAATACGAATAATAATTTTTAAACTTCCACTACTTACCTTTATATTTGTTAACATGGATTAAATCGGAACGGTTTGGCTGTAATTAATAAAAATACAAAATAAAAAAAATACCCTCACTTTAATATCCGCTTTAAACTTTTATTTTATTATTATTATTTATTTTAATATCCGCACTAAAATATCCTCACTTTTATATCCGCACCTTCGGGTAAAGTGGGGTACCCCTTCGGGTAATGTGGGGTATCCTTTTTGAATTGCATAAAAATGCTTTATTATTATTATGAGTACTATATAAAGCATACATTTATGTATTAAAATGTTGGAAAATTTGTATAGAACCTGCTATTATAAAAATACTTCAGCATAGGATTAATAAAAAATTGTTAAGTCGTTTATTACAAACGAAATGGGATATCTCCTTATCTGAACTATAATTATTATCACAATGACCAAGATTATTCACTTTAATATAATTGATCAAAAGATAATTAATTACTAACAACTAAATATATTTTAAAACATAACTCAGGGAACTTTGTGATACTTAAAAGTTCTGCAGGGCTGGCAAAGAACACTGTCAAGTTTGAATTGGCACAGCTTAGAACACTTCGTGAAATCCTACATTGCAACATAAGCACAGTGCACACAAGCACACTGAGCAAAAATCATTTTCTTTAAATGATTTTCTTAGCCCTTTTTCTTTAGTTTTCTCTTCTTGCCTTTTTTTTTTCATTCTACATTTGCTAACGAGTTTTCAGTGATTTCTAACAGTTTTTCTTGATCATTTTTTCTGTAGATTTATTTTTTCAGGTAATTTTCTTTCTTTAACGTCCTTCTTTTTTTTTTTTCTTTTTTTCTTTTGCTTCGTTTTTTTTTTATTTTTTTTTTCAAGCTGAACAAGTTAAAATGGCCACTGTTCTCAATTTTCTTCGATAATAAGTAACTTGCAATTTGACGAAAAGTAAAACTAGAAAATGTGATGGAATGATGGATGGTGAGAATCGTGTGTTTTACTATTGGAACTGGAAGATGTGGCATGATCCGACTTGTAGGCGGTTATTGCATTTCTATTTCTATGCACTGACATTATTAAAATAAAATAGGAAAATATATTAGGCATACAGCGTAACAACAATGGGGTTAATGATTTAGTAAATGTAAAAGTTAGGTGAAATAAGTCATGGTCGGCTAAAGTGGGGACGTCCCCACTTTAGCCGACAGGGTGTTTAATGGAAATAAAAATTGTAAAACGGTATTAAATATTAATTGAAACTTTAAAACAAACGGAAACATATATGAATAGAATGACCAATCCAATGAAATAATGAACGTAGCAATCAAGGAATATGTAGTTGAGTTATACCATTTTGAAGTTAGTACTAAAATGAGAGAAAATGCACTCAAAATATATATTTAACTCTCAAATTCTAACAGAACAACTTTTCACTGTAGACTGCTAAACAAACACCACAACCAAAGAAAACAAATATACCATTAAGTTGATGAGTAGCGCCAAAAGACACCACGATCAGATCGGTACCCCACTTCACCTAACTCTCCCCTACTTGTATACCTTTTATATATAATTATTCATTTGTGAACGATTTCAAGGATAGGGTAAGGACTCGAAATGTACAAAGAAAAGAATGACATTGATCCTGAATAATGAAGTATTGAAAACCTTTGTCCATGATTGATGTAGTTTTAATATATTATCCATTTATTTTTTACCAAATTGTTTCTTTTATTCAATATAAAATCATTTTCAGGTTGGAACACTGGACGATGTAGGATCTGATGATGAAGAGTTACCAATTGAAAAAGAAGCTAAAAAGCTTATTAAGGAAAAAAAACGTGAAGAGTACGTGCTTACTGTTATTTACTATAATACTTAATAACAATAATATGGTTGCACTAGTTATAATACAATAGTATAATTAGGGGCGATGAATGATGACGTATCAAATGAAAGAGAAATTGTAATTTAAATTTTTAAACCCTTACAAGGGGTTAATGATTAATCTTGATTAACAGATCTTAATTTTATGAGATGAATAGACTTTGTTGGTTATATTTAATGGACTTACATCGCTTACACTTTTTAAGAAGAAAAAGCATTGGCATCTAGTATTGTTAGAGTTCTCACAATAGTGCGCTATTTATAATTATTAAATACCATTTCATTTTTACAGGAAAGAAGCTGAAGAGGAGCTAAAGCTTAATATTGCAAACAAAGAAATATTTTCATTTCCTGATGATGACGACATTGCAAAGACTATTAGCATACCTGAAATGGAACAGAGGATTAAAGATATCCTCATGGTTCTGTCAAATTTTAAAAATTTTAAAGAAGAAGGAAAGTAAGTAATGTTTATTATTCGTTTCAATAATTGGTGCTAATTTTTATATAATTTTTTTTTTTTTTTTTTTTGTGGACATTAAATTTTCTGGAATCTGATTTCCCTGCACCAGACAATTTATTTAACATTTATTTTCTTAATGCTTGGTACTATACAACACTCAGTAGCTATTGTATAAATAATATATAATAAATAATAAATAACATTTTTTTCTTACATTTCATCTTAATGTTTTGCATGAAGTAGGTGGATGGCACATTACTCACCATAATCTAATTTCTCCCTTCTTATGATGTTACTGAGAATTCGCCCTTCTGTTTTAACGTTAGCATAACTAGTTCCATTTTGAAGCTGATCTTTTTGAGGTTATTTTTTGTGAATATTCGAGTATATTGTCTTAATAGGTATTACTTTGTTCGATTATTATCTAAGTATTTATCATATATACAAAGTATAAATTAGTAAGTCATATAAACTAGTATAAATATTAGTTGTTTGCAAGTGACAACTGGCTGATGGTGTTAAATGCCTCTGTATTTATTTTTATTTTTAATAGTTTGATTTTAATTTTCCCAATGCCAATTTTTTGTTATAATTGTTAGCCAATGTCATTTCTTAAAGGTCGAGAAAGGATTACATTGCTCTTTTGAAGAAAGATTTGATGGCCTACTTCAGTTATAATGAGTTCATGATTGACAGATTAGTAGAGTTGTTCCCTTTGACCGATTTGATGGATTTTTTGGAAGCCAGCGAAGCTCAGCGTCCTCTTACCATTCGGACAAACAGTCTTAAATGCAGAAGAAGAGATCTGGCTCAAGTATATATATATTTTTTTTTAATTAATAAAATGTTAAATAAATGTCCCATCTCATAAATTTTATAACATTTCACTTTTTATTTTAGGCACTTATAGGTCGTGGAGTCAACGTAGATCCTATCGGTAAATGGTCTAAGGTTGGACTTGTGATTTATAACTCTCCAGTTCCCATTGGTGCGACCCCAGAGTACCTTGCTGGTCAGTATATTATCCAGGTGAGAGATGAGTGAGCAGTGGATTTTGATATAAAATAAGAAGACAAAATGTATACCTATACTTATATGAAATAATTGTCTCTCCTAGACTGCTGACCTTGAAACAGTGCTTCCTTACACAGTACTGCACCCAAGACCCTTCATGGGTTGTAGTGGTACAGATTGATTTTTGTTTATTTAAAAAACATATAAGTTCTTAGTTCTTTTTAGGCAATAATAGTTCTTGGTCAGTATTTATTTTTTGTTCCTCCACTTCCTCTCCTTTTAGGCTATACAGGGTTTCCCGGGCAAGGGGATAGGATGTGGAATCAATACCGAGTATTATTAAATGTCCCCAGGCACAGAGTTTTGCACTTGCTACCTTCGGGTTCAAAATCATACGTTGCCAGGAGCAACACGCATTTCCCAACACGTTTGCCCACTCGGCCATCCCGCTACTCCTCTTGTCTGCAATTATGAGGCAATTTAATCAAGATCACTCTCATCTTTACCCACTTCAAGGTTTTTACCCTTATTTAGTTTTTAATTTAGAAAATCAACGGTTCAACATAAAAGAACCTACTAGAGCTAGAGCCCGACTAAAATTCCCCAAATTTATTATATTAAACAATAAGTACATGAGAAATATTTTAAAACAAATTTCAACAATAAATATGTTTTGTTTTTAAGGGTGCTTCAAGTTTACTTCCTGTTATGGCGCTTGCTCCTCAAGAAAATGAAAAAATTCTGGATCTCTGCGCTGCACCCGGAGGGAAAGCATCTCATATCGGTACTCAGCCTATTATTTCATTTTAACAAAGAATTCACAATAAATTTATATAAAATCCTATTTCTTCCTAATTTATTTTCAAAAATTTTAATTTCAGCTGCTATAATGAAAAATACAGGTGTTTTATTTGCTAATGATTCTAATAAAGATAGAGCTAAAGCCATCGTCGGTAACTTTCATAGACTTGGCGTTATCAATTCTGTAATATGTTGCTGTGACGGTAGAAAATTTCCTCAGGTGAATATTAATTAAATAAAATTTTTGTTTAAATAAAATCAATTTATTACATAATCTTCCTGTCTATTTATTTTCATTTTAGGTTATGACAGGCTTTGACAGAGTTCTTCTCGATGCCCCTTGTTCGGGTACTGGTGTTATATCCAAAGATCCTAGTGTAAAAACTACCAAAGATGAGGTTGACATACAAAGATGTATGACTTTACAAAAAGACCTTATTTTGGCTGCAATTGATTGTTTGAATTTCAAGTCTTCGACCGGTGGCTATCTTGTTTACTCCACTTGTTCTGTTCTTGTATGTTAATTTTTTTTTTTAATTTGATGTTTATGTTGGATATTTATATATACATACAATATATATATATTATTTTTTTTCAGCCTGAAGAGAATGAATGTGTAATCCAGTACGCTCTTAAAAAACGAGATGTGAAACTTGTTGAAACTGGTATTGAATTTGGAGAAAATGGTTTCACTCATTTTAGACAGTACAGGTCAGTGTTATTCCTATATAGTTAATAATGTATTTTATCAAATTCTTTAATGTCCTAAAAACATTTTTTTTAATTTTGACTTGATTAAATTTAAAAAGCATCGTGAATAAAAATATAAATTTTAATATTCATTTTTATTAATCTCCTTAAATATTTTTTTCTGTTGGCTTTGCAGAGCTCATAGATCTTTAACTGACATCCTTCTCCACCCCTGCCTATCTTGGGCTTCTTTCTAGTTTATTACATGTAGCCCTACAGTGTCTTGGTTAATTCTGTCTTTTGGTCTCATTCCTATTATTGAGGTATTCAATGTCCTGTTAAGCCTTCCATATGGATTGCTTCCAGCAACATGGACTGGCCAGTTTCCAGTAGTTCCTTATTCCTCCTCTTCCATACATTAGTAATGAAATAAAACATCATAATAACATTAACTTATTTATAAATAATTTTTTTCTTATCCTCCGACTTCATTTTTATCCCAGGAGAATAGTTGTTAATCTTGGGATTTAAAAGGTATCTATCTGTTCCCCTACAGAGCTTCTATATCAATAAAAAAAAAAAGAACATTATTGTGGAAGTAATTTTCTGATGTAGATTAATGGAATATTGTTGTTTATCATAAATTTATTTCTTTATTAATTAAAAAAAAAATAGAAGTTTACTGTACTTGAAAGCTATAAGAAATATATATTAGATAAGAAGAAATTTTTATATTACAAATGTTTGAAATATTGATTTTTTCCAGGAACAGGAATCGTAAAAAAATATATATATTTTTATTGATTTTATTTGTTTTCGCTCTAAATATCCTGGAAAAGTATAAATTTTTATCCTTAACTCATTTACATAATTACTGTAATAATATAAAAATAATAATAAATTAATTTATAGTGGGGTATTATTCCTCTTTATGATTTTTTAATTTTATTTATATGTAAATTTATTTTAATATAGATTTCATCCCTCGATGAACTTAACGAAGAGGATTTATCCTCATACTCACAATATGGATGGATTTTTCATAGCTAAACTGAAAAAATGTTCAAATAAAATTTTAAAAGTAACCAATGATGATGATGAAGAAGAAACAGAAGCTGCAGAAGAAGAAGATGAAGAAGGTGAACATTTATAATTTTATAAAAGTTTTTATAATAGAAATATAAGTTTTGTAATTTTTAGTTGATTTATATTATATATATTTATTTTTTTGTGGGGGCATTTAGAAAAATAGAACTCCATCATTTTAACAATCAAATAGTTCATCCCTATGTTTAACGGGTCGTAGATTTAAAAAAATGTAACAATTTTTAAGTGGGGGAGGGGGTTCATTGAAGAATAAAACTCTTCAATAGAAGGGTGAATCAAAAATTGTATTTTCCTAAGGTAAGTGCCCCCCTTCTCGAAATTTAAAAGTGATAATACTTTAGAAATCTGGGACCTGGAAATGTCAGGATTAACCTTTTGATTGTTAAAATAGGAAAAATTTGTATTTTCCTAATGTAATTGCTCCCCTCCTACTTGAAATTTAAAATATTTTATACATCTACATATCTGGAAACATGACCGGTAAATTAAAAATTATTCGTTATTTATAAACAATGGATGATGCAATTATCTTTATTTGAAACGTAGAACAAAAGATAATTTTATCCGTTTGTTTGTTTTGTTTAATGTCCCTTTATGCTACTAAGGCTAATCAGACGATGCTACAGTGGGAGTCCTAAATTTTGCCTGTCCAGGAATAATTAGGTTAGGGATCTTTAACGAGTACCTGACATCGTAAAGGCTCGGGAACTCCATTTTACGTCTTATCCGAGGGATGGCATAGGCTAGGATTTTTTACTCCCTTTAAAAAATCCTAGGGCCGCCAAGGGACATGAACCCGCGACCTAATTTTATTCATTATTCGTTGTTTATCATATTATATTTATTTTGCCCTACTCTGATAAATATCAGCAACATTAGTGGGTTTCAGATTTGGTCGATTGAACAATATATTTTGTACCAAACAGAAAAAAAAAGTAAATAATAACCACTTGCATATCAAAACTTGCTTATTTATAAGTGATTAATTGTAAATAGTACAACAGCTTGGGGTCAAAAGCTACTAATATTAACATAGGTATACCATTTATAAGTCGAATCCAAAGTTTTCCAAAAATGCTGAAATACCGATATAGATATCGGTAGCTTTCAGCTCCTACGTAGCTATTTTATTATTTACAATTTATCACCTATAGATATACTACTTATTTTTTTCCTTAATGTATAAATAAATTGGTATGCTCCAGGGGATTTGTTTTTGTTTATATTATTAGATAATTTGCTGAATGCTTTTACTTACTTTTACTTAACATTATGAGTAAATTATTTAGTAATTTTTATTTTATTTTTATAGAAAATAAAGCAGTTAATGAAGAAGAAAGTGGTGATTCATCACAAGAGTCAGATGATGATGAGACGAAGAAATCATCAAGTTTCAAAAATCAAAAAAATATCATCAATAGAGAAATTAAAACTAATAAAAAACAAAATGAAAGCAAGAATAAATCTTTAGCTGACAAAGTTGAAAGAATTACTAAGTTAAATTCTGGGAATGAAGTTCAAACGAAAGGGGAACATAAGATAGAAATAAATAATAAAAAGTATGGAAAGAAAAATCCAAAACAAAACAAAAATCCTTTAAAAGTTGCAAATAATGGAGAAGGTGCTGGATCAGTTAGTAATAAGAAAAGGAAGAGAAGGAAAAATAAAAAAATGACAGAAACCGAACCAACTCAACATGTACCACCGTCAATAGTTAGTAGTAAGGAAAAACCTTCTGTTTCTCAAAACAACCTAGAAAATAAAACTGGTAAAAATAATGCTGAAATAAAGAAAAAATCCCGACGGAATAAGAATAAGAAGAAGACAAATAATGCGGTAGAAGGAACGCAAATTATTGAAGGTAAAAGAAAGAAAGGCGATGAAGAAATTCAGGTTCCTAAAAAGAAGCAAAAGGTACTTCAAAAAAATGTTAACCACATAAATATAAGTAAACCTTCTGAGGGAAAGATAGTTAAAACTGAAACGAAGAACACTTCAAAAACCGAGAGCAATCTTAATGTTACCTCTCACCCCAACAAAAAGAAAAAGAACAAAAATAAAAAAGGGCATTCCAGCATGAACTAAAATATTGTTATTTTTGTTTCATTTTTACACAATTATTATTTTTAAAGTGATTTTTTTATTTGTACTGGCGTGCTCTGAAAATATGTAAATTTCTTTTTAAAGCAAATATCTGATTGAATATTTGCTTCAGCAAGTTAATTTTGTAAATATTTTATTTACTGACTTATGTAAATATGGATCTAATATAAAAATCACATAAAAAGATTTAATGTATCTGTTATAATCAAAATTAATTCACTTATCTTGTGAAAATAATAGCAATTTTATAATTGGATTTATATAGTAATAACATGTTGATTTGTAAAAAAATATCTATATGTACAATACATACAATTTTTATTTGTAAATAATGAATAAAATTTAATTTTTTATTTATTAGTATTTTAGTTATTTGAATAGCTAATCTGGACATCTGCTAGTTGAATAGCTAATCCTGGTGGGTTTAATACTATAATTGAAGATTTTAGTGGGAAAAAATGTTTGCTCTCTGTTTTTGTGCATGATGTAAATTTTTTTTTTTTTTTCAAAATAAAAGAAACAAGCTATATCCAAAGGAGAAAACAACATGTTCATTTTTACAAAAATCGGAATTTCTTCACCTAATATTTGGAAAAATGTCATTTAATATGTTCATTCTTTAAGCTCTTCAATTATGAACCATATTTAGAAATGTTATGGTTGACCCTAGTTGGATTTAATAAAGAAGTCAGCTCATGCATGTCATCTTAGTTTTTCAAATTTAAGTAATTCTAGAACAAATTTTTAAAGAATTCCAAAACAAAACCAGGTTTAGGTTTAGTACTTGATTTTTTTTTTAGAATTCTGGCAGAATACATTGATACACGTTGCAGACATTGATAGTGGTTGCATGAACAATCTTAAGATTAAAGTTGGGAAATTGAAAAAAGTAACATAGAGAATCAATTTTATTTTACAATTCTGTACCTGAGAGGTAAACTGTTGTAACTACAAAATTCTCAAGTTTCCAATTATTGATGAAACTGAATTATTTCTATTATTTTATTTCTAGCGAAAGGTATTCATATTTATATTCCTGATGAATGGTGTTTTATATAACCTTTTATTATATTACTTTTTTTTTTACGACAAGAAATATGAACAATTGAAATTCAAAGTGCTCTCTTTTAAAAATTTAATTATGTCAGTTACGACAGTTTCCTCTCAGGTACAGAATTATAAATACACATGTTTCAATTTTTAATCAAAGTTCATTAACTTAAATTATCCATTGATAATTAAATGAATTAGTTATTAACTTATTTTTCTAATATGTTACATTCTACAATTCATGAAAAAGATATTTGTAATTTTGGGACATAATACCTATCACTCCACAAATATGGAATATTGAGATAATTTAAAACTAACATTGTGTGATTAGAACTCTTATAATCCAGTCACCTAACACTACCAAAGTTGGTCCCAATGCCTGTAAACTGTAAACTGCCTTAATTTTTTTTTTAAATCTCAAAGAATAAATACAGTTCTATTATATGGCTAGAATACCAGTTGAAAATCAGGAGGTAGATAAAATATGAGTGTAGATAGAATTAACAAAGATGCTACATCACTTCTTTCAGTCAACTGGTAAGCACTTGCTCTAGATAGGAAACAGCAGAAAATTGAAAAAGTTATCAGCATTCAAATCCATTTCCAAACAGCAGGGACCAGTGAACTGTGCCTTCGCGCAGTCGTATTCATAGTTTAATGGATAAGGTTAGTGTTTGGCTTGCTGCGTAATTTGCGAAAATATAAGACTTTGAATTTAACTTCCTTCTTCAAATCAAACAATATGAACATTAAGCTGCCTTGAAGCCCACTGGAAGCTGTGGAGAGGTAACTATAGGATGGTACGTCAGGAACTTAAATAGCGCGATTATCCAAGAAGTACACATTACAATAGATAACTTGAAATACAAACACAATCTATTATAGTCGTTCCTTCCCTTCTTAATATTGCCCAAAGATCTGCGCTGTTTTTGAAACCAACGAGCGGTTATTGCAAATAAAAAAGTGTTACATAAAACTATTATTGACATCGGAATGTAAAAGAATAAAATGAGACCATTGCGTGAACCAAACCAGCACACATTTAATTTCGATGCGTAATTCGGACGATATCTATGAGGAATAAAATCTGAAAAATCGGCAATGATTGATAATAGTGTAACGATTGCTGCTCCACTCCAGGCATATTTGGAATACTTTTTAGTTCCAGCATATTTTAATATTGAGTCCGAAAAGGTTAGGAAAACATTAAAAGGAGATTGTGTTTGTCCAGAAGAACGATAAATTTCTTCGATGAGGAATGAAAATTTGGACCAGCAAGCATGCCAATGATACCAACAAACAAATACGCAAGAAGTAAGCGTTTATCTGCCTTATATTTAGCTGTTTTATAATCTGGCATGACAAATTGTTTGGATCCGAAGTAACATAATGAGTTGTTACGTTGACTTCATCCCTTGAAAAAATTGAGGTTTACACATTTACTACCTATGATATTCCAAACAATCTCTGGGTTGTTTTTACATTTGTCGAATTTCCACTTGAAATCTGAAATGATCTCCTGAATTTCAAGTATTTTCAATGTCTGTTTTCGAGCGCATAGTATATCAGACTTCTTGGCTCCATTGCACATGGCGCAGTGCGGATTGGGGTAAAACTAAAAATAATCTGAATTCAATATATAAAAACAAATAAATATTTCATTAATTATTATGAACAAAAGACAATCAAAGGTTATTAAGATATAATTGGAAAACTAAATCTTTAAAATGCAGATTTACACTATGCTTTAATGTTTGTTTGTTTTTTAAAATTTACTGTTCTCTGATTAGTGCTATTTCTTTCTCTCTTTTTTTAATAGTACTGTTGGCGAGAGATGCGTTATTTTTACTTTCACTTACCTATATGTATATGAAATATATAAACTCCCCGCCAAAAGTATTGCAACACCTGTATAAACTTGTTTTTCTTTTTTTATTTATATTGTAATAAAGTTAATTGGTTGTGTGATTACAGTAAAAAAGGTATACAACGAAAATTAAAATTTATTCCTTTTAAAAATCAATAACACTTTAAAAAAAAAAAAAAGTAATATTTTTCTTTTAATGACAAAAATAAAAGGTAACTTTCTTTTAATGATTTTGGGTTCAATACCTTGTCAAACCCCCTCTAGCTCTAATCACAGCCTCCATACGTCTTGGCATGCTATTGAAGAGCTGCTGAATGGTCTCCTGGGAGATCTGATCCCATTCTTGTAAAACGGCAGTCTCCAGCTCTTCTAAGCTTGACGGTGCTTGTTGACGACGTCGAACTCTTCTTTTCAGTGTGTCCCACAAATGTTCGATACAGTTGAGGTCTGGGCTTCTCGCAGGCCATGCAATTCTTCGAAATCCAGTGTAATTCAGATAGTCCTTGACACACCTGGCGTTGTGGGGGTCTGGCATTATCATGCACTAACAGTGCCTGAGGGCCAATAAAGGGCATGCAAGGCATTACATGTTCTTCTAAAATCTCCTCTACATACCGCTGAGCTGTCATGGCGCCTCTTCTTACAGGATCAAGTTCTGTACGAGCCTCAAAAGATATCCCACCCCAGAACATGATGGACCCCCCTCCGAAAGGAGTGACTCCAACTGTACAGCACCGACTGTACCGCTCTCCTCCTCTTCTCCATACTCTATCTCGACCATCTGGATTGTGCAAGGCCACTCTTGTCTCATCTGTGAACAATACAGCTTTCCATTCTTCTACAGTCCAGTGTTGATGATCCCTTGTAAACCTAAGCCTTTGCATACGGTGTCGTGCGGTCAGCTGAGGGCCTTTTGCCGGTTTTCTGGCCCGAAGGCCTGCACCTACCAACCTCCTCCTGACTGTATTGGTGGATATTCTGAGGTTCCGGACATCACGTACGAGGTTTTGAATGTCTGGAGCAGTTAAATTCCGCTGGCGGAGTGCATCTAGCCTAATGAAACGGTCATCGGCAGGGTTTGTGATCCTTGGACGTCCACTTGTTGGCCTTCTGGAGTAGCTACCTGTCTCCCTAAACCTGGCGTAGGAGAGTGGCGATCCCATCGCCCGGCCTTCGGGTCGCAACTAGCCACTGGCACGGGACCAGTCCTCCTCAATTCATGGTGGTAAGCCCCCCCATCATGCTTTGAGTAGGAGAACCGTAGGACAGGATTCTGTCCGGCCCGCTACCCATTCGGGCATGAGGTACTAAACCAAATGGCACTACGGGGATGGCGTTCACCCGGACGCCATCAATGGGCGGTGCCAGGATCCCTTCGGGGTTGCCTGGAGTTGACGTAGTGGTCGTGGTTACTGGGACCACCACGCGCCGACCTGACAAGGTTTTGTGCGCCTGGTGGGGCCAGGCTGGATAGTGGGTTTGTCCCCTTCCTCTCTATCCGAACTGTTGGTGGTTGGGGGAGTTCCGGGAGAGGCCTTCGGGCTGGTACGGCTCTCTTCCTTGCCACCATCAGCTTCAAACCCTGTCTCCCTAAACCGGGGGGGCAAATGGCAGGGGTAAAGGTGGGCTGAGGCGGAAGACGGGTGCGGGAGTCTTCCTACCCTCATGTGGGAACATCAGGCTATAGTGCCCCACTCACTGTCTGTTGTTCCCCGCTTGCCCGATCCCCTGCAACGCCTACTGTCACCTCCTTGTGGTGCCACCTGGGGAGTTGTTTACAACTCGCGAACGACAGAGGCGCTGGCACGGTACCAGTCCTCCTTAGGCCATGGTGGTAAGCCCCCGCCATCATGCCCTAAGTAGGAGAATCCGTAGGACAGGCTTAGTTAAAAACTACCTGTCCGGCCCGCTATCCATTCGGGATTTAAGGCGGTGATGCCAAATGGTACCACGGGGATGACGCTCTCCCGGGCACCATCGTTGGGTGGTGCCAGGACCCCTAGGGGTGCCTGGTACGGACGTGGTGGTCGTGGTTACTGGGACCACCAAACGCCGACCTGTATAGGTCATGAGTGTTTGTTGGGGTCAGGCTGGTTAGCAGGTTCTGTCCCCTTCCTCTCTTTCTTTGCCTCCATGATAGGGAGGCGGTCGGTGTAGGTCGTCCGGCCAGGTACGACCGCCTTCGAAGTCGTGGTGAGCATGAGCCGCTGTCTCCCTAAACCGTTTAGTACACCTTGAGACGGAGCTGAAATGAACGCCGACCCTTAAAGCAATTTGACGTGTAGATAACCCTTCCTCGGAATTGGAATTTGGAATTTGGAAACTGAATGGGATTTGGATAATTTGGAGTGAAACTTATCTTAATACCATTCCTAATTCTTTCTGTTTCCTCAGGATTATAAGATAAAATCTAATCCTTTTGCTATTAAATTACAGATAACAACATAGCCTATCCTTATTTATGGAAAACAGGACGATGGTGCTTACTTCTGGTAAAATAACAAAAAATGTATAAGTGTTGCAATACTTTTGGCGGGGAGTTTAGTAAGGGGAAATATTAGGATCTTCGAAATTTGGACTTCCGATTTTCAACGGAAATACACGTTTTGGGGTCCCCTAAATCCAAATAACCATGTCACGCGAAATGGTGTGTGTGTTATGTGAAGAGACTAGCTCAAAAACTATAAATCGTACCTGAAATTTGGTATTTGGTGTATATTTATGCCCGCGATGTGACAGCTAAAATGTCATCAAAATTGATCAAACGGAGGGGGCATTTTATTTTATAAATGTTGTCTCATTTTCAAGTGTTTTTTTTTTTTTATTTAATCAAAAACGGTTGTAACGATTTTGATCAAACTGCGTATTTAGAGTATGTATATGCTTTCATCAAAATTGATTAAACGGAGGGAGCACTTTATGTAATAAATGTTGTCTCATTTACACATGTTTTTTTTTATTTACTCAAAAACGGCTGTAACGATTTTGATCAAAATCGTCATGTTTAATGAGAAACAATTATTCTTAAATATCAGATAAGTCACGACGAGGCAATACAAAGCACTGCTTAGACCAGTGCGTACCTTAACTACGCGACTGAAAGATCTTTATTTTCAAAGGGTGTTGTAAGGGTTTATATAAAATTTTAGATGAAAATCGGAAAGCGTTATTATAGCAAAATTGATAAGCATGAAGAGGGCGAAGATAAAAAAATCTAGTGCGTTGCGCGCAACACATAAATTTCACTTACGAACTTACTTAGATTAGAAATCGACGTGTTTCGATAATATGTAAACGCCACACTTTTTCAAATGTATATGGTTATATTTGTATATCTCCATAAGTTAATAATTTGATCAATTGGAGGGGGCACTTTACATAATAAATGTTGAATCTTTTTAACTTGTTTTTTTTTTAATTAACTCAAAAACGGCTTTAACGGTTTTGATCAAACTGGGTATTTGACGTATTTATATGCCCGCCATGCGACAGTGAAAATTTCATCAAAATTGTTCAATTTGAGGGGGCACTTTACTTAATAAATTTTGTCTCATTTTCAAGTTTTTTTTTATTTTCTCAAAAACAGCTGCAACTATTTTGATCAAACCGGGTATTTGATTTGTGTATATGCCCGCGAAGTGACAGCTGAAATTTCATATTCCGTATTATTACTTATGAAAATAAAAACTTTTATTTAACAATAAAAAAAAATATTTTACTTTAGAGAATAAATACGTGAGGCTCAAATTATTTAAAGCATTTAAAGTGTGAAAAAATATAGTATGCCATAGTCTTTAATTAATTATATTTTAGTTTAGAAACTTTAGTTCCATAATAAATTTCTGAACGCAATATAAAGTGATTTTTGAGGAAGATTAATCGTTCTCGATTTCCAGAAAGGCATAAGAGACTAACTTTTCTTCACTTATGAATCTATATGAATACACTTATGAATCCTATCGATTCACCTACATGATATATTTACAAAAAATCAAATCGCTGTAAAAAAACAACCAAGCGCTAAAAAAAAAAAAAAACTCGACTGTTGATGAAATTAGGTCCCTTCAAAAAAGAAATAAGCAATAATGAATCGAATAGCACTGAGAACTCTCAAGTTTTGCATTACAACAAAAACAATTTCTTAATAACCTCTAATTTTCTGTTGACATCTTAGGAAGATAACATATTACAAAAAATTATTCCGTTATCATCATTTAATCAAGATTTTATTAATAATTAGTTGATAAAAATTATTATAAATTATAAATTTTTACCATTGTGTGTCCAATCTATAGCCTTAAAGGTCTCTGGTCCAATTATTTATAATTATTGTCAAAATGTAACTTTTAATTAGATTGTCTCAATTAAGACGTGACAAGTTACTTTAAAGTTAATTAACAATTAACATTATCCCCTCAAAGAGTTTACCTAAATTTAGATAATTTGGTGAGTATATATATTCCGATACTTCTTTGACTCCTCACTTTCAAGTAAAGGAAGACATGATGGGTACAGGTCTTATTTGGGCCATCGCAGCTCTTCTGGTTTGTAATTTTGTCAATTTTTTTTTTGTGATTATTGCTTTTCTAGAAATAGTTTGTTAATAATAATATGTTATTTTAACAAAGGTCTAAACATTTGTTAAATTTATGAAAATATCTATTTAGGAGTACCACTTTTAAAAGCTGGGTGTCTTCCACATCAGGGTCAGTTCCACAGCCATTTTGAATATGGGATTTAGAGTATTATAGTACAGTGCTTTACTCAATATGCTATCCTCCTCCTTTCTAGTTACATATCACAAAAAAGAATAAACATTATTAATGTATCAAGAGAAGTGTGAGTAAATTTTAAATCGATTCCACAACACATAGTACATGATTATGAGGTTCCATGGGGTTCTATATATTACTTTTTACCACTATATAAAGGCACTTTCTGATCTTTCCAGGCAGGATAACGTCATAGAAAAAGGGGTAAAATGTCTAAGGAGGGTCTCAACTTTTTTTCAATTCCCCCATGTTTTGATAGACCAAGTTTGAAAACCAATTCTATAATTTTTCTTTGTTTCCAATGTTCAAAAATGTATGATCAAGTATATAATAGTCAAGCTTTAACCTGTTGTAGATCAATAATTTAAATATGAAAAAAAATGATTTAGGTACATTAAAAAAATATTTTAGATATAATGTTCCCTATGTTTAAATATTATTTTAAAGTATTTTCTATGTATAAAACCATTTCTTTTGATAACCTATGTACATTGTTTATTCTGATATTTAAGACGTAAAAAAACTTGGTTTTTCCATGCTTTTTTTAAAGCAGGAATAATGCAGAACAAATATTTTTTCTGTAAGTCTCATTTTTTGTAACTAAAGGGCCTTCAAAGTATTTATATATTTCAAAAATCATAGTAATTAATGAAAAATTAACAACAAAAAAATAAAAGAATTCTGGATTTAAAGAATAATTTGTGAATTATATACGATGAAAGATGAAATATATAGATTATTATTCAGTAATTAATAAATTTTGTTTCATTACATTTATTGCTTGCAGTTTCATTTTTAAATGTTTACATAAAAACAAATTATTTTTTATAGGTTGTTAATGTTGCTGAAGGGCAACATGGAGGAGCTTCATGGAACTGGAATCGAACAAGCCATCATACATATGGTGAGAACTATTCTATTTTATTTTAGTGAATTAGTTCCCTTTTTCTGCTGCCCGAATAATTTCTTTTAAAAAAGGAGCTTACTTATAAAATATGAAATACTGAATTCAAACAAAAATTATTAATGACAACTTTGATCATAATTTATTAATGCAGTTTTAACATTCTTTTCAATTGTAATAATTGTCTCTCATATAATCTCTTTGTGTTTATCAGGCGGTGGTTTAAGTGGTTCTGGAGAATATGAAGGACATAGAACTGGTGGTAAGCTTTTGAACAATGTATATTTTTTAATGTTTAATTGGAAATTATCTAACATTGAAATATTTCATATAATAGTAACTTGAAATAAATTAACTATGGTTGTAATTAGACTAGGTATAGTTCTATAAAAAAGAAATTTAAGAACTCTATTGACTCAGTTGAAACTTGAAAAGTAAGTTAACATAAACCATTTTTGAAGAATACCACCAATAAAGTAATGTATTTTATATCAATTAATAATTTATATTAAAAAAAATTAATAAATATTTAATTCAGTTATTAGCTGGTCAAACTGGATCAGGAAGCATTTTACAATATTCATTGATTAGATTTCTTTTCAAATAAAGTTTGTTTTAAATTTACAGTGAAAATCTTGTTAGAATTTATTATTTTCTTCAACTATTGATAGATAGTTATGCAATAATTGTATGGGTATGTTAACAGGTGGTGGCTATAGTGGTTCAGGAGGAGTTCATGGTCATGGAAGTTCAGGTAACAAGATAATAATAATATATGAGAAGATTATATAAAGAAATTGATCAAATGTCTTAAATCGATTAATAAGGAGAAGTAACATATGTCTGATCAACTAAGATCTTTGGCCGAATTTAAAGATGTACACATAGTTTCAATTCACATAGCTGCCAACTACCTTGTGGTCTACCTGGTACAGCGGCAGGCTGCCCATGGCTCCTTAACCAATCCTATCAGTTATCTCCTCCTGAAAAGGCTGACAGGCCTTACATACCCTGGGAGAATCGGCCATTTCAAGTCCTTATCACACTTTAGTGTCTCTTATCCTTATCACACTTCAAGTCCTTCACACAGTTGCGATATAGTTTTAAAAGGCCTTATTAATTAACTAAGAAATGATCGAAAGGACTTGAACTGAGGAAAAAATACAATATCTCTTTATTATTTCATTTCTTTAATGTTTCACCCCATATTGAAGTAAAATAGGAAATCAATTTAGTAACATAAAAAAAGTATTGAATAGTCGATAATTTAAAAAATAATAATAAAAAATATTAAATACATATTAAATATCAAAAATATATATATTTTTTTTTTTTAGTAAAATTAAACAAACCTACAACCATAACAATATGAAACAATTAGAGAATAAAATTTAGTCTCTTTTCTCCCGAGCTGATGACAAGAATCTGATAAAAATGAATTAATTTATATCACTATGGCCATATATTAATTTTGCTCCTTTTCTGTATTTTTTAAACATTTTACTTTTTTTTCTATGTTTAAAACTAAAATATTTTGTTTAAAATATTAAATGTTCAAAAAAAAAAAATTTGTTTAAACATTTATTAATTACTGTTCACATCCTGTTATTGTATTTTACATTTTTTATTTATATTTATGTCTATTTAAACATATTTAACTGCTAAAACTTTTCTTTTTTTAGAAGGAAGTCATTCTGGATCAGGACACATTGGTGGAAACGGTAGATATGGTTAGAATATTTTCTTAAAAATATAAATGCTGTTTGATAATAAGCTTATGGAAATTAAATTATTAATTTATATTTAATTTTTTTAAAATTTAAATGTATTTAATTAATATAATATATAAAATATTTTTTCAATTCTGTAACCCTCAGGTATACAACACCATGCAACTCATTTTAAATTTTAATGAATTAAATTTAACACTTCGGATTTAAATACTATGAATAATAAAATCTTGGTTTTTTCGTTACTTATAGAGACCTTTATGAACATTGTTATTGAATTTGATAAGTAATTGGAAGTATTTATCATGGTATATAAAGCCATAGTGGAAAATTAAAAAAATTGACATGGTGTTGTTTACATTTGATGTAAAGTTAAAGTAAAATTAAGGTTAAAAATTAATTGCTCAAATATAGTTTTTTTGAGACACCTTTGGGATCTGTAAATTTATATATCACATTTCTTTCATAATAATTTACACATGTAATCTCAAATTTAAATTTTGTTACTATCATCATATCAATATTTTTAAACTTATTTTTAGGAGGCTCTGGTTCTGGACATGTTGGCGGGCATGGAGGTAGCAGTGAAGGTTTAGCTTTCTTTTTTTTTTTTTTTTTTGGTTATTTTATTTATAAAAAAGTTTACTCTTAGAATTTTACACTAAAATTTTTGATAACTAAAGTTACCTTTTTGAAGGAAGTCAATCCGGATCAGGGAACATTGGTGGAAATGATGCATATGGTTAAAATATTTTCTTAAAAATATAAATACGGATTAATGTTAAGCTGGTTGAAATTTCAGCAGCAAAAATAAATTTCCAAACATAGATATTATTTTAAAGATGTAACATTTTAGAATTTCTTCAAAAACATATAGTTTATATTTATGAGAACTAACTTCTAGATAAGTATCCCTTTAAACCGTTATTAGGTGGCAGCTTTGGCGCTTCAGGAAGTGCAGGTGGACATGGAAGTGGGAGTGGTGGTTTTGGTAAGACTATAATAATGGGGATAAGTACAAAATATATGAAGAAATGTTTTGATTATTTTATTACTAAGATATAAAATGGTGCCATTAACGGCTCTATGAATTAAACATATTATACAAGAGTGAGTAGTAACTATAATTAATTGGATCAATTGAGCTGAACATAGAACTTCTGCTGGAACCTATATTCTTTCTTAAAATCTTAAATATACCGTCTAAAATACTCAAAATACATCTACTAGTGCCATCATTTTTATAAGTTGAGTAATACTTAAATATTAAATACAATAATTTTAGCACTTAATCTTCACTTCTAATTTCTATTTAATTCTATTCTATTCATTTTAGAAGGCAGCCAATCTGGATCTGGACATGTTGGTGCGCATGGAGGTAGCAGAGAAGATTTAGGTGAGAATTTTTATTAAATGATTAAATTTTTTTTTTATTACCACACTAATAAATATTATTAAACCATTACTGTCACCTGGAAATTATGAATAATATTAATATTGTCTATGATATGTGTAAATGGGATAAGTCAAAGAGCTTCTTCAGTTAAAAAGTTAATTGATTAATTATCATCCTCAAAAATATATTAACTAATTGTAAGTTTATACATTCAATCAACATTCATTCAAAGGAAATGAACTTGTTTGAAATTAATTTTGAAAGAATCAAAGCTCAAATAACAATTTAACATCAAGTTTTAATTTATTTAGGAGTTCATTATGGAGTTGGACATACAGGAGGCCATGGAGGTTCAAGCAGTGATGCAGGTAATAATTTAATATTTTCATGATAAATACTTGCCAAAGATTTGACATTTTGAATGAGTATGTAATATATTATTATTAAATTGGAGAATTACATCTAAAAAAAAAAAAATACAAACATTTCTAGTTTTTATATCAAAGTTTTTGGTACGAATTATATGTTACTATTTAATATTTTATAAATGTTATAAATAAATTATAAACGTTAGCAATATAAGTTCAGTAGAACAGAAATGGTTATTGATGTTTATGTTGAGGTATTGATGGTCAATGTAAATTTGAACAAATTTACCTTACTTTTTTGTTATTGTTCTGCTTATAAACACAACCCTTTATTTATATCCAGTAACAGTCAATTTGAAAAGTATAATTTGGAGATAACCAACTTAAAAAATTCAGCTGTTGACTTTATCAACCGTATGAAATAAGACAATAATTTTAAAAAGAATATTAGAGCTTTAAACCTCTTTACAGACATAGGTAACGGAACACCTACAGCGGTTCAGGGGAGGCAGCATGTCATGGAGATAATGCTTTTGATAAGAACAAATTTATTTACATACCTCTAAAAAAAATTAACGTAGAAAAATATCTTAATTTTTTCCAATTTTGGGATTTAGATCAACTAAATCTTAGAAAAATATTTTAAAACTTTAGTATTACTTCAACACATAATGCTGTTTTTTATCTGGTATTAAAAGTTATATTGAAGTTTGATTGCTTGGGGCCTTTCATTGGTTAGTAGATTATAACATTTCTTTTAAAATTTAAGGATTCATATTTCATTGTTTTAATAGTTATTTAAACTTTAACGATAAAATATTCAGTAATTGAAATATTTACAGACTCTAAAAAGGAGCCATTTTTTAATTTTTATTCTACCATTTCTGAATTTTTAAGAGATCATAATAATAATTTTTCTTGTCATAATTAAAGACTTTAATGACTGCAAGTTGTTAAGAAAGAAAAAATTCTGAAAAGAATAATTAAAATAATTTTACACTAATGTTTCATATTTATTCTTAAATTTAGTTTACTCTTGATGTTTTAACCATAGAAAAAATTCTCTTTTTAGAATTTTTTTATTGTTAATCAATGCTAAAATATTTTAGGGTTTTCTATTGTTTAACACTGTAGCATAAATATTTTGTACCATATCGAATTCAATTATTTCCCCCATAAGCAGAAATTCGGTCATTTATTATGCGATCAAATTTATATTATATAGATGAAATATTGTTATGAATTTCATTTTCTAATGTAAAAGTATAAAAAACGAATGAAATCTCAATATTTCCAGGTGGTCATCACAGTGGATCAGGAGAATATGAAGTACACGGAAGTGGCAGTGGTGGCATGAGTAAGAAAACACTTAGATAATCCTTAGATTTGTGAACAAAATTCCAATTAAAATTATTAATTATTTCGTTTTGCCTCCTTAAAATCAACTCATACAAATTGTGAAACTTGTTAGTTTCTTTGTTTGTTTTAATGTCTCTTTATGCTACTGAGGCTAATCGGACGATGCTACAATGGGAGTCCTGAATTTAGCCTATCCAGGATTAGGACAATCTTGATATTAGGATAGGGATCTTTAACGAGTACCTGAGATCGTACAGTCTCGGGAACTCCATTTTACGTCCTATCCGAGGGACGGCATAGCCAAGGATTTTTTACTCCCTTTAAAAAATCGTATGGCCACCAAAGGGCCCAAACCCAAGACCTTTAGTGAAACTTGTTCAATATAAGGAAACAAACAACTGCTTGTATTCAACTTATCAAATCAAACTCTTCATAAAATTAATAATACCTAATTGATATAAGTATATATAATTATAAACCTGTACCACTACAACCCATGAAGGGTCTTGGGTGCAGTAATGTGTAAGGATGAACTTTAATATATAATTAATTTTTTTTTTTTTCGGTTGGCGCATTAGGCCTTCTGAGACCTTTGGCCGCGCTTTGTGGTCCTCTTACAGACATTTGCATTGCTTGCGGGAGTAGCCCAAACCTCACATTGCTGCAAGCCATGGTCACCATGGTGCAGCAGTGGCAGATTGCCCATAGCTCCATAACCAATCCCATTGGGGCCAATTCGGCAGTGTCCTTCCCTCCGATGGCGTCCTCTCTCTCGGGTTTAAGGACAGTGACAAATTGGTCTATTTCCAAAGATTATGCCAGCTCAGAGTCAGCAGGCCTCAAGGACCTAAATTTCTTTCCCTGAACCGTCCTTTTACCAAACCTCCGGGCAGTTACTGACATCCTGGAAAACCACTCCACGATTCTCGATAAGATACACGGGGAAGGTTTATCACTCCTACGCCCGGATATTAATTGATATATAATTAATTACCATAATTGATAATACAGTATAGAGCTAGTACACTATAAATTGGTTTACAACTAAGATAACTAATGAAAATATTTTTTTTTTTTTTTTTATAAACATATCTTCTCATTAATGGTGCTATTTTAAGGTGGACATCATGAATCTTCAGAAAGTTCTGGAAGGCATGAAGGAAGTAGTGGTAAGTCATTCTATATTTAATAATATTATTAGTATTACTATTAATATAATTATATTTTTAAAAAAATTAAAATTATATGCAATAAAATAATATATAATGATCAGGAAATTAATTTTAATACATTAAAATTAGTAATTTATTGATCATCAAATAATTCAATCTAAATGAATTCAGGACACCACAGTGGATCAAGTGATAAAAGCAGTGATGAAAGTCATAGTTCAAGTATGTACTTAATGAAAATAGTCATAATAAAAAATAATACTTATAATACGTCTTTGATATATATTAATGAAACTGATATCTTAAGGTGAACATCATGGATCTTCTGGAAGACATGGAGGAAGTAGTGGTAAGAAATTATTTACTATAATAACATCATTCGTAGCTTTACAAGCTATCTATGTGAATATATTTTTATTTTGTTATGGAGCTATTCAGTAAAATAATTTAATTACATAGACAATTTTAATAAGTTGTGCTCTTTGATAATTTAATATAAATTAATATAGGACACCACAGTGGATCAAGTGATAAAAGCAGCGACGAAAGTAACAGTTCAGGTATGTATTTAACTAAAATAGTCAAACTATTTTTAAAACTAATTTCAATTATAAATTTATTTTGTCCCAATAACCAAATAAAAAATGTGTAGCATTTAGTGATGTAATATATCTGGATTAAAAAAAAAAAGTTTGGTCCAGTTCCCACATCACTCAACTTTCACTTACCACTCTACTTTGAACAGGAATTGTTATTTCAAGATTTCAGTTACTAAGGTTATATTTTCCCTTAATTGGGTTTGAATGATGGGTGAAAACTGATTTACTAATTACATTATTGCTTAAATAAACAAATAGAATTTTTAAAAATTCAATTTATTGATATTGGTTTCCTAATTCAGAAACGATGAATCAAATGTATGTGATGTATCCTATCACGCAAGTTCCACAACACAAGTGGTTGGGTTGTTCAGTTAATTTTTGCAATTTTTTAGCTTTGCATATTATCATATTTATCAATAAAATAAAATCACCGTATAATTCAAATGTCAATATAATGTATTCCTTTATATTTATAATTCTTAAAAAGAAAAAAAAATAGTAATGTCAGGTTTTTTGGAGCAACTATAATTAATTCAAGACTGAAGGATGTAATTGCAATGAATCCTCTGGTTTATTTTCTTTTTTTCATTATCGTACTTAATATTATTATTCAGCATTTAAGCCTTGCCACACTATTTCAATTTAGATAACACCTACTTGATTTTAAAAACAGTTTACAAATTTAGGTAAAAGAATAAAAGTAAAAGAATTTAGTAATATCTAACTACTTAACTATACCATATATAAATAACTATATTATTTAACTATTAATCATGTTAATTGATGATCTAATAAATAATATATTTTTTGATTCAGATTAAATCCTGAAAGAGCTGGATTGTTGCATCACTGTTGGACTTAGGCTACTTTTTATTGCGGTTTTCAGTTATTCTGAAATGTTATTTTTCAGAAATTTAAATAAAATTATTGAATATACAAAGCTTTTCCTTTTTTGTTTCATAATCCTTCTTCAGTGATAAGTTCAATATTAGATGAGGTATTATTGTTATTTGGAGTATGTACACCACCAGCACCAAAATAACAAAATAATAGGGGGGGCGAATCGATATATATATAAATGATTGTTATAAAATATTCTCATAGATAGGTAAAAATTTGAGGGACTAAAAGTTGAAATAACAACGTCTAAAACAACTTGGGAGATTTAATTCCTCCTCAGAGGATGTAGTCTAAAGGTATTTATAAAACTCGCCATTTTATGTCACAGTTAAGGTGCCTTTACAGTCTACAAACTGAACTTTACCTTTGAACACCACCCTGGAACAGCCCTTATGTCCACTGTTCAGGTGTTCTAGGTACTTCATCTGTTCACCTGTGTTCAGGGGTAGCACTAGTGTCACTTGTGATTTGGGATTTTCCCAAGTGACAGGAGTTATTTGTGATATTAGTGCGCCGTTCTAATTCGTCTCCTATTTTTTTTATTTTTCAGGTAATATATAATATATCGGTAATGGAGATTTTTTCTTCATCATAAGCTAGCGTTGAGTGCGTCAGCCATATTGGTTCGCTAAACGTCACGTGAAGAATAAATGGCTGTTCGTTTAACGCCGTACGGCGAAGTTCGAGGGTGAGGTTCGTAGGGTGTAAAGGCACCTTTAAGCCCGAATTACACCTACCGAGAAGCTGGGCCGAGTAGCTCGCTCTGCCACTCAGCCCACTAAAATATTGAGGATTGGGGAGATTACAGGCGAGTCAGTGCATTGTGGTGGCATGGCAAATAATACAAATTACAAAAGTTTTCAAGAAATATTGCAACTTGATCATACCTGCCATTAATTTTTAAGTTGATAAATTTAAAAAAAACATGGTAAAAATAATTTTGATGATTTCCTCTTGTTCCCAATTTCCATGGTAGGTTTCGATTCCTGGAGCCATTTTAGGCTGGATTCGTAAACTGAAGATCCACAACCAGATTTTTTAGAATCTTGATTTTTTTTCTTGGTTGTATATTGACCTCAAGTTTTTATTTTTATTTTTTACCTCTGGTACACTAAAGTCGGGTAAATTCATCGCACTGCTAACTTGATATAAGCAGTATCACGAATTTGCTTGTTTTTATAGGTTGCCGATTTGAAATTCCAGAGGCATTCCTGTGATTTATACTCTTTTATGAATTTAATTGTTGTTTCAGAGCTCCATTTAGCCATTTTGAACTTAATAAATTAATAAATGACAAAAGATTGAGACGGGGGATAAATCGCACTACTATGTTTATTTCTCTTTGACTGATCACACTGTCCGAATGAAGTGCCGAGTAGAGTGGGCCGGTGGTGGGGGTATTCACTCGGCCGAGAGAATAGAGCACCCTTCTATCCACTGCCTCGCCCAAATGACTCGCCTGCTACTAGGCCGCGTACTGTCTTTGCTGATTACATTAACCGAGCACTCGGCCTAGTGCACTATCTCGGACCAGTACTCGGTAGGTGTGAATCAGGCTTTAGAGTAGTTGCCCACCTTCCAAAATATTGGGTGGACTCGTCACCCCCCCCCCTGCTTTGACAGCCATGAATTGGAGTACGGCTCTTGTCGTTAGCTGATGAACATCACCTCCGTTCCAATCGCCAGGAAGTTTGGTTTTTCACGCCATATCAAAATACAATTTGACACAGACAGAGACGTAGTTTTGCAGAAAGTTTTTGTGAAGTTTGATGAAAATCCGACGAAGGACATCGCCATGGCGGAATCTGAAGATATTGCTAAATCTCAGCATCTAAGGAAGTTGCCTATTGCGGACCAGGACAGGACTCTCCCCACCAAGCCCCCGTCACACAGAGGGGTATTTGAAAGGTCTAGCCAGCCAAAGATCAGTTTCGCAAAATGCAGCTGTGGTGGGAAAACCCTATGGAATGTTCAGTTAGAATAGTGGGGGATTCAAGTCAAGGTCATATATCGTTTCTATAGTTGATCGGATTAGAGGAAAAACCAGTTTAAACTTGTCTGTTTAACTACTTTTATTTTGTTTCGCATCAAAAGTAACTTTGTGAGTGCATAGTTCAGTGCTACCTGTAACCGATCAGATTTTTTTAGACCTACTCATTATGGATTGTTAGAGACCAGGTATGTATCTATGTTATAGCATAATATTATTAATTAAAATATAGAATAATGCACTAAAAAAAAAAAAATATGAAAGATGTTCTTTATTTTTTGCTGCTGGTTACTGTGAATTACAACAGTCGATATGGATTTAGTTATACTTTCCGAAGAGTCCCCATAACTTTTTAACATGATTGGTTGTCCAAATTATGTAGTAAAGAAATATTAAATCAATAGGCGCCTATCTGGAAAATATTGATTTTTTTTTCTCCATTGCAAACCTAAAAAAAGAAGCAAAATTTTAATAGAAATTCTGAAAAAAATTGTATAAACATTTAGGTATTTTCATTACTTAAGGGTAAATGTTATTTTAGGGCCATATGGGATGAGAATTCTTATAAGGCGAGACTATAATATTATTAATTAAAATATAGAATAATGCACTAAAAAAAAAAAATATGAAAGATGTTCTTTATTTTTTGCTGCTGGTTACTGTGAATTACAACAGTCGATATGGATTTAGTTATAATTTCCGAAGAGTCCCCATAACTTTTTAACATGATTGGTTGTCCAAATTATGTAGTAAAGAAATATTAAATCAATAGGCGCCAATCTGGAAAATATTGATTTTTTTTTCTCCATTGCAAACCTAAAAAAAGAAGCAAAATTTTAATAGAAATTCTGAAAAAAATTGTATAAACATTTAGGTATTTTCATTACTTAAGGGTAAATGTTATTTTAGGGCCATATAGGATGAGAATTCTTATAAGGCGAGACCATTTTGACATGATGGATAGCCAGCAATTGCCCAGTTTCGACTAGAAATTAGAATTTTTGAAAAATGACCAGGTAAATAAGTAAATAAAGACAATTATTCTGAAGAGCAACTAGAGGATAATTGAACAACATGAATTTTCAAGGCTTAAGTCAGAATTTCGGCGAAGATGGCATAAAGCAAACAAGTTCAATCAGTTTTTCTTAGCAGCTAATTCATCTTTGTCGGAAGGAACATTTCAATTACCTCAAGTAGCTATGTCTAGAGGTCGATCACAGAAATCATTCGAGGAATGTAGGAAAAAAAGCAACATACGAAAAACGGAAGAAGTGCGCAGAAAAACAGATTTGCACATCCTTTCTAAAGAACTCACTCAAGATCCTCGGCAAGCAACTGAATATAAGGATGATAAGACGGGCACAAAAATATCCACCATGCAGGCGTTATCGATGTTTGTAGAAGCAAATCAATCTAGAAGACTAAGAATGAGCTGGTAAGAAATTCTTGTAAAAAATTATATCCATGTTATAGTTCGCTACAAAAAGAAAATATTTTTTTTTACCCAAAATACAGAAAATTTTGGTAATTTAAATGTTGATTAAACGCTCTTAGAAACTTAAAGTTTGGTAAAGTAATTAAATTAGATGTAATTTGGAGCAGCAAAACCCAGACCAAGTTGATGGGATTGATTATTATTTGCAAGATTAATACCATATTTCAAAAACTAGAGGTCCTAGATTTTTAGAATATTTTTTTCAAAGTCTTTGGCCAATCAATTTTTTGCCGGCTAGACCTGTCAAATACCCCTCTGTGCGCCGCTTCTTATCTGCAGTAAGGTCAGTGTCATAGCTGATTCTGTTTATTTATAAGTTATATTTATTGATAGTTAGATTCGCGTAGTTAAACTACCATTTAACTACCGGTTTTATTTGTTTTTTTTTGCAATTGTTTTCATATTTAACTTAAATTTGCTGTTTGTTATATATACATGGTATAATGGAAGCATTGTCAAAACAAATGGAAATAATAATGGAACGCCTAAAAAATCTTGAAAAAAAGGAAAATAAAATTAACAGTATTGATAAGAAACTGGATATAGTCACTTGATAAGAAGCGTTATACGAGTCCAACAAATTGATTTAACCGTGTCTCATACTTCCCAGACTTAATCAATACAAAATAAAAATAATATTTACAAAAAAAAAGTCCGTAACTGTCGCTATTCAATAATGGTTCTGAGCTTTCGACATAAACCATTAAAGGACTAGTTCAATCGGCTCATCGAGTGTTCACTTTTTATTTCAGTTCATTTACACTTTTAATAAAAGAACTTTTTCTTTTTCCATTTTTTTCTCTGAACTCATACCTTCATTGAATTGAAAGCATTGGATACGTCAAAAATGGATGATGGATAACTCATCTCAGATTATATAATTCTTCAGTAGTAGCTATCTCTATTCGAGGTTGTCTTATTTTTTAAAAGATTTTTATTTGTTTATTTAAGATTTATTGTCTTATTTTTTATAGTTTTAATTTCATAAAACTACCGTTACTTAGTGTGTATACTGAAGGTTCTCTATCTCTACAGCTATAAAATAACGCCTAAAATTGATCTTATTGTACAGGCAGGTCTTCCCAATATCTATCACTTGAACTTTTGTAAACACGAGTTCTCTTGATTCGGGAAATAATAGTAGGATTTTCCAGCAAAAAATGAATTTCTGGGACCCCTCAAAAAATTGCCATTATTTCAACGCCCCCTTTAAAAATAACTCCAATATCAAGGACCCCTTTACTATATATCAAAGTAATATAAATAAAATTTGTAACAATGATTTGTTAGTCTATCCAAGTGAAAGAAAAGTCCAGATTAGCCTTGGAACAGCATAATGAAGTAACACATATGCATAACAAAAATATACATATATCTATTTTTTTTGCATTAGTTATCATTTGCGGATAATCAGAATATATTAACCAAATGATTCATTTATTACTACTACAAACCATTTTTTTTTTACAAATTCAGTAATGCTGCTATCATTATACACAAACCAAATTCAGTGTACAGCTTTATCTTCAATATAAAAATAAAATAAACCTAGTGGTAATGCTTTGAAGACTTTTTTTTATTTCAAATAGTAATGATATCATACAAATATAAAAATATCATAAAAAGTAAGACTGTATAAAACCCTCATCCACCCCATAATATTGGGCCATATTGATACATATATGGCTCTGAGACTTGGACCATCTGGAGCTCTGACCAGCAGAGGCTCCTTGTTTTCGAGAGGAAAATTCCACGTCCAGTGAAAGTAGGCGGAAATTGGAGATTAAGAAGCAGGTTGGAGCTTCAAACGCTTTATGGGCAGCCGGAGATTATGTCGTCAGTTTTGGAAGGCTTAGATTGGCTGGCCACATTGCCAGAATGCCGGAAAAGAGCATTCCAAAAAAGATGATGTCCGAAAAAATCTACGGGTAAAGAAGTGTCGGAAGACTACTTCTAAAACGGAAAACTGCGTGGACATATGGAGTTGCAAATTATTCAAGACATCTTCTAGGTGCGCGGAATTGGATTGCGGCTGCGCTGGATTGTGGAATCTTCTAAAGGGGGCCTTGACTCACTAATTGGGTTGTTGCGCAATGGATAATGATAATAATAATAATATCATCTTGTATTGCTTTACATTTCTTCTTATAGTTGTGAATAACGAATTTAATGTAATTTCTGTTATAAAAACAATCAATAATACGAAGTGGTAGTTGTTAAATTTATCAATATACTATAATGTTTCATAACTTCGATGTAGGTATAGTAATGAAATTTTGATAAACTTATAATAATCACAATATTTATGCTTTCGAAACACGGTATAGATATTTTATTCTTAGTCAAGTTAGAAATAATAAAGATTGATTTCAGAATTATAAATTTAGCTATTACCTTGACTGTTTACCTGGTAGTAGCACGTTAGCAAATAAAATATAGGGCATCTAACTAAAAAAATTCTATACATTAGAGCAGGGGTGGATTCAGCATGAAATTAGGGGGGGGGGTCATGACCCCTATATCTCTAATTGAACACCTTTATTATAGAAAGATTAACGAGGGGTCACCTATGGTGTAGTGGTTAGCATAGCAACCACAATACTAAAGGTCTCGGGTTCGCGTCCCTCGGTGGCCCTAGGATTTTATAAAGGCAGTAAAAAATCCTTGACTATGCCGTCCCTCGGATAGGATGTAAAATGGAGGTCCCGAGTCTGTACGATGTATCTTTAACGAATCCCTATCCTAATTATTCCTGGATAGTCAAAATTTAGGACTCTCACTATAGCACGTCCGATTAGCGGTAGTAGCATAAAGTTGACTTTTAACAACCTAAATAAAGATTAAAGAAAAAAATTATTCAAGAAATTTTAATAAAACTAATAGAATTTTTTCATTATTTAGGTCCTATTTATTCCTATAAGGTACAAGGGCGTACCCAGGATCAAAACTAGGGTGGGCAAGCTATGGTAGTTCAGGTTGTAACATCTTATCGCGGAAAAGGTGAATAAAACCAAAATTATGTATAATTATAGCAGTGCTTTATCAACTAAGTTATTACAATTATTTGCTTTAAAAAAAATTATTCTATTACTGCTTCCCGCCTTAAAATCTTAAAAAATTATTGCATCCAGCGTGCCCCCGCTGGGTACGTCCATGAGTCCATGATAAGGTATGTAAATAGCAGTACAGGGGATCCCCTGTGAGGAGGTGGCAAGCATAGGAGCTTATACTTAAAGTTCGCGGGTTGGCATCTCGCCAGATGACCCTAAGATGTTTTTTTAACAGAATAAAAACTCCTTGGCTCTTTAGTATTTCGGATGAAAGGTGAAATGGAGGTACCGAGTCTGTGTGATGTCTGGTACTCTTTAAGGATTATACCTGGATAGACAAAAGTTAGGACTCCCCTTTTATCATCGTATGCCGTAGTAGCATGACGGGACATTAAACCGAAACAAAACAAACAAGAAGTTGCCTTAAATATGATCAAAATATGATTAAGTTATTAGTGATAGTGCCAGGTCGGCGGGTAACAGTCACCCGCGTTCCGGTGATATGAATCCAAAGATGCCTTTACACCCGACGAACTTCACCTTCGAACAGGTTCTCCCTCGAACCTTGCCGGACCGGCGTTAAAGGAACAGCCATTTATACTTAACGTGACGTTTAGCGAACCAATATGGCTGACACACCTAACGCTAGGTGAAGAAAAAATCTCCATTATTAAAATATTTTATATTACCTGAAAAATAAAAAAATAGGAGACGAATTAGAAAAAACCCAAATCAAAAGTGACACTAGCGCTACCCCCGAACGTAGGCGAACAGATGAAGTACCTAGAACACCCGAACAGTCGACGTGAAGGCTGTTCGAGGATAGTGTTCGAAGGTAAAGTTCGTAGAGTGTAAAGGCACTCAAGAAGTACGCACCAAAGAGGATAAATATCTACAAGGGATGCAAAACTGATAAGAAAAAAAAAAACCTTTATTCAAATAACCAACTGACCACTACAGCGATCTCCGCAATATGATAAGGCTTTATTTGCGCAGGTTATCAAAGACGAGACTGATAGCGAACCTTATCAGACGTCTGATAAGACTAAAAGGAGAGCTCTTAGTGAGCCGAGGACAGACCGCCCACCAAGATGCTGAGCCCCGCCCAGCTGCTGAAGAAGGTGAGGGAGGCCGGGGTCATGAAGGTGGCCTTCCTCAACACCCTCTGCATGGCCTTCGCCATGGGCACCATCCCCAACCTCGTCATCCAGAAGGTCTGCAGTCCCCACCGGCGGCCCTCCATCAACAACTTCATCTGCACCGACTCCCAGCTTGTCGCCGAAGCCACTCGTGAGTTTAATCTTCAGTAAATAATAAATATATTACAATAAATGATACAGAATCTAGAGAGCTGGATTTGGTCGAACAGAGAACTTTTAAACAGTGTCGAAAGAGAGGTAATTGCATTGAGAAGTGAAGAATCTTAATTTCGATTATTAAATTCGCTACACAACTATAAAAAAAGTAATTTCAAAATGTAGGTATGAGAAAATAATATTCATTTAGTACTAATGCTGCATATCGACATTGTAGAAGGGTATTACTTCACCGGTGTTACTTCTCCGTGGTAGACAAGATTTTATTATCATACAATCGATAGAAATGCGAAAATCGCTAATTGGCGTAATGGTTACACGGATTTCGGTCGTCTTAGCACTAAGCTGAAACGCTCAAATACACTCATCCTATTTCCCTCTTCTCACTTGTTATTCCAGTATCGCCATCATGAATATTTTATCTATCTTCTTTCATTCATTTTTGTCTTTTTTTTTCCCAACGCCTTTTAGTTCTTTATGATATAATTTTTAAACTAATTTATTTAACAGGGTACCAAGAAGGGGACCAAATTAGTCTCAACAATACATTTTTTTATTTATAAGACGTTACTGCTCTTATGAGCCATCTTCAGTTCTGAAAACATTTAACAATACAACCAATCAATCAAAAACATTTGTGAACACAATCAGCCGAAACGTCTTATAAATAAAAAAATGTATTGTTGAGACTAATTTGGTCCTTTTTCTTGGTATCCTGTTTAACAATATAGTCTCAAGAACTGAACGTTTTATAACTAATTTATTTATTTTCCTATATAAATTTACTATTCTAAAACTGAGGGGATCCTAAATCAAAACCTCATAAACACTTTTTTAATAGTTTGTCTGATCTTATCACTTTTTCTTTCTATTATAACGTATTCTGATATTAATGACAATATCGTAATATGATAAAATAAAATTTCAATAAGATCTATAAAATAAAAAATAAATCAACTTCGCCATTTGAATATGATAAATGAATGAGATAAAAAATTAGTGAGAAATAGTCGAAATATACCTTAAAGATAAAATTTGTAGCATTGTTTGTTTTGATATTATCTAGACAAATTAATCAACAAATATGAGATTGTGTTCTTCGTGTTGAATTTAAAAACCTACATTAAAAACAATCTTTTAAATTAAACAACTAAGTATATATATATATATATATATATATAATTTTTTTTTTCTCTCTTGCATATTAACCCCATGTAACAGAAGTTAATTCGTAAGATGTACGTATTCCATACGATAAGGCATATTATACGTAATAATGTACATAAGAAAGTCAGTAAAACATATTGAATTAAACAGTCAAAAAAATAAAATTATAAAAATTATTACAATAACTAAAACTTAAAATATACAAAATTTTAAAAGCTCAATTTAAACTGACAATGAGATATATTTATTAATGGTTAGTGGGTAGAAATAACCAAAATGTGGACGTTAGTTTTATTCATACAATGTTTGAATAAGCTTCAACAGGTAAACATTAAACAAAGTAATAGTAAGATTAAAGTAACAATTTATAAAGATAATGCTAATAATAGTAGCCTAGAGTAAATAGGGGAATATGCATATTTGAATTTTTACAACAAATGTACACACGTCTCCTTAAGTCATTATATGTATATGTTAATTTTCATGTAGTTTTTGTGATTATTTTTATTAAATATTTCTCACGTTTAACTATCAAGTTTTTATATTTAGAAACAAACCTAAATGTACATGAATATCTGATCTCTTATTATCAAAGATTACACATATGTATTATGATCCTTTCAGTTGACAGAATTACAACATTTTTCAGGAAGGTTTTGTTTTGTAATATTATAAGAGAAATATTAAAACATACAGATTAGTAAAATATTTAAGTAAAAAGATACGAATTTTCTAAAGAGAAATATTATTAAAAGTGCTTTCCTGCAAATAGTTGAATTTGGAGTAAGTCATTCTGTCAACTGAAAGGCACTTATATGTACTACATAATCACTTGGTAGACTATGGTATCATTCAGCTGCATAATATCACCTATAATCCGTATTTACACATCATTGACTATGCCGTAATGAGAATGGTCTCATTTATTTCAGAAGCATATAATCTTTTAATAACAATCCACCAACTTGCTCCAACATTAATTTGCAGCCCCAACCCTAATGTGGTTTGCACCCTATAATTTGGGCTGACCCGGCAGATCTCGGATTTTACTCCTAAAATGAATTTATGACCCCAAAGTTTCAGGAAAGTATAATTTTTTTTAACTCAGTCTATTTTTCCTGCACTAATGTTTACATAAACTATAGTTCCCGTGTTTAGTTATTCTCATATTTTATTACCAATAGGTCACGTATTAACATAGGGATAGGATGATTTTCAGTTAAACATTTTTTATTTTGAAAAGCCGATCGATCCCTATATGTGGGTCTTCATCAGGGCTAAAAAGAAGACAAATGTATGAGTATCTATGCTAGAAGATGACAGTTAAATGTTTATCATATAATCATTAATTATAGATAGTAGTAACTAAATAATTAAATAAATAAGACAGGAGTAACTAAATAATGTAAAACAAATCTAACTGATGGCTACTTCATAAATCTGATAATAATATAAAACATAGTAAAATTATACATGAATATTTGAATAAATATTCAAAAATCATGTATAGTATTGAATAAATCATATATAATTTTCCTATCTTTTATGATTATTACGCAACTCTAAATCCTATAGTTCAATGCATAGATGCGAAATATTCGCACTGCCCAACTAGTATTAGTCAAAACAGAGACTGTTATGCTAAAATCGTGGGGATGAACCAGTCATGTTTATGAGCTTGGTGCTCCGACAAAGAAACTGCAACGTTGTATATCATCAGTTTGGAGCAGGGTGATAGGTTTAGTGTTCCTAGTACGGCGCTTCTGTCTGAAGTACTTGGTCCCTCTCGGAATGTTTATTGGTGGATCAGGTACCGAAAACTCATTTCAGAAAGTTTTGTCAATTTTCTAAAATCTCTTTTTATTACGGATTATATGTCATATACAGGTATATCTCGAAAAGGTTGGAAGAAGTCTTTACAGCTTTCCTTATTGTATGGCCAAACCTGGTTTCAATTTTATATTGTAATTATACAGTTTTATATTGTAATAAAATAATAACTTATAGAGCAGTAGCGAAATAAAGTATTTATTTCGCTCCTGGTATATTGTATTTTCTGAATGTAATATTAAAGATGTACTGGAGATTTCAATTATACAACTTGTTTTTAGAATGTCCACCTCAAAAACCAAATTATTTTTAGGGCCTCTTAATGTTTTATAGTCCAAGATTCGACATCACATTACAGCATCCGAACTCTTGACGTCTGTTCAATTTACTGAGTATGAGTTTGAATGCAATTAGGTCCGGCCATGGTCTATTGAAATTTGTGTATGTTTTCTTACTTTCAAGGCAGCTGCTACTAAGACATAAATTTATTATTGCAGAGGTGACGATCACCAAGAGCACGATTCGATCTGTCTGCGCCTCGCTGTCGGGAACCTTCTTCGGCTCGTGGCGCGACTCCACAGGCCTCAACAAGCCGCTCCTCTTCATCGGCCTTACTGCAGAGCTCTTCAACGCCCTCTTGTACTCCTTCATTTCTTGGCAATGGTCCTCCAACGTCTGGTGGCCTTCCATGCTGGAGGCTCTTGTAGCGGGTCTCTTCGGTATGAGTGTCTTTCAGTTGGGGTTTCACTGCTACGTCTCCGAAAACACAAAGCCAGAGGAGCTCACGTTAAAGTATGTATTATACTCATTCAAGTGCCCAATTCGCAACCATGTGTTTAATTATTATACTTTGAAGAAAACCATATCTTGTTACTTTGCAATATTTTCAGACTTCAATTGCTTCATACCATGACGTTCGTCGGATTCCTCATCGCTACTCCGTTGCGAGGGCTCATCCTCACCGCTGTCGGGTACCAGAACTTCTTCATGATCTTGGCGGGGATGTACCTGCTGGCGATCTGGCAAGTCCAAAGTATAGTCCACGACAAGCCGAAGCCCGTTGTGAAAAAGAAGGAGCTTGACATGATGGGCAGGCTCAAAGCCGTCTTCAGGTCGAGGCCGAACAATGTAGTCATCTGGGCCATGATGATCAGCAAGCCTCTCTATCTCACCTTCTTTCACGGTTAGGAAACCAAAAATAATTTTTATTCCACGAAAATTTACATTTTTCCTTGCAAAAGATTTTGTTTCTTAACTTGTATATCATGTTATGTTTGGAATTCATATAGTTGTTTGATAAAACTCGAAAACAGTCCATCACACAGAAAGTTGTATTCACTTTAAAATAAAAGAAAATTAAATAGCGCATCGAATGACATATTCAAAGTTTGAATCGTTATAGTCGTCTCGTCAGAATCGATCATAAAGATTGGCCATTGTTACCACTTAGTCAGGAAAATGAATTAGGCTTATTTTCAAATGCCTCCTATTCGAAAACGGCTACTCCAAATGAAAAATTGTAGAGATAAAAGTTCACAAAATTCTCCGTAAAATGAGCTCCTTAATTATATAGATAGCTCACACCTTAGGGGATATTCAAATTAAAACGTAAAAGTATTCTTTGCGCTTACTTCTTGCTAAGATATTTTTTAGTGAAATAAAATTACTTATTAATAACTTCATCCACCTTCTTTCATTTTTACAATCAAGTACTTCGATTGTGAAAACAATTGACTTCCGGATTTTTTTACAGTAAACATCAATTTGGTTAATTACCTACCTACCAAATATTTTAGTCCTATGTTATATTTGTAATAGCCCTTATAATAAGAAACGTATAAACTTTAAGGTTGTAATTAAAGAGCTTTTTTTACTCAGAATTTGGTTTTATATAACTTTTGTTTTAAGGTCATTTCAAATTTTAAAAGTCCCATGTAATTATAAAGATCACAATTTTTGGGGAAAACTGGTTTTACCCCTTTGGAAAGGAAATATGCAATATAAAAAAACTCATGGTATAAGGTGGGATATTAAATAAGTTCTCATACAAAATTTTAGTTTAAATTAATTTTGTTAAATGCAGAAATGCAGAAACCTTAACCTCGTCATCTTACCCCGCCTTCCTTTTTTAGCAGACGAGATTTTTTTGTTATACCAATGTGTCATTCCAATGGTCTCTGTTCCAGAATAAACTTAATTTTCTATTTCTATTTACAATTTTATTTTATTTGAATACATTTTTCTTAATATGATTTAATAATATTTAGTGTATTTTTGGTTAAATGTTTTATTTTCATCCATGAGTTCAGATGAGCATTTTCAATTCAACCAATGAGTTTCAGGTCAACTGTTTTGGTTTTTTCACTGCTGAGATATGATTTTGTTTTCACCTTTTGTGATTTAAGTTGTTATTTGTCTTGATGTTGCCTGAATGTTGATATATTAGTTCATTTACCTGTTTTAGAGACTCCAGGCTTTTTGTTTTGGATCCTACAATTATATCTCGATATACACACAGTTACTGTATTTTTTAAAAGTAGTTTTTGTACCAATTGATTTTTTTTTTCTAGCGGAGCACACGATACACCTTTACTTCTTGCAACAGGGCTTTGGATTCACCGTCAAAGAGGAGACTATTTTCGGAACCTACAGCTTGATCATCACAACCGTCGGTATGTTATCGCTATAGATGAAAAATAAATAATGGATCATGTGTGCATTAATATTTGGATGCTTAGGTTCGATCTTATCGCCATTGCTATTTACAAAGGTGCTGAAGTGGTCTGACTTCAGGAATGGCATCATATGCTGTTCGATGACTACACTCACAGCAATCCTAACAGCCTTCGCCACAACCAAGACTCATCTGTATATAAGTGAGTTGTATAATAGTCTTATTTATTGCATTTAAAGTAATGATAAATATACATCCATATAAATATTAATTTGGATCCACAAAAATAATATTGAATAAACCAGGAATTTCACATGAAATTCAAGAATTAATTTTAACCTATTATTGACCTTGGTACCTTTATAATACTTTAGTTAGATATAGTTCATCGTTCAGTAATTCGATTTTTAAAAAATAATCCGTAATTACTTTTTAACTATTCGTCATATCATCATGGAAGTAGTCTCATTGGATTCAGATACCTCAATTTTTTTTAAAACGATATATCACGACTCGATTTGTCGAAACTGAACTTGGACAACTCCGTCCCCTTGCACCTCCTCTCCCCACCGCCCTTGTAAAGAAGGATTTGCCCCTCGAAGTTGAGAGGACTCTGTTAATCTCGATATTAGTACTATTTCTAGTACTATCTTAGTACTTTTGGGATATTATGACCAAAGTTTTATCTTGGTAAAATTTGTTGTCTATTGTCTGTCCCTGTACTAAAATGCACTGCCTGCAATGTACAGCTGACAGTTGCTCACATTTTTGAAGATAGTCCCAAATATTCCACACGATATTGGCATATAATTCATCATACCTAAATAAATTATTTAATTTTCTATCGACCATTTACTATTAGGTCAGTTAATCTGGGATCCTGGTTCCCCCTAAATGTTGAATTAGGTGTGGACCTCCAAAACTTTTGTTTAGTTACTGGTTTTTAACTTTTGATTTATAATACAACAATAGTTCTATAAAGAACTAAAGATCGATTAATCTCGCATATCGAGTTCGGTTAGCTAGAAGAGTGAGAATGGGTAATCAGAAAATTTAATCGTGATCGAGGTCGTGAATGATAAGAAAACTTGCCTTAAATTTTATATAAATTTCTGAAAACCAGAGATAAAAACCACCATGTCAATTTTTTTATTGAATGAACTTTAACGCTAATGATTTAAATATCGTGATAAATACATTGTTGAATTTATTCTTTTCGTTACTTATAGATACAGTTCAATGAGCGCTTATCAAATTGTTCTTGATGATGATAACTAATTGAAAGTATTTATCACGGTATTTAAATCCAAATGAGTCTTCCCGAGAGCGTTTTTTAAATAAAAACATCGACGAAACACATTAAATAAAACAGAATGCTCTAAATAACTTAATGCTGTTTCTTTGAGCAATATATTAAATTAAATATAACTTAACATTATAAATTTTATTGTAATTGTAGTTGTAATATTGTGTCACATATTATTGTAATTGTAAAGTTCAATTGCAATTTTAATTGTTTCGTATTGTAATTGTAATATAGGGCGAAAATGACCAAGGTTGTAGAAAAGCCCAAAATTTTTATATTTAATAAATAAATAAATCCATAGTGGAAAACTTAATTCAATGAAAAATGAACATGCTGTAGTTTCCCTCCGGGGTTAAGAATATTTTTCAACATGAGGAAAATTCCTCCATGAATGAAAATACATTGAACGAAAGTTAAATTTTCATTCTGGGATTTGTTATAGTTTTTTTGTTTTACTTCAATTCGATAGTAGAGACTAAATTTATTTAAAATACTGGAGCACTGCGGTTCGAAGTCGGTGTTGGAAAACTAGAAATGTTTTTTATCTTTTCATTAGCTCTCAAGTAGTATAATAATAACGCACGGTGGCGCGCCAAGGCTGGTTGTATTTCAGTTTCTGGTCTACAACTCTGAAATGATAGCAATTTTACTGACGAACCAAAAGTAGATATTGAAGATACCCAGATTAAGAAGGATCCAATGCTCTTTAATTTCTGACAGAATATATTTTTTTTTATAAGCCAAAAACTATAAACCAACTTCAAAAGATAGCCTGATTAAACACTGGCTTGCCTAAGCACACAAACTTAAGATATTAGGATTGTCTCGTGGAAAACGAAATGTGTGTGTTATCCATCGGAACATTTATATAATAATCCAAAAGAAACTTCCTGAACGATCTTTATTTGGAATGGTTCATAAATCACGGTGGGGCTCAGTAAGGTTTAACCCAAAAGTGCTTGCACTTCGGCGTTCTTTTCAAATTATGAAAATACGAGTATATCGAATAACATTAAGTTCTCAACCAAAATGAAAATATTCGACCGAGCTCTCCGCAAGTAAATGCGATTTTTTTAAAAATACTATATAAATTATATTTTAGGTAGTAAGCCCATTGAATTTTTTTTTTCAAAAAATGGCTGTGACTATTGTAATTTAATAATAATGATAGAAAATCTGAAAAAGGCTTCTTCGGGCTTGTAGTATCATGTTTTAAAGTTAAAACGTTATTCGTAGAATGTAAAATTTTACCACAGGCAGAGTCGTTTGTTGAAAAAATTTTATGCCCTGGAAGTCTTGCTAACTCACATACATAACAGTCAAACAATAACTTATTGGTGCTAGAACTTGTCACTCGTTTTTTTTTTTTTTTTAAATCGAAAAATTTTGTTGAATCTTAATATCAGATTGATTTGAAAAGAACGCCGAAGTGCAAGCACTTTTGGGTTAAACCTTACTGAGCCCCACCGTGAAATGATGCCTTAAAATTATGCATTTAAAAATAATCCTGAGTGAGATCATTGATATCCCTTTATTACTTTGAAACTAAACTTCCACAATTTATAAAAATATATTATTATAATCTAGCTTCAGCTTATATTTATAACTTTAAACATCTTTTTACAGTTGCACTGCTTGATATCGTCAAATATAACCTCTTCTCTATCCCGCAGGCCATCCTCAACAAATGCATCAAGAATGATGAACTCGGTAAGTAATCGATACTAATTTGTTTTTTGCAAAAATAATCGATTCCTCAAATTAAATAATTAATTTAGTTTCATAGCATAAATTATTTTGAATTTTGTTTACATTGGCAGGCGTCTACACTGGATTCAGTTCTGCTCTGGGCGTGTTCTTGCCGTTCGGGATAAACTACCTCTACAGCTACGTGTTCTCAGCCACTTCCAAGACGATGCCTGGAGCTGTCTATCTCATCAGCGCGGTCGGCAACTTGATCATCCTTGCACTCCTTTGGTGAGTAAGGCTTGGAACATGGATGTTCACATTCAACGCTCCTCTTGTATGTAGAATGGATACTTAAAAAGTGGAAGATTGCAAATGGTGTGGAAGATACGTAGAGATTAGAAACAATTGACTATTTCTATCTCCAGTTTCTGCCGACTAAGTCTTCACAGGATGTCGAATATATGATAAGAATCACCTACTCAATCTGAGGTCCGAAAGTCAACAAAGAAAAAATGGTGTAAATGACCTTTGATGATGACCTACAAACTAATACACGAATAATCTGGAGAAAAAAAATCTGGTGCGTGCGCGCAACACACAACTTTTAATTGCCGCTTTTCAAATTAACAGAATGGCTTTAATTATGAACAATGGTCTGTCTTTAAATGCGTACTCCGCATGCGTGGGCTCAACGAGTTTTATGACTTGACTGAATATTTTTCTTTTTTTCTCCTCTTTATGTTTTCTTTATTTTTATCATATCTCATATTTAGCCATTTCTTATTTTTAGGCGCAACGAGAGACAGTTAATTTCTCTATATAAACAAAACCAAAGGTACTTCATATGTAACAAAAAAACAAACAAACAAAAAAGGCCCCTGCCCCATATAAGCCCCCTCAGAACATTTTAATAATGCTAAAGCTTACCTGATATTAAAGAACACCTAATTTTCATTAAACATGACGAATGTTATAAAAATCGTTTAAGCCGTTTTTGAAATCATCGCATAAAAGGTAAAAATTGGAGAAAAATTATGAAATAAAGTGCCCCATCCGGTTGACCAATTTTGATGAAATGTTGGATATCACATCTTTGGCATATACATACATCAAATACCCAGTTTGATCAAAATCGTTTAAACCGTTTTTGAGTAAATAAAAGAAACACGTGAAAATGATACAAAATTTATTAAGTAAAGTCCCCCCTCAGGTTGATCAATTTTGATGAAATGTTGGCTATCATATCTTTGGCATATACATAATTCAAATACCCAGTTTGATCAAAATCGTTTGAACCGTTTTTGAGTAAATAAAAGAAACACGTGAAAATGATACAAAATTTACTAAGTAAAGTCCCCCTTCCGGTTGATCGATTTTGATGAAATTTTCACAGTCATATCTCGGGCATATAAATAGAACAAATACTCAGTTTAATCAAAATCGTTAGAGCCGTTTTTGAGAAAATCGAAAAAAACTTAAAAAGTTATTAAATAAAGTACCCCCTCCCTTTGAGCAATTTTGATGAAATTTTTGCTGTCACATCGCGGGCATATACATACACTAAATACCCAATTTCAGGTTCGCACGGTTTATAGTTTTCGAGCTAGTCTGTTCACATACACACACACACACACACACAGACCATTTCGCGGAACTTGGTTATTTCGACTGAGGGGGTCCCAAAACGTGTATTTCCGTTGAAAACCGGAAGTCGAAATTTTTCACGATCGCAATACTTCCACTTACTATATATTTCATATATAGGTAAGTGAAGATATGATTTAGTGTTCTTATGATTTAGGGGCCGGGATAGCCGAGCGTGTAGGAGCGCGACCCGTTGTTACACGCTCGAGCCGAACGGCGGCGGTTCGAATCCGCCCTGGGAGGGATAACTTTTATTTCGTGGAGGCCCCACGGAATAAATCTCAACCCTCCCACCATGGTTAGAATAGGTTTGGTTACACCTGTAGAGTAACCCCCCGTATGCCACACATGGCCAGGTAGGGGTACCGAACAAAAAAAAAAAAATCTGGTGCGTGCGCGCAACACACAACTTTCACTTACCAACTTACTTAGATTAGAAATTAAAGTGTTTTGCTAAATATCATTTCCCAAAGTCACACATTTTTCTACATTCATATCTTATTTTTGTTAATCGTTAAAGCCGTTTTTGAGTAAATAAAAAAATCCCGTAAAATGATACAAAATTTATTAAGTAAAGTCCCCCCTCCCGTAGATCAATTTTGATGAAATTTTTACAGTCGTATCTCGGGCATATAAATACATTAAATACCAAGTTTGATCAAAATCGTTAAAACCGTTTTTGAGTAAATAAAAAACCCCTTGAAAATGATACAAAATTTATTAAGTAAAGTCCCCCCTTTGGTTGATCAATTTTGATGAAATGTTGGCTATCACATATTTGGCATATACATACATCAAATACCCAGTTTGGTCACAATCGTGAGAGCCGTTTTTGAGTAAATAAAAAAAACACGTAAAAATGATACAAAATTTATTAAGTAAAGTGCCCCCTGCGGTTGATCAATTTTGATGAAATTTTTACAGACATATCTCGGGCATATAAATAGAACAAATACTAAGTTTAATCAAAATCATTAAAGCCGTTTTCGAGAAAATAAAAAAAACACGTGAAAATGTTACAAAATTTATTAAGTAAAGTCCCCCCTCCGGTTAATCAATTTTGATGAAATTTTTACAGTCATATCTCGGGCATATAAATACATCAAATACCCCGTTTGATCAAAATCGTTAAAGCCGATTTAGAGTAAATAAAAAAAACACGTGAAAATGTTACAAAATTTATTAAGTAAAGTCCCCCCTCCGGTTAATCAATTTTGATGAAATTTTTACAGTCATATCTCGGGCATATACATAGATGAAATACTCAGTTTAATCAAAATCGTTAGAGCCGTTTTTGAGAAAATCGAAAAAAACCTAAAAAGTTATTAAGTAAAGTCCCCCCTCCCTTTAAGTAATTTTGATGAAATTTACGCTGTCACATCGCGGGCATATACCTACACTAAATACCCAATTTCAGGATCGCACGGTTTATAGTTTTTGAGCTAGTCTGTTCACATACACACACACACACACACACACAGACACACACACACACAGACCATTTCGCGGGACTTGGTCATTTCGACTCAGGGGACCCCAAAACGTGTATTTCCGTTGAAAACCGGAAGTCGAATTTTTTCACGATCGCAATACTTCCACTTACTATATATTTCATATATAGGTAAGTGAAAGTAAAAATATAGGTAAGTGAAAGTAAAAAACTAATACAACTCACCAATATCTTTAAAATAAATTTATTTTTAATCATTTTATTTATGTTCGAATTGGAAGCCGTACTCTGCAATACACAAACGTGCCCGTTTTCTCATACTCCCAACCGTCACACCAAAAGTGAGAAAACGTCGAAGTTTTTCAGCAGCGGCGAAGATTCTTGCTCTTAAATTGTCTATGTTTGTCACTTCAGTGCGATAGATCAGTTCCTTGAGATATCCACAGACGAAATATTCCATGGGGTTGAGATCAAGAGATCTTGGTGGCCATAGAACTGTCCCATCACGGCCGATCTACGTTTCGAATGTTCTGTCAAATACGCCTGAACTATTCTAGAGGAGTGAGGAGACGCACCATTACTGCCAAAAACTGTGTTTGGGGGGATGTTATTGGAGATGTGCTCGTGCTGAAAAATTATGTTTCCCCTCAATTGTAAAAGAAGGTCCTCCAGCAAGGTAGGCCGCGTGTTTTCGATAATATTTAAGTAATGGTGCGTCTCCTCACTCCTCTATAATAGTTCAGGCGTATTTAACAGAACATTCGAAACGTAGATCGGCCGTGATGGGACAGTTCTATGGCCACCAAGATCTCTTGATCTCAACCCCATGGAATATTTTGTCTGTGGATATCTCAAGGAACTGATCTATCGCACTGAAGTGACAAACATAGACAATTTGAGAGCAAGGATCTTCGCCGCTGCTGAAAAACTTCGACGTTTTCTCACTTTTGGTGTGACAGTTGGGAGTATGAGAAAACGGGCACGTTTGTGTATTGCAGAGTACGGATTCCAATTAGAACATAAATAAAATGATTAAAAATAAATTTATTTTAAAGATATTGGTGAGTTGTATTTGTTTTTTTTTTTCAAATTTAAAATGTAAATTCTCAACCATTAACAATCCTTGAACCATAATTTTTTCTCTTCATGTCATCCATATCTTGGTCTTAGAAACACCAAATTAAAAAATGAAGAGTGCGTTAGAAGCGTTATTAAATGAGGTATTTTCCCTCAACTTTGCTGCCTTCTGAAACTAAAATTAGAAACTCTGGATTATGTAAAAAACTTTCCGATTTGTAAAATTTTTCACTTATTTTGTTGTTCTGGCTGAAATAAAACACGAAAAATTGGCCCAAAAATTTTTAAATGACCATTTTATTATTGAACAATGAATGTAGATTTCAACGGTGCTATCAGCTTTTCGGAAAAATTTTCAGATTTAAAGATATCACGGTTTTCCGATGCCAGGTCCTGATATCTTTCAAAATCGATAAAAAGCGAAATTATTCCGAAATGGTTAAGAATCGGACCATGGTCACTATGAACTTTTTTATTCATTTTATGGTGGAGAATCTACTGGTGAAGTTTGTCGCACGAGTAGCATGTCACCCTGTATATAGTCCTTTATGGAAAATGCCACCCTGTATACTACTAAATCCTGGACAAGCCCAGTTCTGACTTCTTGTCATTGAAAGGACTTCATATTAGGATGAAATAAGATCTAATAATATGAAATATGAAATCTAATTTAAAAAAAAATTAAACAAAAGAGTAAAAAAATGAATTAATAGAGAGGTCTATAGTGATAAAATAAATAAATACAATTAAAATTATATGGCCTTAGTTACATAAACTAAAACAAACAAACGTACCTCTTTATTTTTAAACTAAATAAGTAAATTTACTGAACAATTCAAAATTATAATGGGTTATTTTCTTAATATACCAGATGTTTGATTTAATATACCAACCCCGATCTTTTATTAAGAAGATGAGCAGTTACAAAGAATTTTTTAATTTTTGAATATATTGTTTCGTTTTTATAATGTTCTTTGTTTTTTCAAATACATTTCTTGTGAAGTAAATGTCAAGGAAATTTTAATAATTAATCTACATTCAATAAATTTTCATTAGTTTGAAATTTAATCTTCTATGAAATGAAATTTAATTAATGGATTAATATTTGTGGCGATCGTTTGACAATTCTCTCTTCAAAATGTGCCAAATACTGACATAAGATAGAGGGTGAGAGAAACGGAAAACATCCTTTTTCACTATCAAACAATGAGACAGAAATGGTTTGGGCAAGTGATTTGAATGCATGAATGAAGATAGCATAAAATAATATTAAAGTAGAGACCAGAGAAGAAGCGGAATGAAGGTCACAAAAAGAATAGCTTGTAAAAAGTAGGCATGATGAAAACATGGGAATGCTTGACACGAAGTCTTTAAATTGATAATAATAGATGTGAGCATGGAAGGAAATGTAAAGTAGTTGTATTATTAATTTAGTAACTTTAAGTAAGCATGGTTTCTAGATTGATAGTTGTTCATAGAGTAGATATGACCACTACGCCAGGTTTTTATTCCTTAATTAATTATAAAAACATAAAATAGTAAGAAATAGAAAAATAACAACATTAAATAGTATAAAATATACCTTTATCTTGTTGGCTAAAATATTTCTGGATTTAATCTAATATATTTAGAGTTAATTGAATTACCCATAGAATATTTAATATTCTCATTAATAAATCATTTCAAATGTTTCAGTATCGCTCAAGCTTCGTACGTTCCTCAGGACAAGACAAAAGAAGAGAAGGAACCACTGAATGCAGATCATAAAAAAGTAGATTGAATTTTAACAATACAAAAAATTAATTTTTTTTCACTAATAATTTAAATAACATTAACATGTTTTATTGTATAGAAAAAAAAAACTATGTGTGATTTGTACAGTGTTCTGTAAATAATTATTTATATTCTTTCTGAAATGTTTAGGTTTATTATATTTTGTTTTTGATAAATATTAAAATCTCTATTTAATATAAGGATTTAGCTTTTTTATTTATTTTTTGTTCCATCTTATGAACAAATTTTTTTTTTTTTTTCAAATAATGACTTTTAATATCAGGAAGTCCAAAAACACTCTTGTTCAATTCAGTGTTCAAATTTAATGGTGATATGGAGAGTCCATATCAACATCCCAACCGGACTTCCCTTCTGCTCAGATAAGGATGAAGACCTGCTTCAAATTGGGTTGAAGGTTGGCTATAATAGTTGTACACCATTTGAAGGTTGTTCAACCGCTCCCTCTCCCAAACATCTCTTCCCTTTTTACTAGCAAAAAAACCATCTAACAAATAGTTCTAAAATCTGGGATGGATCACTTCCACCACACTCTTAGAACAGTGCATCTGTCGCTGCTATTGATAGTCAGACATTTTAGAAAGAAATTGTCTTTACTTAACTAGCCTATTTTTTACCAAGTTTGTGGGTCAAAATCTCGTTGTTTCATAGTGGAAGAATCGTGATAACATTTTCCTCCTGTCTGGTTCCCTCAGAAATTTTCTATATTTAAGTAATATTTGTTTCGACCCAAGCATGTAGATAATCATCAGCATAAAGGCAATATATGATTTCTGGCTCAACATCTTGACTATTTTTTATCCCAGAAATTTTTTTTATAAAGCAGTCAACCAGTTTCTCACCTCCAAAAAAACACAATAATTTTACCCTAAATGTTTAGTGATACTTGGTATGCTTTCGTATAAAATGCAATGACATTTTTTAATATGTAAAGTTGTTAAAATTGAAGAAATAAATATCAAATTATAATGAAGCATCAATGAATTCAATTATTCAATTTAAGCACATACAAATAAATATTCGTTCAGTTTATATATTTACTATCTTTTCATTAAAATAAATCAAATAAATAAAAACAATTGAAATGAAGAAGTAAAACAAGATTGCTTTATGAAGTATAGAATTATCGATATAAAAATAAAATCGATATAAAATATATTCTTGTCAGACCATAAAGCATAGACATAAATCATGTTTGAACATAAATCACAGATTTAAAATACAATAAATTATGTATATGATGCACATTCATATTTACATAACACACTAATATTATGCACCAAGTAATCATCTTAAATAAATATTAAAGTTAAAACTGCTGTATAAAATAAATAATTAAGTACATTCTAAATAATACATTCCAAGAGATCGGCTATGCATGAACCCGAAAAATATGACACAATCACTGATAACTTTTTCAAGGCCTTTTCTCTGTAAGGTATTGGTAAGGAGCCTATGTACGCTTCAAAGCAGTTTCCATAAGTTGGGTTGAGAATAGGTGGTCTGTCTTCGGGAGGATTCTGCGCCTGAGAAAATACAAAAAATAGTTATTAGTTTAAAGGATTTCAGAATATGCATTAGTAGTATTAACACTTAGGCCTGATATTGAGCGATGGACCATAGGTTCTTATGCCCTATTAGAACAGAAACAGACAAAATATACAACAAATTGTAAGTCTGTAAAACCTTGGTCATAAAATTTTATGAGTAATAGGAATCAAGATCTGCAGAGTTTGCTCAAATTGAAGTGGGCCAACAATAATTTATGGAGGTTGGAAATAGGTCAAATCGTTTTGAATAGTTCCAATGTAAGTATTAAAATTAAATGCAAGGATTAGAAAATCAAAACATTTTCAACACCGTAAAATTTCTTTCTTTATAAAGGAGATCTCAAAAGCCCTGTCGTTGCAGTATCTAAATGTACAGTATAAGTCAAAAAGTTCTAGACAATGTGCATTCCTTAATTATGAAATTACAGTGTAATATAAAGTAAATATATTTTATCTTGAAAATAAAAAATTGTCCGTGGCAGGGATTCCAGGTCATCTGCATACATTTTTACTTCGATATAGTTTTACAATAACATAAAGTACAATAAAAGTTTAATTTTCAGGGGTAAGGTATGCTTTTACTTTGGTACCAATAACCCTTCCCTTGTTGTTATTCTCTTAGGCTAAATATTCTATGGGCATATCATAAATAAAAATAAAATAACTCTGTTTGTATGGTACATTTTTTCAATTAATTAAGAAATTAAGCTTCATAAGTTATGTGTTAAAATAAAAAGCATAACCTAAAACAAAAATGTTAATGTTGGTCTGCATTAAAAAAGCTATTTACCTCTTAGAGGGTATTTCTTTCCCCATACCCAAGACTTTGGCCCTTAAAAAAAAAACTAATACATGAAATTTAAAAAAAAATCGAATACACCCAATGTGCACATAGGTAAATATTATCATACAAAATTTAACTAAAACCGCTAAAAAATGTCCAGAAATAAATTTATAAATAGAGTAAAAACGGCGATGATCATAGCGAAAATATATTTTTAAAAATACTCAATTTCTGCCTTCTTTCTGTATCCTTGAAATTATTACGGTTTCTGTAATATGGAAAAACCTAAGAGGATTTGTTTAATCAAGGAATGTGAGAAGCTGTACTCCATGAATAACTAGGGCGTATAGAAATTATCAAGCGCCTCCCCTACTCCCGCCCCCCAAAATTAGTATATATATATTTTATATTAAGAAAAAAATATTTCCTGAATAGAGTCCAGAATTATGCAAATGAATCGTACAAAACCAAAATTAAATCATAAAATGGCTAACAACCTATTTAGTTATCTTTGCAGCGGTATCAGAATTATCGGTAAGTGTGATAAGTCGAACCCACTCCACGTCATCGCTACTTGCCCTGCACACCCCCAAAAAATACTTTATTTGCACCAATGATGTAGGTACCCAATAAATGTATTTGCAAAAATACCGTTTTGAAATTTGAATGGTCTAACTTTTCTAGGAACCCCAGTAGACATAGAAGAAATAACGAATAAGAATGTATTTGTATCCCATTTAATCAACTGTTAAAAGTCTGTAAGAAGACAGAGCAAAGCATGGGCGAACGTGCATCGAACCTTTAGACTCAATACAATAATGGCGGAAAGAAAACTATCACGGTCAGATTTAAACTTATAGGTTCACGAAGAAGAAAATAGATACCTAAATAATAAAAAAAGCTTTAACTCGGAACGGAATATTTTAAGAACATGTTTATCTGTCCAAAAATAACGATCATAAAAATGATTCAATTTTACGCTATATATATAATATATACATAATTAAACTATAAAAAAAAGATAAATAAAATAAATATTATTAATTGATTCTTAGAGTTAAAATTTAGAAAAAAATCATTTCCAAATAGATTCGTGACCCGCGATAACAGAAAGGCCATTTCATCGTTTTCGATGTAAAACCTCGTAAGCATAAAATATATTTATTTAAAACAAAAGAGATATTGGTTGTTCATCTCTAAAGGTAAGGAAACTCTTGAATAGTGTGTTTACAATAGCAACTCCATACAGTGCAGAAACTTGGTCCATATTCCAACGCTTGGGCAGCAAATGTGTCACCACACAGATGACTCCTGCATAGTATGCGTGACATCAAATATGGACATTTTGCCAGCATGAAAGATGGGCGATAGTTTGGACACTAATTATTCGGAACTCACTTAAATATGCGCGGAACTTAGCTTCGTCACTGAGACAAAGTAGGGGTATAAGTTAATAAAATAGGTATGTGAACATCTAGATCCCAATCCCACATCAAAGATTCCTGAATATCTTATAACTGTATTTTATAGTATGCTTGTCACATTGACTAGACAACGGACGAACCAAATTTGTTTCTTGATAACTTATCAGTAAAAAGCAACCGGGAATTTTCGATTCTGATCTCATAAAGCAAAAAAATATGCATGATAGAAAAACATTTTTGAACTTTCTTTGCTCGACTTAAAATCTGGTTGTCTAAACCGAGACCTTATATCAGTACAGGTAGCGTTACACCGCAAGGTAAAAATATTTATAAATTTCAAAAACCTAAGATTGAAAAAAAAAAGAAGGTTCGATTAGTATACTGGGTTACTTTAGAATTTATCACAAAAAGGGTCAGAAATATTTTTTTCAGAATGTTTTATCTCCCATTGTGGAACATATGGAATACGCTGATATTTTATTTTTTTTAAGGGAAACACTATATGGTCAAATATATGTAGAGTAAGAGTGTCTTAGTTTAATTGTTGAGCTGATAAAACGAACTAAATTGTCATACGAAATAATGAAAGTGAACAAAAAGAAAGCGGAGAACAACTTTGAGCTTTGGCAAGTGCCAAAGTAATTTTGATAATTTGGATTTGGCCCAACAGAATTAGTCATTCTTTATCAGAATATATTAATTTTTTTAAATAAAAAATTAACATACCGAGTTGTAGTTCTCGAGCCTTATCAGTAGTTTCGTAAGCCGCTCGTTTGTCAGGTTTTGATAAAGTCTATCGAGTACTTCAATCTGCCGAATTGCCTGAAGTCGCTTAGCTTGTGGTTGGGTCTCCAGGATCATGCCAGAAAAATTGGCGAGGTACAGAATATATTCTTGAGTCATATTGAATTACCTGGAAATATAACATATTTGTTTTAAAAAAAATTAAATAAGATGATAATATCAATACCTATTACTATATAACATGCTAAATTTTAGCATAGTTTTCAGTTACAAGCTTACCTTGCTCAACCTGAGGTGTCTTCAGCAGACTGCTGACTGGAAGGTATCCTCGAAGGGCCTAGGGTCTAAGAAAGTGGAGGGGATTACCATTTTCGGGAAGGACCAATGAAATCCCGAAATTTGACCAGGTAGTAAAGAGTAATGTTAACAGGTATCGTTAACAGGTAAAGAAAATTTCCCTATCATATCAGAAAAATTGTTAAGATAACTAAATAAGAAAAATATTGTAATTGTCTTTTATAATAATTTGTATTTAATCACTGTATATTTGACCTTTGTTAAAAACATATATAGCATAAGAGTCGATCAATTTAAAAATAAATATATATTTATTTTACTAGATGTCCTGCGAATGATTGAACAAATGTTTATTTATTTATCTTTGTTGGAACGCCTTCTTTTCATTAATATTGGATCATCGACGATTTGCCGTATTAATTAAGACTATAAATAAGTGATCAACTTTCGCGGTAATGAATAATAAATTATCATCTATCTTGCTCTTGCCCTGAAGATACTTACCCAGTTGGGTCCAAACGTAGGCTACAAATAAAAGTTTTTTTAATATTTGAAGATCTTTTGACAGTCACCCAAGACCAATTTCTGTACATCTTTTCTAATCCAATAATTGAGGCATCATTTTGAACATTAACTTCTATCAAGTGCCAAGAAATAATCACTTGTCACAGCTATTAACAGGGATAATGAAAAAAAATGTATATAACTTAGAGAAGGAATAGTTCTTTTTGTCAGTTCATAATAATAATATTTATTATAAAAAATAACAAAGAAAGTATAATTAGCAAGTGCATTATGAACCATAATATGTATTATTGTTGAGTAAATGAGTCAATAAAGATTTCTTATAAAAATTGATTAGTATTAAATAAAGATGAAAAAGGGAAAAAGAGTTTTAGGTTGCTATGGATACTTACATGTGACACACATTGAAATTTAAATTCCAATAGATTTATGAAATGATATAGGAAGTGGACAATTGTGTGTTGGTTCAGTAACTAACATAGTAGGAACTAGAAATTATTATTAAGGAAATAAAGTAAGCGTGTTCATGAATGTCTTGATTTGATATATGCGAGTATGATCAGTATTTTTTTATATTTAATTTACAGCGATTTAAATATATAATACGCACAAACTAATTTTATTAGACTTACTTAGCGTGTTATAATTCATCAGTTAAAGATTGATTCTGCAGCATTTCGCAAGTATGTAGCGGAAACGGCTGAGATGGCAGTGACTCGGTACCCCTGGTACTATCTCCCATCGACCGTCCACAAAATTCTTTTCCATGGAGCAGACATGATTGAGTACGCAGCCCTTTTTGTCGGTTCCCTGTCAGAAGACACTCGGTAGGAACAAAAATTATAAGCAGTACAGGAAACATCTCAAGTCGCAACAAATGAAGATGTTTTCCACCAATTATTCGTAACAAGCAACCTATACATTACGGATTTAAGACCAGCATACAAGTATAAAGAGAAAAAAGAGCTAACCGAGGAAGCATACAATTTACTTAAACAAGATTAAATAATTATATCCTATTTGTATTATTGTACACAACAATTTTAAATATTTTCATTTTTATTTTCCACATCAAATTTTAACTTGATGTGATGCTCTGATTTCGTTGATATTGATTTCATTAGATTCGGCACCTCAAAAAACATATAAGACTATACCAAACACGAATTTTTTATATTTTTGACTTTTTGACCTCAACTTTGGACTTGATCTGGTGGTCCCATTGCACTGATTTTGGTTTCATTAGATTCGGCACCTCAAAAAATCAATACAGGGGAGGTTCCATGCCGCTAACAAAGTTAATATAATAGATATTACGTTTTTTCCCATTTTTAGCTTTTTTGGACCACTGTGGGGCACCCCCCCCCCCCCGAGAGGTGAGGACACTCATAAAGTATTACTATTTCTGTATAAAATAGACTATATTTAGTCATTTTTCAAGTCCAATAATTGAAAATGGATTGTATTTAAACATTTACAGCAATTTACAACGTCATTATGTACTAATATGTATTTTAAATTAGGACCTTCATTACTCATGAAATGTAAAAAAATAAGTGCGCACCCCCCTCAAAAAATTTCTGGATCCGCCACTGCCGTGCGGATTTATAACACTTTGACGGTACTGTTGGGTAATTCTTATTTAAATCAAATGTTTAAAGCTTTTTCCTATTTGGGCAATGGGTTCAATAATGAAATTGATAAATACAATAAATTTATTTTTCCAAACATTATTTTCAAATAACTAAGCTTCCCCCACCCATAAGCCATTCAAAGCGCCCCCCCGTCTTAAATAATTTAAAATTGACTTAAATAATCAATCTTGTCTGAAAATATAATCTTTTGATAATCTATATAAATAAAGTTGAAATTCTGTTTGTTTGTTCTTTATAGAAATCCATACCGTTTGTCCTAAATTCTCCAAATTTCGCTCAGTGGTTCTTTGATACCAGGTGCGAACACCCGTCCATATTAAAATTGCATAGCTTCAGCCAATCTCTGGGTATATTCTTTATTGTTATAAAATTCGTCATGATCTCCCTTTACAATGGTTTTTTTTACGAAATCGACCGTTTGAGTCGAAAAAACGGCCTTAAAATTCATTTTATAGATTTTGAAGAGGCCAACAAGGCCCGGTAAGACCGTCCCTTGGCAGGCGTCGAGTTCTAGGATTTTTAAACCATATGTTTTTTTTTTAACATTACAATACGTTTATTTACATGTATGGTGAATTTATTTTTTATAAATGCCTCCAAAGAAGCGAGCTTCAATAGGAGTAGTAAGCTCAAAAGCCAAAAAACAACTTCAAATACGAGCAGCTGAAACTCTCGACGAACATCAAAATAGGATTGAACAACAGAGGCTTACACAGGCAGAATCGCGCGAAACTGAGTCTGCCCAGGAATATGAGGCCCGCCTTGCGCCACAGAGGCTTAGGGAAGCCGATTTGCGAGAAGCTGAAACTGCAGGGCAATATTTCTGTTTGTTTGTTAGTTCTTTATAGAAATCCATACCGTTTATCCTGAATTCTCCAAATTTCGCTCAGTGGTTCTTTCATACCAGGTGCGAACACCTGTCCATATTAAAATTGCATAACTTCAGCCGATCTTCAGCTGATATTCTTTATCCTAATAAAAATCGTAATGATCTCGCTTTACAATGGTTTTTTTACGAAATCGACCGTTTCATTAGAAAAATTAAATTTCCCGGGTGAAACCGGGACTTACAGCTAGTATTATATACTTTAAAGAAGTTAGAATGTTTCCATGATATCTCTTAAAAGTTGAATGGAAAGTAACTATTATGTTAATAATTTTAGATCTATATGGAACAACCAACGACTATTGGTCAGTGAAGCCCTCAAACTGTGAAAGTATTCGACAGAAAAATAAAGTTTGAAAATTTGAACATTTATAAAAAATAGGACTCAGAGCAAAACAATGACTTTTGGGCATTAAATTTTCTGAAGATGGGGACCTATTGCCACGCAAAGTAACGACCATTAAAGTAAGGATATCTAATAACTAATTAGAAAAATTATGGCTAAACGCTTTAAAAAAAATCTGGTGCGATGCGCGCAACACACAACTTTCACTTACCAACTTACTTACATTAGAAATCGACATGTTTTTTTAATTGCCATTTTTATAAATAATATAAAAAAGATGACTTGATTTTGATTAAAAATGATTAATCTAATCAAAATCATTAAAGCCGTTTTTAAGATATTCCAAAAAAATGTAAAAATTGGAAAAGAATGTTATGAAATAAAGAGCCCCCTGCATTTGACCAATTTTGATGAAATGTTGTCTGTCACATTGTGAGCATATACATACACCAAATATCAGTCTGATAATAATCATTACAGCCGCTGTTGAGTAAATAAAAAAAACACGTGAACATAAGAAAAAGTTTATTAAATGAAGTACCCCCTCCGTTTCACCAATATTGATGAAATTTCGGATGTCGCATCGCGGGAATATACATACATCAAATACCCAGTTTCATCAAAATCATCAAAGCCGTTTTTGAGAAAATAAAAAAAAACGTAAACATTAGATAAAATTCTTTAAGTAAAGTCCCTCCTCCAGTTGATCAATTTTGATGAAATTTTTACAGTCGTATCTCGGGCATATACGTACATCATATACCCAGTTTGATCAAAATCGTTAAAGCCGTTTTTGAGTAAATAAATAAAACACGTGAAAATGATACAAAATTTATTAAGTAAAGTCCCCCCTCCGGTTAATCAATTTTGATGAAATTTTTACAGTCATATCTCGGGCAAATAAATAGATCAAATACTCAGTTTAATCAAAATCGTTAGAGCCGTTTTTGAGAAAATCGAAAAAAACGTAAAAAGTTACTAAATAAAGTACCCCCTCCCTTTGAGCAATTTTGATGAAATTTTTGCTGTCACATCGCAGGCATATACGTACACTAAATACGCAATTTCAGGTTCCCACGGATTATAGTTTTTGAGCTAGTCTGTTCACACACACACACACAGACACACACACACACACACACACACACAGACCATTTCGCGGGACTTGGTTATTTCGACTCAGGGGGTCCCAAAACGTGTATTTCCGTTGAAAACCGGAAGTCGAAATTTTTCACGATCGCAATACTTCCACTTACTATATATTTCATATATAGGTAAGTGAAAGTAAAAATAGTCGGAACAACCACACAGAAATACATTAAGATGACAACAAGATGACTTGGTTAAGATAATCAATGATTAACTTACTCTATCCTAAATAATTTATAACATATTTATTTTATAATCAGCAAAAAAAATAATTAAATTAAATAAACATAATATTATCAAGTTAATGAATATTTAATTAAATCGATCAAAATAAAATTAAATATCCATAGTGTTATCAAACCATTTGCCCCCTCTCTGTTTTTTCAAGAAAAAAAAAGTTGCCTTTCCTTTGGTAAAATTTTGAAATCTCCGATTATTTTTTGTGTGTGCGAAATGAATCAAACATACGGTTTTTTCACGTAACCGTGAAATTCTGTTTAATTTGATACCTCCCTCGTTCATCAAAATCCATTGGTCCTGTGTGTCAGAAATGGAATCAGTAGAGGAGAGGATAATTTAAAAAAAGAATCTTTTATAAATGTTATTCTTTAATAAAATTGATAAGAAATCATGCGTGACAAAATATGAAGTAGAAATTTAAATAAATTAGCAATAATACTACACTACCATATTTTACATTGGATATAATGGGACTTCTAGGGAAATAGACAGCTTTAAAAGTGATTTGTCTATAAAACATAGTATTATAAACTCACAATTTAATGAGATTTGGAAAAAATAAATCTGTTTTATAACTTCCTTTCCAACCGTAGGAATTGTAACGCCAATTAAAAAAAATCATTATTGCGATAATCCAAATTAGTTAACACAGATATTATTTATTAAATATTATAAATAAATATCAAAGTAGCGCATATTTATATACCTATCCATCTCAATAACTAGCTTCTTTAAACGTGTCGAACAAATATTTACAAATATAATCACTGAACTTGAATCTATTAATACAATTAAAATAGCTTAAATAGAAAAGGGTGTAATATAAACAAAAACAAATGAATACTATCACTAATACTTACTTACGTATTAATATCTCTGATAATGATCTCTGATGATAAAATCCATTTTTTGTAGCTTTCTTAAATACATTATGTAATTATAAGCTTAATTCTACATTAGTAGAATATCTTATATTTTTACTTTCACTTACCTATATATGAAATATATATATAGGAATGATATATGGATATATAAGGATATATAAGGATAATGGATATATAAGGATGAAATATACATATACTTTGGGAAATGATATTTAACAAAACACGTCAATTTCTTATCTATGTAAGTTGGTAAGTGAAAGTTGTGTGTTGCGCGCACGCACCAGATTTTTTCAATAAAAATCTGGTACGTGCGCGCAACACACAACTTTTACTTACCAACTTACTTAGATTAGAAATTGATGTGTTTTGTTAATTGCCACTTCTCAAAGTCAGACATTTTTCCACATTAGTTTCTTATTTTTGTTTTTATTTACTCTATAAAAAACACTAATTTTTTTCATTAACACGTTGAGCGCCAGGGAAAAGATGATGTACTTTTGCCTGGGGCCAAAGCAATTTTTCCTAATTTATAACTTTAATATGATTAGAATGATACAAAAATTGCAAAAGAAATAAATAAAAAGTTTAATTTTGGCAATTAAACAATAATTTTGTGAGCGGTACGTATGTACCGCCCGGCCCCAGGGTAAAGCCCGCTACCTATAGTAGTACGGGGGCTGCCCGGTTATGACCGCGACGTCAACCCTTGTCCCCTTAAAATATGTTATTTTAATAAATAAGATATTTTGTTTTGTAAAAAAATAAATAAAATTAATTTATTTTATTTATTTATTTATTTATACCCCCCAAATTAAAAAAAAAAAAAAAAAAAAAAAAAAAAAAAAAAAAAAAAAACATTTGGGCCAATTGCATTGGCGAATTGTTCTGGGCCGGAGCGGTCCAATATGCCTTGAAATCACACTCGGCAGGCGGTCCCCTGGCCCAGAACAATCTTTTAGCTGGCGGGAGCGGGCGGTACCTGGGGACCGCCTCGGCCCCAGCCAATAGTCCAACAGCGGTACGATCGTACCGCTTGGCGCTCAACGTGTTAAATAAAAGTTTTTACTTGTGATGATTCGGGAATGCAAGCCTAATACTCCATCGCGTCTGATTTTATAATTATCTATTTAGTTGTTGGAAACTTAATTTAGTTACCATGAAAATAATTTCGTTTAAATAAAGAGAACGGCTTGAATTATGAACAATGGTCTGTCATTAAAGCCGTACTCTGCATAGGTGGGCTTAACGTGTTTTATGAGTTGACGGAATATTTTTCTTTTTTTCTCCTCTATATGTTCACTTGATTTTATCATATTTCATATTTAGCCATTTCTTATTTTTAGGCCTAACGAGAGACAGTTAATTTCTCCATAAAAACAAAAACAAAGGTACTTTATAGGAAAACAAAAAATGACCCTTCCCCATTTAAGCCCCCTCAGAACATTTTAATAATGATAAAGCTTCCTGATATTAAAGAACACCTAATTTTCATTAAACATGACGAATTTGATCAAAATCATTAAAGCCGTTTTTGAGATAATCGAAAAAAAGTTATGAAATAAAGTGACCCTTCCGTTTGACCAATTTTGATGAAATGTTGGCTGTCACATCTTTGGCATATACATACATCAAATATCCAGTTTGATCAAAATCGTTAAAGCCGTTTTTGAGTAAATAAAAAAAACATGTGAAAATTATATAAAATTTACTAAGTAAAATGCCCCCTCCGTTTGATCAATTTTGATGAAATATTTGCAGTCACATCTCGGGCATATTAATAGATCAAATACTCAGTTTAATCAAAATCGTTAGAGCCGTTTTCGAGGAAATCGAAAAAAACGTAAAAAGTTATTAAATAAAGTACCCCCCCCCTTTGACCAATTTCGATGAAATTTTTGCTGTGCAATCGCGGGCATATATATACGCTAAATATCCAATTTCAGGTTCGCACGGTTTACAGTTTTTGAGCTAGTCTGTTCACACACAGACCATTTCAGGGGACCCCAAAACGTGTATTTCCGTTGAAAACCGGAAGTCGAAATATTTCACGATCCCAATACTTTCCCTTACTATATATTTCATGCATAGGTAAGTGAAAGCAATAAATATATAATGCTTTATAAAAGAAAAAAAAATTATTGTAGTGGAAATGTTAGGGGGTGCGGACTGAAAAATGAAACTTATAAGAAGAAATACTTTATGTAACGTATCCAACATTATCGATATTATCGATTTTAATATGAACGCTAAATAACATCAATAAGAGAAATATTGCATAGTAGGTAACATATGAAGAGATATAGGAATAATATTAAAATGGTAATGATAAATAATTTCTGTGAATGATTAAATAGTGAAAAATTAAAAAAATCAGGTGGGGTATGCGCATAGTACTACTTTCATTTATCACAAAAGTGGACATATTCTTTTTTTTTTTTTTTTTTTTTTTTTTTTTGTCGTAAAATAATTTGTTCCCTTGATTTGGAAATGGGATCAAATATAAATTTTTTTAAATGATTTTTTTTTTTTTATTTGATCATACAGTGGAGTACCCGTAGGGGAGTAGAGTCGGCTATACTTAATTATGAAACTCCATAGTCGTGGATTCGTTTGGATTTATTTTTATATATTATTAAATTTAAAGGCACTTTAAGCCATTAAATGAAGAATTTTTTCCGTTAGCCATTTAATCAGATCGTTTCTGTAATGATAAAACCCATCTCATACTCAAGAATACTTAATCCGACACCAATATGATGAAGTTAATCAAAATCGTTATAGCTGTTTTTGAGAAATCGTAAACATGTTTAAAGTCGTTAGTATAAAGTGCCCCCTCCATTTTCTCAATTTTGACGAATCCTTTGCTGTTACATCAGGAGCACATACCTACCTTAAATACCTAATTTTAGTTTTGTTCGACTAATCGTTGCTATGTGTTTATTAGGTTATGCTCAAAACCTGTATTTCCGCAGACGTTTTTACACATTCAGACTTTTATTATCTTTATTATTTTACTATCATTTCCAAATCTCTTAATATGTTACCATGTAATATTTCTTTTATAATTTCTCTAATTGGTTGCTATCTAGTTTTTTGTATGTAGCACTAATCAAGGCCTGAAATTCGGACCAAAACGTTGGACACAAATATACATGTTATTTCTTTATATAAGGGCAATTTTCCTTTTTAACGAATCCACAATCATTAATTTATATAACCGATTCCACTGCACTAATTTCTACGCAAAACTATGTTTTACGGTAAAAATGAATTACAATAAATAAACAAAACAAAATCAATTTTTTTAAAAGAGGAGTTATAAGGTTTTTGGAAGTTATTTCTTTCGTTTAAAATTAACTAAATGTTTCTTTATTTTTCATTTTGACTTTTTTTAGTTGTATATTATGTTCTTTATTGTTTTGTATTGCTAATATACTTATAAGTTTTTTATCGTAATTTGTGTGTGTGTGAGAGAAAGAAAGAGAGAGAGAGAGAGAGAGAGAGAGAGAGAGAGAGAGAGATTGTGTGAAACGCCTTAAAGATGCCTTGATACGAAAATTTAGATGTAAATAAATCTTTATTTTATTATTTTTTAAAATTGAGATTGGAGAGGGATGAACCTCGTTCATACTTCCTAAAGTCGTATTTTTTATTTTTATACTTTTTAATTTAATATTAAGCTAATAATTTATGGCTTAGAATATTTCAATAATTTGAAAATAATTTTAATTTGCGTAGTAGGCAAATAGGCGCCTTACTGACCAAGGTTCATAACCTAAAATAATCCGTGTACCTGTTCAGGTATGGTAAAATACCTTTCAACTTGAAGGGATTAACCGTTTCAAAACTATCTACTTATAAAATTTTATTGCCCTAAGAACTCTGCCCTTCTTCTACAAACCCTCTCATTCGAAATTAAAAGTAGCAAAAGAATGAAATATGCCGTTCACAAGATAAGAAAACTACTTTAATAGGAACGCTTCAAATTCCAGTTAATTTTGAACAAAACTAACTTTATTTTCAAAAGAATTGATTTATTATTAAATAAATAGATCTAATTCATTTCATGCCCATCGTTGAAATGCATTACTGATTTAATAAACATAAAATGTTCTTGCTTGAAATGGTATAAAATCCAAAAATTAAATCTGAAACAAGTATTGACGGAACTAGGAGAGGGCTGCAGCATTGGTCAATTTTTGTCATTTAAAGATATAATTTAATATTAATTTAATCTATTTGTGGGGGTAACCACCTTGTTTTAAATTATTTTAAATAATTTATTTTTTGAAAACAAAAGATCGGGCTCCATCGGGAGTCGAACCCGGGTCCTCCGCGTGACATGAGTTGTATGCTAACCACTGCACCACTGAGAGGTATCAGTGAAGAGGAAGGATTGGCTCCGCTTGGAAGCGAGCTCTGTGGTGCAGTGGTTAGCATACCACGCATGTCACGCGGAGGACCCGGGTTCGACTCCCGGCGGAGCCCAATCTTTTCTCTTCAAAAAATCAATTATTTAAGATAGAATTTAACTTTACTAAAAGTAACAAAGTAACTTAAAAAACAAATAATATGCCTAACAAGTAGAATTTTACTTGCGAGAAAGGAACAAGGGGAATGGTTGTAGGACTGCAGCCCCCTTTTACAACCGGCTGGATCCGCCCATGGAAATAAGGAGCCTAACAGGTATTAGTGTTACGAAAACTTAAAAGGTTAATAGCGGGCAAACTGGGAGCTGGTAACTTGACTACAACTGAAGATAACGGCTCATCTTCACAGTCAAATGACTCCTTAAATCTCTCAGGTACCATAATTCATAAAATTAAAAACAAACATTAATTGAATTAGATGATAGTGATAAGTGATATTTTTAAGATGGTTAGCAAACTGATTTGATTCAGCTCTGTTCACAAGGACATCCTGATCAGATTTGTAGACATTAGTATATTATTAAATGTTGACATTAACATGTAATAATTTTCAACACTGATAGCAAGAATGTAATTATAATTTAAATACCGACGAAACCATACCACTGCTAAAGGTTTGCATGACCATGATTCGTTGCAACACACATCATTTTTAAATGCCAGGGGACAGTGGGGACATTTTATGATTCAGTGGCCAAAAATCTATAGCTTCTCACCAAATTAAGTTAATAGAATAATTCTTTTTTCATCTACGAGCATAAGATTTTCTTCATCACTGAGAATAAAAAAAATATAAATAACATCACTCTCGGTATTTCATATTAATTTTTATCTGAATATTTCTTCACTTTAATTTAAATAAAGTGGCTTATTAGGTACAGGGTCCTACTTAGACAATAAATGAGTCAGTATTATTAGCTATTGATCTTTCATCTGTTATACTTGTATTTTTCAGGTACATATTTGCTCCTTTTGAAATATTTTTAAATAATTCTTGTCTAAAAAAGAAAAAATGCAAAAAATTTTATTAAAAATATCCCGTGTTTAGGAATTTTAACGGGAAAAAATATTGTCCAATGATTCAACTAGAAGTGTATTTTATGATTTAGTCTAATTGGAGGACGAAAATAAATTAAATAATGTAGGGATTTAAATCTTGAAATCGATATATCACCGGATGATCGCATTTGATCAATCAAAATTCATTTTTTCTTCTTTAGACAATAAGTATTTTTTTAAAATTCCAAAGGAGCAAATGCCTGAAAAATATGTATGCAATGTAATGTATGTAAGCAGAAAGATCTATAGATAATAATACGATTTCATTCTCTAAGCATGACCCTGTTCCTAATAAACTATTTTATTTAAATGAAAGTGAAGAAAAGAGTCATATAAAAATTAATTTAAAATGCCCAGAGTGATAGTATTTGTACTTTTTTTTTTTATTCTCACTAATGAAGAAAATCTCATGCTCATTGATGAAAAAAAAATTAATCGATTAACTCATTTTGGTCAGGAGTTATAGAATTTTTGCTACTGAATCACAAAATATACCCTCTGTAGGACATGTGTACCTTAAAAGGAATATTACTTTAGGATATTACTGTATTAGGATATTAGGGATATTACTGCATGGTGGTTAGAAATATAAAAATCTGGTGCGTGCGCGCAACACACAACTTTCACTTACCAACTTACTTAGATTAGAAATTATTGCGTTTTGTTAATTGCCACTTCTCAAATGAACAGAACGGCTTTAATTATGAACAATGGTCTGTCATTAAAGGCGTACTCCGCATGCGTGGGCTCAACGAGTTTTATGAGTTGACTGAATATTTTTCTTTTTTTCTCCTCTTTATATTTTCTTTATTTTTATCATATCTCATATTTTGCCATTTCTTATTTTTAGGCGTAACGAGAGACAGTTAATTTCTCCATATAAACAAAAACAAAGGTACTTTATAGGAAACAAACAAACAAAAAGCCCCCCCCCCCAAAAAAAAGCCCCCTCAGAACATTTTAATAATGATAAAACTAACTTGACATTAAAGAACACCTAATTTTCATTAAACATGACGATTTGATAAAAATCGTTAAAGCCGTTTTTGAGATCATCGAAAAAACGGTAAAAATTGGGAAAAAATTAAGAAATAAAGTGCCCGCTCCGTTTGTCCAATTTTGATGTAATGTTGGCTAACGCATCTTTGTCATATACATACATCAAACTCCCAGTTTGATCAAAATCGTTAAAACCGGTTTTGAGTAAATAAAAAAAAAACACGTGAAAGTGATACAAAATGTATTAAGTAAAGTCCCCCCTCCGGTTGATCAATTTTGATGAAATTTTTACAGTCATATCTTGGGCATATAAATAGATCAAATACCCAGTTTGATCAAAATCGTTAAAACCGTTTTTGAGTAACTAAAAAAAAACACGTGAAAATTATACAAAATTTATTAAGTAAAGTCCCCCCTCCGGTTGATCAATTTTGATGAAATTTTTACAGTCATATCTCGGGCATATAAATAGATCAAATACCCAGTTTGATTAAAATCGTTAAAACCGTTTTTGAGTAAATAAAAAAATATACGTAAAAATGATACAAAATTTATTAAGTAAAGTCCCCCCTCCGGTTGATCAATTTTGATGAATTTTTTATAGTCATATCTCTGAAATATAAATAGATCAAATACTCAGTTTAATCAAAATCGTTAAAACCGTTTTTGAGAAAATCGAAAAAACGTAAAAAGTTATTAAATAAAGTACCCCCTCCCTTTGATCAATTTTGATGAAATTTTTGCTGTCACATCACGGGCATATACATACACTAAATACCCAATTTCAGGTTCGCACGGTTTATAGTTTTTGAGCTAGTCTGTTCACACACACACACACACACACACACACACACACACACACACACACACACACACACACACACACACACACACACACACACACACACACACACACACACACACACACACACACACACAACACACAGACACACACACACACACACACACACAGACCATTTCGCGGGACTTGGTTAATTGGACTCAGGGGACCCCAAAACGTGTATTTCCGTTGAAAACCGGAAGTCGAAATTTTTCACGATCGCAATACTTCCACTTACTATATATTTCATATATAGGTAAGTGAAAGTAAAAATTATAACTATACTTCTCTACTTAACAATAAATAGAATTAGACCCTCCCCTCCCATTAAAGACTAATACAAAATTATTAATAAAATAAAACCTTTTATGCAACCTCATAACTATACATTTTTTTAACCGACTTCGAACGAAAGAGGAGGTTACTCAATTCGATACGTATGTGAATTTTTTTTTTTTTTTGTGCCTTTTTTTTTTTTTTTTTCTATGTATGTTCACCGATTACTCAGAGATGGGTGGACCAATTGGAACGAAACCTTTTGCATCTTGCATAGTATTTTCCCAAGGTGGTCCCATTTAAACCTTTTTGGGGTTCCTAATTTATTTAAGAAGTTATCGGGAAAAAACATGAAAATAATTATTTAATTATCGCTCAAATTGTTTAATTATTGGAAAAACATATGGCATATATCGACGGTTGGACAACATAATCATAAGACAACAAAATTCGTGAAATTCCAAGAAAGACTGACGATTTAATCGGTAATCGTTTTAAAGCAGAATTTAAGACTTCTTCAAGTTCCCGAAGGATCGTTTAAATTTAAAATCGTAGCTATTATTGATTTAAATTAGATTTTGATTTCTATCTTTTATTGACCATGCACATTAAAAAAGAATACAATAATTCCTGGAAAAGCTCATTTTCAGTTGACTTAATAAAGCATTCAGATACCTCTGTCTTTTTCCGGATACACTCGGTTACTGTTGAATATCTTGCCGGAGGTCTTGTGCCGATCCTTTAAGGGTGATACTTCTGTTATGTTATCCGGATTACTAGTATCGGGTTTTAAATTTGTTTCTACAACTATCGAAGCTTTTGCTGGTGTTCATCCATCAATAAAAACTACAAAATAAAACTTGATGAAACCGAAAACAACCTCATTGTATGAAAGTCCCCTCAGCAAAAATTTGGCAGTCATAGAAATGATTGTTAAAAATGATGATAAATGCTACGCCTCTAGAATTGAAGCAACATTGTTTAGCAATTTATTTTCTGAATAATGTTTGATTACGAAGGATATAATTCATAGTACTTCGGTAATAATTTTAGTCTAAAATTCATCGAAAGGAACTACGAACATAATTGAATCAACCTTTGGAAATAAGTCAGTAGTCTAATACGGAGAATAATAATATCCTTCGTAATAATAAATTAACCATATGTGAGTCCCAAACCCTGTTGCTTCTATCCTAGCGGGGCAGTTTTTTTGATATCGATAAATTTTATGGTTGCCCCTTTTTTTGGCAGGGACTTCTATCCAATGATGTAATCCAATGAAGTCGTGTATAATATCGCCATAGTTTTCAGAAGGATATTCAAGCAATCAAAATTTAAAAATTACTTTCAAATTTACTATAGGTCATATTAGCATCCTCATCGATTCTCTATTAACGATATCATGTCTAAAACCGGCCAAAATCTCGAATTTTCAGTGACTTATCTACTTCATCTTGGAATGGCCGGATTTATGTATTTATCTGTATTTAACTCAACACATCTCGGAACACTGATTCTCTACGTAAATGACAAGTACTGACGACATTTAGCAAAGGAAAAATATTGTCATTGTGGAAAAACATTTTATTTGTTCCCTTCCCAAATGAACATTGATCTTTTAAAAAAAAAAAAATCCATTTATAATCATAAAAAGTAGTGTGTTGAAAGTTGTATAATACACGCACCGCTTTCCCACTTCCTGTGTGTATTCATAAAATTGAAAAGGTAAAGTGTATTTTATAATAATTTTATACAATTATTGTATAATAAAAACACCTGGGAAAGACAAACGTGGTAGAGCGTAAAAAGATTTCGAAATTTTTAAACCAACGTTTATTTTATCAACGACCAATTACCAACGAAATTTTTAAACCAACGTACGGTTTTCTACATTTGTTATCTTCTCCAACTAAAAATTGTGAAATAAAAACATTTTATAAAAAAATATTAAACCGACTTCGAAACCTAGGAACCAGTAAAAATAAATTCACTGAAAAGTATGAAATAATTACCTTCTGATTTTTATGAATACACAGCAAAATTGAAAATGGTATAAAAAGTGGAAAAGTGCAATAAGACGAATAATTTTATTTTGATTTGTACAAATACACACTAATTGTTAATAAAAATTATTAAATTAAAATATTAAATACTATGTTCAATACAACACAATCTTTTCGGAGGCGGCGCAAAATAGAAATGAAATGTTACTGATAAAATCCCATTAGTAGTCATTGAAAGTAATAGATAGGAAGAAAAGATCCATTTAGAAGATTTTCATAATGTCTAGTGTTAAATATTTTAATTTTTGCGCCGCCTCCGAAAAGATTGTGTTGTATTGAACATAGTATTTAATATTTTAATTTAATAATTTTTATTAACAATTAGTATGTATTTGTACAAATCAAAATAAAATTATTCGTCTTATTGCACTTTTCCACTTTTTATACCATTTTCAATTTTGCTGTGTATTCATAAAAATCAGAAGGTAATTATTTCATACTTTTCAGTGAATTTATTTTTACTGGTTCCTAGGTTTCGAAGTCGGTTTAATATTTTTTTATAAAATGTTTTTATTTCAATTATTAATTTTAGGTTCCTTTATTTACAGATATTTTGGTTGTTTATTGTTTTTACCCAACCAAAACAATAAGCTCTGTATCCTACTAGATACACTTATATATTTCAGTAAAAAAAGTGCAAAGATTGCTATTATTCTTCTTTTTTTTTTACTTTCACTTACCTATATATGAAATATATAGTAAGTGGAAGTATTGCGATCGTGAAAAATTTCGACTTCCGGTTTTCAACGGAAATACACGTTTTGGGACCCCCTGAGTCAAGATAACCAAGTCCCGCGAAATGGTCTGTGTGTGTGTGTGTGTGTGTGTGAACAGACTAGCTCAAAAACTATAAACCGTGGGAACCTGAAATTGGGTATTTAGTGTAGGTATATGCCCGCGATGTGACAGCAAAAATTTCATCAAAATTGCTCAAAGGGAGGGGGTACTTTATTTAATAACATTTTACGTTTTTTTCGATTTTCTCAAAAACGGCTCTAACGATTTTGATTAAACTGAGTATTTGATCTATTTATATGCCCGAGATATGGCTGTAAAAATTTCATCAAAATTGATCAATCGGAGGGGGGACTTTACTTAATAAATTTTGTATAATTTTCACGTGTTTTTACTTTCTCTTACCTATGTATGAAATATATAGTAAGTGGAAGTATTGCGATCGTGAAAATTTTCGACTTCCGGTTTTCAACGGAAATACACGTTTTGGGACTCCCTGAGTCGAAATAACCAAGTCCCGCGAAATGGTCTGTGTGTGTGTGTGTCTGTGTGTGTGTGTGTGTGTATGTGAACAGACTAGCTCAAAAACTATAAACCGTGGGAACCTGAAATTGGGTATTTAGTGTAGGTATATGCCCGCAATGTGACAGCAAAAATTTCATTAAAATTGATCAACGGGAGGGGGTACTTTATTTAATAACATTTTACGTTTTTTTCGAATTTCTCAAAAACGGCTCTAACGATTTTGATTAAACTGAGTATTTGATCTATTTATATGCCCGAAATATGACTGTAAAAATTTCATCAAAATTGATTAACCGGAGGGGGGACTTTACTTAATAAATTTTGTATCATTTTCACGTGTTTTTTTTATTTACTCAAAAACAGTTTTAACGATTTTGATCAAACTTGGTATTTGATGTATTTATATGCCCGAGATATGACTGTAAAAATTTCATCAAAATTGATTAACCGGAGGGGGGACTTTACTTAATAAATTTTGTATCATTTTCACGTGTTTTTTTTATTTACTCAAAAACGGTTTTAACGATTTTGATCAATCTTGGTATTTGATGTATTTATATGCCCGAGATATGACTGTAAAAATTTCATCAAAATTGATCTACGGGAGGGGGGACTTTACTTAATAAATTTTGTATCATTTTCACGGGGTTTTTTTATTTACTCAAAAACGGTTTTAATGATTTTGATCAAACTTAGCATTTGATGTATTTATATGCCCGAGATATGACTGTAAAAATTTCATCAAAATTGATCTACGGGAGGGGGGACTTTACTTAATAAATTTTGTATCATTTTCACGGGGTTTTTTTATTTACTCAAAACGGCTTTAACGATTAACAAAAATAAGATATGAATGTATAAAAATGTGTGACTTTAGGAAATGATAATTAGCAAAACACGTCAATTTCTAATCTAAGTAAGTTGGTAAGTGAAAGTTGTGTGTTGCGCGCACGCACCAGATTTTTTTACTTTCACTTACCTATATATGAAATATATAGTAAGTGGAAGTATTGCGATCGTGAAAAATTTCGACTTCCGGTTTTCAACGGAAATACACGTTTTGGGACCCCCTGAGTCGAAATAACCAAGTCCCGCGAAATGGTCTGTGTGTGTGTGTGTGTGTCTGTGTGTGTGTGTGTGTGTGAACAGACTAGCTCAAAAACTATAAACCGTGGAAACCTGAAATTGGGTATTTAATGTAGGTATATACCCGCGATGTGACAGCAAAAATTTCATTAAAATTGCTTAAAGGGAGGGGGTACTTTACTTAATACCTTTTTACGTTTTTTTCGATTTTCTCAAAAACGGCTCTAACGATTTTGATTAAACTGAGTATTTGATCTATTTATATGCCCGAGATATGACTGTAAAAATTTCATCAAAATCGATCAACCGGAGGGGGGACTTTACTTAATAAATTTTGTATCATTTTCACGTGTTTTTTTTATTTACTCAAAAAACGGTTTTAACGATTTTGATCAAACTTGGTATTTGATGTATTTATATGCCAAAGATGTGATAACCAACATTTCATCACAATTGATCAACCGGAGGGGGGACTTTACTTAATGAATTTTGTATCATTTTCACGTGTTTTTTTTTATTTACTCAAAAACAGTATTAACTACTTTGATCAAACTTGGTATTTGATGTATTTATATGCCCTAGATATGACTGTAAAAATTTCATCAAAATTGATCTACGGGAGGGGGGACTTTACTTAATAAATTTTGTATCATTTTCACGGGGTTCTTTTATTTACTCAAAAACGGCTTTAACGATTAAGAAAAATAAGATATGAATGTAGAAAAATGTGTGACTTTGGGAAATGATATTTAGCAAAACACATCAATTTCTAATCTAAGTAAGTTGGTAAGTGAAAGTTGTGTGTTGCGCGCACGCACCAGATTTTTTTAGTTACTCAAAAACGGTTTTAACGATTTTGATCAAACTGGGTATTTGATCTATTTATATGCCCAAGATATGACTGTAAAAATTTCATCAAAATTGATCAACCGGAGGGGGGACTTTACTTTATACATTTTGTATCACTTTCACGTGTTTTTTTTTTATTTACTCAAAACCGGTTTTAACGATTTTGATCAAACTGGGAGTTTGATGTATGTATATGCCAAAGATGCGTTAGCCAACATTACATCAAAATTGGACAAACGGAGCGGGCACTTTATTTCTTAATTTTTTCCCAATTTTTACCGTTTTTTCGATGATCTCAAAAACGGCTTTAACGATTTTTATCAAATCGTCATGTTTAATGAAAATTAGGTGTTCTTTAATGTCAAGTTAGCTTTATCATTATTAAAATGTTCTGAGGGGGCTTTTTTGGGGGGGGGGCCTTTTTGTTTGTTTGTTTTCCTATAAAGTACCTTTGTTTTTGTTTTTATGGAGAAATTAACTGTCTCTCGTTAGGCCTAAAAATAAGAAATGGCAAAATATGAGATATGATAAAAATAAAGAAAATATAAAGAGGAGAAAAAAAGAAAAATATTCAGTCAACTCATAAAACTCGTTGAGCCCACGCATGCGGAGTACGCCTTTAATGACAGACCATTGTTCATAATTAAAGCCGTTCTGTTCATTTGAGAAGTGGCAATTAACAAAACGCAATAATTTCTAATCTAAGTAAGTTGGTAAGTGAAAGTTGTGTGTTGCGAGCACGCACCAGATTTTTTTACTTCATTATATATTTGCTAAGGTAGGTTAACAAGGAATAACTGGATAAAGCAATAAATTAAATCCAGGTAGTAAAGTTCAACCTGGTTTTGCCATAAAGGGTTTATTATTCAGCAGGTAGTAGTTACAGTTTATGTTTTAGAACTTTTGTAAAGTGTAAAGGCTCTGCCTAAGAGAAAAGAATTATTATCATATTTCGCATATTAAATTTTAATAGTTTATTATTTTTTACAATTATTAAATAATTTTACCATAGATTGTTGAAGTGGTTTTGGGCACGGGCCCTGGTTGCGTATTAGGTTAACGTACTGCAAAGTTATTTCGGGTACCCGGTTTCGAATCCCGGCCAAGGTCAATTCTTTCAGATAAAATTGTTTAATTATTACATATATACCAAATTTAGTTTCTGTGAAAGAATTATTTCAACTATGGCAAATTAAGACGTAAATGTTGGAAATCAGACTCGGAAACTTCGTGCCTAAGGAGTAAAGTAGGTATTTATGGAACACAATGTTTTAGTCAAACTGTTGCTGTTCTTGAGAGTTTTTTATTGTAACGATGAGCAATAATTTTTTCATTAAAGTTATTTAATAAATTGTATGTTTGTTTTTTTGTACGTTTCATTTGTTTTAAACACAATGAGTGAAGAACTGTTGGAACAGGGTTTTCCTTACCCTCATAAGATCGCTCCTTGGCTGTCTCCTGTCTCCCACACTGTTGAAAAAGTAATAGTTGATAATAAAAAAAAACATGATTTAGTGGATCAATGCCAAAAAAATCGCCACTAACCATTTTACTGAAATGCGGGGAGGGCTATTGGTACACTAGTGGGGTAGCAGTGGTACAGAATTCGAAATAAGTATTAAAATGACCAGTAACAAAGTAACCCAGAACATGGGGTAAAATTTATTCACAGAAATAAATTACATTAATCCCCCTATCCCATTCCAGCGCAAAAGTATTACATGGATTTAATGTTGAGTTCTGTAGCTTTGATTTACTAAAATAATTTTTAAAAATATTCTGATCACCAAAAGTGATCCAGTGCAAAATATAAAGAAAACAGGCAATTGGAACGAAGCATAGTCACGCGAAACTTTAGCAGTGGTCATGGGTTTACCTGTGGTGTAGTGGTTAGCATAGCAACCTTCATTACTAAAGGTCGCGGATTCGCGTCCCGCTGTGGTCCTAGGATTTTTTTAAAGGGAGTTAAAAATCCTTAGCTATGCCGTCCCTCAGGTATGCGTAAAATGGAGATCCAGAGCCTGCATGATGTCAGGTACTCGTTAAAGACCCCTATCTTAATAAAACTGAATGACAAAATTTAGGACTCCCACTGTAGCATCGCCCGATTAGTCTTAACGCCATAAAGGGAGGTTAAACTAACAATCAATCAATTAGTGATCCCGGTATTGTCGGCAATATACGAAACTAAAAGCGATTTTTTGGTGAAATTATAATTACTAAAATTATAATAATTATAATTTATTTCAACATTTAGTGATATAATAATGTCTACAAATATGCGACCCGAATAAACGAGGTTTTACGGTATTTAGTTATATGCGAATTGATAATGGTAACCTTTAAAGATATACTCTTGCCTTGTAAAAAGAGCTGAATCAAATCAGTTTTCCCATCAACTCCAAAATATCACTTATCAAAATCAGCCACTTGAACCTTCAATAATTTTTTTTTTTAATTTTAAGTATTATCGTACCTGAGACATTTAAATTTAAAATGTTATTTCAGTTATTTTCTTGTATGTAATACGGATAACTATCTATATTATTTAAGCATTTGTCCTAAAATAAAAAATACTAAAGCATCGCTTTAGTATATAATATAATGTAGTAGCTTTGATTGTAGCATTACCCAAAAAAATGTTATATTTTATTACATTTATATTTATTATATTAATTTCCATTTTATTTCCCCTTTATCTTCGCCTCTACCCTACAGCGTCATTGGCGGTGTGTTCAATTATATTTTGTTATATTGCGTTATTTCTTTTAAGTATTTAAACAAAGTATCTATATTTTCTTCATCGTCTTTTAACCTCAGAGAACAGAGCATCTTCACTATTATAGTTGTTATCAGAAAACAGTTCTACCGGTATTATGTATGCATCTAGTTATTCTGTGTTGTCAACGGAATCATAACTATGTTAAACATCAGCCAAATTCTGTGCAACTAAATAATTTTTGTTTTATAATTTTCACTTAAGACTCTTAACGCTGCAGCCTCAGATATATATATTTTTATCATACATAACTTTTCTTTTTAAGTGCGTTGTTAATTATATTGTTTTGCGCACAGTTCAACAACGCTATTTAAATATGAACTAAAATTGGGTGCCCCATTCTGATAGACTTACGGAGAAGAGGTAGACTCTGAGCCAAGCTACTGAGTAAACGACATTAGTGAATTTCTAGAGGAAGATCACATCTTAAGAACCTACCTAAAGGGCTTTTTTCATTCTGGATCCTACCAGGTATGAGTAGTCAACTGAAATTATTGTATTTGATACAAGTGATATTGATACTTGAAAATTTTATCTATTTTGGATCCAGCTATTTATCTTTTGGATCTGATTTTTTTTTTTCTGATAAAATATTTAATGGTCATTAATTATGAGTATCAAGGACATAGGAAATTGCTTTCCATTATTTTCTCAACAAACTTACGTACACACATTGTAAATTGAATTTTTTAAAAAAGCTAATTTACCTTCGAAATATTAAGTTAACTAATTTGAAAATAAAGTTGGGCCATTCCACGTCAAATCATCCAATCGAAGTTCAAAATTTAACCTTCCCCCCCTCAGATTTTGATGAAAATTTTATGTATTAAGTATATACAGAAATAAGAAAAAATGCAAAATTTTACTTAATTCCTACAAGTAGTTTCAGAATTATGGTCATTTGAGATATTTGAAGTTCCGATGACGACTTGCGCTCAAAACCAACTCGTACCTGTTAAGACTTTCCTCTGTAGAATGGGTGTTAACTGAACTGGAGGTTTCAAAATTTATTCATTAATTCTGCATTTTATACAGAAACAGACGAGACCATGAATATTAGAGAGATAATATTTCATCATGGAAAAAAAGGTTCTTAAACATAAAAATTTATATTTTTTCCAAGTTGTAAAATAGATGACATGATTCATGTCATCAATCATCAATCACGACAAATCGAAAAATGAAATGACCGAAAATCTCTCTCCGACCAGCCTAATAAACCAACAATAGAAAGAGGATAAAATTCTCTATCTGATGATGAAATAATATGAGTGGGTTATTGACTTATAAGAGTTTTATGTCGATTTGAATCTAAAAGTAAAAATTGTAAAATTTAATTTAAAAGTGACAAATACAAATTAATACAGTTGAAATCTCTCTAAAATATCCTTATAAAAAAGGTATATTATTGAAAAGGGCATCTAATTTCCGTTTTAAATGATATAATATTTTGGGTTTTTAGCTGAAAGTGTTTTATTACTATGTAAATCTAATAAAATTAATTCAACTCACAAGGGGAGGCTATGGACGTGGGGTCACCGATTACAATGAAACTTTTTTTCGAGTTTCTATATCCAAAAATATTAGATACGTGTCCGAGGGTTCTTGCCAATGGGCCTTCTGAGCCGAGAAAAAAAATTTCTTAGGTACGAAAATAGCCAAAAATTGCATCAACAAAGTTGCCGCTGCTCAAAGCTCCTTCAACCAATTTCAATGAAATTTTCAGGGATGTCAGAGTATTGAAAAATATTAGACACGTGTATAGGGGATTGGCGAAATTAGCCTCTGGAAGCCCAGAATAAATCATTCAATTTTGTGTTATATTCGCGCTCTCGGTAACGTTAAAAATCAATTCCATTACTTTGTAAATTGAATAAACTACGTTTTTTCAGCTTCTTACTTCAAAAACTAAATATTTATATTTAAAAACAAATTATTTTGAGACGAAGTTTTTTTTTTCTTTTTTTCTTATCTTCTAAATTTATATTTAAATATTATAAATATTTAACAGGAAATATTTTTCATAACAAAATTTCCTTGCTTGGATTGCTAAGATAGTCACCAAAAAATTTATACTCGTAAAATAGTAGTACCTATATTTAAATGTAATGTGATAAATTTTTGAAAAATTGAAATTAAAATCTTTTTTGTCCAAAAACATATTTTTGTCAGGAAAATGTTTCAGACTTTTCCTGGACTACATAAACATTATAAAATACCAAGTTATCCTAAAATACTAACTAGGAAATTAAAAATATGCGTTTACACCCCACACTCGTTTGGGAGATATTTATCAATAAAACAGCTAAAACATAAGTTTTTTCGGCAATCAGAGCATTTAATAAAAGGTACACCTTTGCAGTTGCAGTTTCCTTCCTTTTTCATTCCATCAGGAAAACATATTTGATTAACATTTTCAAATATTGCTCTCATTGGAATTAACTTGGATGCAAACCAAGCATATTTTACCATGTCAACAAATAGTAGAGATGATAATTGGTGGTGAATTAAGGAATGAATTTTCAGAGCATCTTCCCTTGAACTAATTTCCTGACGACCATCACTCAATATTTCAGGGCAATTTCGTATTTTTTTAATGAAGTTTTTTACTTGTCGAGAAAATAAACATCACATGGTTGACAATATGCTGTTTTTTGTATTTAGAAGTTCATACTGTGTTTATAACTGCAATCCCTTAATTCAATAAAAACAGTTGTCGTCTTCCAAAGATTTATTATACTTAATTTTTAACAAACGTTTTCAATCATAAAATAATTCCTTAATTCTTTTGGCAAGGGAAAACAACAATGGAAATACTTTCAGATTCAAGATTCAAACTTTCGAATTCAATTTTTCGCAAAATTATCTTAAATATTTTTTTTAAGTAACTATGAAATTGTGCTTTTTACATAAAAACTGGAACATATTTCAAATAGTAATTTTTTTTTTTTGGTTGAAAATTTTTCTTCAGTCTAAGCAAAAAATGCTTTTTCATGAAAAATATTTCCTGTTAAATATTTAAATACAAATATTTAGTTTTTGACGTAAAAAGCTGAAAAACGTAATTTATTCAATTTACAAAGTAATGGAATTGATTTTTAACGTTACCGAGAGCGCGAATATAACACAAAATTGAATGATTTATTCTGGGCTTCCAGAGGCTAATTTCGCCAATCCCCTATACACGTGTCTAATATTTTTCAATACTCTGACATCCCTGAAAATTTCATTGAAATTGGTTGAAGGAGCTTTGAGCAGCGGCAACTTTGTTGATGCAATTTTTGGCTATTTTCGTACCTAAGAAATTTTTTTTCTCGGCTCAGAAGGCCCATTGGCAAGAACCCTCGGACACGTATCTAATATTTTTGGATATAGAAACTCGAAAAAAAGTTTCATTGTAATCGGTGACCCCACGTCCGTAGCCTCCCCTTGTCAGTGTGACACGTACATTTCTGTATGGGTAAAATCTCCCTCCAAGCCTATTAAAATATTACATATCACTGAAAAGAGGATGAAATTTTCTATCTAATGATGAAATAATATTAGTGGGTTATTGGGTTATATTTCGATTTGAATGTAATTATACAATACAAATTAATACAGCTTAAGTCTATTTCCAAATATCCTCATAGAACCATACATTGCTGAAAAGAACATAAACATACCTTTCATATAATTTAATAATATGTGCGGGCTTTTAAGTTTAAAGAGTTTTTTTATAAATTAAATTTAATAATATCAAATCAACTCACAACTTATTTTTTTTAAAAGTTAATGTGCCAAAATACAGCTTAAATATATTTCCACTTGAAGATTCACTTTGAGAATCGTCTAATTTCATAACAAACGACTTTTTTGTTTACCTGTGCTTTAGCCTGTTGAAGTGAATCTTATTAATAGTCAAATTTATTAATTTTACGCTTGAATGAAAAAGTTTTCACTTTCATAATAATTCATTGTTAAATGTATTGAATCCGTGCTTTAAAGCAATTCATTATGCATACTTCAAAATATGTGTAACAGAGAAATTAATTCATTATCCAAGAATTGTATAGTTTTCTACGGGTGTAGGTACTTTTTTCCTTATGCCTTATGTTGGAATTTTCTGATACATTTAATTTTTTCTTAGTCGCTTTAGTATTTAATGGTTTGCAATTAAGCAATACGAGGGATGTAAAAAATATATAAAATAATGCTTAACAAATTTTATTAAATCACACAATAAAATTAATGTTTCAACAATTATGCTTTTCCAATTTGTCTTTTATAAACATAGTAAAGATATTTTTACCAAAGTATAACATCTCATTAACAAATTTTATCAATTCAAACAATAAAATTCAAATAGGTAGCTTTCTACCTATTTAATTTACCTATTTTCAGCAAACTCAATATATAAAAATAAAAACGGAGGTACAGTACCTAATAACAAAATATCATGGCATTGCAATATTTATTTCGTGAAATATACTGTTATATGTTCATGAAACTGTTAATGAAATCTTTAACAAATGATTTTGATATTTTTTTAATCATGTTTAAACTGATATTTTTGGAGTATACTTGCAAAAAAACAAATAGGCTTCATAATGTTAAAATTATTCATTTATTTACTATGTTAAATAGATTTATTTCCTATTAAAAACCATTTTTTAACAGCACAATGCCACATCTGAATTTCACTGATTTCTGATCCTAAAGGTTCAAACATTATTATTCTACGTACAAAGGTTAACAGATGTGATCTAGGTTATCTAAACCTTTGATATAACAGCATTTAAATCAATTATGAGGGTAATGGACTTCGACATGTTAAAAAGTAATGTGTTGCTTAAACATTGAAATTTTTTAAGGTAGAATGGCTATTTTTTCATAAATTATTAATTATCTATGTTGAAATGTTTCAATTTTAATAAATTGGTTAGAATGTGATGTATCAGTTAAACATTTACCTTTCCTTACACATATACCTAATAAAAATAATTTGAAATATGATATTATATATAAAAAAAAAAAACTTTTTAAATTTTACAAATTACTCTTTTAAATGATAAATTTACACATCAACTTTTTTTATATAATTTATAGCATAATATGGTAATAAAAATATATATTTTCAAAATTTATAAATTATTTAAAAAATATTTAGATAATTTTTGTACAATAACAATTATGTGTATATTTACAAATGCAACTCCATGAAAAATTCTTCAGAGTTGTCATCCTCATCGATGTCGCTTTCAGGATCCGACAAAGGGCAGTAGAAGCAGACGGAAGTCTCGAAATCGTAGTCTGGCAAGGAGAGGCACCCTGTGTGAAAGATTCGTTGGCACTTGGAGCACATCACACGGAACCGACCACGAAACATGCAAAATTGTGCCTCGCAAGGTGTCGCGTAATAGAGCCTCATCATGTCTTGATTAACAACTTCTTGAAATGTACCGTAGAGCCCTCGATCGATGACTCTTGCCTTCTGCATTCTCATCTCCAGCCTCTGAATCTCCCGCTCAGCTTCCCTCACACGATTTCGCCAGGCTCTAATCTCTTCAATAGTCGATGGACGTGGACCAAGCGCAGGATCATAACTGTTAGCCGCAAGAACGGGGTCATAATTGACCAAATCGGGATCATTGATGAAAGGGTCGTAATTCAATAATTCCTCCGCGTCATCAGGTAATGGGTCTTGATCAGCAGGACTTTCACCTTGCTCATCAGGTGTGGTATGTTGGTTATCAGATCCAGAAACTTGGACAACAGAATTTACACCTTGAACTTGCTCTTCTGGTCTGTGTTCTTGGTCTCCAGACCCCGTACTTCCCTCAAAGGAATCAGGAGCGGAAGAAAGAAGGTGAAGGTCATCAGGTATGGTGTTTCGTTCAACAGATCTTGAATTTCCAGATATTTCTGCCTGAATGCTAAATACTCCATCAATCTTATATGAAATCGCTGAAACATCTAGATAAGAAATAGAATCTCGAGCCGGAGGAAAGCTACAGTTATCACACCAAAATGTTCTGTGATCGCAAGTCGGCATTGCTATACACCCAGAGTGGTAAAATTTTCGACAACCTAAGCAAACTATTTTGTATTTTCCTTTCAACCCACAAGGTTTATTGGCACATGGAGTCTGAACTTGAACTTCTTCTTCGTCACAAGATTCATTTACCAGGTCGATTTCCTCGTCGTCGCCGCTGTTGTTCGACAAGGAAATTTTCTTCTGACAATAATCAATGTCTTTATCAGGCGGCTTAGAAGACTTCTTGTAAGATCTGTCGGGGATCGTTTCGCCATATTTCTCTTCTTGAGATGATATATCCACACTCTTCCTTTTACATTCAGAAAGGCAACGTGTTTCTTCTTCATCTTCCCTGATGGCCTCGTTGCACTCAGCGCAAAGGAAGATCTTGAAGTCCCTATCTTCTAAATTAACACAACCCGTGTGAAAACACCTGTTGCACTCTGTACATATAACTCGGTAAAGACTTCTGGAATCACAATCGGGACGAGCGCACCGTAAATTTGCCGAGGTATAAGTACGAGCCATCCTGGAGCACGAAACAAAACTAACTGGACAGTTCAACCCTCGGTTATAAATAGTATACCTGAGGGGAGCGAGAGAGAGGGCAGAAATGGGAGTGGCCGGATTATTTACCTTTTTCAGGAGAATTGACATTCATTAACAAAACTTTTAAGAATATGAATCATAATTGAAAATAATAATAATAATATTGTTCCAAAAAGTTTTATAATCAATCGGAATAATTTCAAACTTCTAGTTTATATCCCTTTATATTCATTTAATTTATTTTATTTTAATTTATTTCCTTCTTATAGTAGCCCTATAAGGAGTTGATTTTCCACAACTGCCATGCAATATACGTACATTACTTGTGATATATATTTGTATATATATAAATTAATTCACTGGCAACTAAACATTTTTTCTTTTGTTAAAATTAATACATTAACATTAACTTTTGACTTTTCGTGGTTTTCACCCCATCATCAAAACATTTCTAAATTGGTAAATAAATAATATATAATAAATAAATAAATAGGTACTCAAAAAAGTCTGTACGTAAATAAAAAATGTATAATCTCTCTTTTAAAATGATAATATTTGTATTAAAGTATTTTTTTTTTAAATCGTGGATATATATCCAAACAGTAGCTTATCTACCCAGGTATAGATAAAATCATCATTTTTAGAAAAGTCTTGTTGACAGAAAATTAAATTATAATTTTTAAATAATAATCTAAATATATACATACCTAATTAAGTTTTCAAATAAATACGTTTAAAAACATCAATTTCCAGACTCAAAGTACATTTTCACATCTTTCCATAAAATACTATTTTCGCTTGTTACCTAAGAAATACTTTACTATTCATAGTTTAAATCCTCATTTAAACTGTATAGTGTTGGCTTTGTGCAAGAGATAAAAATAATGCATATTATTGTATTATGGACGTGTAGAGAGTATTGTGGATGTGTTATGGCATTAGAAATTAAATACTTGAAGCGATAATATTATATACACTTGGTTTTTAATGTCATAAAATAAATTATGTAGATTATATATTTTTAGGTCTATTACATATGTTTAGTAAAAAATTAAAATGCGCTGGAAATCATAGATTGAAGCCAAAAGTTACAATTCCAGAAATAAAAATTTATATCAAGTGTTTTGCCGTAGTTGTTTTCAATCTTCATTTTAGTCCGTAATTTCAAAAAATTGATTCATCAGGGTTTTAAATTCATCATTCATGAGGTATTTCCACCTTCGTGTTTGAATAACAAGCTATGATTGATTCATCTAAGCTTAACTTCAAAATTAATTGAAATTCTGAATTTCTCTTCATGTTTTGTATTTAAAAAAATTTTTTTTTTTAAAGGTTAATATAATTGTTATTCAAATAATCGAAATAGCGTTGGCCAGAGAAAAAAAGTCTAAAGCCCCAAAAGATACTTGTATAACACAATCTCAATTTATATATAACTTTCCAACCCTTTAGATAAAAGTTAAAGGAATTTTTAGCGATGCCTAAAACTAAAAAAAAAAAAAATTAAAAACACCAAATAAGCCAAAAATTTTCACGAGCTCAATTCACATAAAACCGTTCAATTCCCTACAACTTTCTCAATATTTTATCAAAGCCAATGATTACGCAATCCTTTTTTAAAATTTATTGCTTCTCTAATGACTAAAAATTCAGACATTCTGAAGAGAAAAAAAAAATTGAGAAATTTTATGAAGCCAATACCGATACTTTTTATCAGATAGTTAGAAAGTACCGATAGTTTTCATTCGAAACCTATATCTGAGATATCGAATTTTTTTTTATCGATACTACGCGATACTATCTTTGGTAAACTGGCGTGAAAAATTCGTAAGTAGATGGCTCTCTTAATTATTAGAGAATTTAAAATACTTTCAAGTTAGTTTGTATTTATTCCTTGAATTGTTTTTGAGACTACTGTAATATTTTACGTGTACCTGTGTTTCCATCGCTCGTACGAAGATTATATGTTTCCTTATTATATTTTTAAATCACTTTGTGAATACGTAGTTAGTTGATCTGTTTTTTCAACTTCTTAGTGCAGACTGTAAGTTATCAAAATGATAAGTGCCAGTACATCTGTGATTCCATTATTTTGAATATCATTTATAACTGACTTCCGTTTCCTATAAATCTTCTTTAAAACCAATTAGTTTGCCAGCGTCATCTTGCTTAGGATTTAAATGGGCCATTACATTATCAGGTGCAGATTGGTGATTAAAAATTGTAAATATTTGTTGCCTCTTTTTATTTTTAAAGAGTTTGAAATACTCTTTATGGATGAATATAAAACAAGCTCTTAAAACACGTGGCAACACTTTTGCATGCGCAGTACACCTTAACTTGTTAACTATGAGCAGAGGGGTCACCTGTGGTAAAGTGTTTAGCATGGCAACATGCAATACTAAGGTAAGGCGCACATTGCCACAAGCGAGGCAGTGCAGTTTTTGCAATACGTGTGGTAGATAGGAAACTGCGCTGCTCTGCATCCCAATGTGCGTGGTTCCTATCTAATTCACGTTTCACAAAAACTGCTCTGCATCGCGAAGGTCTCAAGGTTGCTGGTTCGCGTCCCGCGGTGGCCATATGATCTTTTAAAGGGAGTAAAAAATCCTTGGCTAAGCCGTCACTCGGATAGGACCTAAAATGGAAGTCCCAAGCCTATACGATGTCAGGTACTCGTTAAAGATCCCTATCTAATAATACCTGGATAGGCAAAATTTAGTACTCCCATGCATCGTCCGATTAGCCTCAGCGCCATAAAGTGACGATAAACATGTAAACAAATACAGTGGGCAGTTAGTAAAAGCATACGGCGCATGCTAACGACTTTTCAACGTTCTTTAAGTGCTTGCTAGAATGTACATGGGCGGATCCAGCCGACTGTAAAGGGGGGCTGCAGTCCTAAAGGGGGGGGGCTGCTGCCCCACAGCCCTTCATTTGGATCTGCTAATCAGCTTTTTTACCTTTATGTTTCTTTCCCACAACTAAAATTCTACTTGTTCTGCACATTATTTGTTCTTTAACTTGTTTCCTTACTTTAAGGAAAGTCAAATTCTACCTTTTAATGACGAAAAATTTTCCAAAGGGAGGGGCTGCAGCCCCCACAGCCCCACCCCCCTGGATCCGTCAATGAGAATGTACCTTATATTCATTAAAGTTTACGAGTTGCCTAAGTTTTTTATTTTACCTTTTTCTCCACAAAAAGCACTTTACCTTCTTTCACAAGAAGTTACGTTTCTAATTTCTAAGAATTTAGATCTGTAAATTTATTCCATTAATCTTTTTTTTCTCGAAATTTCGTGGAGATTGATCCCCAACATGACCCCTATCCCCTGGGTGTGACATCAACTTAAGATAAAAGGCTTTGTGCTTGCCCTTTGCTATTGGTAACTTTGTGAGGCTACAAAGACCATTCCATTTTTAAGCGACTTAACAACTTTTCCTGGAAAAAAAGTCTTGCTAACAGTGTGGGTTACTTTGAGATCGAGGAATGAACTCTTTTGGTCATTTTCTTTAACCCTCTCTTAACCTGGTCACACATTTTCTACTAGGCTGAGTTGAGTGTCTGAGTGTTGTTAGCGTCATGGGTGCACCCACAGGGTCATGACTCCCCCTCAAATATTTTGGCTTTTCAATTTTTTTCTATTTTTAAATTAATAACGCAATTAGGTAGTTACTATGCCCTAAACATAACGCTGTAGGCTGTTTAGATCGCAGTCCTTCTTAATACAAGGTAATAATCTAATACAATAATGGTGCTGTCAGCCACCTGATTATGAGACAGGGGGGGGGGTCATGACCCCTCAAATTTCCTCCAAATCCGCCCCTGGTTAGCATACAACACCTCTTTCAACCTTCAAAAATATTTTTCCAAATTGGTTAAAATTGAACTGTAATGTTTTTATTCATATTGATTCGATTTCGAAAACTTATTTTAAATTATTACAATTGAAGAATAGACAAGTTGGAGTAAATCACCACTTTTTTAATTTTATTTCCCCACTCTTTAGTCCTAATCTTCAAAACTTTCCCCACTGGGTTTGTCTACATTTCTTTCATTACTTCAGGACTCTTACATTTTTACTTTCACTTACCTATATATGAAATATATAGTAAGTGGAAGTATTGCGATCGTGAAAATTTTCGACTTCCGGTTTTCAACGGAAATACACGTTTTGGGGTCCCCTGAGTCAAAATAACCAAGTCCCGCGAAATGGTCTGTGTGTGTGTGTGTGTGAACAGACTAGCTCAAAAACTATAAACCGTGCGAACCTGAAATTGGGTATTTAGAGTATGTATAAGCCCGCGATGCGACAGCAAAAATTTCATGAAATTTGCTCAAAGGGAGGGGGTACTTTATTTAATAACTTTTTAAGTTTTTTTCGATTTTCTCAAAAACGGCTCTAACGATTTTGATTAAACTAAGTATTTGATCTGTTTATATTCCTGAAATATGACTGTAAAAATTTCATCAAAATTGATCAACCAGAGGGGTGACTTTACTTAATAAATTTTGTATCATTTTCACATGTTTTTTTTATTTACTCAAAAACGGTTTTAACGATTTTGATCAAACTTGGTATTTGATGTATTTATATGCCAAAGATGTGATTACCAACATTTCATCACAATTGATCAACCGGAGGGGGGACTTTACTTAATAAATTTTGTATCATTTTCACGTGTTTTTTTTATTTACTCAAAAACGGTTTTAACGATTTTGATCAAACTTGGTATTTGATGTATTTATATGCCAAAGATGTGATAACCAACATTTCATCACAATTGATCAACGGGAGGGGGGACTTTACTTAATAAATTTTGTATCATTTTCACGTGTTTTTTTATTTACTCAAAAACGGTTTTAACGATTTTGATCAAACTTGGTATTTGATGTATTAATATGCCCTAGATATGACTGTAAAAATTTCATCAAAATTGATCTACGGGGGGGGGGGACTTTACTTAATAAATTTTGTATCATTTTCACGGGGTTTTTTATTTACTCAAAAACGGCTTTAACGATTAACAAAAATAAGATATGAATGTAGAAAAATGTGTGACTTTGGGAAATGATATTTAGCAAAACATGTGAATTTCTAATCTAAGTAAGTTGGTAAGTGAAAGTTGTGTGTTGCGCGCACGCACCAGATTTTTTTTTTACTTTCTCTTACCAAAATATGAAATATCAGTAATAGGAAAGAAAAAATCATGAAAAATTTCTAAAACAACTAAATGAAAAATTTTACAATTTATTTCAAATTCGACAAACCAAAGTAAGTGATGTCAATGTGCACTTATGCTGGTGGTCCCCGGTTCGACCCCTAATTATTATAATTCTGTAAAATTCTAGACCCCTAATTCTGTTATTTGAGACAGAGATACTTTTCATACTTGCCCAGCCTCAATAAAAGGGTTACTCTTAATTAAAGAAGAGGTTGAAGAATAAAAAAGAGGAAAGTGGGACCTAGGTCCAATGATCCCATACAACTGTTGACCACAAAATAATACTTTCTTGGTAAATTACTCAAAACCCCCTATATCATCTTAGTGATAGAGGAAGTAGAGATTATATTAACAATACATAAATTAATACATATATCCATAGGAATAATTTAATTTTTCCAAACCTTATACTTATCAAACGTTTATCTACCTAACTACCTGAAAATTCTAAGAAAACTTTCAGTATAAATAATTATTAAAATTTATAAAAGAAAACCTTTATCCATTCAATTCAATTACAAGTTTTACTTTACAAATATCAAACAAGGTTAGTATATAGTAAGTAAATTAAATATACTCGTATAGTAAGTAAATTAAATTATTGACCAAAAATTAAAGCATTCATATTGAGGGGGAGAGAATTTTGTTTACAAACATTTTATAATAAAACAAAAATTTAAAAATAACTTTTTCTACTATTTCATGATATTTTTTAACCATAAATATAATATGATATATATTATATTTATATTGTCCACAGACCTAAGGGGAGAAACTACTCGTACAGTCTTGACAACATGATCTAGAGCATCTGTAATTAATTTGTTGTTTATAAATTTAATGAGATTTGGGGAAACCCAGTTTTCATTATGCGGCAGATCTGAAATCGCACAACTTCTCACCGAACTAGAACTTTTCATCTTGTTTCTTGGTTTTGATTGTTTAGTATGTCTTGTAGCAATATATCTCTGCCATTCTGATTAGCTTATAAAAAAGAAAAGAGTCTTTAGAAACTTCATTAGATCCTATTTCATTTTCAGTCAAAAGAATTTCTGAAACATCAGCACAATTAGAATTAAGGGAAAGGTCGGTTCTGTCTATCCTATTTTTTGATGATTTAACCACATCATGACTGATTCCAATAAAATTTGGATCGGAGGTGCTTAAACATCTGTTCTTAGAATTACACACCATGATAATACCATCACAAGTTTATCGATTGTATCATCTGTGATTGAAAATGCATTTCAGAATACAACAGAGTTTCTTGAAGCATTATGATGATAACGAATTTTCAGATGATAAAATACTTTTGAAAATCACCCTTTCAACAAATTTTCTAGTTATGAAGTGCCTGTTTTTTTCTTCAAGAGAGGATAAAAAGTTGGAATGGTAAGATCTACTTTCACTAATAGATTCTGTTTCCTCCAACATTTTAATTCCACTTTTTCTTTTATTTTTGTTATAATTTTTTTCATTATTACAAGTGATGAAATGATTAAAAATTCTATCGATTTATTTTCAGATACAGTGGTATTAGCCACTTCCTTGGAGGAACCGAATATAGATTTTGGAACATGAATCATTTTTTCATCCTGCTGAACATTTTCATCTATCATTTTAATATTGTAACTACTTTTTATTTTACAGCTATTCTTCTTGTTGAATTTTCTGCTGGCAGGTGTACTGTGGTATATCGCTCTGCAAGGGGATACAGCTTTCGATATAAGACTGATATCGTGTATAAAATCATCAGTTTTATTTTTCATGGTAAATATCAGTAAGGTTTCCATCATCATTCCTACTTCTCTTTGAAACATTTATTGATAAGTGATCATTACTTCTGTCTTAGATTAAGAACAGGAATTATATGAGGAGTATATTTTGAATCAGAATTTATTTCGATTAAGATTGACCGACTTTCATTGGAATCTTGGTCAATATTATCTGGAATATCAACAGTTTTTACCTCATTATTCAAAGAATTCTCTTCAGAATAATCTTGTAAAATTACATTCCTGTGCATTGCTTTTAAAGAATCACTTGTTGGAATATTTTTAAGATTGTCATTTTCTGTAGCAGATTTGACTTTTTCTTTATTGATGATCAAATATATTCATTGTTAGAATTGCTAATTACTATCATGCTTGCATAGATATTTCCATCACACCAGTCGTTTTGGACAACTATCATTTCTTTGGAAAAACGTTTGGCTGATTCAGTAACAATTCCGTGGCACTTTTATCTTAAGGAATCGTTTAAAGATCCAGAATCAACAAAAAATCAACATATTTTTTCATGAGATACAAATCCTTACTACAAAGTTTGGTGTACTCCTCTTTGATTAAAATTTTTTTAATTTTTAGAACTTACCTGATAAATTTCCATCTGGTCCCGTAGAATTTTGGATATTTTTTAAAGATGAATTATTTTCTGATGATTGTGAAGTAGATAGGAAACTTCTACTACTTTTTCTTGGTTTTCTCTATAGGGCAGCCTCTCAGAAAAAGCGGGTCAACATCTTTAGATCAATCTCTTTCTTAGAAATTCATACTACCAATAACTTCCCAATCATGATAAAATATAAAATTATGGATTTGTTTCTCCTTGAACACCCAACTGAAATAGAGAAAAATCTATGCTAATCCTATCTGGAACTTTATTTTTAATATTAATTCCTCAGCTTTACAAGGTTTTTTGAGGGCCAGGAGGAAGGACAGGGTATTAAGACAGTTATCAAATTCCCCCAACTCCGGGATTTGAACTCGCCATCTTTAGGTAGTCTCATGTTGTTAGGGGCAACAAGTTCGCATCATGCAGGCCCCCCTCCCATATGGCAATCATTTACTATTATAATCCAAGAATAGAAATAAGAGATAGTCAACTGTTCTTCTTTACGATAGGTTAAATGATAGTCAGGATTTTCAGTTTACAATGATTTTACTGTGGTAAGCCAACGTTTCGAGTTAACTTGTGGATCTTCATTAGGGCTACTGAGTCCAGGTGGATACTCGTATTGCAAAATTATAAGAGTATCCAAATATGCAAATACGAGTATCCACCTGGACTCAGTAGCCCTGATGAAGATCCACAAGTTAACTCGAAACGTTGGCTTACCACAATAAAATCATTGTAAACTGAAAATCCTGACTATCATTTAACCTATTATAATCCAAGAAGATTTATTACAACTTCAAAATAATCTGTCTGGCCAGGAATCTGGCAAGGAACAGAAATCCTGTCTAAGCATTCCCTTGGTACTTTACCTCTCTGTATTAGAACTCAGATTACAGTTTGATCACTCCAGTTACCATTTAGATGTCTTTTTATTTGAATAGATCAATACTTACTTCTTGGGAGCCTGTTAGCAACCAGGTCCCATAACCATATATCAGTACTGGCATCATTGATGTCACCAGCTCCAATTTATTGGGGGGGGGGGGGGCGAATCAATATTCTCATACATAGGTAAAAATTCAAGAAGTTAAAAAACATAAAACAACTGTTGGGACCTTTAATTCCTCCTCCAATGACATATTTATAAGAGTTGCCAATTTATATCACAGTTAGAATGTAAGAAGTTGTCTCCTTTCAAAATATTGGGGGGACATGCCCCCCGTCAGTGACGCCCATGACTGGCATTACCGAAATAGTGTATTAGATAAGCTATTAAACTGATAGGGCCAGCTCCCAAGGAAAATGCAAGCCCCTTACATTGTAGTTTTGTGTAGTTAAAAAATTCTATAGAATATTTTGAATACTAATTATGAAAGCATGAAATTGTCATCTTGATAAAATATGTTTATGTTTGAAGTGGTATTTTTTTGTCCTTTTCATACAGTAAAAAATGGGAGAGTCGAATCTCAGATTATTATTAATACAAAATAGGCACTGAATTCTCATAAATTAAGTAATGTTGTTTTAAACTAATATTAAGAAAAAACAAAATTACCCATGAATGAAACAAGGATATTGTAAAGTTCAGAGCAATCTGCTAGAACTGCCACAGAAGAATTGCCAGACATGAAGGGATTCCTTGACTATAAACTCACATCACTAAAAAAAGAATATTAGATCAAGTGCATATTTTATCTTAAATTACAAGATGAGAAAGTGATTATTTGGTAACATGTTAAGTATTGAATAACAACAAAAACTAAATCACAGAAGATATTAGGTAAGGTATCTTTCTAAATTATTTTAATACTCATTTTAATACCAATTTTTACTTGAATTACTTTTTATTTATTTTAAAACTGTACATTCTTAATAAATGAACTTTTATTTTTACGATATAAACAAAAATATTACTGTACCATCAGTTAGTCTAATCAAATACTTAAATTAAACAGTAGAGTTAACTGAAAATGGACAAACCCATCAGATGAGATAAATAGCCTATTTTATGTTTTATGTTATTAATGCAGATTTTTAACAACAATATCATAATTAATTTTTAATATATAGACTGACTGTTTGATTCCTTTAAAAAAGGCATTGTGTACGTAAAAAATAATTACAACAATTTTAAATTTTATCAGTGAAAGCGCTCTATTGATATATGTATTGAACATAGAGAGATCGAAGAAAGTTTATTTTTGAAGAGAAAGATGACGAGTATGCAACATAGGCCACTGTAGGTAGACTTTTTACTTTCACTTACCTATATATGAAATATATAGTAAGTGGAAGTATTGCGATCGTGAAAAATTTCGACTTCCGGTTTTCAACGGAAATACACGTTTTGGGGCCCCCTGAGTCCAAATAACCAAGTCCCGCGAAATGGTCTGTGTGTGTGTGTGTGTGTGTGAGTGAACAGACTAGCTCAAAAACTATAAACCATGCGAACCTGAAATTGGGTATTTAGTGTATGTGTATGCCCGCGATGTGACAGCAAAAATTGCTCAAAGGGAGGGAGTAGTTTATTTAATTACTTTTTAAGTTTTTTTCGATTTTCTCAAAAACGGCTCCAACGATTTTGATTAAACTGAGTATTTGATGTATTAATATGCCCCAGATATGACTAAAAATTTCATCAAAATTGATCAACCGTAAGGGGGGGACTTTACTTAATAAATTTTGTATCATTTTCACGTGTTTTTTATTTACTCAAAAACGGTTTTAACGATTTTGATCAAACTGGATAATTGATGTATGTAATGCCAAAGATGTGATAGCCAACATTTCATCAAAATTGGTCAAACGGAGGGGGCACTTTATTTCATAATTTTTTTTCCAATATTTACCCTTTTTTCGATGATCTCAAAAACGGCTTTAACGATTTTTATCAAATTCGTCATGTTTAATGCAAATTAGGTGTTCTTTAATATCAGGTAAGCTTTATCATAATTAAAATGTTCTGAGGGGGCTTAAATGGGGTAAAGGCTGTTTTTGTTTGTTTGATTCCTATAAAGTATCTTTCTTTTTGTTTATATGGAGAAATTAACTGTCTCTCGTTACGCCTAAAAATAAGAAATGGCTAAATATGAGATATGATAAAAATAAAGTAAACATATAGAGGAGGGGCCCGGTGTGGCTGTGCGGTAAAGCGCCGTACTCCCATGCCGGAGCTGCGGGTTCGAGTCCCACCCTGGGTGGTACTTTTCTTTCGTAGGAGAAGTATCACCCAGTGCCATGGATGTTAGTATGGGCAGTATAGGGCTTCAGTGGAAGCCTTGAAGTCCAAAAAATAAAATAAAACATATAGAGGAGAAAAAAAGAAAAATATTCAGTCAACTCATAAAACTCGTTGAGCCCACCAGTAGCGGATCCAGGGGAGGGGCGCGGGGGGCGCGCGCCCCCCCTGAGAGGTGAAAACACTCATACAGTTTCACTATTTCTACATAAAATGAGCTATATTTAGTCATTTTTCAAGTCCACTAATTGAAAATGAACTGTATTTAAACATTTACAGTAATTTACAACGTCATTATGTACTAATATGTATTTTAAATTAGGGCCTCCATTACTCATGAAATGTAAAAAAAAAGTGCGCCTCCCCCTCAGAAAATTTCTGGATTCGCCACTGGAGCCCACGCATGCGGAGTACGCCTTTCATGACATTCCATTGTTCATAATTAAAGCCATTCTGTTCATTTGAGAAGTGGCAATTGACAAAACGCATTAATTTCTAATCTAAGTAAGTTGGTAAGTGAAAGTTGTGTGTTGCGCGCACGCACCAGATTTTTTTTAAGGTGCATTTTCTGTAATTTAAATTCATTATATGATTCTTAAAATTTCATCATCTGATGGCTCGCATCTAAAGCCACTGGATAGATCGAACTGAACTTCGTTACATAAGTATACTTATGGAAAATTATACATGAAAAATAATTCTTTTGAATAATCCCTTTTTAAAAAATAAAACTATTGAAATTATCGGTCCAAAATATTGATGCTATCGATACTGGCTGGTCCCTAGAAGGTGGCAACACTGTAAGTTCGTGGCTAAGTTAGTTTTGCATCTACACGCTTGTGCGAACTTTGTTTGTTGTGTTTGTTTGGTTTAATTGTGATAAAGAAATGCACGAATGGACTAATGAAGAAACAATGCACTTTCTTGAGTTGTATGAAGCTGAACCCTGTATTTGGAATCCTGAGGATGTTGATTATAAGGATAGGAATAAACTTATTAGTGCTTGGAATCGTATTAGTGAGGCTTTAAATATATCTGTCAAAGATTTAAAAATCAAAAAAGATATTCTGATGGCCATTTTTAGGAGACATTTAAGGAGGAAATTCGATGGTATTCGTTCAGGTGCATACTTTTCTAACAATAATTTGTCTTTTTATTTAATGCTAATTTTTTTTGTATGTTTCTGAGCTGATGATATTTTGATTTTGCCTTGGCATCTTACTTTTCTCACTGATAAATCTCTTCTATAAAAAGGTGTTAAAAATTTGATATTATCTGACAAAAATATCTAGTAATGGTTTCCCTCTTTGAATCACTCAATGATTTATTGAGTAAATTAGTATTATTCCCTCGATTTACTCTCATCTCTGTATTGTTGTTTATATTACTAGTTCCGAATTACTATTCGAAGATGTTAGCTGGTTTCAAGATCCTTCAAGCATACTCTTATTTGAATTCTCAAACAATTCGAGTATATTTGAAAGTCGACATAGACCTCTGGTTTCAAATTGTAGTCATCATTTACATTAGGTTAAGTTACTCAAGTCTCTCTAAGTAAATTTCAGTTCAATTTCTGAATTAATTATAATTGAAACATTTATTTAATCACAATTAATTTATATTTTGAATTTTTTCATTTTATTTTTTGTATTATACACTATATATTTTCGAGAATTTGGAGCATTGTTACTATCATGCATGATACCTATAGAAAATTCAGTTTTCCTCATGATTTCTTTTTATATAGCATTTGGGTAAAATATGTTATTTGAAGGAACACATTTAAATAACATATTTTACCTGAATGCTACATATAAAAAAAAAAATCATGAGGAAAACTGAATTAATCAGCTGGCATTTTATAATATTGTCTTGCTATTTGCCTTGATAACTAGCTAGAATCTAAATCTACACATCAATTTTAAATACATCTTGAATTCATCACTAATTATTAGTTGTGGCATTTGTGAACAAAGTTGTGATCTAAGGGATCAAGATATATTTTATGCTAAAATCACTTTTTTTTAATAATCAGGGCAGTATGTAATAGTTTAAAAAATCAGAATTCATGGAAATGTGGTTTTTGGCATTTTTTAATTATATTTTTTATTTTATATATATTTTTTAAATTATTGTGATTGCATGCTTTTGAATAAGTGATTGTGTTTGTATTGTTACAATCATTTCTCATATTAGTTTGATTTACAATGCTATTGTTGGTGCAAGTTTGAACTTACTATGTATGAGTAATAATCAAACTTTATTTTATGTTTTAAACATGTAATGATAGATGAAGATCATACTAATTAATAGCGGGTTGTTGAAGAGCTTACAAAAAATTTAGATACTTCATTTAAATGAGGTTCGTGCCCCCTACAAAAAGCTAAAATCTAGTTTGGTGTGCACTTCACACAACTATGACCGTCCTTTCTTTGACTAAAATTGGACATTTTTTTTATTGGTTTGATTGCTATCAGAAAGGGAACCCTTAGTTTTTTCCCTAAATGACATTTTATTTTTCTATAAAATGCTGCTCTCAATTCTTCCACAGTGGTGTGTTGTTTAAGAGTGACATTTACCACAATTTCTCATGGGAATCCATTTTCAACCATTGGTGATTCGTTTGGGTTTTTATATATAAATGTTTTAGAGGACATTAGAATAACATCCTGACCTCTATGAAATACATAAGCTTCTGAACAATCGATAGATATATCGTGAATGGGAATCGATAAAAGGGGTTCATTTATTATTATAAAAACAGCCTGTAATAATAAATGGGAACTTAATTTAGTATATTTCACTTTAGTTTTTTTTCAGGAAATGAAAGCAATATTGTATATTACGAGGTAGGGGACAGTTGATATTTCTTTATTTAAATAAATATTTAAGAAAATAGATTTTATTCATAATTACAGTTACAGATTGCTATGTTTTTTCTCAACATCAACATTTTGAACAGCATAAACCTCTCTTTTTTCTTAAACGTGCCCTTCCATGTTACTTGATTTTGGGGTTTCGTCTGATGTCAGCACCACAGCTCTACATATACCTGAAATACCTAATTTTACAGTTTTTGTGCTATTCTGTTCGCACACAGACTGTTTGTGAGACTTTGTTATTTGTACTCAAGGGATCCTACAACATGTATTCTGCTAAAAGTCGAAATTTTTAACATCTTTATACTTCCCTTACTATATATTTCATAGACAGAGAACTGAAATTAAAATTGCATTACCAAAAACTCTTTTTGCTCATTCTATTTTCTTATGAGAAAAAAAAAACCTAAGCTGTATAAAATATTTGCTTTGCTTTCTTTTAGGTTCAGAAGTCCCATATGAATCTGTTTGGTACGCATATCCAACTATGGAGCGATTTCTTCTGCCACTTTATGCTAAAAAGATGAGCAAAGAATCGGTATGTATGAACTCTATTGATGTTTATCTCTGTTTGCAGGTTTTTACAACGCAATTTAGAAAATTCTCAGAAAATAGCATTACCCACACTTATTTACTTGTTTTTGTTTGTTATCCTTAAGGTAAAGAGTATTGTAATTATTGCAAAACATGAAATCTTCGGTAATTTTTTATTTTTATTTATTTATTTTTTTAGGGTAAAAATTCCTTATTCATCAATAGTTGAGTTTTTTTTTTTTTTTACTGTTTTTTGTAAATATATCGTGTATGAAAATTGATAGAAGGGTTATTTGAAGTTCTTGGGGTATTTAGGGTTAAAATTACAGGGTATTTATGTTTAAAATTGGAATTTAGTTTTTGAATTATAGTCTCCATGCCTTTCCGGAAACCGACGAAGATGATTGTTACAGCAATAACCACCTCACCTTTCATTCTGAAATCTATTACGGAACTAAATTTTTTGACTAAAGAATAATTATTAAGGATTAAAATCTTCCATATGTTTAATATAAAATAAAAACTTAAAATATTTTTAATAACGAGAGATTTAATTTTGCTATGTTAACAAAATCAAGGTACTTTATAGGAAGAAAATTTTCATTCGCCAATCAAGCCGCATCAGAACATAGTCATGATGATGAAACCTACCTGATATTAAAGAATACTTGTTTTTTATTAAACATGACGAGTTTAATCAAAATTGTTTGAGCCGTTTAAGAGAAAATCGCAAAAAAACTTAGAAATGTGATAAAATTGATCAAATCAAATACTCCATCAGTTTACTCAATTTTGAATTTTTTGCTGTCATATCAGGGCTTTTAATACTATTTAGTCTGTATAAATGCAGTCATACTCACACACACAGGCCATTTCACTGGACTTGGTTGTTTGGACTCAGGGGATCCTAAAACACGTATTTCCATTGAAAACTGGCAGTCAAAATTTTTCACGATAGCAATACTTTCTCTTACTGAATATTTCATGTATTCAGTAAATGGAAGTAATAATTATTTACTAACAAATTAGTATGAAGACTCTTTCATCTGTGATTATACATTTCTAAATTGTTCCGCTTTGTTAAATTGTTTCACTAGTAACATGTTACTCCTCTTGCTTTTATTACCTCACTGATTCACCTTATATTATTTTCCATAATATTACTGGCTGACTTATTTCATATGTAATATAATAACCTCTGGGAATCAATTTCTAGTTCAAAAGGATTTTTGGAGCCTTTTAAAGAATTTCTTTCTTTGAGAAATATTTAAAATTTGTTTTTCCAACTTTACCCTATCTTTCATTATACAATTCCTGGTATACTTGAGCCACAAAAAAGCTGATTATGCCATATGAGTGTTAAATTTCATTTTAGCTGATATAGTTTGCTGTCTTCAGAGTTACATTAAAAAATTGGCTTATATCATTAAAACGTTTGAAATTTCAAAAAATACAATTGGAGTCAATTCCTTAATGTATCCGTATCCTGAAGATTCAAAATTGAATCACCCAAAAGGAAATTTAAGACTTTCATATGATATGGTAAGATTTCTTGTTGTTAAATATTTTAGGGATTCAAGGTGGTTATATAGTAAAAGATTGTGGAAACATTACATGTACAAAAAAAAAAAAAAAACTATTGGAAGTGTTATTTTTCATAATACTTGAATTAAAAATAAAAAATGTTTAATATCTCTTAAACTAGGATTTTTTTTTTTAAATTCTTGTATGTTAGTTCTTCTCGTTTTTATTTCTTTTGAACTGTACAATCGATTTCCAGGGTTAGGACACTAAGAGCCCAGTCATTTTTAGTATAAAATTTCCAGTAACTCCATTCCACATTTTTTTTATGAATTAGTAAATTCTTCTGCCAATACCTCGAATATGTTCCACTGCATTTGCAGGGATTTAAGACTTACTAAGTATCAACATTTTCTTGAAAGTAGGTGTAAGTAATTTATATTTTACCGGGAGGCTGAGTAAAATTTTATAAAACAACTCTAATTCATTAAGAAACGCTACTTTGCACTGTTAGACCTGCTGCATGAAATATCTGTTTTCTCAAAGAAAATTTTTTCTGCTTAACGATGTTACCCTTTAAATTCAATTACCTTAAACATTTTTTGAGCAATCATTCTTATTCAATAAAAAATGTGACCCCCTTAAGAAAACTCTAAAATGGACATTATTCATTTTCTGTTCAGAATCGCACCATGCAACAAATCAACTTTTTTGTCGGTAATTGTCTCTGGAATCACCTCCTACTGTTTATCCATTTAAAACTGGATCACCCTGTATATTATTTTATTTAACCCTTTAACTGCTAGTGGCTAGTATATTAGCTGGTCCCCACCTCATGTCCCGCTACCTCCGCAGTTAAAGGGTTAACAAACAGATTTAAAATTGTAAGGCTATCAAATCTGAAACTATGAAAACATGTTATTAGTTTATAACTATAACGTCTAGTTGACAAAAATCACTCTTCAGATAGAATCTCAAATGTGTATAGAAGTTTAAAGGAGCAACTGATCATTGTCAAGAATTATTTGGGTTCCGCAGAGTATGTGTTCTTATCCTTTGATTGAACATGCTTATTTGTTCTTTTTGACCCTTAGACATGGTTATTATTACCTCTTTGGGGGTAATAGGACGTCACTGGAAAGGTTTCAATGATTAAAACAAGTGCTCACCCTTGAAATTACATTTATTTTGCAAAAAAATATTATCCAATTATCTGTATATCTGTATATATTATCTGTATATTATCGGGGGCGCCTTCTGGGGCCTCAGATACCCAACTACACTTACTATTTACAAAGGAGTGGTTTTGGGTATACTAAGGTACGCGTCCCCTGCATGGTACAGAAGTATCTCGCAGGGACAGCGGTGCAAATTGGCGTCTGTTCAGCGGATGGCTCTGCTTCGGGTCACCAGATCTTACCGGACAGTGTCTCACGAGGCGGTGCAGGTCTTGGCAGGAGGAATTCCTCTCGACCTCCTGCTAAGAGAAGATTGTTACAGATATCTTGTTAAAAGGCAAGGCTTGGCGGATCTACCAGAAAACATCCGAGTGAGAATAGCAGATGAACCCAGCAAATGGAAGAGGATCCTCCGGGAGGATACACTAGAGGAATGGAACCGACAGTGGACGACCTCTCAAAAGGGGGCTACCTTGAGAAAATACTTCCCCACTGTCGGATCACGATTAGAAGCAACTTGGATCCTCCCGGACTATTGGATCTCACAGATTCTCATGGGGCATGGGGGTTTCCGAGCGAAGTTCGCAGACCACGGTATAAATATCAATCCCCTGTGCCCAAGTTGCGGAGTGCCGGAGACCGCCGAGCATATCGTACTTTCGTGCCTATGAGGCACTGAGGGCCAAGCTAATGAGGCAGACAGGACGCTACGCTATGACGTCAGCTCTCCCTCAGCTCGTCACGGAGGACAGGTATCCTCATTTTAAGTCTTTCATCTACGGGTGGAAGGAAGTCCTTGGACCAGCCCACTTCACTCTGGGAAGAAGAGGAGTTGCACCTGGGAGACCACCGGAATGAGGCTCAATTGAAGAGAGACTAAAGAAACGAAGAAATGGACTATTGTTTCTATTGCAGTGGTGGGTTGTTAGGTATGCCTACCACCCCACAACTGCAAACGCCCGTATTGCCTTAAAGGCAGGGGAGGGTTGTTAAATAAATAAATATCCAATTATCTGGCATGCCAAAAACTACAATAAATTAAATAAATACTGAATGCTGAGAATACACTACTCATGCAAAAAATATATACATAATTAATAATGCGTGCACTACTCAACTTGTTTAAATAAATAAATAAATCTATGAATAAATAATAAAACTATAAACGATCAACAATAAATAAACTCTAAAGAAACTGTAACAATGTAAAAAAAATCTGGTGCGTGCGCGCAACACACAACTTTCACTTACCAACTTACTTAGATTAGAAATTGACGTGTTTTGCTAAATATCATTTCCCAAAGTCACACATTTTTCTACATTCATATCTTATTTTTGTTAATCGTTAAAGCCATTTTTGAGTAAATAAAAAAACCCGTGAAAATGATACAAAATTTATTAAGTAAAGTCCCCCCTCCCGTAGATCAATTTTGATGAAATTTTTACAGTCGTATCTCGGGCATATAAATACATTAAATACCAAGTTTGATCAAAATCGTTAAAACCGTTTTGAGTAAATAAAAAAAACACGTGAAAATGATACAAAATTTATTAAGTATAGTCCCCCCTCCGGTTGATCAATTGTGATGAAATGTTGGTTGTCACATCTTTGGCATATAAATACATCAAATACCAAGTTTGATCAAAATCGTTAAAACCGTTTTTGAGTAAATAAAAAAAACATGTGAAAATGATACAAAATTTATTAAGTAAAGTCCCCCCTCCGGTTGATCAATTTTTATGAAATTTTAACAGTCATATTTCAGGCATATAAATAGATCAAATACTCAGTTTAATCAAAATCGTTAGAGCCGTTTTTGAGAAAATCGAAAAAAACTTAAAAAGTTATTAAATAAAGTACCCCCTCCCTTTGA